>JADLZK010006267.1:0-1200000 GCA_015847255.1 Hyparrhenia diplandra | reverse complement strand
AGACGGCATTTCGCCTGGCATTTCGCCACAAGCCACGAAGGGCACCCTAAGCTTCCCCTAGAAACTTTGTCAAACGGCCAATCCAAACATCTAGGGGCAATTGGGTTGGTCTGGGATGCGGGTGTGTATGTGTGGCTTCGGTGGTCATGGTTCTTTCGGACTTGGATCGTTGGATTTGGAGGTGCGTGGGATTGAACGGCTGGTAATTAGTTACTGTTTTCACTGTTAATGTACAGTGAAAGGGATCACCAGGATTAAAGTATCTTTATAGATAACTTTTCACGAAAGAGATGGTGATGATTTGAGTACGTTGTACCAACCAGCACATCTCAGGTGTGTCAATGTACATCTCAGGTGTGCCAGTCGCATAAAACCTCCATTCAGATTCGTCTTAGAGCAACTTGGTTCCGTGGCTAAAAATAGGACCCTCCATTTTGTGGCACATTTAGGGAAAAAAAATGGGAACACTAAAAAATAGCAAAAATCTTAGACAATGGCACGGCCACCTGCTCAGGTACTCAAAGCTGCTAAAACTCATATTGGCCTGTGGTTCAGCGGGTAGCGTGCGAAGGATTTGGACGTGCAGTCATAAAAGGTTTTATTACTGCAGATCAGATCGTAGTGGGAATTTAAAGGATTTTTACGGGGTACAAAGACTTGGGTAGTTGAGGCAAAGGGTACATAAACCTTTACTACAGGTCTCCAATCAGCTGAGTGTTTTCAAAAAAAAAAAAAAAAAAAAAAAAAAAACTGAGTGTTGTGGGGTCCAATGAAAGCAAAAATAGTGCAAGCTAAAATAGTCTTTTGAGAAAAGGAGATGATAATGAGGAATCCAAATACGAATAGGTTCAGTTTAGGGTCTTGCCATAAGAGTTGAGGATTTTCCCATCATTTGAGCAGTTGGCTCTATTTTGGGAATGACCAAAACGGTGAGTATGAAATTCACTAAGAAATTGGGTCAGGCGAAATTTCATTGGGGGTGCTCATTCATGGCTGAAATCATGCATGGTTACTACTCTGGTAGATTTTTACCACTTGGTTTTTTGAGAGCCCTGAGACTTTTGTTCGGTACTAGGTCTCGTAAAAAAGCAATTGTCGGCTTGTTGGTGTTCAATTTTTTTAGATTAATAATTACTAGCCAATGTGACTGTGCGTTGCAACGGAAACGAGAAAAAAAACTATACTATATTATGCCTAAAAGCACTTAGATTTATAACTTCGAAAATGTCTCAAATTATCATCGAACTATTTTAGTATCATTTATATATATATCAATAATATTTGTAACATACGTCATCAGAAAATGTATAATAAATGTGTTAGAGCTAAAAGAAGAGAATGAAGGTGGCAACAATTATTATCTGATCAAAGCACTTAGATTACTTGAAAATATCTCTGATTATCATCGAACTGTTTTTGTATTATTTATATAATATTTATAACTAATGTCATCGGAAAATGAATAAATGCGTTAGAGCTAAAAGGAGAGAATGAAGGTGGCAACAATTATTATCTGATCAGAATTTTTCCATTATAACTTGTGTCGATATAGTAAATCTCAATTTGCTTACTTAGGCCAGATCTCAATGGTGAGTTTCATTTCGTTGTTTCCAAAATTGTCATGTCATATAAAATGAAATGAAACTTGTATAAAACCCCTACTCTCAATGGAGAGTATCATCTTGTGGTTTCATAAGCATTTAATTTCATGACTCTAGTTGGTATTCGATGCAAGAGAGTTTCACCAAGATGAAAACTTTATCTTCTCTCCTCGAGTTTCATGTAAAAAGTGGACTTTTCTTGATGTGGCGCCCTATTTAACGTGCATGAAACGCCTTATGAAAACCCCCATTGAGGCGGCGCTACGCCCGGTGAAGACGGGAGTCAATAAAAATCGGCCTGTTCATCTATTTGTTACATTTCTTATATTTGAAATCGGCTGAAACACAACTTCCACCTCTCAACAAAAAGATTATTTTAGAACTGGATGGCGTTCAAAAGAACATTAAAGATTTTTGGGAGAGCCAAAAAAAAATAAAGTTCTTTTAGCCTTGGTTGTGGTGCGCCAGGCTCGGGAGCATCCACTATGAAAATCGTGAGACCATTGAAGATGGAAGGAGACTGGGGCGACACGTAAGCGAGGATCATCGTCTACAACTACAGAAAAAAAAACGTATCAGTATCGTATATGTATATGGCGGACATCGGCGCTCCGCTTTCGGCTGTCGATATGGTACTAATAGGCTTTGCCTCTTCTCCACCAGTGGCAACGGGCAGACGACGACAGATCTGGCATGCAACCTGAGCGAGGAAAGCAAAATTGGGCTGTGTTTTTCTGTTGGGCTTCCAGTCGCATTCGGCCCATTTGCTTGTTGACTTGTATGGTGAGTCCCGGACGTCGCCGAGAGGTGCATGGATTCGCTGACCGGACGTTCGTAGTATCGTACCAATTGTATACGGGTAGAAATCGTATAGGCAGGCAGACGGAAATTTCGGGGAAGAAATTTTCTCTCTTTATTAGTAGGTATAGATTACAAACGCAGATGCCTGTAACGCAAGCATACTTAGCCTATGAATGCACGTACGCAACCTTTACAGCTTGGAAGACTGGCCCCCAAATCCTTAAGACGAGTTTGACGAAGCCAGTACAAACGTCTCGCTGTCAACAGGAACATCGTTAAAGATTGACAAAGTAACCACAGCCGGATTGTTGTCGATAGGAATATCAGCTAACAGACTATCACTAAAAGCGATCTCATGATATCAGGTGCTACTTGTTAAGATACAATCTGTGTATCACAAGGATGGACCAATAGGATTAGAGGGATCTCATCCCACAGATTAGTGACTTGTCATAATCTTAACCATTAGATCAATCTAACAATCCTATTGTAACCTCTCTTGTAATCGTCGTGGAGGATTTCCGTGCGGCCTACTCCTCCTCTTCCGAACCGACTTCAACGGGAGTATATCCTTTGGGTAACTAGCGTATCCGCGGCTCCCGAACGGACGTCTTGTTGCGTCCGCTTCCCATGTATAAATTCGGGAGATCTTCAATGGAAACATAAGTTCGAATCATTTGTTCTTTCTCTTGATACAATTCAGCGAAAACACGTTATCGACCTTGCTCTCTGTCGCGAGAAAGAGCTGTCGAAGAAGAACTTCGTCGAGAAAGGCGACTCGTCGAGAAGGCGACTCTCGTGGCGACTCCGTCGGAAGGTGCGATGAACTCCGACAACTCACCGTCGATAATGACGATCCTCTGGGCGTCCGCTCACCACCGCTCACCATTGCTCATCAACGCCGCGCTGGCGAGTCTCGCAAGACCACCGCCCCGCGTCTTGGCCGCGCCGCCCGCCACCGTGGACGCCCGGCCGTCATCGCCCATCGCCCGAGGCCGTCGCAACGCGCCTTCGCCGTGCGGTCGCCGCCCCGCCAGCGCCAGCGTCGTCAAGACGCCCGAGCATCGAGGAACCGCTCGGCTCCACCCGGCGCCGTTCGCGCCTCAACTCGCCCCGCCGGCCGCGCAGTGCGCCCTCCGACTCAACCCGGCCCAGCTGGCGCCGGCCGCGCCCGCGACTCCTCTCCCTACTCCTGCACGCCTCCGTCGCCCGACCCGGGATCCTTCACCGTGGTGGCGGGACCGGGCCCGCCCGGCGCCCGTACAATTTCTGCGGCGAGGGCGGCGTCGCGGCTCCGGCGACTTTCGGCGACAACTCCGGCGGACCTCCCTCGGCAAATCGCCTCCATCGGTCTGGGGCGCCCGCGTTCGTCGTCGGACCACACAGCCGGCCGGCGGACTACAGCCCCGGCCTCCGTCCGGGCTCCTGGACCCGACCTTCCGTGAGGAAGCTCTCAATGGCGTCCTCCCCAACCGCTCCAATGGCGAGGCTGGTCCCTCCGGCGAGGGGGCTACTCTCCTCACCGAGCACTGGAGAAGACGGAGGCGACAATGGCGGGACGGAGCGTAGAGCACTGAAACTCTGAAACGCCTTCGATGGATAAGCTCTGAACTTTTATCCCCATCGTATTTTATTTTATCCGCTCTGCTACTGCCACATGCATGGTCGACACTGCTACTGCCATATGCATGGTCATGGGTTACAACACAATGTCGACATCGCCCAGACTTTTACTGCCTCCGCATGTGTGTTGTTTAGTACTAGTATATTCTAACTTGTGAGTTGTGACTATGATTAGCAGCCAATTACTTCAAATCCTTTGGGATTTTTATCATGTAACTAGCGCTGCTTGTGTTAGGGATTGGATCACTGTTCATCGTTATGTTGTGATAGGGATTTGATAACTGTAAATTGTAATAGGGATTTGATCAATGTTCAGAATATTTGTGTATAGTACAAATCATATAGCATTGGTTCCCGTTCCATTTTATTACATTTATTTACATTCTGAATATTCTTGCAATATGACACAATACAAAGTGAAATCCTTAAACTTATGTCACAATCACTTCACGAATGTTTTAAATATGGATATTTAAATTTTATTTGCATGCGCAAATTAAATTCACTTTATAAGGTCCATACATTATGTCATCACATAATCATTACCTATAAAGTGTTTTATCCAATATTTAAAATTCACATTAAATATATCATTTCTGATTTAAATTTAATGTGCAAACCATACGATTCATATTTGAATTACCTAGTTAAATATATTTTACATTTTACAACACATCACGTGCCTTACTATTATAAGCATTTATAAAAATGTAGGCACAATGTCAAAACTTGACAAGATAAAAGATAAAGAATTTGAGCAACTTGCTCTTGATGGACATAATTTTCCAACATGGGCAATGGACCTTAAAGTCAGCCTCTCTTTACGGGGTTTTATCATGCAATTGTTCCACCACAAGAAGGCACGTCGGCACGGACGACAAAACTAAATATAGCGCCTTATATATTATAAGGGCTCATATACATCCGGACCTCAAGTCTGAATACTTGATGGAAGAAGATCCACGTGTCTTATGGAATGCTCTCCAAAAACGCTATGAACGACAAAAGGCAATTGTCTTGCACGAAGCTTTGCATGAATGGAACCATCTCCGTCTACAAGACTTTAAGTCTCAGAGGGGAATACAATCATGCAATTCACAAACTTTGTGCCAAACTCAAATTTTGTGGAAAAGAGCCTACGATGCGGAACAAAATAGAAAAGACTCTATCTACTATGATGCTGCAGATAGAATCCTTCACCAACAATACCGTGAGCGAAATTTCCAAGTTTATTCTGAGTTAATTAATACTCTACTTCGGTAGAAAAGCATAATGAGCTCCTTAATTGGAACTCAAATAGGCGCCCATTGGGCCAAGCTCCCATTACCTCAAGTACACACGAACACTCGGGACACAAACAAGAAGGATGGTTCAAAGCAGGAAACCATTCGAGAAAATTCAAAAGTCATGGTAAGTGTAAAGGAAAATTTAACAATAAAGCGTAAAAGAGAGCAAAAGCATGATTCAAACAAGGGCAAGGACATTCCCAAAAAGGATTTTGACAAATCAAACTTTGTCAAAAATGTGGTTGTTCTGACCACATCACCAAGAAATGTCGTACCCCCCGTCACTTGGTTGACTTATACTTAAAGTCTGTTGGCAACAATCGCCCAAATCAAGGACAAAAAGTATGAAGCCCATTTCAACTTCGAGAATGACGTTCAAATGGAAGATGCATTCAACTTCCCAAAAGACATCGACATGGCGAGGAAGCTAGTTGCTCCAAGAGTGCCCCCATTGGACCAAGCAACCGGAAGACGGAAGACTTAATGGACACGGACAAGATGCTCATGGAGTTTGCCTCCATGACATGTTCGGAGATCTCAATTAGACTCCGATAGTCCTTAGTACTACGTACTCATGCATGCACTCATGCATTTATGTCTAAACAAAAGTGTTGTAAATTATTGCTAAATATAGCAGGTCTTGTAAAATATTTGTGGCTTGTGCGCTATATCCTATATATAGCACGCATGAATCAAGCACAATTGATAATCAATAAAGTATGTATAATTATATATATGTCATTCTCGATTTTTAAATAAATTCCTTTTTACATATATATAGATTTCTACGGGATTTAATCCAATGGAGGAGGAAATGTGCCTAGTGGACAGCGGCACCACTAATTCTATACTTAGGGAAACTAAATATTTCCAAACTCTAACTAAGAGACAAGGAAATGTTCTAACAATCGCTGGGCCGATGCAACGATAGTTGGCTCAGGCCGTGCCACTATCACACTTCCCATGGGTACTCAAATTACAATTGAGGATGCATTGTTGTATCCCGATTCAACTCGTACCTTACTTAGCTATAGAGATATTCGGAAAAATGGACTTCACGTGGAAACACACGAAGAACATAAAGAGGAATTTCTTCTCTTAATTAAAGATACCGGATATGGCAAACAACTTCTTGAAAAAATTCCCTCTTTACCATCCGAATTTATTATACATACATCAAACCCGTACCACATGTTGCCTATAAAATAATTTTTCAGAATGTTGATGCATTCCAGACTTGGCACGACCGCCTTGGTCATCCCGGCATAGGGATGATGAGAAAAATTATAAACAATTCCCATGGTCATAACTTAGCTAATTCTAAATTCCCGGACACTTCGACTTTACATGCCTTGCATGCGCTCTTGAAAAATTGATTTTAAGACCATCTTATCTTAAGATCAAAAGCTGAACCATCTGAAGTTTCTTGAAAGAATTCAAGGTGATATTTGTGGTCCTATTACGCCATCATCCGGACCATTCAAATATTTTATGGTTCTAATAGATGCATCCACGCGATGGACACATGTGTGCTTATTATCCACACGCAACCATGCATTTGCCAAACTAATAGCACAAGTTATTAGACTTAGAGCAAATCATCCGTAGCATCAAATAAAATCTATTAGAATGGACAATCTTTGCCGAATTTTCCTCAAAAGCTTTCAATGAATATTGTATGGCTCTAGGAATTCAACTTCAAAGACTCGGTTCCATATGTTCACACTCAAAACGGTTTAGCGAAGCTCTTATCAAAAGAGTAAAGCTAATAGCAAGACCACTATTGCAGAATTGTAATCTACCAACTACATGTTGGGGTCATGCGGTCTTACACGCTGAGACTTACTACAATTGCGACCAACGCATATCATCTTTGCTTCCCCATTACAACTAGTGCGTGGAAATCCACCAAGTATTTCCCATCTGCGAAAAATTCGGTTCTTGCCAGATACGTCACCGATCTCACCGCCAAAGCGTACATCTATGGGTCCACACAGGAAATTAGGGATCTATATCGGGTATCAATCACCGTCAATCATTAAATACACGGAACCCCTTACGGGGGACATATTTACGACCCGACACGCCGATTTGTATCTTCAACGAAGATCATTTCCCGGCATTAGGGGAGATTACAAGTACCAAAAAGAATGCCCTGAAATAAATTGGGATGCCCAAGACATCTCAACTCATGATCCACGTACACAAGAATCCGAACTCCAAGTCCGAGAAAATTATAAACTTGCAAAATATTGCAAATAACCCGCCAGGCAGCATTTAATGATTATAAAGGTGTTACTAAATCCTACCATCCTGCTTTAGAAATGTGCCCGAAAGAATAGAGGTACCAAACAAAACTATTCAAATTCCACCTCGAAACCGATTCAAGGTAAGAGGGGAGAAGTAAAACCCCTAATCGGGATGTGGCTCCTAAACGCCAAAGGAAACGAGAATAACAAAAAATTCAAAATTAGTAAATGTGACACAACAACAAGTTATGAAACACCAAGTGAATATACAAAATTCACATCCCACATCAACGATGCACTCAATACCGATGTTGGGACATCGGATCGCCCCGATGCTATCGTATTGGGAAATAACGAACCGTCACAAGGGGTGCAAGAAATTTCCATAAACTATATTGATTACGGAGAATCATATGACCGAAAGACTACAATTGTCGATGTATACTTTGCGAAAACAATTGCCGAAATCATCCAAAGTGATCCGGATCCCAAGACCATGGCGAGTGCAAAAAAGCGCTCGGACCGGAACAAATGGAAAGAAGCAATTGAAGCGAGTTAGCCTCGCTCACAAAAAGAAAGGTATTCTCATCGGTAATACCTACACCTTCAAATATCTTCCCCGTGGGATTTAAATGGGTTTTAGTCCGTAAAAGGAATGAAAATAACGAAGTGGTGAGATACAAAGCGAGACTTGTAGCACAAGGGTTCACGCAGAGACACGGCATTGATTTCAATGAAACATACTCTCCGGTTATGAGTGGAATAACCTTCCGATATTTAATAGCATTGGCAGTTCAAAATCATCTATCTATGCAGTTGATGGATGTAGTGACAACATATTTATATGGGTCACTTGATTCGGACATTTACATGAAGGTTCCCGATGGAATCCCAACTCGAATCCTAAAGCAAGTCGCGCCATATATTGTGTAAAACTTAATAAGTCACTATATGGCTTAAAACAGTCGGGACGAATGTGGTACAACCGACTGAGTGAATTCCTGTTACAAAAGGGATACACCAATAATAATGATTGCCCATGTGTCTTCATAAAGAAATCCCAAAATGGATTCTGCATTATATCTATATATGTGGATGATTTAAATATTATTGGCAACCCACATGATATCAATGAAGCACGCAATCTCCTAAAGACGGAATTTGAGATGAAGGATTTGGGTCAAACTAAATTTTGCTTGGGTTTACAAATCGAGCACCTTCACTCGGGAATTTTAGTGCATCAATCCGCCTATATCCGAGAAAAACATTAGAGAAATTTAATATGGATAAATCACATCCATCTACAACTCCCATGATTGTTCGATCTCTAGATATGGGAAAGATCCATTTAGACCAGTGGACGATGACGAAGAGGTATGCGGGACCTGAGGTTCCATATCTCAAGATTATTGGAGCACTTATGTATCTAGCAAATCAAACCCGGACTGATATTGCATTCGCGATAAATTTCTTGGCTAGATATAGTCTTTGCTCCAACCAAACGACATTGGACGGGAGCTAAAAATATCTTACGATATCTCAATGGCACCAAAAGATCTTGGATTATTTTTCCAAAGAAACCAAGATCCAACTATGATTGGATATGCTGATCTTGGCTATTTATCCGATCCCTATAATGGCCTATCCCCTGGGCATGGGCTTTGTATTTTTATATGGAGGAACAAATTTATATCATGGAAGTCTTCTAAACAGACTCTTGTTACAACCTCCGCTAATCATGCTTTGAAATTGTTGCATTATATGAAGCATCACGCGAATGTGTATGGCTTCGTAGAGTGATTAATCACATACAACAATCAAGTGGAATTGGTTCTATTGAATTACCCACAATTATCTACGAAGATAATGCAGCTTGTATTACACAAATGGAAACCGGTTATATTAAAAGCAATATAACTAAGCATATTTCTCTAAATTATTTTTCCCGCATGAATTACAAAAGAATGGAGAAATAAAAATTTTGCAAACAAAGTCTTGTGATAATCTTGCAGATTTATTCACTAAGTCATTACCAGGCCCCATGTTCCAAAAGTTTGTTCATGGTATTGGTATGCGAAGACTTAAAGACTTGCAAGTTTCGGGGGAGATACTCTCTGAAAATAATCATTTGTGTTAAATATTGTATTGCACTCTTTTCCTATTATGAGTTTTTATAAACTTTCTCATAATAAGGTTTTTAATGAGACAATATCAAATTCATAAACATGTCATATTTTCTATTTTCCTCATAAGAGGTTTTTAAAGGGAATATCAAAGACATTTTTTCTTCCTCATATTTTCCAACATGGTTTTGGGGGAGACATATTAATTATGGCCCAAAGACCATAATATTGTTCTAAACTAAATTATGGATTTTTCCTATAAAAGGTTTTTCCATATAAGTTTACAATGGACAAAAATCTAAAATATGTCATATCATTTCTCCTTATTTTTCCCACTTTGGGTTTTAAGGAGTTTAATGACATATCAATAATATTATTATCACCTCATATTTTTCCTACAAGGTTTTTGGAGGTCCTGAAGCTATTGATTGATCTCACGGCTGGATGCGATCGGGGGAGTGTTAAGATACAATCTGTGTATCACAAGGATGGACCAATAGGATTAGAGGGATCTCATCCCACGGTTAGTGACTTGTCATAATCTTAGCCATTAGATCAATCTAACAATCCTATTGTAACCTCTCTTGTAATCGTGCGGAGGATTTCCGTGCGGCCTACTCCCTCCTCTTCGGGAACCGACTTCAACGGGGAGTATATCCTTTGGGTAATCTGGCGTCCGCGGCTCCCGAACGGGGCGTCTTGATCTCCCGTTGCGTCGCTTCCCATGTATAAATTCGGAGATCTTCAATGGAAACATAAGTTCGAATCATTTGTTCTTTCTCTTGATACAATCCAGCGAAACACTACTGACGCTCTTGTAAGCAATACTACAAACCCCTGCCGGCGGTGTGTTCACCTACATGTAATTTTTTTTTTTTTTTTTGAGTTGCTCCTATATGTAATGTTGTGACTAGACAGAGTGGGCTGGGATGATTGCATCCAAGAAAGATTTCGGCCCATTGCACCACTAGTCTGCTCGGTCGGTGGTTGCCATCGCTTCTCCTCTTCCGTCGTGCGCACGTGGCACCACCAATCCCCGTCCCGTCCGTGTGCAGTGTGCCTCTAATGCTCCACCGACCTTCGGCGATCAACGCGACTGGACATTCTCCCTGGTCTCACGGGAAAACAAGTTTCCACGAAAAGGCTTCATTCGTGGTGACTAAATGTGATCTCTGAGCCTTTGGCAGATTTAGCATTGTACGGAGCCTGGATCATCCAGTCCTTGGCCCTTGGGGCAGCCGCATCAGCAGAGACAGATCGCCTCGCCCGGATGGCAGCAGATCAGTTGATTGTCTCTGACAATCTCGATCGAAGCAACACGTTGTTCATATCTTCTGATTTGCTCATGGCTAGTAATGGGCCGGAATGATTCAAAGCTTAATTAGCCCAGATAGAAGCAGTTGTCCTAGCTCAGAAGCCATCAGCCCCAAAAGCCTACGAGAGCCCAACAATGGTTTCAGATGCCTCAGCCCATGCTTTCTCCCTGTACGCTTCTCGTGGGCTCGCATGGACGCAGGTCCATAGATCTAGCTAGTCGATGGACCAGATTTCTTACTCGTCCCCACCCATGTCAAGCCTAAAATGTTGTATGGGCCATCTGAGGTTCAAAACAAGGCCTCCTCGTATTTGTGCACAGAACAGAACAACGGCGCTACCCATCCCCACAATCTAAAATTCGGCCTTACACAGATGAAGCTGCAGCCCGCCAGCGCCAGGGCCCGGCTGCCGGTTTTCTTCCGATCCAGGCCCACCGGATGGCTGACCGCGGCAGTGAAACGAACGAACCCGCCCGGAGACGACGCACCAATTGTCGTCCCTCCCGTGTGTGTACTGCCTCTCATCCTCCGACCTGCACGGATCGGGATCTCGTCTCAGCAGAGGTCTCCACGAAAGAGTCCACCGTTGTCACGGGCTCTCGCCGGCTCTGTCCTGCTGGTTGCCCGCCGTGCTGACCAGTGTGAACTCAGGAACACCCACGGAGTCACGGACACACCCACCATCCGCGTTCCTGCCCGTGACATCTGCTCAAGTCAAATCAAAAGCACACAACTTGTGCAGTCTGACTCCGTCGCGCGCAGCGCACGACGTCGTGCGCCGGGCGTTCCGAACGCCGCGTCGGGGGCGCATCCATCCACACAGCCTCGATCCATCCTGCCAAGCAGACGAAAGTACAACACCTGCATTCCATTGTGTCCACCAACGAAAACCAACCGTCCCGAGCTCGCACCTGCCTCCCGAGAGCAACCGTCGCCCATGTGCGCGGACACGGACAGATCGCGGCGCGGCATTGCCTACCTGCCGGCGCCGACGCGCAACGGACAGGCAATGCGAGCACGACTCGACCTGCGCGAGCGATGCGAGCGATTGCTGGCAATGATTGGGGGTTTTGTTTGTGCGTCCTCCCATGTGCGACAGGGGAGCAGGTTGGTATTCAGTCAGGTGTGTGAGTGGTGGCTCCGGCTCGGCGCCAACAAACGCCGGCGGCTGGCTGGCCGACCGCCGCCGTCCATCTTTGACCACCTGGCCGGCCTCCGCCGCCATTACCGTACTTCTAGTTCAACACTGCTGTGCATCATTCACGAGTTCATGTTCATGATGGCAAACGACAGATAATCCAAAACAATCAGCTGTTACTAAGCTTCTGTTCGTATCAGTATCTCTCTCTATTGTTTCTAATCCAAACTCGAAATATTTACAATTCGAAAAAAAAAGAGACGAACAGAGTTACATCCATCCATCAGGAAACGTACCAATACCACCACAATTTTCTTTTTTCCAAAAAAAAAAAAAACAAATCCTAATCGAAAACAAAACTGTGAACCTGCGTCGTCGGCGGCCACGCCGGTCAGTCAGTCACCTCCGCATCCGAAGAACGCGCCGAGGAATCCGAAGCACCCGAGGAAGATTCCGCACAGCGTGCCGCCGCCGCTGCCGATGCGCCGCCGCTGGAGCATCATCCGCCTCCGCGCCTCCACGTCCCTCGCGGACGGCGTCAGCTGGAGGTACACGTACGCCGCGTGCTTCACCAGCGGGTGCCGGATCATGTGCACGTCCGCCTTCCCAATCCCAACCACCACGGCGCCGCCACCACCGCGGATGCCGCCGGGTGCCTCGTTGTCGTTGGGGAGATGGTGGTGTCCTTGGGCGACGACGACATGATGTCGCGCAGGCTCGTGTACCCGCGCCCGCTGCCAACGCCTCCGCCGATGGCGCCGCCGTCCAGGACGCCGGTGCTGCCGTTGGTGGGGATCTCGATCTCCGGTGGCGCTGACCGGCCACGCATCCCGCCGCCGCTGGACCCGGACGCGCGCTTCGCGGGACGCAAGTGCCGGACCTCAAGTCGTCGTCCCCGCCGACGCCGCCGGTGCTGCTGCCGGCGTCGGCCAGCGGCGACCGGAGCCTCTGTCTCTGCCGCTGCCGTAGCGGGGACTCCACCACCGCCGTCACCATGGCGCGATCAGGCGGAGGCGCGTGGCGTGGAGCCGTGGAGGAGGAGCCTGGACGTGGTGGAGAAGGGAACGGAGACTTGTTATTGGAGAGGGAGAAAAGAGTCCATGAATCAAGGATCTACTAATGAATGAATTAATATAAACGTGCCGTTTGAACGATGCGGAATGTCCGCTTGCAGTTAGGGAGGGCCCACAAGGCAGTGACCGGATTCGATTTGTTTTTTTTGTTTGAGCAAAAGAAGTAGAGGTGGGGTGGGTTACGGGAAACGGAATTTTGGCGACGGGGCGCTCGACGTGCGTGAGCAAGCGGCGCTGGTGGAGCTGAGTGGTGGGACCCGCCATAATTGTTGGGCCCACTGTCAACGTCACTGCCATAATTTGTTTACGCGGATTGCAGAGCTTTCACGATTTATTAATCCAAAATCTTTTTTTTTTGTGTCAGATGCTCTTCTTTTGAGTGATGATGATTAATCCCTTCTCCTTTTCTTTTCTTTTCGATTTCGATGGTGTCTGCTAAATGCATGCCTAAATACCCCTACTAGTAGGGATAAGAAACCCCATAAGTTTAGTCCCGGTTTGGGTACCAGGGATTAGGGACTAAAGAATAAAATTTAGGTCCATTAAGTACCTAAATAACCAAATAAGAGGATCAATGGTCTAAATTTTAGTTTCAATTAGTCTAAACAAGAGGACTACTAGTCTAAATTTTAGTTTCAGTTAGTCCTTAGTCCATTAGCCACTTGGGAGGTGCTAATTTGGACTAGCGACCCAAATTTCCAGCTTTTCTCTAGTCCATTAGCCTCTTGTTCACCGGAGGTGAGCTAAGTAATAGATGTGACATTAAATAAACGGAGAGATTAGTATGGTTTAACCAAAATTTGGACCCCACAAGGAGATTGTCGCTACAATCACAAATAACAATTGCCTACACATAACCTACAGGAAAAAGTCTAAATGACCCCCAAAGGTATTGAGGGTGACTTACATAGTCCCCTGAAGTATAAACCCATATATTACGGACCCTAAACTTTGTAAAACCAATCACATAACCCCCTAAGGTGGTATTGGGAGGTGATTTTGCCGATCTGGCTATCAAGTTGGCTGGTTTTGATGATGTGGCATCTAGGCCCACATGTCGGCCTGGATGATAAGCTTCTCTCACAGCTCCTGCTCCGTCTTCTATCGGACTCCGCCCGGTTCGTAGTCGCCGCATCGAGCAGGGCATCTAGGTCGCTTGAGCCGCACATTGTGGAGGCGCATCATGCGTGACCGACGGCCGCGCCTCTCTCGCGGTCCAGCGGCGGCGAGCGGGGCGGTGCGACGGCTGCTGCAGCGCCTTTGGCGCGCGACAACTCGAACGGCATGTCGTGCCTTCTATCTACCCCCCTAAGACCCGGCAACCGCCGCCGCCGCTCCCCCCACAACGCCCATCACGGCCAAGCGCGCTCCCGCATCCTCGTGGAGATGACCGCGTCCGCGCGAGGGAAAGAAGCGCGTCCACCGTTTCGTCTCCGCGGCTCCAATGGTGGCCCTGTCTCGGTGGCTGCTGCGGCTCTCGGTGGCGGCCCGTCCCGGCGGACAGGCTCCACTCTGTCAAGCAGGCTCGGCAGGACCCGGCGATGGGCGCGCCGCGCGCGCGCTCCACTCCGACACCGCGGCAAGCAGGCCCGGTGGATGCGCCGCGACGTCGTGATGCTGGCATGCTGCTAGTGCCTTGACCAGTCATAGCCGCCGTGCAACATGCTCTGCTTCTGCCTCACTGCTACGCCGCCGTGGGCGCGGGCGCTCTGCTCCCTGTGCCTTGCACACAGTCACTTGGACCACCACAACATCTTCATCTGCCGCTCCTCCTACCACGACGTCATCCGGGTAGCGTACCGCGGGCCGTGCGGGTCGCCGCTGGCGGCGGTGGCCATGACGACTTGATGAGCGCGGCACAGAACGACGGCGCAAGATGAGCATCACGCACCTGTTCCGGTGCCCCATCAGCCTGGACATCTTCATGGTGCAGACTTACCACTGCCCCTGCATCGAGCGCTGCACGCCGCCGGCCACCGCGCGTGCCTGGTCACAATGCAGCCGATCGACGACGCTGCGCTCGTGCCCAACCGCACCTCAATGAGGCATCGACTGCAAGGATTTCACTTTGCTTCTGAGCGTGCTAATCTGCTACTGTATTTTTAAGCTTTAATTTGGACGCGCTACATCGCATAGTGATAGAAGAGATTCAGCAAAGAGATTTACAGCCCGCAGCAGCAGCTGCACATCGAGCCATCGCGTGCTGGCTGTACACGGCGCCCACGGACGTGCCGCGCACGCTGCCGCCCGATAGCAGGGAGCCGCGCCTGGCCACTGCCTCGACATCGGCACCGCCACGCTCCGAGAGAGCCGCACCGCGCTCGACGTCGTCGAACTCGTCGTACGCGCCCTCGTCGCCGGTGACGGGCAAGAGGAAGTGGCGGAACCGGCCGGGGTCGTGCGGGGTGGACGGGGATGGTGGGCGGGGCGTGTCAAGCGGCCATCTGCGGCGGCGTCAACGCCACTCGCTGTTCGTGGCCGCATAACCTCCCCTTTCTTTGACAAGTGGGCCCAAGCGCCAACATGTCAACGTGGGACAGCTTGGACTGCCATGTGAGCAAAACCAGGAGACCAAACCACTAAAGGGGGCTAAATAACTGGTTTCAAGAAGTTTATGGTGTTAAATATCTGGTTTAATAATTCATGGGGTAAAGTAGACACGTAAGGAAAGGTTAGGGGCTTGCGTAGACTTTTTCCATAACCTACACTACGGAATTATCAATGGCATATAATACTTGGTCAACAATATTAATTTATTGATCACTATAGCTGATTTCTTTTTGAGTAAAATCACTATAGCTGAATTGATTTTTTTTTTTTTTTTTGTGTGTGGAACCAAGTTAGTTGAGTGTAGCGTATTCTCGGTTAATTATAGTTTGTTTTAGCAATAGCTGACAGATGACTTTCTATCAACATGTGCCTTGAGTTACTACTTACTAGTCCAACTTCAAGACGTGTCATTGTAGCTTATCGGACGTGGACGTACTGTGTGCGTATGTGATCGTAGAGCCGAATGAAAAGTGAAATTTCGTGTATCGAACTATATACGACAATATGTCCAAAAATGCATCATATTGTTATTATTGCTGCGAAGGAAAAAAAAATTCTTGAAATGTTAGATCAAAATTCAATGTACATGCCTTGAGTGTGGGTAAAGTACAATGCTAATTATATTGTGTTGGTTTGCTGATCGATGGCGCCATCAGCTATATACTTCTTTTTTTTTTTTTTTTTTTTGAGGAGGACACGATAAACGCAGACGCTCACAACACGCACGCACACTCACCCCCCTATGAACACACGTGCGCAAAACCCTACCCCTATGAGCACCTCCGATGGACTGAGCACCCGGCAGATCTCGAGATTCTCGAAGTCACCATTGGCGCCTCGTCGTGACGGAACGTCGCTTACCACTTAATGCATAATGCTTGGGTAAATCCTCGAAAATCTCGGGGAAAAAGGTCGCGAAACACCAAGATTTGAACCCCAGGTGGAGTAACGTCCCACTGGACCGTCCTCCCATTGGACTACAAGCCAATTCGCTCAGCTATATACTTCTTGCCAAACCCACATAGTCGATCTCTTTAGATTCACATATCATATTATTACGGTAAATAAACCGATCTAACGTCCAAAAAGAAATCTTCAACGTGACGAAGAAAAAAGCGATGTTTAACAGAAAAAAGAAAAGGAAACGTACTATTCATTTCATTGCGATGTTCCCTCTGGTCAAAAAAAAAAAAAAAAAAAAAAAAAAATCTAGTACTTCTTCTCTCCGTCTATCCTTGAACCGTCTTTGTCTGTTCGGTATAGTATGCATGGTAAATTGGTTTTGTTAGAGTCAAGCTAGCTTGCTAGAGTCACTAAACACTCATCAAACACACAAATTAAGACAATTTTTGTCAACTATGTACAAAATTTTTATATTTTTTTAAAAAAGATAATATCATAGTTTTACGTATCGACTAATGCATATATGTTGTTCATTATATATAATTTTTTTATATAGGATAAGGAATAATAATTATATTCATGCTTTGCTTGCAAAACTTGAGTCAACGCAGGAACTACGTTGCTTTTGCTATTTGCAATTGTATGTCGTTTTAGCCTTACTTAATTACAAAAAGCACATAATATTTTCCCATTTTGAAGTACCAAGATTAACGGTGGAGAAGTGTCCATGGTCATAATTCACAGGATGCACATATTTTCCTCATATAATAACTAATACGAAAGCGATAGCCACGTGAAAAGAAAACAGAGAGAAAAAGATTGATCTTGTTAGGGTGCATGGAGCCGTGGACGCACACTAGCTCGATCTGCTTATTACTGGCAAGACAACGAAAGATTACAACAAGAAGGTGGTGATCAACTTCCAACAGCTTTCCATGGGATCCTACGGTCAGGATTGTCTGCGTGGTTGGTGTCGGATTAGTGAGTATAGTGACTACCACGACTCCACAAGCACGATCATGGCGATGTACTGTCTACTAGCTACAGCCTGAGCTGGCAATTTTTTGCTCAAATACTTTTCTTGATAAGCCTCTCTACAGAATGGGATCGGACCCCAAACAGAAATGTCGTAAATCGATCCAGCCCACATTTATACTTATTGAGGGACGTTGATGTTGTTAGGGCCTATTGTTTTGATACCAGGGGCGAAGCTACCTTAGAATCTATGGTGGTGCACGGTTATGACAGCTCTATAGAAATGCATTGAATTTCAACTAATTTATATGGTCGAACCAAGCTAATTTCAACTAATTAATTATACTTTTTTTGCCTGGTGCCCGTGCACCACCTACGCATAATGTGGCTTCGCCCCTGTTTGATACGGATCCGACTTCAACAGCAGCTTCTGCACAAGAGTCAAAGGAGCTATACTTGACACTTTCATGCAGAAGCGGTTTAAAAATCCGATCAAGGAAAAAAAAACACTTTTGAGGACAGGAGCCCGAGATAAAAAGTAGCTCCTCCTTAGAAGTGTTTTTAGCAGTGGTACTTAAATTTACACTTCCATTTAATTATTGGTTGATCACAACCCAAACTTGTTGTGCTGCTTAAGGGCTTGTTCGTTTCCGACGGATCAAGCCTAGATTCATTCGGTCGATGAAATATAAACTAAGAATCCGATCGGAACTATTCCTGGAGGCCAAACCTCTGGAACCGAACGGGGCCTAACGGGACTAGCTCTTGCTAGGTCTTTTTAGAGCTTGCTGTCTAGTCTGATGACGAAAGGTAAGTAAAGTGATTATTACGTACCTTAATTTGCACGTTGTGGACCATCTTTGCTGGGTGTTTTTTTTTCTTTGTTATTCAAGTTTTTTATACTCCGCACCGTACGTATATGCTACGTAAATATAACGTAGAAGCAAGCAAGAGGCTCAGCTGACAATATACATAGGTTCGGAAGCCTCTTTGGACTGATCGAGCATATATTATTACTATTGGTACCAGCGTAGCGTGTATTATGTGACAGGCACTATGTAGGAGTACAAGCAAAAGCAAGCACGAGTGCAGGACCCAGTCGTATTGGTCGGCCATTGGGGAGAAATTAAAGGCAAACGGAGCCCGCCGTGGACTGGATTCGTCAAAAGGCGACCGACATGTTCTGCGGCAGAAGCGGCGGCGGATCTTCCACACAGAGCTGCACTGCACTGCACCTGCGATCACATATTGCACCTGCGGCAAGAGAGGCAGTGGCACGCGGACCAGATGGAAATCTTGTCTGTAGTGTAGATGCACGCTAGTGGACGACGAGGCATACTTCGTCCCGAAAAGCGGAAACCGTTCAATACATACGTCCGGACGCACAACGACATTCCGGACGCCTGCGCATTCGTGGGCTGGTTGACGCCCCGGCCCATCCAGTTGGCTTAGCAGCTCCTTCACCCGATTCTGTTTCAATCTCAATCCCTAACGACCTCAATTCCCCACACAGCTGCATCTCTCTGCATCGCTCGCCCCTTCGCTGCCTCGCTCGCAGTTCGCGATAGGGGAGCTCACCGCCGACGTCCACCTTCGGGCTCCCCAACGTCGGCCCCTGTTTCTGCTCCGCCCTGCCGTAGCGCCGAGGGACTCCTCGCCGCCTGCAATGCCGACCGCGCCGCCTCCATCCCGAGCGGAGTAGCCTCTTCCACGCCTGAGCCGACGTCGCCGCGCCCTAGGGGCCCTGCCTGGAACTGCTCCCCCAATGGGACTCACGCCCGCGACGCCACCTGCGTATCTGTGCACGCAGGGAGACGGAACCGCTGCGCCGACGAGGCCTCTCCGTCTCGAGGTGCTTCCCACCGCTCGCTTCAATGTTGTTCAAGTGGCCTCTCAGTCGCCTGAGCTGCCGTCGCCACTTCGACGGGCCTCCTCCCTCCCGCAAACGCTGCGCGCCCTCCACCTGTGCCGGTGGCTGACGGAACTACTGCCCCGATGAGGCCTCCACCTGTGTGCTGCTGCTTCGACATGGAAGGATCTTTTTCTGATTTTCTATTGTAAATATGCAGTGGAGTCGTATCTTGTGGACCATAAGTACTTTTGAATCAACCATGTACGAGCCTCTTTTTTGGTACCATGTACTGACTGCTACTGTTTGATATGTTATTTTTTTTCTGAGACAACCATGTTGCACTCATAACAGTGATACATTTCAAATACTTGAAATGATATGTTTCAGTGCTGAAATAATAAATGTTTCAGTTACTTCCATTGTTTGTTTCAAGGTAGTCGAAATAATATGTTTCAAATACTCAAAATGATATGTTTCAATGCTGAAATAATATATGTTTCAGTTACTTCCATTGTTTGTTTCATTAGATACATGTTTCAAAATTAGTGTTACAAATGGAAACTGTTATCTACGGGCGTCCGTCCCGTCCGGACGCCAGCGTAGCTGGGCCTGAGGTCCAAATAGAACCATGCCCTCAACCAGATCGCACCGGCGCACAAACTTGACTTGCCCGACCACGGGCACGCTCTCATCCACTCGCCCACGCGCTGCCGACGTCGTCATTATCCACTCCGCCTGCTGCGCGACCAGCCGCGCAAGTCCAGCCACAAAGCCTCTGTCCCCCCGCCGCCCTCCCGTGACCATTCCGCTAGGAGCCACCTCGCCGAGCACCTTCCCGTCAGCGTGGCTCCCCCAACGGCTCGGTCGCGCCCTCTCCTCCCCGCCGTCAAGCACGCAGAGCCGATCGCCATGGCGACCTCCTCGCGTAGATGACCACGTCGAGGAAGCCGGGTCACACTGTGACCTCGAGCTCCGCCATCTCTATGCCATTTGCCTCGGCCTCGGCGCAACCGCGCCATGCGTGCTCGGATGCTTCACCCCGGGCTGGACGCAGTGGACGTGCCTAGCTTGTTGTCGCCTCACTGCCGTGCGCTTCGTCCCTCCCTCTCTCCTCTTCGACCTCATCGGCTCTCCTAGCAACTTGGTCGCTTCTCTCCCAACCGTGAGACGTGGGGCGGCGGTGGCGACACGGACTAACCGGAGACGAGGATGAAAGCGGCGGCGACGGGCGTGGCGGTTTGTTCCCCTCTCCCTGTTCGCTTGAACTTACATCCTCCTTGCTTTCATCCAAGCTATCAAACTCCATGCCTTCGTATTACAATCAGTCGGAATCCTTTGCTTGTTTGAGCACATCATCATCCATGTTACAATGAGTTATGTTTTATGTTGAAGTAGATGATATTTGAATGTTGCAATAAGATTTATGAAAATACATGTTTCATGTTGCAATACCACAATTTGAAATGTTCCAGCACATAATTTTTGATGTTCCAAATTAATTTTTGGAAGTTGCGGTACAACATATACTCATGAAACAAGTGCTACAATAATCTCCTCTACCATACTCTTTTGCCTTCTATACCTTGTGTTTAGATTGAAACACATGCTATACTAGTACCGAAACATGAACCGGTCTCAATTTGAAACAATGAATTCAGGGTGTCATGTGTTTCATGATGACTGTTTTTTTAGGATGCAATGTGAGCACTTGATGTCGCAGACAAGTTCCTGATGTCCATTGCAAGATTTTCTCTCATCAATGTTTCACCAATGTTTATTGACATTATCTTCGGTCTATCTTGCCATAGATGCTCTTAGTATCGGTTTCAAGTATATTATATGCTATGTTTTTAGAATGAAACACCTGCTACACTACTAGTGAAACATCAACTAGACGCAAGCTGCAACAATGAATCCTAGCGTCATTTGGTTTCATGTTGCCGCTGTTCTATCTTTTTTCCGAAAGCAATGAACTCTGTCATTCACATGTGCCATATATAATATATATACCTTCTTCAATTAAACACACCTACACTAGTACTAACATTCATCTCTTCTAACATACTCTTGTTGTAGTTGCTCTACTTTATAATGAAGCACTTGCTACACTACTACTAAAACATGAAGCAAACTCAATCGCAACAATGAAATATGGTCGTCATGTGTTTTTCGTGATGTCCCTATTGATGGGCGGGTGGCGGCAGAGGAGAGTCGCGGCGACCACCTTTCGCGATTTGGTACTAGAGGGCGACGGAGGAGAGCCGGTGACCCTGCTTGTTATTTGGTACCGGATTGGGTTGGATTGGGTGACGAAGAAGAGCCGGCGGGCGAGATGGGCGGGCGTGACGGAGGAAAGGCAACACGGCCTTGGCGGAACGGCGGCGGAAGCGCTTCCGGAGGTTCTCAAGGGCGAGCGGGCCGGCGGTCGTGGGTCACGCCCGTGCGGTGCTCCTCTCTGCCCTCTCGATTGGCATCGTATTTTGTGGACCCTAAGTAGTTTGAATGAACCATGTACCGCCTCTCGTTTGGTACCAAGTATTTGTTTGCTACTCATGGCTGGGATGTTTTTCATTTACGAGGCGTAATAATCAAATATTTCTCTGTTTCAAGTACTTGGGATGATATGTTTTGGTGCTATGTTTTGAATACTTGGGATGATATGTTTTTTGATCTTTGGAAAATTATATGTCTCAGTTTCTCCCATTGTTTGTTTCAGTTTTCAAAATTATATGTTTCAAGTAATTTTCATCTTAGTTGCTTCATTTTTTCTCAAGCACTTTCTTATAAATTCTATAAGCTTTTAATCAACCATGTTGCACCGGCATTAGTGCTCTGTTTCAAATACTTGAAATGGCATGTTTCAGCTTCTCCCATTATTTGTTTCAGTACTTAAAAAAATATGTTTCAAATAATACATTTAGAGTTTGTTGGTGCCTTCCCTCCCATTGCATCCTTTAGAGTTTGGATCACCTGCACAAATGTTTCACTACTCTCATCATGAAGCAAATAAGCATCCTAGTAGAAACTATCGCCTGCGTGAGCTCACAACATTCTTTTCTTCTTCATACACTACCCCATTTAAAAATAATTCATTTCAAGTTGAATCGAACCATCAAAGTTTGCATTTACCATCCATGAAAAGATATATAAAAAGATGAGCACGAGGATATGGTGGTATTGCTTTGTTTGGTATCCCCGGACCTAACTTCGACCGGTTTTTTACCCGCAGATCCTTAGTTGATACGTCTCTTGCTTAATGCTTTGATTTAATACTCATTGCTAGGTATGATGAGTGTGATATGCCATGAAAAGTTCAAAAACAGCATGAGGAAAGTGAAAAAGGGAGGCAAGGTTGGCTTCTTCAAGAAATGCCCATATGAGAAGGCTATGGAGACAATGACTCAAGGGATGGATATGGCCATCATGCTCAGCCAGTTGTACTCTATTGAAGAATAGAATTTACTACCACATAATTACTGTTTGCGGTCGGAAGGATGCACATCTTATTTTTGGATTACCAAATTGAAAAAAAAGAAAAGAGTTTATTTTATTTTCAGCACCTCAATGTCCTCAATTTCCTACTAGGATGTGCGCCGCTTCCATATGAGAGTAGTGAAACATTTGTCCAGGTGATCCAAACTCTAAAGGATGCAATGGGAGGGCCAACAAACTCTAAATGTACTATTTGAAACATATTTTTTTCGAATCTTGAAACAAATAATGGGAGAAGCTGAAACATAAAATATTTGAACACCTGAAACATACCATTTCAAGTATTTGAAACAGAGCACTAATGCCAGTGCAACATGGTTGATTAAAAGCTTATAGAATTTATAAGAAAGTGCTTGAGAAAAAAATGAAGCAACTAAGATGAAAATTACTTGAAACATATAATTTCGAAAACTGAAACAAACAATGGGAGAAACTCGAGACATATAATTTTCCAAAGATGAAAACATATCATCCCAAGTATTCAAAACATAGCACCAAAACATATCATCCCAAGTACTTGAAACAGAGCAATATTTGATTACAATCTCATAAATGAAAAACATCCCCCATGAGTAGCAACAAATACTTGGTACCAAACAGAGGCGGTACATGGTTCATTCCACAAAATACGACTCCAGTGCACATTTACAAGAACATCACATGGTTTATGTCCCTATTTTTTTTTCATTTAATTTATTATGTAAACTTTGACTCTTCTTTGTACTTATACAATATATGCAAATGTTCTTTAGAAAAATAAATATAGGTTACAAACTTTGGCAGTAATTTTTTGTAGCATTATATGTTAATAGAATGGTACATTTTTGAACATAATAGAATGGTACCTAAATGTTCATTTTAAATTACTTCTCAAAAGATCACTTTAATATGTTTTTCATTGTGTGAAAAATATTAACAGTTTAATTCTGAATTAGCTTCCCCATTTCTTGTTTCAACAATCCAAATATTGTAGAACCTAGACCCTAATAGTGCAATCTTTTAGTAATTTCTTGTTTCAACGGTAGCCTTTCAATTTTAGCTCTGAGAAGCCAACAATAGCTCTGAGAAAGCACATCGCTGCAATGCAAGCAGAGGTAGCCTTTCGGTGGTACCCCAGCAACAGGACGTACACTCTGATGGATGGATCAGATCCTTTTCGTGATCCCAAAAGCCGAGGTGTGCGCACAGCCCCGGCCAACTCGCAGTGTCTCCTGCCGGAGGATTCCTCTGACACGGCCATGGCGTCTTGGCTCCACACAGATCCTTCTGCAAGTCCCTCAAACACAACCGCATGCAAGATGCAGCATGGTCGCGCTATGAAACAAGTGACTGGAGACAGTAGGATCTTATGAGAAGCCCTTTGACTATCTGAGATGAATGATTGCCATAAAGAGCATCCAGTTGAATTACAGTTCAGCGGATTTGGGTAGGTTTTCCCGCTTTTGTAATCAGATCGGAGGGAAGGCGCTTGGGATGGAGAGAGTTGGGCGCGCCGTGGACACGCCCGCGGACACGGATGGATGGTGGGCGGCACGCACAGGGACTGTGGGCGGGGGTTGGAAGGAGGGCGAAGGGGGAGGGAAGGTCTCGGCGGCGTCGCGGAGAGATCCGGGCGCCCGCCAGGAGGAGGATGGCGAAGGGACTCACGGGTTTGTGGGCCGTTCGTAGGTAGGATAGAAACGAGCTAAGCAACTTAGTCAAGCAAGCTAGCTTTTTTTTTTTTTTTTTTTTTTTTTTTTGAGGGGAATCATCAAGATTCATTCATTCACACCGGAGTTACAATCTGCATGCTGCTAGCTCAACTAGCCGGTCCGGGATTACATCAAGAAAAAAAGAAAGAACACTTGGTTGTAGAGGTCATGGAAGCACACGTATGAGCAACCGAAGTTTGCACCTCTACGAACCCAACTCACACGGAAATCTGAAAAGTTTTTAGCTAACTCTAAAATATCAAAACAAATACCTCCAATGGAAGAGTAAGCCGAAGTTCGGATCACCGAGTAGACAAACCAAGCTCGACAATCAACTTCAAGAATGATTTTGTCAAAACCCAGCTCCACCGCTAACTCCATGCCTTCTTTTCGCCGCTAACGCTTCAGCGCATGCGGTGCGAGACTCCACATCATCAAGCCATCTAGCCGCGGCTCCATGAGCGGTGCCCGGTATGATCACGGATAACGGCACCGGTCCGACCTCGCACCATCATCGGCGACAAAGCCGGATCTCGTATTCGCTTTAGCCACCCCGCCTCCGGCCTCTCCCAAATAACATGATCCGCAAGGATTTACGAGCGGTTGAGGGCGTGGCGAGGATAATTCTTCCAAAGTAGTCCGGATACATATCTTCTTGCCGATCCTGGTTCCCATACCGGATTCTTCCATGACGCCTCCCATTGCGCCCGTCCACGGCGCCCGGGCACACGCTCACAATCGAGGGGGCGCCATTGCCGGGGTACACCGCGACCCGGCTCGGGGCGTCGAAAGCCCACGAACATGGATGGAGTCTTGGAATTGTGACCCCTCCGAGAACCTTAACTTCCTCCCAAAACCGTCTAGCCATTGGGCATTCAAAGAAGATGTGGTGCAAGGTTTTGCCAGGATCCCCACAAACTTCACAATGGCTTTCCCCCGCTCCACATGTCTTCTCTTTAGCTCCGCCCGTGATGGCGGTGATTCATGTAGCACCCGCCACCAAAAAACTCTCACCTTCGGTGGCACATCGAGCTTCGAGCACTTTCAAAGGTGCCGATCCACCCGATGCTCTGCCTCATCAGCGGCCGGGGGACATGGCCGCCTCCTGCTGCTCCCCTGTTTCAAAGAACCGTATGCCGACCGTCTGAGTAGAGGCCATTCTTCTCAAAAAGCCCGGCCATGACGTCCTCCGGGTAGGTCGGTTCTGTCGACCTTGATTTTAAGAATCTCTTTGGCTTCAAGGGCCATGAAAGAACTCCTAACAAAGATAACATCCCGGCTCCTCGTTCCCGGGATAAAGAGGTCATGTACCCTTTACTCGCTTTGCCCAAGGCGCCGAGCTGCCGGTTTTCAACGAACGGAGACACGAATCCGGTTCTCGGTCAAACATCGATATCACCCGGTCCGACTTCGTTTGATCAGTCCACGAGTTAGAACATCCCGCCCATAAAGAATAGCTTTCCATGTTGCCGAACTCCGCCTTTTTTTTGGTTGCTTTGAAAGGAAATCAGAATTTGGGTAATATTTCCCCTTCAACACCCGAGCACATAGCGAATCCGGCCTCATGATCAACCTCCAACCTTGCTTCCCAAGCATTGCCTTATTGAAGAGGCCAAAATCTCGAATCCCATCCCTCCTTCATCCTTCGATCTTGTGAGCTTCTCCCATCGAATCCGGTGAAGCTTATGGTTGTCAAGGCTGCTGCCCCACCAATAGTTTGAGACAAAGAGATGTCAACTTTTGGCACACACCCCGTGAGAGTTTGAAACAAGACATAGGATAAGTAGGCACGAGCTAGCGCGTTGGCCTTTAGCAAAACCTCCCGCCACAGCCACGGCTCATATTTTTCTCGGCCCATCCTCCCATCATGCCGCGCTGTCCCGGCACATAGTTAAAGACACGCGACATCCCGCTTACTGCGGTGTGGGCAGACCCAAATATTTCTCTCCCAACGCCTCCGTCTCGAATTTGAAGGCTCTCATGCACCACAGTCTTGCAAGAATCGTCCGCGACTTGGGCTGAAAAAAATAGCTGACTTCCCCTTGTTAACAAGCTGCCTGAACCCCGATTGTACTCATCAAGGATCCTTGCAATCCGATCTGCCCCCTTTCTTAGATGCAGGGTAAAGATGAGACAATCATCGGCAAAGAGAAGATGTGACACCCACGGCGCTTGCACGCTCACTCTCACCCCTCTAGAGACATATAGAGGGCCAATACTTCTCAACATAGACGACAATCCTTCCGCACAAAGAAGAAAGAGATACGGCGAGATGGGATCGCCTTGGCGAATTCCTCTCGTGGGTTGGAAGCGATCCGAATGAACTCCATTGACACGCACGAAAAAGTTACGGTCGTGACACATTTCATCACCGGGTTGCACCATCTATCCGGAAAACCCAAAGCTCTCATAACGAGTCCGGATACCGCCATTCAACCCGATCATAGGCTTTGGCCATATCCAACTTAACGGCCACGGGGCTCCTGCTTCCCTCTCCTATTCCTCAAGTAATGAATGCATTCATAAGCAATCAAAATATTATCCGTAATCAATCTCCCAGTACGAAAAGCGCTCCGCTCCATCAGAAACCACTTCATCTAATATCACCCGGGAGACGGTTAGCCATGGCTTCCGAGCATATCTTGTACAAAGACGTTGCGAGGCGAGATTGGCTGTATTGGGAGAGCTCCCGCGGATTACTCACTTTAGGTATAAGCACCAACGAGTCTCGTTCACCTCGGGAGGGACCTCGCCCCCATTCAAAACCCCAAAACAGCGGTAGGCACTATACAACTCTTCGGTAGTTGCGGTGGGTTTGGAAAAACCCGGCGTTGAAGCCATCCATCCCGGGTGCTTTACCCGCGCCATTTGGAACGGGGGCTGTCTCTATCTCTTTCTCGAAAAGGTCCGACGAGCAACTTCGCCCATCTCCTCGGTAACTTTCCTCGGCACATCTTTGACACCCAGCTTCGGGCTGCAAATTATCTTGTGCAGCGAATAGATTTTGATAGAATTCACATGCCGGTGTTCAAGATCTTCTGCTCTCAGAAAACTCGCCCATCGGCGTCAACCGGGGACTTTATTCGGTTTGTACGCCCCCTCGCTCTCGCTTTTGCCCGAAAAAATTTAGTGTTGCGATCACCTTCGAGCCCACGAAATGGACCGCTGCTTCTCCATTGTCTCCTCTCGGCCAGCACATCGAGTTTTTGCCATTAGCTCACGCTCCTCATTCGAAGGCCCCGATAGATCGAATCGCTTCTTTCTTTCTCAAGGGCCAACCTCAACTCCTTGACCTGCTTCTTAACCGATCCAAAGACATCTCGGTCCCAAGATTTTAGAGACCGGTAAAGGTGATGAGAGTGCCGTAGCCCGCGATGACAAATCAGCATCTCCCCGGCCCGGATCCCATGTTTGATTAATAAACTCCATGTATTCACCGTGTGCCTTCCACATGTTCTCATATCACGAAGGGGCTTGGGCTTTGCGCTTTTTGAAGGCCGCGCAGCCACCACCCTTTGTCTCACTTCCACCGCCAACGCCGCATGATTGGACTCGACAAAGCGGCACATGAAACACCTCGGTTTCCCCAAGCTCCATCATAAACTTATGATCCCCAAAGGCACGGTCAAGATGCACGTTGACATTCTTGTCCGCATCCCGGCGATTGTCCCACGTATACGGGAGGCCATGGAAGCCTAGATCCGTGAGGTCACAGTCATCGACAACCTCCCTAATGCATCCACCCGTCCCTTGCTCACGCTCCTTTCTCCCGAAATGCTCACTCACCGAGAGAACCTCATTAAAGTCGCCCACACACATCCGGGGAGCATCCGATTGCGCCCGAGAAACCTCAAAACCAACTCTCCTTTCGTCTTTCCCTCCTAGGCTCGCCATAGAAACCGGTCGACCACCACTATGAAATTTTTAAGTGATCACGGGACAACATGACATCTATATGCGACTGGACTTGCTCATCTCTCGCACAATCACATCCCGGGCGCCACATAAGCACCCCTGCCACCGCTTAAACCCTCCGACTTGACGGCAATGGCATTCGAGCCAAGGTCGCGACTCAAGCCAAGGGCCCGTTCCTCCCCCATTCGCATCTCCATCAAGAACACCACCGCGGGCTTCTTCTCCTCCACCGGTGGCGGAGCTCTTTGAACTGCCTCGGGCCGCCCACGGCCGGCCACACATTAGAAGATTCATGGCGCCCGGCTGGGCTGCCGCCTACGGCCGCCGCCGATCCCCTCGTTGGTTGTTTGTCATCTTTTGCTTCTTGATCACCTCTGCGGCGCTACCACCGCCATTTGCGGGCAACCTCACGCATCCGCTCACTTTCGGTTTGAGACCAAACCTCGCCGGGACTAGAGCCCCCGATTCACCGTCCGGGGGCGTGGAGATCGGGGGTGTGCACCCCAGGTGGCCTGCAATTTACGCTTCCTCTTCCTCTTCTCCTTGTGTTGCTCAATGTCCATCGGCCCGGAATGCCAACTGTTTACTGCGCCTTTGGGTTTCTCACCCCGAGCCCTTGTCAACCCCAACCGCCATCGCTTGAGAGGAGACCTCCTCCCGCTCCTGCTCCTCACGGGTTTACATCTCTACTCACCGAGTGGTGAGCGGAATCGGTGACCGTGTACCTTTACCGCTCGAGCCTTGAGACTGGTTTTTGATTCTGTGGCCCCGACATCGAGCCACTCCCATACGATTCTGCAGCGGCCGCCGCAAAGAAACGTCTGCATGCGCCGCTTCTTCTCCTCGCCGCCGCGGTGCGTCGTAGGCGCGAGGCGACCATCATCATTATTGGCGCCACCGGGGTTGGACATTCCATATCGAGTGCCCAATGAGACCGCGGTGGAAGCAAATATATGGTAGACGCTCATACGGCCAGGGAACCATTGAGGGTCTTCATTTTTATTCACCCTCGGGGAGGATCCCACGACGAACCGGCTTTGCAATTTCAATAGCAACACGAGCACGCAAGAATGCACCACTCGCTTTCCCATCCGCATCCACATTCATTTGCACAACCTTTCCAATCAAATCCATCGCCTTGGAGCCCCGAGAGAACGATTCATCCATCCCAACGGCGGGTTCGGCGGCCCGGACCCAAAGCTCCATACGGTCGAATTTGATGTCTGCGGGCCAAGCCTCTCATCGTACTCTTGGAACGGGACCGAGTGCCGCCCCACCATCCATGGGGAGCCGGCCAGACTCTCTCCATATCACGGGACACATCCAAATTCATAACGAAGAGATTATCCCCCTTCTCACCAATGGCTCTTAACCCAGCCCGGCCAAGGGTTACCCCATGCCGGTTTCATGGCGTACGCGACGGTGGTGGTACTCACCGGCACCGGCGACAACACTTTGCCAACCAAGGCCCACTCCGCCGCCGGCCTGGTCTCCTCCTCCTCATCATCACTGAACTCAAGGATCGCAACCTCCTCCTCCGACAATTTCAACCTCCTCGGGTAAGTCCGATACATTGGGGTTAGGGTTCATCCCCTTCCCCCGATCCGCGCTCCCAAATCCGCCATGACAAATTGTAGGGCGGCACAACTTCGGTGGCTTTGCCGAAAAAACGCAGCGACCACAAACCCGACCCAAAAACCCTAAGCGGCACAAACCCTAGTGGTTTCGAAGTCGATGGCGCCTTCCCCGCTAACCAATCGATATGCGGTGTCCCTCTCCACACCGCGATGGTGGAGAAGGGGCGTGGACGCCGTGGCCGCAGTGGCCGGCGGCGTTTGCAGGTCGGGATTACCGGCGGCGTCAAGCAAGCTAGCTAGGCATCACGGACTAGTATTGAATTGTTGCAATTTAGCCCAGTGCATGGACTAGTATTGAATTGTTGCAATTTAGCCCAGTGCATGGACTAGTATTGAATTGGTGCAATTTAGCCAAGCAAGCTAGCTAGGCATCACGGGAGCACAAACCATCTAGCGACGGCGGTCAGCGTACGCGAGTGTGCAGCAACAGCGCGAGCGTGTAGCAACGTTCGCACGCGAGTGTGCAGCAGCGGCCAGCAGCAAGCGTGCAGCAATGTTCGCACGGCACTAGGCCCAGCAGCGCGCTCGGTCAGCAGGTAGAGTCAATGCAGGCAGCGCGGCGGCATGGCAGCAAATGCAGCAGCAGCACAAAAGCGGCCCAGGCCCGGGCGTCCGGACGCGAGCGGCGCGCCGGACGTCCGGGCGCAAGTGCGGGCGTAGTCCGTGCCTGACTGGTCTTGGGCCGTTCTCGGGCCGCCAATTACCCCAGCGAATCCACCCGCCCACGAACACGCGCTAGGCTTCGCTCAAAAAAAAAAAAAAACCGAACACACGCTGGGCGGCTGTTGCTGCAACGTGACACTGCAAAGTTCTGTGGCCCTAGCCGTTTTGCAAGTCATTTTGCCATAGACAACTTTTTGGCAACTTAACTTTCTTTCAATGTCAATTTTGACCATCAACTCTAGTACCAAGTAGGCATATCACGCAGCAAAACTATCCATACCGTTTAACTTGACCTTGTGATTATATATTGCGAGTGACATTATTATATATGTTTTTTCCAAACTTTTTTTCCCCAACTAGGCTACGAGGTTCATCATATTTTAGGTGGCAAAAGATTAATTCGGAGGGGAAAAAAAATGACCCACGACAATTAAAAACTATGGAAGAAAGAAAGGCTATGACGGTGTCGGCAACTCATTGAACCATATTGATACATGGTAGTACCATAATAAAACGGTATTATTGCAGTTTAGGGTCAAATTTATGATTATCAAGTGTAGGCTAAGAGCCAAACCAGAGCGCATTTCTTGAACTAGACCAGACAAAAAGGAGAATATGAAATCAGCCAGCGTATTCGCACCACATACTCCCTCCGTCCCAAAAATAAACGACGCTATGAGAAAGCGTCGGTCAAACTTTCTCAACTTTTGGTAAGTTTGTAGAAAATACGTGCAACATTTACATCTTTAAATAAATTTGTTAAAAACTAGACTTAAAATCTTTTCTCGATGATACTAATTACTTAACATAAATATTTATATATTTTAATATATAATTACCGGTATTTTGAAAACGTTGACTTCCGAGGAAGCGAGAATGTCTTTTATTTTTTAACAGAGGGAGTACAGGTGAAACTGATTTTTAAAATAAAGAAATAAGAATGTTCAACGGTCAAAAGCAAAACAACCTGACTGCCTGGCGGTCCCACCATTCAACGGCCACCGCAATTTGTTGCGCCTCCCCACATCGGCGACTCCAATCCATCCCCGGCGCCGGCGGGCAGCCTCCAGCTAGGCAGGGCGGAGCTGTCCCTCCCTATCCGAGCTCCGTCCGAGTCTCGTCGAAATCGATTCGCCGCTCCCCTTCTCTTCCGCACCATCCGAGCTTGGATCGATTTCTTCTGTTTGCGGGTAGGTGAGGTGACCCGACCAGAGCTTGCTTTTGTTTTACGGGTTAGGTTTGATTTACGACTTCGATTTGTTATTGGGAATCAGTATTTTTCTGTATGTTCGTTCGATTTATGAGCAATGATGTTGGAATTTTGCTTGGAATCTCTCCATTCACTCACTCTGTTGCGGAATGCTGAAACGTCGCTCCTAATTTAATCCACCCATGATTCCGTTAGGTAGGTTCTTGTCTGCCAAATGAAATCCAATAGGAACAACAGCGTCAAATACTCAAATGCCCTGCTAAATCTGACAAGAACATCAGCGGCGCGCGTGTGCCCTGCCACCGGCAAGAATCGTGGTTCTGAACACCACGGCAGCATCGGCAACGCTGACGAGAGTAACACCGATCCCCAATTGGTGCCAGCCAAGTACCCATTCGGCTACGACTCCAGCACGTTTAAGCTAGGCCCCTCTCAGCTGCATGATCTGCCAGGCGCTTCTCCAACTAATGCTGCAGATGCAATCCCTGCTCTCATAAAGTTCTGCATTCTGCAATTGTGCCTTGTACTAGTACACTACTTTCTAATTCTTCGCCCAAATCAACACTGTATTCCCTTCCCTGCCTCTTGTCTGAAAGACTGAAACTATAGTTTGTTATTGGTTTCCAATGCAGGGCTCCCACAGTATACATATGTGCTCTCAGCTTGGAGCTTTTTAGGAATGCTTGGGGATTGCTGGTACGGCTCCCTCTCTCTTGACTATGGTACTCCTAGTTCATTGTTCCCACTTTGGCAAACTAAGCATAGTACTGGCATACCGGTAGGAACTCTAGGAAGTACTAATGCATTGTTGGTTCGACCCAGTAACTTTACCAATTACTATACCATTTTCTTTGTGTACCCCTCTCTATATAAACCTGTGATCATGTTTTTGGATATGGGCACCTAATGGAGGACAATTTGACCACTAAATTCCTTTGAAATATCTTCAGGGAACTTGTGGAATATAGCACATTGAAAGAATTTTGGGTGCAGAACCTGTTAGTGCCTCTTTTGTCAGTCTAAATGTATTTTCTCATGTTAATACTGAGGTTGTCCACCGTGTACAAAATGACATAAATTTGTATACAATGAATAATATTATGTAATTTGGAGGCACTATACTTGCTCTGCCAAGCATAAAGGCCATTCTAATTCCACATAAAAAGAACAAAAAAGCTCATTCCATGTAGACAGTAATGATCAATAGTTGTGTGTGTGCGCTAACTTCTTATTGATGGTTTAAGCATGCATTGAGTTAAATTAATTGAGATAACAGTTATCATATGAATGTTCTTGGTAACAGAATGTTTTAGCTTTGTTTGCTCAAAAAAAAAAAAGAGAGAGAGAATGCTTTAGCTTCTAAATGTCTATAGCTTTGTTTCTTTTTCGGAAAACATCAAGGTGTCTGCTATGTAGCAGAGTCCATCATAGTATTAGGTAGTAATGCCAGCAAATCAGCAAGATTTTTCTGTGGAATTAATACTTGCAACTCCATATTGAACTAAGTTCTTGCAACTCAACAAGAGATTTTCTCTGGAACTAATGTTAATACTACGACTATAACTGTAGTCTGTTCTTTCTGAAGAAAAAAAAAAGTTTCATTATGGCCGAGCTGGTTATCCCTTTCACCTGATACTGATGCACATCAACATTTGTATTTTTTTTTTTTTTGAGATTATACTTTTGTATATTGACTCCTACCACACCATTTTACAGTCTACCACAAGCTAATGTCTTGGGGATGTACTTGTTTTAGTATGTTTAATACACGTCACCCCTCTTTACCACCGTTTTGCCTTTATTTTTTTTTGGTCTATTGATCACTGAATTGTACACTGCATTAATATAACTTTGTTCTATATTTTAGTCAGGCGATGGGAGATGCTCCTTCAGCAATCACTTACTATGAAGAAAGTGCTGAGTTGTTCTCGAAATTGTCTGCAAAGGATCTTGAAGTCACATTCAATTTATGAAGGGACTTGCCTCTGCACAAAGTTATTATGCCTGTTCATTGGATGTTCGCATAAGTTCAATAAAAGAACACTTAGCAGTTGCCTCCCAGGTAATTTCTGTGCTGCCAGTTATGAATTAGCACAAATCTAAATGAGGTAATTATTTCTTCGTCTTAAACAAGAAATGTAAATTCAGGATGATAGAGTCATTGCTACAGAGAGTGTGATGATGAGAAACAAGCATAAATCTCTAGTTCATTTGTACTGCTACAGCTGTATTGATGACAAAGAGCAAGGGAATAATGACGAGGAAAACGTGGCAAAGATAAACACTGTCTATACTTCTGAGGAAAGTGCAAGTTCCTGTTAATTGTATAGCTGCATGGTTTTGTATTTTCCCAAACATTGGAGATTGATAATTGAGCTAACAACTTTCTTTTGCCAAAGTTGCAGATGTTGATCAAAATCTTGGGAATGAAAGCACTGCAGTCAGAGGTTTCAAGGAAACAATTGAATGCCTTGGGAAGCTGAAGCTAAGTTCTGAGCAAGCAAGTCTTGAGCAAAGGGTAAGCATTATTATCCCCATCATATCCCATCATCATTGCCTCTCTGTGTGTTGTTGTGAACTAAGTGTTATCTGTATTTTGCAGCACCTCTGTGTTTTAGACTTCCTGAACAACCAATTGGCAGATAAGTGAGATTCAGTAGCATCCTAAAGCATACCCAAAGAAGACATGTGGCTTGATGGGGTTGATGAACTTCATTATTCATGTGATGTGATACACATACTGACATACAGAGGGATTGTTCGATGGTAATTAGGATGTGTACCTACTTGAAGATTGTGGCAGCACGAAATAGTTGCTCTGGCATTGTTACATAAATCCTCTGTTTGCTGTGCAAGAGAACTGATGGCTGCCAATATGCACAGCCGTCCAACCCTCCAGTTTGTTTTGGTAGTTCTGCCATAACATGCAATGGTGTGAAGCGTAAGAGAAACTTCTCGAAGTTCTCTGTTTCTTACAAGTCATTTTCGAATGTAATTCCTTCCTTAGATTCCCATTGTGTGAATATAACCCCCATTTCATATTGACAAATAAGAGGAGGGGATATTTTTTGATAATGCGTTAACGTTGTGTTTTGGTAGATTCCCAGTCTGCACATGAACCTTGCATATTAGTGGACATGAACCTAAAAGTTACAGAAACAATTCTTGTCTTGTGGCATTGGTATCTTTGTGACAAACAGGTATTGGGTTCTGTTGACCCTTGGAAACTGAATGATTGTTGTGCTTACTGATGTGTTCTGTACATATTCAAGAACAAATGTTTATTGTTGTGTGCAATCTTCTGTGCTTTTGATCTGATCTGATAAAATGGAAGTGGACAGTAGGAGTTCTGGAGGTATCTCCAGTAGGTAAACAATCCTATTTCTTAGACTAGTAAATATATGATCTAGCTACTAATGTATCATAACATCAAAAAAAGGGTTATGCCTGAAACAAGCAACATACTTTTTGTTCCTGAAATAAAAAAGAGAAGAAAACAAGCAGCAAACATTCATATATAGTATGATTCCTGATGTTTTATTTTTCAGTTTGATGATGAGGAAAATGCCACAGAAGTGCTTTTCCTGACTATATTCCTTTGCTTTATGGAAAGATGGATGTATCATACCTAACTAAAGCATTACGTTCGTTCATCATGAAAGGGGAAAACAACTAAACAAAAGAGGCGTCTTTCCCCACTCTAAACCCTGCCATGGCATGGATAGTTAAGCCTGTCATTCTTGTAGATACACATATTTGTGAAGAATGTGGGTTTCTTTAGCCAGTGTGTATGTATATCTTCCCCCTCCCCTCTTTTCCTGCTTTTTTTGATGCTTTTCCCACATCCTCTCCCTCCTTTTCCTCTTTCTCCTCCAGGCACTTCTTTTTGTAGCATTTGCTTGGCGTTTTTAAATTGCTTTGGTTTCTAATCATGAACGCAGTCTTTTGTGTGGCTTTTGGACCAAATATAGGGAGGAGCGAGAGGGGCCAAAGGCCGCTTTTGACTGGAAATATACTCCAGGGCCAGCAGTTTTGACCAGAGATTTTTACCGCCATGCATTAGCATCTGTTCAAATGTTGTTTAGCTAATTCCTGTTTCCATTCAAGGATATACTAACTTTTACTATGTTCCATTGAACATGTTATAAATATAAATATAATAAAGTGATGATAAATTGATGGAAGAAGAACCATTGAAAACCAAACCATGCTTAGTGTCAGCCGCCGGCTGTCCAATATAATTTGGCAATGAGCTAGGGAAGATCATGCATGGGACGGTAGTGAAAGCAATTGAGATGTCTGATGCATCGAGTATGCAGATCGAGATCGATATGATGGCAGTCTACTACTTTGGATCGAGAGTACGTAGCGATCGAGACTCGAGAGAGAGGAGACAAAAATCGATGGATCACGTACGCAGTTCCCGATGCATCGTCCTGCATGCATGCATTCCTGTATCTGGTGGTCGATCGTGGCAGACCAATGCGAGGCCTGCTAGATAGCTTCCGGCCGCATGCAAATTCATGGGTCACTCGATCGATGAACAGTGTCGCACGCGCGCGTCCTACAACTACAAGTGTGTGTGTGCATGGGCCACCAAAAATACGTACGCGCATGCAGATCCAGGCATGTAGATCGATGCTGAGGTCAGATCCAGGCATGTAGATCGATGCTGAGGTCCACACGACGACACAAAGTGTGTACATGCATGCGTAAATCCAATGAAACAAGTTGCATGTCACATACTAATATATGATGTAAGGACATATTAAAGATTTTGTAAATTATTTCGCCTGCAATTTGTTTCCACCTACAGTTTCTTGTGCACAAGAAGACAACCCATACCATTTTTTTTTTTTATGAAACAAGAGGGGTTTGACCGCCCTACTGGGCTTTTATTAATAAAACAACAAGTCTGGATTTTTTTTTTTTTTCATAAAACAACAAGTCTTACGTACAGAGCTTATGATACATATAAGAGCAACTCAGTCACAGCACCCAAATCAAGGCCTCTAAATTTAATTTGGGTGCTACTTTCTATTTTTTTGTGGGCTCAGTTTAATGATTTACTCCAATGGAAACCTCCAAATGTGAGCCCCTAAATCGATTCCACTGCAGACTGACAAATGGGACCCGTACGCCAATATCTCATCCTTCTTTCTCCTACCTCACGCCATCTCTCGCGTTCCCGTTCTTGACCCAGCACCCGCCATTGTCGCCAGCGCCGTGCTCGTCCCTCGCCATCTCCGCGCTCTACGAGGCCACGGGCGCCGACGACACCAAGGTGGCGCACTCCGTCGGCATGGACGTGCGCATCGGCCTGCGGTTCCTCTCCGCCAGCGTCGGCTTCGGTGGCTCAAGGCGAATGCTGCTGCCGCCAACACGCCCGCGCCCGCGGGCACGCTCGGCTACCTCGACCCGGCCTACGTCACGCCCGAGAGCCTCAGCACCAAGACGGACGTCTTCAGCTTCGGGATCCTGCTGCTCGAGATCATCAGCGGCCGCAGGGTCATCGACGTCCAGCACTCGCCACCGTCCGTCGTCGAGTGGGCCGTCCCGCTCCTGCGGAAGGGCAAGGTGGCCTCGCTCTTCGACCCGCGTGTGGCGCCGCCGCACGACCCGGCCATCCGCAAGGACCTTGCCGCGCTCGCCGCTAGCTGTGTGCGCTCGTGCAGGAGCGGCGCCCGTCCATGGCCGACATCGTCCAGCGTCTCATGCTTCTCAGCAAAGCGGTGTCGGCCAAGGTGTGGAACGGCCTCGCCGATGGGCTTGCCGCGACGAGATTGTCGGCGACGAGATCCACGACCTGGCGGACTGCAAAAGAAGCTCCGCTTCGTCGCAATAGCAGAAGCTCCGGCGGCGGCGGCGTGGTGCGTGCCGCGCGTGCAGGGCAGGGAAGGGGAGAAGGATAGGTGGGGCCCACTGAATAGGGGAACACAGCTCTAGGGGTTGAAACTAAAATTTGGGGTTTTTAAAATTTGAAGGCTTATTAAGGGGCTCCATTGGAGTTGATTTTTTTAATCAAACCCTCTAAAAATTTAGGGTAGGGGGCTTAAATAGGGTGTGGGTTGGAGTTGCTCTAAAAGGTTAGAAAGAAAATAAGCAAAGCTACATGTGAGATCTCAGCCATAACACTAATCTTGCTGCTCAAAGCATAAGCAGAGCAAATTCCTTTTTGACAACCCATAACATCATTCCCAAAAAAAAGAATCGAAGATCAAATAAACATGCATGCTACAATCCCATGACCATGTGCAGTTTCTATAATTTATATAAGTAGGGTTAATTAGAAATTTTTGTCATTACAAAGTTGATGTTTCTAATAAGCACCACTACTTCTCATCTAATATGGCCATTACAATTAAACCATTTAAAAAACTAAAAAAATGCCACATTGTACACTTGCGAGCTATTTAGACCCACGTGTGTAGACGACTGTATTTTTGTATGTGGACAAAAAAAATCACTTCAACAACGCATATGAATTGAAATGAATACAACTGCATCTATATCAAGGGACCAGGAGGTTTACTATATGAATCCTTATACAATACAATGTTTTACTCAGCTCGATCTATAAGCTTCTCACCTAGCTGATCGAAACAATGGAAATGTAAATGCACCAATGTGCTTGTTCCCTAAAAAAGAATAATGCGCCAATGTGCTTGTAAAATGGACTTTTGATATCTGCATACATGAATTTTTCTATACATGTGGCACCTTTTCCTTATATATATCTAGTTTCATTCCAGAGGTTGAGTGCAAAAGGGGGAGAAGAATATATAAGTGCGTGTGCATGGCCTTACATCCACATGCAACTACAGGCCGGCGTGGGACGCACCACCAGCCAATTTGTCCTTCCTGCCCCCCTAGCCTAAAAACCTACTACGCTCACAATATTTTTTGAAAGCTATACATTACCCTCGTAATATGACACTGATATCTCAATGACATGTGGGCCAGTGATCAGCATGTTGGCCTTCTATAGTACGTTAGATCCTACTCAGATACGTACTGGCATACTACATCATCACCATCATAAACTGCACTTTCTTAGTTTCATCATGTGTTGGTTTTGTCACTGATGCTATAGCTATATATGTGTCCATTTGTGCTACATAGGAACATGTAATTGGAGCAGTATAATACTACAAGTGGTGTGTGTGTAACCAAGACCAAGATAAACACTCACTCACCTGGCTACTAAAAGGGATCACATCACTGGTAGCAAGCAAGAGGATCCAGTCCAGCCAGGCACCTGTGCCTGCACGTTGCTCCCAAATTGCAGCTGCAGTTGCAGAGAGGACGTCTCGCCTGCATAGCCAACAGCAGCAAGCAAGCAAGCGCAGGATGCGAGCGGGCGGCTGCGCGGTGCAGCAGGCGCTGGCGGCGGAGGCGGCAGCCGTGGTGCGGCAGGCGGTGGCCCTGGCGCGGCGGCGCGGGCACGCGCAGGTGACCCCGCTCCACGTCGCCAGCGCCATGCTCTCGGCCGCGGGGCTCCTCCGCGCCGCCTGCCTCCGCTCCCACTCCCACCCGCTGCAGTGCAAGGCGCTCGAGCTCTGCTTCAACGTCGCGCTCAACCGCCTCCCCACCGCCGGCCCAGCCGCCGCCGCCGCCGTCATGTTCCACCACCCCCACCACCACGGGCATCAGCAGCACGCGCCCGTGCTGTCCAACGCGCTCGTCGCCGCGTTCAAGCGCGCGCAGGCGCACCAGCGCCGTGGCGCCGTGGAAGGAGGAGGGCTGCAGGGACAGGGACAGCCGCCGCAGCCGCAGCCGGTGCTCGCCGCTAAGGTCGACATCGAGCAGCTCATCATCTCCATCCTCGATGATCCCAGCGTGAGCCGCGTCATGCGGGAGGCCGGCTTCTCCAGCTCACAGGTCAAGGCCAACGTCGAGAAGGCCGTCTCGTCGTCGTTGTCGCCGGAGCATCAACCGAACACGATGATACCACCCATCGCCGGCCACGCGGCGAGCTCTCCTGCCGCTGCAGCAGGTTCCGGTCATGCAAGCAGCAGGCGCCCCAACGCCGGCAACGACGACGCCATGCGCGTGCTCGACTGCATGGCGAGCGGGACCAAGCGGTGCGTGGTGGTCGTCGGCGAGAGCGCGGCCACCGCGGAGGTGGTGGTGAAGGCAGTCATGGACAGGGTCAGCAAAGGGGAGCTCCAGCAGCGGCACGAGCGGCTTAAGAACGTCCAGTTCGTGCCCCTCTCGGCCGCGTCCTTCCAGCGGATGCCGAGGGAGGACGTGGAGGCCAAGGCCGGCGACCTGCGCGCGCTCGTTCGCCAGGGCTGCGCGGCCGGGAAGGGCGTCGTGCTCGTCCTCGAGGACCTCGCGTACGCCGCCGAGTCCTGGGCCACCGTGTCGGAGCGGAGAAGGCACGGCACTGGCGGCCATGAACACGGTCACTGCGGCTACTGCCCCATCGAGCACGCTGTCATGGAAGTGGGCAGCTTGGTCTCCGCCGCCACTGGTGGCGGCGGCGGCAGAGGCCTCGATAGGTTCTGGTTGCTAGGGTTCGGGAACAACCAGGCTTACATGAAGTCCAGAGCAGGGCAGCCATCTCTTGAGGCCGTCTGGGATCTGCACCCCGTCGTCGTGCCGGACGGCGGCCTCAGGTTGAGCCTCAGCCGCGACAGGTACGGTGCTGAACTCGATTAATATTAATTGTGAATTTGTGAAGATATTAAGATGATTGACGTCTGGAAATGCCGGATGCTTCTGATCTGTGTTCTTCCAGTGACGCCGAACAAGAAAGAGCAACAAGGCCTTGGCCCTTCGCTAATGGCAGTGCAACCGGCGAGAGTGAGCTCATCACTTCCAGCGCCAAGGTGGCGGCGACAACTCCGAGTGTGCCACCATGGTTTCATGGGTACCAAGTTCAAGATATGACAAGACCAGTGAGCCGCAGCACCAGTTTTCAGGTACAGTCCTATATGCTATAATAGAACAATACATGTTTAAACAACTTAGCAAGGAGGGGCTATATATAATATATTAAGATAAAGATACCACTTCCATGCTTAAATAAAGTTGCAAATTAAATCAATCATTTCTTCCTAAGTAAGATGCATGGCTCAAAAATTCTTTACCATCTTTGTTCATAACCCACCTCCTGTGTTCATCAGGTTTTGCATGGATTAAATAGCACAATATATTTTTGTTACCTAAAAGTATCAACTTTCTTCTGTGCAGTTGCAAGATTGGAACCCCAATTTTAATGGGCCACAATACCACACATCGGAGCTCACACTGAGCTTCTCCTCACAGGCTACTAACTCTCCAGACGCTTCTTCCATCTCCGGCTCCTTCACCCCAACCTTCAATGCTGCCAGCTTGATGACGAGCTCCGAGCCATGGAAATTCAAGCTGATGCAACCTTGCCCAAACTATCAACATAATGATCCAAATCCACTGTCCAGGTCCTATGATCATCATCAACAATTGCTTGAAAAGCCTACTAGTCCAGAAAAATCCTACTCGGTGTCCAACTCATCCGATGGTGTTCCAGCTGAGTCGCCAAAGTTCACGGAGCTCACCGCTGAGAATCTCAAGATCCTCTGCAACGCGCTTGAGAATCGGGCTCCACATCACAAGGACGTGGTTACAGAAGTTGCAAGTGTCGTGCTCCAGTGCCGCTCAGGCATGACAAGGAGGAGGAGGTGGTTCCAAGAGAAGCCAAGTGCAGTGACATGGTTGCTCTTCCAAGGTGGGGGCAATGATGGCAAGAAAGCAGTCTCTCGGGAGCTTGCAAGGCTTGTCTTTGGCTCCTACAGCAAGTTCACCTCCATCTCACTAGCTGATGAGTTCACCCATGTCCACTCCGATTCCAGCTCCGGCGAGCCCATGTTGAAGAGGCAAAGATCACTGGACACTGGACATGGCTATGTTCAGAGATTGTATGATGCGATACTCAAAAATCCTCATCGAGTGATAATGATCGACGGTGTTGAGCAGCTGGACTATGAGTCGGAGACTGGCATCAGGACTGCTATCACAAATGGAAAACTCAAGGGTTGCAATGGTGATGAGATCAGTTTGGGGGATGCCATCATTGTACTGAGTTGTTGTGAAGCACTCGATTCAATGTCTAACTCTTCCTCTCCTCGGCTCAAGCAAAGGGTCATCAATAAGGATGGAAAGGAAGGAAATTGCATGAACATAGAGAATGGGATGGGGTCATCTGGTTTTACCTTGGATTTGAATGCATGCGCCGAGGATAGTGAAGGGAATGAAGAGAGTGTTTCAGATAATGCAAGGATCATTAATATTGTGGATGGTGTGTTCTTCTTCCAATTAATGGAGCACTCATGACATTGTATTGCTTCATTTTTAATTTATCAACAAATTAGTCTAGAGTTCTTAACTACTTAGATTTCTTTGTATTTTTCCTTTTTCCTAGATTTGTAGCGGATCCTTATATTTATTAGCCATTTGTGTTATGTATAGTCAATTATGTGTTTGGGCATTGGACAAAAAACTTTATTTGTGGATATCAGGAGCAAGGAAAGAAAGGGAGGGTGTTCAGTGGAAATTGATGGTCAGACACAACACACATTTTATTTGACGAACAATCACCATCTTTCTTTTACTCATGCATTATAACAGGACCTGCACGTTGGGATTAATTTACTACACTTTATTAGCAACAAGAACATTTGAATCATGTAATAGAGACATAGATCTACTAGTTAGTTTGAGCTCATCACTAGTGCGTGGGACATTGATGATGTCTTCGACATTTGGAGAGAGTAGTTTAATGTTGACGTGGTTTGTGGAAACATGCATTTGCACCCACCAGCAGTCACAAACGCTGCAATGTTCTGCTCCCCACAAGGTGGAATGGAAAAAATAGATCTTTAAATCAGTGTGTTACCATGGCATCATTATACTATGAAATGATACGTCTTACTGGAGCTAGCTATAGCAGCTTTCTTAGGGTGAACAAGACTCAAAACATCTTTATATACAACTAGCCATGTAGGATGCAAGTGCTTGCCACAACATCACCCATCTTGACTATTATTCTTATTTCAACAATAGTACATAAATCATGCACATGTTATTGATAACCTAATTATAGCTGTCCAGGTTTAACGATCCAATTATATGATGGATGCCAATGATGTTTTCTTATTCTTTGGTGCTAATCATGGAGACCAAATTAGGTACAGATGTTACTAGTTCGTCCAAGGATGTCGTCATTTATTGGGCTTTTAACATAAAAAGCTAAGGAAAGTTTTGTGCACTATTGATACGTTGTTTTAGTTAATGAAAAAAATCTCCAGCATCATCCTCACAAAAGAGGAATCAGATCACACTTATATTACAAAAAAAGTTTCACAAACTAACATTAGCAGCTCACAACATGAAAGTTCAAATGGCAATTTTCAAAGTAAAAGACCATCCATGAGAGACGAAGAGGAGGCAAGCGTCAATGACTCCAAGCAATTGTTTGTCAAAAAATATTACTCATCACATATTATCGTGCGGCCAATGGAATTTTTGTCCATTTACCTCTACCTAGGGGCAGATCTAACCCATGGATGAAGATGACCCTCTCATCTTAAAAGATCTTTTAATATCTTAAACTTGTTACCTTCACAACTTCTCTCTCCGTCCCTAAATAATTGTCGTCATTGGTGTGCATGTCACAAATTGACTTGATTTATACAAAATAAGCGCAACATTTGCATCTCCAAATAAATTTGTTTAAAAACTATAGATTAAAAAGATCTTTCCAATGAAGTAACATAAATATTAATATTTTTTTAATATATATTTAATTCAAGTTATTTCTCAGGACACAAATGATAGATATTTAGGGATAGAGGGAGTAGTTGTGAAGGTAACAAAACGAAGATATTATGGTCTATTAGAGGTCTAGAGTTGCAATGCACAGGTACCTATTCTAGTACACTACAAATAATCAAAGTACAAAAGTGTTATTTCTGTTATTTGGTCTTTATGGTGACAATAAGTTGTAATGTGCATGATATATGATGTTACAAAAAAAAAAAAAAAAATTGCAAGCGTTGCGCTCACGGGAAAGGGGGGCGAGTCCGGTAGTGAGACTGATTTGAATCATACTTGGCTACATGTATCAAACTTGTACACATTTTGTTCACATCTCCTTGACTTCAGTTTGATCTCTCAGGCGACGCGTTTCTGAGAACAGGCCGCTGCTTTTCTGCTGAGCTGGCGAAAGGAAGGATAATCAAGCGGATGATCGACAAAAACAATTGTTAACACTTCCTCATTTTATTTGCATATGTATTGTTGGAGTATATATATCCATTAGCAATTTGTATGTAGGGGCACATGTCTCCCTCAGTCAGTCACTATATAGGTCTCTAGGTTTATTTACATCGACAGACCATGACTCTGCGCCTAGAGAATTCCGATCTGAAGCTGAGGGTGAACAAATTTGAACAGTGTGCTATTAATTATATACGCTATCAGTATGATTAAAGACTTCGTGGTTGTAGAAAGGAGAAGGCACTTTAGAAGGCAGGGGGAGCAATCTTTACTATGAAGATGATCAAAAGGTATTTGCTTTTAGTGTATGGTGATGCCATTTGGGAAAAAGAGAGAGGAGCTCCTTTCTGTTCTTTAATTTAGATTTCCAAATCCACATTCCCATCTTAATAAAGTATTGGCGTGAAAAAGCTGTAGCTTAACATGAGAGGGAATAAAGAAAGGTTAACTAGCTAAAGAGAGATAAGCATCATCCTTTTGGTCATTAGACCCTAAAGCATGTTGCTTTAGAATCTTGGAAAGATAATATATATCTAAGTCCTGCTAGCATCCCTCACAGCGTCTCATTAAAATAGATGGAGCAAGTGTAAGTTGGGAATTTGTCGTGTACGACGCCTTTTCTTATATAAAAATTGACGATATCTGTCGAAATCTGAGTGAGAGATTGTGGTACAAACAGCATGTGTATGTGTTGTCTCTCTAATCCTTATCACATAATATAGTCTATTCTTTTCACAAGCATTATTAATCACTTCGTACGTGTATCCCATAATGCTTATTAATCGTTACAATCTTACACCGTGCCATTATTTATTATTAATTGCTTTCGTCTTAAAAGGGGAGAAGTGTCACACTACTTTCTTCTCAAAAGCATATACTCATAAGAAAATAGGGTTCCTCTTCATACTATTACTATACATACAAGATATACATGCTTTCAGATATCGTCCTCTGCGCCCCTGAATATTTTGTGAATATAGTACAAAATGTTAAGTAGTAAAACGTTACGTATAGTTCTCTCTCTCTCTCTCTTGCATGAAAAAAATTGTTTGCAACAAAATAAGAAGCAGAAAATTAAAATTATATTGCATCCGCACGCTGTACTACAGGCACGTACTAGGGTTTGTCGTCCTGGGAAAAGGTTTGCATGTGTGATGCACGTTTGGTCCAGGGACCACGCAACGTCTCATGCATATACAAGCTGGTCAATAGGGCCAATTGCATCAATCGCTATAGTTTTTGGTCATGCATGGATTTGCATGGCCTAGAATTTCGTGGGCACGTATGACGATCGATATGATGGCAAATCTAAGTTTTGCCATACCACCGTATCTTTGATGCATGGCTTTGGTACTTTTTGGTACCACACGCGTGGACAAGAAAATGGCATGGGCTACCTACCATATGCAGGGACGCTTGCACGGTTGCACACTAACGCCCTGCTCTTCGACCTATTTTTTTTTTTCCTAGCTATATGTACTCCCTTTATGCCAAATTTAATTTAAGGTATTTTAACTTTTCTACTATATGTATATATCTAGATTGGTATATCCAATGCCTAGGTGCTTAGAAGAAACTAACACTACTACAAATTAGCTCATCACTACGCGCCGGCATCACTTTGCGGAATTTAATCCACCGGCGGTCTTTGAACCTCGCCCGGCGATGATGAACCGTTCGGGGCGGGAAACTTCGAAACTCCACGACTTCGACCAATTCCGGCGGTGAAGACTTAGATCACCACCGGGTTGAATCGTTCCCCCGGCAAGAGGTCTTGATGGACCTGAGATCACTTTCAGCGGGTTTGAATACGAACCGATAGCGATTTGAAGACCAAGGAACAGTAAAAACAAGCGATAGAAAAAGAAGATTGCACACGTAGACGAATTAAAAACGACTGGTTCATTATATATTACTAGATAATATATTTACAAAATGAAAAAAAAAAAGCGGCGGCGTCCTCCGCCGCCTCGCCCTCGCTGCCGGCCTCGTCCTGCCGCCCGGCCTCGTCCTCGCTACCCGGCCGCGTTCCCTCCGCCGGCGCCTTGAGCGCCCGCGTTGCTACCGCCCGACCTCGCCCGGTATCCCGTGGCGAGGATGTCGGCGATGGCATCGACCTTGTAGGCGTAGAAGTTGGCCTTCTCCACCAACGGCCAAGCCACCGTTGCCAGGTTGATTTGCCGGCCAGGTTGGTGAGCTTGTGGAGGGCGTCACGGAGGCGCGACGGGAACTGAAGCTCCTCCATGGTGTAGTTGCCGGCCATCTCGTACGTACGTCGATGAAGCTGCCTGGTGATCGAGGTTATGGAAAGAGAGAGGTTAATTAGCGATGGAGATGGTACCAAATCAGAGGGTGCTGTGTACAATTATATAGTAACAAGCCATGGAATGCATGCAGTCGATTGTCATTTTCCAAGACGGCGCCATGAAAACAGTCAAACAGCCATCGGCTCATCCAATGGCCGTCGGCCTGTCTCCCCGGCACACGAAGGCCGACTAGCGGCCGCGCCGCGTTTGCACGCGTTTTGATCTCCAATCCCCACGCTTAGCGCCGGCAACCAAGGGCGCGCGACCGGCTACGCGTTTGCGCGCGTTTCCAATGGCTGCTTCCTCGGCTGCCACTGCGTTTCCCAAGGCCCCAATCCCGATCCCCGGGTTCGATCCCCCAATGAGCCAGTTTTTGACCATTTTTTCAAGAACGATGCTCGAGTTTAATTAGGATTACCATTGCTATAGATGTTGCTCACGAAATCTAATGATATTGATTTGATAGCATAGATAGATACTTATCTAAATACACCATTGTTATTTTGAAACAAGGAATGCATGCTTTACATTATTTAACATTGCTACAAGATCAACCACACATACCTTTTAGAAGACGATGCCGACGGGGGGAGGGAGCAGGAGGGAGGGAGGGAGACGAGAGACTGGAGACGAGAAACTTTTTGCTACCTCGGCGGAGCACGAACAAATGACACTCAACTTGCTATAGCACGTCCACAACACTGCCGGGCTATTTAAAGAATCAAACTTGTACCGCCCAACGGATAGCCATCACATTTTTTTTTCTTTTTTTTGACCATGTGAGTAGTACGAGTACGCTGTCTTGTATGTAAGCATCCACGTTCACTTAGCGTGTTCACAGAGGCCTATGCATGCATGCATGGCGCTCGCGTGGAGAACCGCGTTGCCCGGTATATTCATCGCCGGTTAGGAAACCGACGGTGTCTCGAACCGATGAGAAAAAAGCCTTTGGCACCACCAGAAGCGCCGACGGTTAAATCAATGTCGGTTAAAAACACCGCCGGTGTAGTTTTACAAGCGGCGGATCGATGAGATCACCGCCGGTGCCATGCTTTCGGCAATGGTATTGATATCACTACCGGGTGAAAGCCGAGACCCGCGGCGGTGATTTCGCAATATTCAACGACCGCACGTTCTCAACTCGACCGGGTCGACCATCGCACCAATCTTTGCGCGCACCGCCACGCCCTCCGTACAACGCTAGCCGCCTCAACCACGACATCTCGCCTATTTAAACGGCAAGGGGGACGCTGTTTTTGCACCAAGTTTGTCCTATCTGTTCTTGCATTCTTGGTTCGTCCTATAGTTCCTACTCTCTCCCTCAAAATACGAGACGGCTTAGTTTTGAATTTATTGTCATGGGTTTTGGATCTAGGAAATCTTTTTTACGCTTATTTTCCTTGTTCTTCGTCCTCGATCTTCTTTGCTAGCATTACTTTCCAGTTCCACATACATATGGCCTTTCTTTGGGAGAAAGCCCTCCACATACAGATATGTCTAGTCCAAGAAAATAGTTTACAGAAAAGGTGCTAGAAGAGTCTTACTGATGATAGAGAGACACCGGAGCTTGCAGCTTCTGTGGGTGCCATGATTCACAGTGCTAGGATCCGCCGTTAGGATCCTACTCTGGACTCATATTAAGAGTCCGGAGTCCTTGTGCTTTGGGGTGGAAATGTCGAACCAAAACCCCAGGCACATGGGCATATAGTATCTGAATCATATGGATCCACGGAAAAACAATCCTCATTGGACGAAGTTACTGTGACTTCATCCTTCGTCCAATGGTCAAGTTTGGGCTGAAGACGAAGCTCCCGGTGAATCTCATCCTCCAACCTCCTCAGGCAGTTCTTCAGCAGTCTCTCGCCACTTCTTTGACCCCAGAGATGCTAGAAGAGACTTACTGAGGTGGTTAAATTTTAATGTGTTTGTACACTTTGATTGTAGCATTGACCTTTCTGTGAATTGGTCTTTGTTACCTTATATTTAGTTTTATGTAAGGTCTTTGTTATGGAAATATATGTAATCAAATTTCTTATCCATTTGTATTTTTTTTTTGTTATGGATGTTGGTTGTCTCTTCGATATCTTTGAGTTTTCATTTTTTATCCTTCATCGAACATAATAAAAGACGGTTGCGTCCAATGAAATATGCTGCAATGTCGAGGAAAATACAAAGATATCCAAATCCAATGTGAATGAAATGAAGTTATATATGTAACAAACAAAAATACAACGAGATAATAAATTTTATTCACATCCATATGGCCTCAATGTCGGTAAAAAACAAATATGCTTTGCATAGAACGTGATATGGTATCCAAATTATGGAAGCATCTACTACGTACATATGCGGAAGATCGCAATAATGCATGCATGCAAAACCGAAAGTGAAGTGACAACACCGTGAATTCACCGCCGGCTACATCCAAATAACCGTAGTGATATTGTATTCATCGGCCGGCTACATACAAATAACCGGTAGTGATATTGTATTCACCGCCGGCTACATCTATGGTCGAAGCATTTTTACGGCCTTGCGAGGGACGAGAGTGCAATCATAAGGGCATTGACCTTCATCGACTCAAGCGGATACTTAATCCGTGACATCAATTACCCGATATTTCTACAATCCTACATTCGTGTGCATGGATCACAAAATTGGACCGAATATTGATCCCGATTTTAACGATGATGATGATTAGTGTGTTTACTATGTTAATTATTTGTAAGGTTGTAGTTTAACTGGTTCCTAATTAATTTGTAATGTTCTTGTGCCCCATGTGGTCTCAAACTTTTTCTGAGCCTTTCACACGCAAATGTGGAAGCAACCACGAAGTTTGAGATTTTTCGGAGTTGGTTTGGTACTTTTTCCAGCTTTATTTGAATTTCTCGCGCGACGCCACCGTGTAATTATAGTTTGAACCGAGTGTACCCACGAAAAGAGCCGAATGCCGCTAGACTTTTCCACGTGGTCTCATGTGCCCTAGGAGGCAAATCATCGTGGAGGTCCATGAAAAATTCTTGTGTTTCCATGGTGTAATTAGCCTTCTTGTCGCCAGCTTACCTCGAAGAAAATCATAGTAATTAAAATATTTATCGAAAAAACCTAAGATCTTGTGTGGGGTCATATTTTGGGTATACATAACTGCAAAAAAAAAAAAAAAAAATTCAAGCCATTTCCACCAAGGAGGATTACACATCCTTCACGAGAGGCACATGATCCCTACCATCGAACCAGGACTATACAATTGTAGTTCTTGTGCTCCATGTGGTTCATATGTTTGCCGGTGTTGTAGTGGTCTCAAACTTTTTTTGAGCCTTTCACACGCAAATGGGGAAGCAACCACGAAGTTTGAGAATTTTCGGAGTTGGTTTGGTATTTTCCCCGTTTATTTGAATTTCTGCGCGACGCCACCGTGTAATTATAGTTTGAACTGAGCGCACCCCACCTAAAAGAGCCGGAATGTCTGCTAGACTTTTCCACGGGTCTCATGTGCCCTAGGAGGCAAATCACTGTGGAGGTCCATGAAAAAAATTGTGTTTCCATGGTTTAATTAGCCTTCTTGTCGCCGGTTTAGCTCGAAGAAAATCATAGTAATTAAAATATTTATCAAAAAAAACCTAAGATCTTGTGTGGGGGTCATATTTTGGGTGTACATGACTGCAAAAAAAAATTCAAGCCATTTCTATATAGGAGGATTACACATCCTTCACAGAGGTACATGATCATCCATGAAGTGGCAACATTTCTATAGCACTTCTTGGGTTCTGGGTAATAACCGGCAAAAAGGAATAGGATTGGGGTGAAATTTTCTAAATCTATCTCAACCTCCCGCCATTTCGTTCCCCACCGCGCCGAAACCAGCCTTGACGATATATATATGTGAGTGGCTCGGAGCGAAATTTTGGCAAGTCATTTGAACCCCGTGCCATTCGTTCCCCACCGGTAGCCGAAAAAGCACCAGATTCGCCGACGAGCACCACCAACTCCAACATCGCCGTTCGTCGTCCCCCTACACCACCTGGGCCGTCCGTTCACAAGATCCCGGTCATTCCGCTCCAGCGAATCGAGGCTTGACGACGTTCTCCCACGCTCAAGCGCTCCTCCACTCCGACGTCCCCAACGCCGCCGCATCCTCTTCCCTTTGACCCCTTCCATGGTGAGAACTAATTATCCCTTTAGGTGTTCGAGTTTTTACCTATGAGAATGAGAACTAATTCGCCGCCGTCCTAGCCTCGCCTCGCCCTCTTGGTCTTCCTCCACGCCGACGGAGGACCGCCACACACCTCTCTACCGTCCGCAAACCTCACGCCGTCTTCCTCTTCACCGCCCAACGCCCGACTGCGTCCGCGACCTTGTCCTCCTCGAATCCTCCGAGACTAGATAGGAGCGCACGAGGCGCACGAAAGCTTGGTGAGTGCGTCAGTCACTGCCCTTGAGTTGTTCGTTGAAATGCCCGTGTGGATAACTGTAACCTGTTATTTTCCTTTTATATTTAGATTTTTCTTTCAAACAGTTCTGGATCCTTAGTAACAAATGAGCTCTAAAACATTATGGTCATTTATAGCATGATTGAAGACATACTAGTGCTCGAATTGTAATTGAAATTCATAGATTTTGCTTTCAAACAGTTCCGGATCCTTAGTAACAAATGAGCTTTGAAACATTATGGTCATTTGCAACATGATTGAAAACATACTAGTGCTCGAATTGTGATTGAAATTCATGAGTTAGTGTTGTTCGAAATCCGGTTTGGATATTTTAAATATATGTCTGCGTGCTTCTTGTACAACATTTATGAATAACATAGCATTATCATCCTATTTTGGTTACATGTATAGGCAAGCATGGCGTGGCACGTAGTGTTTGTTGGTCGCGTCGTCGGGATCTATCTAACCTGGGAAGGTTGCTGTGCTCAAGTCCAAGGCTACGCTAATAATTGTTCTGAAAAATACAACACCGAAGGTGAAGTCGCCATCGCCTATAATGGTGCAAACTAGCCGCCCTGGAGATTGAAGAGAAGCCACCCCACATACTTATGAAGATTGTGAGAATTGCCGCTTAATTGGTTTTGGAAAGATGTCATGCTTTTATTTATGTCTATGACTCTATGGTCATTGGTCTTTGTTGGTATTTCTAACTTCACTATAACAAAAGGTGGAGTTGATGTTGAATTGTTGACAGCCAGGCTTGAATCTGATGCGGAATCAATGTAATCTTGAAGAGCCTGTCGATCCTTCTTGTAATTGGCTCGTTGTTCAAGCCAATTCAATAACACATCCATCTTGGTTGATATTGCTTTTACTTCTTCCTCGAACTTCTTCAATCGATGGTAGTGTTGAGTGTTCTCTTGAATCCAACCTTGATTTTCTACGATATCTTGTTCATGAGTACTTCAAAAAACTTGCCAAGAGTGAGTGACATAAATGATCCTTCAGCAGTGGCATCCAATTGCTCACATGACCTTTGGGTTAGTCCGTGATAAAATGTTTGCATGAGCAACCACTTTTCCATTCCATGATGTGGGCAGTTTGATATGTATTCTTGAAAGCGCTCCCAAGCACCTGGAATTGATTCTCCTTTCTGCTGTTGGAAATTGGTGATTTTTCCTCGTAGGGTATTGGTTTTACCCGTAGGGAAGAATTTTGATAGGAAGGCTTTAGAACATTCATCCCATGTCTTGATTTCTTCTTTGTTGGCATAGAACCATAACTTCGCTTTTTCCTTCAATGAGAATGGGAATAGGCGGAGTAATATAATATCTTAGGGAACATCCTTGGGTGCGAAGGTATTGGCAATCTCCAGAAAGTTCTGCAGATGTAAGCGTGCATCTTCGTGTATCCTTCCACTAAATGGAGTAGCTCGAACCATGTTGATGAGGCTTGGCTTGAGCTCGAACTCAAGATCGGGTTGAAGTGCTAGTTCGGTCTGGAGATTCTCATTGCTTGGAGCAGAGAACTCGCGAGGACTTTTCGACCATAGCTTCGTAAACCGGTGTATGCTTCCTCTTGATTGATTGGATTCTGACGAATGAAGTGGAGTGAATTACAATCAATTTCCAATTTGATAAACCCTGTATAAAATATAAACAAAAGACAAACAAGGGTAAGCCTGCTAAAGCAGCGGTTTCCTAGTTTGGATCTCATCATAAGTTTCCATCTATCAAGATCTCTAGTTAGCCTCTATTTCCTCCCCGGCAACGGCGCCAGAAATGCTTGTTGGTATTTCTAATGTCACTATAACAAAAGGTGGAGTTAATCTCACCTAAGGCCATATGCCGCTAGGAACACTCAGTGTGGTTTCATCTCTTAGCACTACCGTAGGCTAGGTTGTCATCCCCAGCAGCAATGCTAGGAAATGCATATATGATATTTGTAATGTGTTGTTTGCAAACTCTAGGAAGTAAATATAAAAAGATCTATCCGCAAGCGCACAGATAAAAATACCACTTGTAGCATTTCACCGGGAGTAATCCAGGTTTGTCATTTATATTCTACCACAGGGAGGAAAACTGAAGTTGGGCTGATATACAATTGATAGGTGGCATACTTATGAGAGAATCTATCACTAGTGCTAACTTTAGCAGGGGTAAGCCCATAATGATAAAATATGATAATGATAAATAAAGGCAGAGGCATCACACACAGAGATAGGAATAGACTACTAAAAGTTAGACTTAACATTGGACTACTTAAGAGACATAATTCTTGTATAGCATTGAATCTACTAAGTCATTATATCTACTCTAAGTCATATATTATCATATATAGCATAATAAACTCTAGATCATGTATCCGGAAGACTATCAAGGAAAACCAAGAGCGAAACAAGGTATTCCCCATAATCATTATCCACTTGGCTTATAGACGGAGGGTGGACTCCAAAGGACTCAACAGGACCTGTCACTCCCGCGATCTACCACACGTCCCGAATATAAGGTGCACTCGCAAAAATCATATATAAGCACCACGCTTACATAATTATTTCTACCACCTAACCCACTCGAGAATTGAATTAGGCTTTCTACGAATAGATACTTGAATCTATGATAAATCATGACTATATCAAATATACTATTAGAATAAAGTAAGAACATAGCAAAGCAACACATAATATTATAATAGAACAAAGTCATTGATACAAGATAAAATCCGCACTCAGGACTTGAAGATCTAGAACTCCCAAGGTTGGCACACCCGGCTCTACTTGAATCGACTTGCTAAACAACTAGACGAACTAGAACTAGATGAACTAGAACTAGACAAGTAGCTAACCTAATCTCTGGTGGAGATACTCTCTTCTACTTCTGCCTGACTTGGCTGAGAATGAATTACAATTGAATTACAACTGAATTAGGGTTTAACCCTGGGGGTAAGAGGTCTGCTTATATAGCCCTTGGCGATGAACGATGACCATTGGATCAAACCGACCTTGAACAACGGTATAGATACAACCTCAATGTCGGTGGTAAACCGCCATAGAAAGGGAGAGGCGACATGTGGGCCCAACCCTCGCGGTCGCCAGGATCATGGCCGGTGATCGCCCGTGTCCTCGTGTCACAACGACTTCTCCTTCCTCCCGGTGTCTTCTCGGTGTCTTCTAGAATGTTTTAGTCCACTTTTGGATTGAGTTGCCTTTACGATCAAGTCTTGTCATCGTATGGGTTGCAAACTCTTAGGCTTTTCACTGTTCTTATCTGCATTTATCCGTTAAGTCCCCGAAAATATATAAATCACCAAAACTCGTGGAACTTATCAAGATAAACGTCTAAACTAGGTGTTCATTCAATTTATGCCCTTATTTCATGTCTTGTTGACATATAAAAGTATATCATAAGAGGTGTCAACAAGCTCCCCAAACTTAACCTTTGCTAGTCCCTAGCAAAGCTTTTCACCGAGTGGATCAGGAGTTGCTACAATGGTTTATTCTCTCACAAATACACATGTCATCAATTAGAATTCTTCTTCAAAGAAAGATGGAACCATTCTCGACCTTCCAACTCACCTATGTTGCCCGAAAAACATGGGGCTTTTACCTGCACTTAGATCTTGGGTGATTGAAAGATAGAACAATCAAGTCAAGCACTATGTCTCAAACTCTTTGTTTCACCTCTATTCTGGAGTTTTTATAAATTTTCAAAATAAAACTCAGAGTTCCCATTGTATGACCCTTTCAAATCTCTCATATGTGGTATTTTTGGATCCTCACCAAGGCAATGATGTTGTGCCTTCTCTCATAATATGTGGTATTTGTGGAACATGGCAAGTGTATCATGCCTTCTCTCAACCTATCTACTAAGGCTTATATATGGAGCTTATAGGTGGGAGAGCATATACATACTTGCAAAGCATATATTGTAAAATCAAACAATGGATCCAAAGGAACAAGTCATACAATGTGGGTGTATGGAATGTATTTGTGAGGTGGATGATGGCAATGGGATATAATGATCCTAATTCTACTATGCTCCTTCTTGAAGAAATTGATCTCCCTTTATGGAAATTTAAGAAGACATAAAGGAGAACTTGGGCTAGCTTTTTTTTTTTTCGAGAGGCGGGCATCTAGTACCCATTGTTTTCATTTATCTGACACTTGTCCATTTTTTTAACTCTCTTTCTCTTTTTTTTTTTTTTTTAGCATTGCCCCAAGTTTCTTCTTTTTTTGTCAATACAAACATTTGAGAGATAATAAATGAAACACATGGAGCATAAATGAGGTTTTTAGAAACAATAACGAGGGTGAGAAATATTTTTGATGTTTACTCCCAGGGTAGGAGCGAAACATTTTTGATGGCTAGCAAAATGGATGAAGGGTTTGTACACTTCCGGGATAGAAGTGGTACATAAATGAGTGGTGTGTATATGGTGTGGAGATATATGTGGAATTGTATGACAAGTTCCCGAGGGTCTCAAAGGTTGACAAAACTCAACACTAAGCAAGTAGTGAATGATAAAAGAGTTTTCCTATTCTAAAAGCATGTATATGGCTGTGGTAGGAATTTAGAACTCTCTCACATGTAGGAAACTCATCATGCAATTTTCAAATTTTCGCAAATCGAATCCCCAGAATTTAGTGCAACTAGGAGTAAGATAAATAGTAGCTCGACTATCTCATATCATATCCGTCAATAACTTAGATTAGCTTAGATGTATGCTCCCACAAATTTTCAAGCTCAAAGCAAATTTTCAAGTCTAAACAGTTTTATCCATAACATGGGAGAACTCTAAACTAATGATAGGTACTTGTAAGAAAATAAAAAAGAGAGCAACTATTCATCATCTCCAAACACAAGAGATAGCTACTACTTAATTTATTTAAGCAACAAACTTAAAGCAAACTAATTATACACACTCTTTTTATTTAGTTTTTATGGTTATGCATTTTTTTAACAAACCAAAGCAAAGCAAACTTAAGCGAACTTATATATATACATAGATAGATAATTGCCGTGTCATAGAGACTTACCTGGCTAAGTGGGGGTAGCCTTCCCCAAGCTAGATGTTGATGTAGTGGTTCAACGACGCCCACGACGGCGGCGTCCCGTCATGGCACTTATCTCATCGGACTGCTGTTCGAGGGTCTCTCTTATCTCGGTGATGTTCTGTTCTATTCGGGTATTCCAATCTCTCTGATCTTGATAAAAGTTGATCTGGTCATGCCTCATGCCTTGGATGGTAGTGTACATTCCTTGCAGTGTGTACACGTCTTGTTGTCCATAACCTACAAAAGAATTGCGAGCTGGTTCGGGAGTAGGTTGTGAGGTACCCGTGTATCGTAGAAGTAGCCACTCCCACGATAAGTTTCTCGACGAATGCGTGCATCATCGCCATGCTCACTTGGGCCTCCTTGTGAAGATTGAGGAGATTGTTCAACGCGACTGTAGTCGGCCTGTGATGATGGCGGGTAGGTCCACTGCTGGTATCCTCCAAACGCTGGCTCTTGTGGTCGTGGATCTGCACCTGTCCAAAATGGGTTATGGCCAGTTGCCTGACGAAAAGGCATGGCCCTCTGCATGTTTATCGGGCTGTGCCTGCACATTCAAGAGATAGGATTGCACACGATAGATGGAGAGATCGGGGTTAGGCAACCGAATCTCCCCAATAGTAGCATGTGTCATGACATAAATACTTCCTCTTTTCTTCAACACGTGCCCCTTGCTAAAGAAATCAAAACCAATGACAGGCCTATCTTCCCTTAGGTAGGTAACACGAGTATTGTGATCCAAAAAGACCTAGGTGGTTTGCAATTCTTGTGATGAGAGATGTGCAACTAACCGCTCCTAGGATGGTTGGCAAACCTATCCAATGTTGAACTAATAGGTACACAGTGAAACTTGTCGCCTTTTTACAGCTGCATAGATCAACTGTAACTCTCCCACTCTAACGTTATGCCCTTCCTTCTTGGGTAGAAGGGTGAAAAGTATCCATTTGTGAAAGAAACGAAAGGTGGGTAAGTGTAAGTCACCGGCCTTTGCTTCCGAGAAAGTGTCTATGTTGGACAAGTCTTTCCAAACAGGTTGTGGGGTTGAAATCTTCTAGGGCTATGTCTAGGTTCATGGTGCAAGAGTGTAGAAAACCAAGGGCATCACTTAAGCCTCTCCAAGAAAGAGAATACTCTTCTTGAAAGAGTCTAAATGTAACCCCCTCATTTGTGTGACGAAGGGTGCAAAGGAATTCCATGGTCAAAAACTTAGAGCCCTGCTCTGTGATATTTGCAAAAGTTTCCCACCCCAAAAAGCGGAAAATCTGAGCAAATTTAGCATCCATACCTGTTTGTGCTAGAAGTTCGGGGTCGAGCACGGGAGTGTGAGTGAACTTATGGTTCTTCAGCTGCTCGTACCTTGTCTTCTCATACTCTCCATAAAACTTGAGATGTGAATCAGATGTCAACCTCCTTGTTGCAGCAGGAGTTGGATGTGGTGGCACATCTTGCTCCGGCTCATAGCTTGTCTCCGAGGGAGCCATGGAAGATGTCTCTCCAATTTGTTGAAGCCGCCTCGACGACCTTCTCGCGCTGAAAGACTTCCAAAACTCATCCCCGCAAAATGTTATCGCACAAAGAAAAACAAGAAACTAGTGGAGGGGTTAGAATAAAAAGTTAGAAGTCAGCCGTCCAAAGTTAATCGTCCAGGGGTTAATTGTCCGAAAGAAAGATTACAAGGTTGTTTTTATTTTGGACAGAATTTCCCTAGCAAAGTTTTATCTTGATTACTTCATTTGGACAGCACCTCCACTAATCACTCTTGATTAGACTACTACTCTCAAGAACTTCTCCTCTCTCAAGAAATTTTTTTCTATTACTTCAAAGAACTTCTTCTCTCCTTCTCACTTCTCCTTCTCCTCACTACAAAGCTTGAAGCTTTCTGATTACTAGAACTTCGAGTTTCAGGCTAGAATGTTGAGCATTGTAATGAAGGTGTGAAGAACAACCGAGGGGTGAAGGGGTATTTATAGGAGAGATGAGGAGCCGGCGACCGCCAGGAATGGTGGTGGCGATCGCCATGGTGGTGGGTCCCCTCCCACTCTCCTCCATCCAGCATGTTCCTTGTCCCAATGCCATGGTAATCAGTGGAGTTTTCGGTGGAAAAGAATGGCAGAGAGACGTGGATGGTGGTAGGTGAGGTGTGAGTGGCAAGAGTCATGTCCAAGTTAGGTAAGATATGGAATTTAGTGCATGACACGTGGAACCCATCACATAGTGATCATATTTTTGTATTTTCAATATATAAATGCAGGAGTAAATATGATAATGCAAGAATAAATATTTTTGAGCCACCACAATAAATACCTTCACGGGTTGTGACACACCGTAAAATTATTTATATGGGGCCTAAATTTTCTGATGCAATAAGTATGCAATGTGGTAAAGTAAATATGGATAATTACCGACTTACCTCTCGGTGAGGGTCCGTGGTTAAAGTCCTCGAACTGGGACTTCCCAATGTTTATTGGTTATCAGGTGCATTCTCCGTTTCCTGAGGTGGTACCGATGATGACTCTTCTTTTCCGGTTCAATCTTGTTTGCCGCTGAGCCGAGCTCGATCCGGGTTTGAATGTGAACTTCTCTTCCCTGTCCATTTAGGTTGAATGTAATCTCTCCAGCCGTGACATTGATGTGTGCATTGGCTGTGCTTAGGAAAGGTCGTCCGAGAATGATTGATACTTCGAGTCCGGTGGCATGTCCAATACTACAAAATCCACAGTGTACGAAGAATCCTCGATATTAACCGCGTTCTCTCCGCAATTCTGTGGGGTATCGATTGATTGGTCTACCAGTTGTAATGATATTGAAGTTGGCTCCAGGGTTGTGTGCTTGAGTTTGTCGAAAACAGTCTTGGGCATCACACTAACACTTGCTCCAAGGTCACAAAGTGCATTGAAGTGTTGATCTCCAATTGAGCAATCAATAGCGGGGCATCCTGGATCTTTCATCTTGTGTGGCAATATATTAAGGATAGCCGCGCTGCATTCTTCTGTTAGCTTGATCACCTCCATAGTGGGCAGTGGTCTTTTCTTATTCAAGATATCTCTAAGATACCTTGCATAGGTAGGGACTTGAATGGCATCTAGTAGAGGTATGTTGATGTATAACTTCTGGATTACCTCCACAAACTTTCCAAATTGCTCATCCACTTGGGGTCCACGTTTTCTTCTAGGATATGGTAAGAGACTTGCATCATGAAAGTCTTGTGTCATTTGAGGGTCTTGAGTCAAATCTTCTATGTCATCATCTTTTTCTTCTTCTCGAATTAGTTGTACCATTGGTCTTGTTGCTGCTGCTGCTGCTGGTGGTGCCGTAATTGGTGTCCTTACTGATGTTTCTATTATCCTTCTTGGATCAACGGGATCACGTGTAGATTTACCTCTTCTTGTAGTAACATTATGTACCTGCTCAGGGTTAGTGGCAATAGGCATTGCAGCCAGATAACTTTGCTATTTGAGTTTCTATCTTTTTATTAAAAGCAAGTTGATCTTTTAGAGCAAATGAAAAATTATCCATCTTAAGATTTATGTCTTCTAAAAACTTTATCATTAGCAACAAGCTTCTTAGAAAGGGTATTATTTAACTTAGCTTGCTCCTCAATTAACTCTCTTAAAAATGGTGTCTAGGAATATTGCCTTGGTACTTACCCGGTAGTTGGATCGCTGTGGTGAACTCCATCCTTGTCTTGATTGAGTTGATGTTGAATTGTTGACAGCCAGGCTTGAATCTGATGCGGAATCAATGTAATCTTGAAGAGCCTGTCGATCCTTCTTGTAATTGGCTTGTTATTCAAGCCAATTTAATAACACATCCATCTTGGTTGATATTGCTTTTACTTCTTCCGAACTTCTTCAATCTGATGGTAGTGTTGAGTGTTCTCTTGAATCCAAAATTGATTTTCTGATATCTTGTTCATGAGTACTTCAGCTTTGCCAAGAGTGAGTGACAAAAATGATCCTTCAGCAGTTGCATCTAGTTGCTCTCGTGCTCTTTGTGTTAATCCATGATAAAATCCTTGCATGAGAAACCAATCTTCTATTCCATGATGAGGGCAACTGATATGTATTCTTGTAAGCGCTCCCAAGCACCGGAATTGATTCTCCTTTCTGCTGTTGGAAATTGGTGATTTTTCCTCGTAGGGTATTGGTTTTACCCGTAGGGAAGAACTTTGATAGGAAGGCTTTAGAACATTCATCCCATGTCTTGATTTCTTCTTTGTTGGCATAGAACCATAACTTCGCTTTTTCCTTCAATGAGAATGGGAATAGGCGGAGTAATATAATATCTTGGGGAACATCCTTGGGTGCGAAGGTATTGGCAATCTCCAGAAAGTTCTGCAGATGTAAGCGTGCATCTTCGTGTATCCTTCCACTAAATGGAGTAGCTTGAACCATGTTGATGAGGCTTGGCTTGAGCTCGAACTCAAGATCGGGTTGAAGTGCTAGTTCAGTGCAGAGATTCTCATTGCTTGGAGCAGAGAACTCGCAAGCAGAGGGACTTTTCACCATAGCTTCGCCGGTGTATGCTTCCTCTTGATTGATTGGATTCTGATGAATGAAGTGGAGTGAATCACAATCAATTTCCAATTTGATAAACCCTGTATAAAATATAAACAAAAGACAAACAAGGGTAAGCTTTGCTAAAGCGGCGTTTTCCTAGTTTGGATGTCATCATAAGTTTCCATCTATCAAGATCTCTAGTTAGCCTCTATTTCCTCCCCGGCAACGGCGCCAGAAATGCTTGTTGGTATTTCTAACGTCACTATAACAAAAGGTGGAGTTAATCTCACCTAAGGCCATATGCCGCTAGGAACACTCAGTGTGGTTTCATCTCTTAGCACTACCGTAGGCTAGGTTGTCATCCCCAGCAGCAATGCTAGGAAATGCATATATGATATTTGTAATGTGTTGTTTGCAAACTCTAGGAAGTAAATATAAAAAGATCTATCCGCAAGCGCACAGATAAAAATACCACTTGTAGCATTTCACCGGGAGTAATCCAGGTTTGTCATTTATATTCTACCACAGGGAGGAAAACTGAAGTTGGGCTGATATACAATTGATAGGTGGCATACTTATGAGAGAATCTATCACTAGTGCTAACTTTAGCAGAGGTAAGCCAATAATGATAAAATATGATAATGATAAATAAAGGCAGAGGCATCACACACAGAGATAGGAATAGACTACTAAAAGTTAGACTTAACATTGGACTACTTAAGAGACATAATTCTTGTATAGCATTGAATCTACTAAGTCATTACATCTACTCTAAGTCATATATTATCATATATAGCATATTAAACTCTAGATCATGTATCCGGAAGACTATCAAGGAAAACCAAGAGCGAAACAAGGTATTCCCCATAATCATTATCCACTTGGCTTATAGACGGAGGGTGGACTCCAAAGGACTCAACAGGACTGTCACTCCCGCGATCTACCACACGTCCCGGAATATAAGGTGCACTCGCAGGTAAATCATATATAAGCACCACGCTTACATAATTATTTCTACCACCTAACCCACTCGAGAATTGAATTAGGCTTTCTACGAATAGATACTTGAATCTATCATAAATCATGACTATATCAAATATACTATTAGAATAAAGTAAGAACATAGCAAAGCAACACATAATATTATAATAGAACAAAGTCATTGATACAAGATAAAATCCGTACCGTAGGACTTGAAGATCTAGAACTCCGGGTTGGCACACCCGGCTCTACTTGAATCTGACTTGCTAAACAACTAGACGAACTAGAACTAGATGAACTAGAACTAGACAAGTAGCTAACCTAATCTCTGGTGGAGATACTCTCTTCTACTTCTGCCTGACTTGGCTGAGAATGAATTACAATTGAATTACAACTGAATTAGGGTTTAACCCTGGGGGTAAGAGGTCTGCTTATATAGCCCTTGGCGATGAACGATGACCATTGGATCAAACCGACCTTGAACAACGGTATAGATACAACCTCAATGTCGGTGGTAAACCGCCATAGAAAGGAGAGGCTGACATGTGGGCCCAACCTGGCGGTCGCCAGGATCATGGCCGGTGATCGCCAGTGTCCTGTGTCACAACGACTTCTCCTTCCTCCTGGTGTCTTCTGGTGTCTTCTAGAATGTTTTAGTCCACTTTTTGGATTGAGTTGCCTTACGGTCAAGTCTTGTCAACGTATGGGATGCAAACTCTTAGGCTTTTCACTGTTCTTATCTGCATTTATTTGTTAAGTCCCTGAAAATATATAAATCACCAAAACTCGTGGAACTTATCAGTATAAACCTCTAAACTAGGTGTTCATTCAATTTATGCCCTTATTTCATGTCTTGTTGACATATAAAAGTATATCATAAGAGGTGTCAACAGTCTTCTTATTTTAGAAGTTGATGTAGGCTTAGTTTCTAGAACATTAGGTGGATTTTGTTGTATGTAACCATTAAAGTCCAGTAATGTTTTGACGATATTAATGTATGATGTTTTTTCGTATTTAAAAAGAGCTGAATTCCACCTAATAAATTCAAAATTGTAACCAAAAACGCCGGGTGGCATGGGCCCGACAGGGAATGACAAACAAACCGGTAGTGTAACTACACCAAACACTATCGGTTTGAATTACAAACCGTCATCGATAACAGAAACATCACTGTCGGCTGCATTAACCAATCGATAGTGTCCACTCTAATAACGCTGTCGGTAGAAATCAGCCGACAGTGTTCACGTAAAGTTCACTGACGGGTCCAAAGTAAACAGACATTGTTAGCTCTTCGATACACTGTCGGCACAATCTAACCCGATAGTGTTGTCCCTCGCCTCGCCGGTTCGTTAAAGCCCGACAAAGCTCTCAATATGAACTCGCCGGCGACTTCCGAACCGCATTGCTTGGATAAAAATGCTACCGGTTTGTGGAACACCCGACGGTGTTCGGTGACGATCTTGCCGCCGTTCGATATCAAACCGGCAGTCTCTCCTCGAATCACCGCCGGTGTTTTGACCCGTAGTGTTTCAACCCCACATCACTACGCTATGGTTCCGCGGTTCAGTTTTCTAAGCAAAGGAAGGGGGTTGGAGCCCGGCAGTAATGGACAATTCTGTAGTAGTGTAAGTGTCTATAAAACCAAAATGACTTATGAAGTGGTGCAAACATACTCATTCGTTCTACATTGAGACCATGCAAATCAAGAAAAATACAATTGTAAGGTTCCATTTGGAGGGGTGCACTTGTCGCGGGACCAAGCGCACCAATATTTACAATATAAACCTCTTCTATATATATTGCTTTGTTTCTCTATTCTATATAGGCACTGTACAGAAATGATTTTAGGATACGCAACCGTTTACTTACAAAGGCAAGCTAAAATTGTCCTTGTCTCCAAAAATACCTACATTTTCAGAGGATATCAAATAATACAACAAACAGCCACCTCTTAAAACCAATTAATAGAGATACATCATTTAAGGGGTCCGCATATAAAACAAAGCATAATTTTAGAGACACAACTCATAATTTTAGAGACACAACTCAGTAAATAGGCCAAGGCCCACGCCCAGCCAATTATTGGCTCACATATAGGAATTGTCCTGAAACCCTAGCCTCTCGGTCCTTTCTCCTAGCTGCCTTTCTACACACACACATCGCCTCTTGCTCTCTCAAACATGCCATGCCTCCTCCAACTCCTCCCTCCATCCTCACCACCTCCACTTACTCCCTCTTCCCATCTCATCAGCCCCCCTCATCTAGTGTCATGAGGGCTTTGCCCCCCTCTCTAGTGTGTAGGGTCCTTGGAGTGGTAGCATGCTTTGGATGGTCAGGTAAGGATGACGCGATCCTAGAGGTGGAGGAGGATGGGAGTGGTCCTATGGCACTGGCGCCGGGAAGGGAATGCTTGGGTATTCCTTGGAATAAGGAATACCTAAGATTCTTGCACAAAAAAAATAAATACATATACTAATATACATGTATATTTTATTTTTTAATTAGACAAAGATGCAAAAGGCACAGAGATGACTCGAACAGGCCCATTTGCCTAGGCCCAACAGCCAAGAGGCCACTACACCAAGCACATCAATTTGGGAGTCTGTTGCTTCAAATACCACAGAGTACAAAGCTTTATATAAGAGGCGTTTGACATGGACACTCAAGTGCTTAAGGTTTCTATTGCGCCAAGGCTTGGCATTTAGAGGGCATGATGAGAGTGAAGACTCTCTAAACAAAGGAAATTTCCTTGAGCTTTTAAATTGGCTAGCAGGAAATTTTGAAGAGGTTGACAGGGTGGTTCTAAAGAATGCTCCACTGAATGTAAGATGACATGCCATGATATACAACATGAGCTCATCAAATGTAGTGCACAAGAGACTACTAAGCTAGTAATTGAGGAACTTGGTGGTCAAAACTTTGCAATACTTGATGATGAGGATATGACCGTTATAACTTTTCATCCACTATATTTTTACTTCAATTTTTTGGCATTTGGCATACCCAGCCATAGATTCCTGGCTCCGCCAATGCCTATGGTGGTAGATCCATTGATCCTAATGTTGAGATGAACTCCTTTGTTGAGAAGGTGAGCTCTAATATGAGGTTTCCTTGCTAGATATGTGGCCCGGTGGATGTGTGGACTGGGACTCGTTATGCACCTTCAGCATACTAAGTTATTTTGCTTTGTTTCTTCGCTGACCTTTTGTGACACTCCTTCTCTTGCATCCTTGGACGTATTACAACCTATATAAAGCATCTCTAATACATATTTTAGTCAAAAGCTTGTGTTGTTATTTCAATCAGCGAAACTAAAAGATATGGATCACAAGCACATTATCCTTATTACTGTATGGCCCAAATAGTGGGTGCGAGTCATAATTGTGCTATTCTTTTTGACATGGCAAGGAATACAACGTAGCTACGGGGGGTTTTGTAGTAGTGCAGTATGTTGGATCTGAACTAGCACCCCTCGGCCTCTAGTGAGCGCAAGGCCTGCACCGAGTGCCACATGACCAAGATCGATCCTTGTGGCGCGAGAGGCCCTGTACATACTATATCTATCTTTTCTATTTGGCTCCCGACTCCTCTATTCTTCCTCTCCTCATATATAGGGTGTAGACTCGATGTGGTGGCATGTGGATCCAAGTGTGGGATCGAAGAGTGAGGTGTGTGTGGTGGCACTAGATGGGATCCAGTGAATGGCTTGTACGTGAGGACATACGAGGCGTTTGGTGGGGTGGGGTTGTGGCATGCTTGACAACATTGGGGCAGATCTGGTGGTGAAGATGGCTCACCAGGGGGCTCATTAGGCCTGCACTATATATATTGGGTTTGCTAGACTGGCTACTCTTTGTGTTTGTTTTATTAATTTTTAGAGACGGGCAAGTCTACCGCCATTAGACATCGCTATTACAACAACCTACAGAAACACAAACACAACACATGCACACCAAAACTCCCGGACTTAGTTGCCTCACCAAAGAAAAAAAGTGTCACGTACATCCTCCGGCTGCCAGTCAGAACGCCGTCTCGCGTTGGAAGCGGCCACCACAATGCAAGACCTTCCCCGCCATACCACGCAGGCCATGTCGGCACCTCAAATCTACTGGCCATCGCCGCCCCACGCCGGCTTGATCCATGCCAACTTCGTGGGCGCTTCCCATGTGAGCCTCCTTGCCACTTCGTGGACTCAACTGGCATACAGTCCTACCAAAACCGTTGCCCTTCACTACCGGCATATGTAAGGCCCTCGAATCACCACGCCAATGCCCTCCTCCTGACCGCCTTCTCCTTCGTCGTTGACACCACAAACTTGCAAACTTGCAACCTCAACTAGGCCTTCAGCTTCCACGTCACGAGGCTAGGTGCCTTGCTAGAGGCGGTTTGCTTGCACGTCTCATAGGTATGTTGGCCATCTCTAGAAACTGTGGGGGTCTTCCAAACAATATCTACGCGACCAAAAAATTTTGTTTATATATTTTTATCAGTTCTTAAGCTAGAATATGAAGGGTCCCTCTCTTCATGATTTCATTTCAAAAAGGATGCTTAGTTATGCTTGGTTGATCAACGCAACAACTCTCTTTATTAGGCATCTCTCTTTTCTCCGAGAATTTAACTTTTCTATTTATGGTTACATACCAGATCAGCTATACCAGTAGCTTCAACAAAGCCTAGCAGGTCCTGAGGCTTTTAGATATTTTTATAAAAAAGGCTAGCTTAATGAGCTCCTAAATGCGTGTCTTATCCTTTACCGAGCATAAGCGAGTGGCTGTCATGTGTTGTCACGACGATGGCCTCGAGGTTTGTCCAATCCAACGATAAAGTGAGACGTCACAAAAGTGTCAGGGTCGCATCTTTAATAAGCCACGAACGAATTGGGAAAAAGGGGCGCACATTTTATGCTTCCGTACTAAAACATAATAATAATTATTATTATTATTTTATATATATATATATATATATATATATATATATATATATATATATATATGATAGAATGACTCAATTTAGATACATATAATTAGATTACTCTTCAATTTTGCAAATACCACTAAGATATGCTCCCTCTATACCCAAAAAGCTGGACGTTTAGGTCAATGTTTGGGTCGAACATTGAGAATATAAATCATCAATAACTTTTACGTTGTTGAGTTTGCAAATGTGAAACATATATGAATAGATTGGTCTTGAAAAATACTTTCATAAAAGTATACATATATCACTCTTCAATAATATTTTTATAATAACAAGATGTCAAAGTTATGTTTTAGAGACCGTGTCACTGTCCAAACGTCAAGCTTTTTGGGTATGGATGGAGTACATCTTGTTCACATTTTGCAGGTAATGAATGCATATTGGTTTAACAACATTATTTACCAATCATTGTTCTTACTATAGAGATTTTAGTGACATATATATAATCCTCAATCCATTAGTATTTGACGATATCATCCATACTGATGGATGCAGTAGATATGCTTTTTGCAGTGTTATTTATAGGTAACTTCGAAATGTAAACTGAGATCAATCTATCAAACATCTCATCTACCACACTGTACGTTACCTCTAGCAAGAGAAAAGTTTTTTTTTTTTTTTTTTTTTTTTTTTAACATGGTCACAACCTGAGTCCTGAAACAAAACTTTATTCAGGAACAAAAGCATTATATAGGCGATTTTTTTTTTTTTCACGCGTATATGTATATATATATCTTTACAGAAGTAACAGAAGTTCAAATCCCAAACGGTGCAATTGAAAAGGGAAGATTTGTTTTCAGTAGTTAACTTATGCTTTGGATATACACATGTGAAGTCACACACTGACATTGTCAGTTGGTAAACGCCCAGTTACTGAGCTTATTAGTTACACACACAGTACACATGCTGAGTGCTGATAGCAGTCACATCAAAGTGACCGCAGAAGGGCCTAACTCGCACATACTCTGCATATTTTACGGTCACGGTCTGGACAATTTGGAGATAATGGGGGTCTGTATCAACTTTCATGACACTTTGCCTTTTCCATACCTTTCCAAAGTGCTGCCAACTTTTTACAAACTCAAGACAAGTGCTTTGGGAAAGATAGGCCACCTTTCGCCTGTAAACCTTGACAGGAAACTTCAAACATGCCCATTCATGAACCGGGCATCAGTATAAATTTTTTCTTAGCCTCTCTGTAACTATTATTCTGTACAATTCATTGGTGCTGCTTAAAGCATTTCAGTGTGACCATGTATCACTCTGTAGGTTGGAAACCAACACCACTAGAGCCTGTGGGGTTCCAAGTAGCATGCTATATATACAAATTCGTGTCCATCATTCTCCGGTTGTTCTATTTGCTAATTGAAAGACCATCTTTCATTTGGTAAATGGGCATCTAATCTAATCCCTTAGCCTCCAAGTATACAGCAAATGATTCCAATAATTGTATCAGTGAATAAGTCATGAGCTTTGATGTGAGCCAACCTGGGCTTTGTTGAAGCTACTGACAGTCATGCCATAAGAGTATCATCCTATCACCGACGAGGAACCAAGTTGTTTCGAGCCTTTGCCAAAATTGCCCTCGGTAGGCCCATAGCTATAAGAGTACATGGACCCTTACAACACTACAAGGAATGGAACTTTACGTGACGACCACTTTGGTCATAAACAAATAAAATATGTCACGGTTAACTTGCCATGACGATCAAAAAATCCATCATATATATCTCACGTCATACATTTGTTGTACCTACTGAAACCATCACCGATTGACATTTGAGTTTGTCATGGATTAGTGGTCCATCAGTTATACCCAGTCGATATCCAAGCCAAGATACAAACCATAGCGTCGAAGAAGAACATCACAAATTAGTGTGAAATTATCACTACATTAACATGCAACACATCTCATAATAGACCAATCGTACGTACAAACAAACATTGTTTCTTCATTTATTGGCATGTCCACTATTGTCACATATGTTTGACACAATGAATTCACATAGACTAACAAGTTCGTTTGAACTAATATTTCATCTCGTTTGAACTAACATTTCATCTATACGAAAGTCTAAAATAAACAAACAGTAGAATCCATATTTTGTGAGTACTTCAATTGGCTTGTCCATCTGATGTGCCACCAAGCATCTCCATAAGCTATTTGAAAATCAATATGAATAGGAAATGAAAAATAAACAACCTGACATTTTTTTTTTTACATAAGCACTACTCGAGCAGCGGAAATTTCTATCGGCCAGAAACAGTCAGGAATCTGAACTTACTCCTAATCCTAACAGTTATAACAGGCCGATAGGAAATTTCTACCTGATTCCCGTCTTTTTACGGTTGACTAGAATTGTACTAGATTCAATTCCCATCGTTTTTAGAAACCGTCAGGATTATTAACGGTGGCCCATTGGAACTTTTTCAAAAAAAAAAAAAAAAAGTAATAAAGGCATTTTGCTATTGTAAACTTCATTGGTTTCTTGCAACCTTTGTTATGTATATGCTTCAAAAATATAAATTGTTTAGATAAACACATTTCTCTTTTGATAATTTTATGTTAGCAACAACAATAGAAATACTTATGGTGTTGAATCAATGTACAACTACAGTGTTCAATTTCATACATGTTTGATGCTGAATCAATATACTACTACACACATCACGCATGTACGATGGTTGTAACATGATTGGGTGGATGCACCGTGATGTAATATGATTGAGCAGATTATTTGATATCATTGCTTAGATAAATTGTGTATGAATATCATTATTGTCGTGTTGCAATCTACAGGCACAGACCTAGTAGTATGCATTACGAAAAATAAGATGCTGCCGTAGATGCACATACTCGGAAAAAATTATACCAAAAAAAGGACAATTACACGAGCAAGCAACTAAACCTTCTTTTGGTACTCCTACTAATTAATCTGTCCAGGAATCGAACTACAGAAGATCATTGGGCCATGCACAACATGAGCAGCCCAACTCATTTGGCCCATGAGTAGCTAGGGCATTGGGCTTGGTATTGATCGGTTCAATTTATATATAATAATAATATAATATACTCAGGCCTGTTACAAAAATTTATTTTTACAATAATTAATAAACAAAATTGGCATGCAGCTGCAGCTGCAGCTGCAGCTGCATTGATCTCGCCTGGAGATGGAAGTAGATTAATATGAAATGTGAGGGTGCGTGCGTGTTATTGGCGTCTACATTGTACTTTGTAATTTTTTTAAGGATTAACATCCAAATCCAAAAATACAAGAATCCACTTCAAATCCAAATCAACAAAATCTATGTTCAATCCAAACTCATGTAGAACTCCATGTCATCCAATCCACTAAATCAACCTCTGAAAATGTCCAAATCAAGCCAGTTAGTCACACCTTAATGTCGATTAGAGTTCTTCGCGTTGAGTGGGCAGCTGATCGAATGCCTGGCTGCACGAACCTCTCTCCATCGTATGTGTATTGAGAAAGCAATAAAGAAAACAAATATACTTTGGATACTCTATCTAATATAAAGTTTAGATCCGATACCACACCCCTAATCTTGCCTCACATCACAGAACAGCTATTGGGGGTTCTCGTCGCTGAAGAGGTTCACGGTGTCGTCCCTGAACATGATGTTTTGAAATGGATCCCTGAACAACCTGTCGTAGATGTAGGTGTCAATGCCGACTGACTGGTCCATTGCGATGCCCGGTGGTGGTAGGGGTCCGGATGGCATGCTACTGCTGGGGTGGCCTATGGGTGTGCTCGTGGGTGCACTGCCCGTCTGGCCCTTACCCTTATTACCGGTGGGATGACCAACACCACGCTGTCCGCTACCGCCGGTGACATTGTTAGGGTTGTCGTCTGTGCCTCTGCCAACATGGTTCTCCTTGGTGCCAGAGTCTGTCTTGTCATTGTTTGTGGCGTTCGCTTTATTTATTGGCCCCAGGGCGCCCGAGATCTCACTACCATGGCCACTCTTCTGCTCGCTACTATTGCCTCTGTCGTGGCTGTTGAGCCCAGCTGAAAAACAAGCAAGGAGAAACAAGTTATAAAAAGGTACTTAAGTAGATGAAAAAGCTGGACACAAAAACCAGCCCAATTCCAATTACGCGTGCTAGTCTTTGGTTTCATATGGTCACGGTTCATTGGATAATCCAAAATGAAGAATAAAATTGCCAATGCGGATGGACCTGGACCTTTGTTGAATCTTCTGACTCAGCTTCAAGTGCTTATACTACCACTATAGTTTGGATTTAAAAAGTTTTCTTATAGTCAAGAAAATGCTGATGTGAACGAGAGAAGAGGAAAGAACTTAGGTCTCATGCAGCATATGTAGTGGTGGGCCCATACATTAAGTGAATGTGCGGATGATTAGGAAAGGGAAGATAGGACATAGGTTTGTATAACTTAGCTTTTATTGAACTTGCTCTAAGTTTGGTAATTGGTATATGTAGATGGGGCTAAAGGTGTTTTTGACCGCGTGCTCTCAAAAGGTAGAAATTCAATTGCTTACTAAAGTTGGCCCTGCGACACATACATACTTTATTTGAATTTTAGAACAATGTATGATGCAACACATATGAAAACCTCCTCATGATTCTCTTTTAAACAAAGGATGAGTAGAAGTGCACAAAAGTAGAAAAGATCTGAAATATGCAAGATCATTTTCTGTTACCACCATGTTTAAGCAGCTTCCTCCTCGCATGAACACACCAAGAGTCCGAAGATGATCCTTTGTCTGCATATCCCATATCTGATTAATAAGAAACAACACTAATTAGGCGAATTGTGATGCTTATTTTTCTATTATCTTATTAAAAATACATGATATTACGATTACAAATTGGAAACTCCTCTTGAGGACTCCATTTTCACCCTTGCAAGACTCCTTTTGTTACTATTTGTTAAGAAATGGGGCAATCTCATAGCACCCACACTAAATTAAATAGGTGCCCACACCTAAGACAACAACTTACTCTACAATCAGTCTATCCTTTTAATTTCTAGTTACTAAGATCCATACAACATTCGACGAAAGTCTATACTATAGATCGTCCAAAGCATCGTTTGCTTATGAATAAATTGAATCTCTTAACAACTAAGATAGTTGACTTCATGACTTACTTCTGCAGTCTCGATCTGATCATCGTCACAAGAAATCAAGAAGCTCCGACGATCACTACAAAAATAATCAACTTTTTCGGCTCCAGCGGTGATAGGGTGACAGCATTAGAGGAATTAATGTTCCAGACCTGTAAATTCATTTACAGAACATGTTGTAAGTAAATAACTAGCACCCGAAAACTGTTTAATAGTCAAGAAAGGAGGAGTGTTATACATTGAACAAAAAAAAAAACAAACCTTTGTGTCATCAGCAACACCAATACTAGCAAAAATGTTGGCGTCCCCTTGGGTTAAACGTGAGACATCTCACCCCACTGGTGTGCCCTTCGAATATTCGAGTGCACTTCCAACCCTGATGCCAATCCCAACGCTTAACCATGTTGTCTTCACAAGATGATGACAGTAAGATAGGACAGGTTGGATGAACGGCCAATGAATCCACACATTTGTCTGGGTGAGCTTTGAATGATTCAATCTTCTTGTTCCCTTGACAAGGGGAATTATTGAAGATGTGGAGCCACCCTTTAGTATCGCCCACAGCGACTGCAAACGATTGGTCTCTGGTAATAAATTTGACCGAACAAACTCCATATGTTGTCATTTTAAATGCTTCCTTCACCATTTGCTGACGAATAATATTGCAATGAACAAGCTAAGTTAAACACTAGTACATAATATCAGCCTCAAACTACTACATGTTACTTCGTCATTAGCTCTATATATTCACTATATTTGTCCAAGTAGTTTTCACATGATGAAAAAGCGTGTACATATATACAGACTTAGATATAGATATGTGTGGAGAATTTCATATTTTAACTATTAGGAACGCTCCCCCCTCCTCCCGAACGCTCCCACGGGGCGACTCGGGAGGCTCCCCCCAGCCCCTCCCAAAGGGGTAACCGTCGCAGCCTTCTCCCTTCCTCCTCCCTCCCCTCCCCCTCCACCAACCCCTCACACCGGCGACTCTCCGGCGAGGCCCGGCCGGCGAGGTGGATCCGTGGGCCCCGGGGGCGCCGCTCCTCCACGCCGGATCCGCGCGCTCTTCACCGAGGCGGTTCCTTGGGAAGATGGGGCCCGGCGGGCTTGCTTTGTCTTGACAAGCCACGCTACGCAACCTCGCGGGAGCTCGGAGGTCCGGCTATGGCCTCCCCCGGTTGGGGGGGCTTGCGGAGCCCCCCCCGCGGCGACCTTGGGGGCCAGCGGTGGTCGTGGCCGGCCCAGAGCCGCCGGCCTTCCTTGGGTCAGGCGCTCTGGGTGCCTCCCTTCCTCCCGGCGTCGGGCCTCCCTTGAAACCATGGGGCCGGTGGTGGCCATGGCCGGCGGCGGTCGCCTGCCGTCTTTGGGTGGAGTGGGTCATGCTCGTGGTGGTGCATCGGCGGCGTCGTGGTGGCGTGGCGGTGGCGGTGTTCTTGGATCGTGCTTCTCGCCCCGTGGTGGTGTGGTGGCGGCGTGCCGTGTGCGCGAGTCCGCCCGTGGTGGTTTGGTGGTGGTGCCCTCCGCTCCCGCACCGCTCGCTCTTGGTCTTGCCCCCCGCCGCCAACCTTCCTAGCCCCTCGGATGACGAGCGAGGGGTGAAAATCCCGCCGGGCTTATAGCCCGATTGGCGGCGGTGGCGGCGCTGGCGTCATCACTCACGAGGGCGTTGTCCTTTAGTTCGTCGTTGGAGCTCGTTGGGGCAAGCTTCGGGATGAAAATCCTGTTGATATCCACAACGATGTTGGCATCCGCGGATGTCCATTCCTTCCCCGAAAGCTTCGTTGATGCTCCTTGCTTGCCTCCTTCATGCCAAGGTTTTTGTTTGCCGGTGAGCGTTGCGGCCGAGTCTTTTCGCACTTCACGTTTCTTATCACCTTGGTTTGTTTGGTTGGTGTTAGTGGTAGCGTAGTCGTCTATTTGGGCGGGTTGCTTGCTCGCCGTTGAAGGTAGGTCCTCCCTGGTGGTCCTATGGGCTCGGCCCTAAGTGACTCGGAGGTTGGTGTTTACTGGTGTGTCCTCCTCGCCCGTGGTCTTGAGGGCTTTGGCCTCGATGACTCGGAGGAGGGATTGATTCCATGGTTCTCCTCGCCGTGGTCCAAAGGCTATGGCCGTTGTGACTCGGAGGAGCACCCGGATTCCAAGGTCGTTCCGGCCCAATGCTTTGTCGCCGAGGTGTTTTACGGTGGATGCTTTGCCACCGAAGTTCGTTACCGGCGGATGCTTTGCCACTGAGTTCGTTACCCGGCGGATGCTTCGCGCCGTGGGTGTCGGTGGATGCTTTGCCACCGAGGAGTTCTAGCGGATGCTTTGCTTGCTTGTCATCTACGGTTCCTATCACTACCGGCTACCAAGGTGTTGAGGTTTATTTTGTTTTAGGCTCGGGTCGGGTTGTTAGGCGGAGGGTCCCCCACCCCTTGTGTTTCTTGCTTCTTGTTTGTGTTAAGGACTTCGTTGGTAATCCATGGATTACCTACGAATCCTTTTGTATCCTGTATGTGTAGGTCTATTGACCATTCTCTTCTGCTTAATGAAAAACGGGTTATATCCCCGGTCTCAAAAAAAAGATATAGATATGTGTGCGCGCACTCTTCCCTACTTGTCTAACTAGTGGTTTGAATACATAATATCAGCTTCAAACTACTACATATTACTTCGTCATTAGCTCTATATATTCACTATATTTTTCTAAGTAGTTTCACATGATGAAAAAGTGTGTAAACATACATATAGATACGTGTGTGTGCACTCTTCCCTACTGTCTAATTAGTGGTTTATATGGAGCAGTAACAAAGAACTGAACATGCATAGAACAGATGATGAGAGAGAGAGAGAGAGAGAGAGAGAGAGAGGAAAGATGTAGGAATTACACCTGCGTCTGATAGTTCCAAATTGAAAGAAGCCCTCCGTCATGGCCCATTATGATCCTATATGATGTAAATGGAGCATTTGAAAAGGTGATCTCACAAGACACATGTACAGAATGGACGACAAGTAGCTATTATCGAAGCAGCAGGGATTACCACTTGAACCATCTAATATACTCACCATGGCTCGATTGGGTGCACGTCCATGGCCATGCGAAGCCATCCTCTGACATCCTTGGTGACATGGCCTAATCCCCCCCCACACACACACACACACACACACAAAACACACACGTATATATGTCATATATATATATACCAAATTAACCAACCCAACACAACACACCCAAATTACTATTGCGACAAACCAGGGCCATTGGAAATGTACTTTAAGTTTTGCCGGATCTTAGTGAATAAGTTCTATTCTTGCATGAATAAAAAGTACACATCGAACTTTAATTGGGCAATTAATAATAGAAATAATATGTCAACTCACCTGGTGGGTCGTCACTATCTTGCAGCTTGCTGTGTTATCAATGGCAGCCGACACCATTGCCTTAGTCAGCTTTCCTTGTGACTCCTTAATAACTAGCTTCAAAAAGCTGGTACTTACTTACCAAGCTGCCATACGGTGACTCCAACTTTAGGAGGTCAATCTCCAACTCCATGATGATGATCACCATCTTAAACTTGCGAGTATCTTGTGATGGAAGTTGCTGCTGCGCATGCCCTTTTGTTGTCAGAGTCACGATCCAAGTGGAATTTGGTTTCATAAGAAAGAACGAGCATGGGTCTTCAAAAGACTTGTTCACTCCCGAATTGGCACTTATCGGTGTAATCCAAACGCCAACATAATGGTTTGTCATGTTGGTCAGAGTCATTGGGCAATGTAGACGTTTGTTTGGCTCAAAGGGAAGCAAAAATCCAGAGAGTAGATGTCAGTAACCTTGCTAGTCGTATCATTGCACTCTATCTGCAACAAGAAACTACTAGTCAGTTAGGTCTTGAATTTGCAAGCAAGGGCACAGTAACCAGGGAAGAAGATCTCTAACACTCCATCTATAGCAATAGGTTTAGTCTTCATGTAAGATGTGACTTTGATATACTTATTTATAAATCACATTTTTTGAACCATTTGATTTAAATCAAATCATTCACAGATAAAGCACTTAGTATTAACCTTATCCTCAAGTTACATAATTCGCTAGTTTAGGTGTTCAAATGTACACTTTAAGAGTTTATTAGGATGGATGACAACATAGAATACGTTAAAGAACCATTGGCATATTTTACCTAGAAACATCCCATGGACATAAAAAATAAAGTTTAAGTCAGCCTTCAATGTGGAAGAAATCACAACACGAATCAAGAAGCACACTAAATGACATAGCAATAATAACTATTGGATAAGCAAGATCTTAAGAAATTTAAAACTACAAGATCTTTATATGTAAAATAATGGTGTTAAGACAATTCTTGTTGCCCCAGGAGATCCCAAATGTAATAACTATTTTTTTTTTACCTTAGCTATGTTTGAGGTTCTTGGAAGGCCTTGAGTTTGAGTAGGATCTTTTGGATCCACTTACACTTGGCACGCAAAGATTAACAATTTTTAAGCCAAATCTGCTAGCTCATTGTGTGAATTAGTGGTGGTTCCATGGAGATGCATATTATAATGAAATGAGATTAATTAAAGGTTATATGCTAAATTAATTTAAATTTTTGTTAGCTAAAAATATGTTGATATTTTCCTATTACCTACAACATGAATTAATCACAACTACAAATACCATTTGTAGATATGTCTCCTTTTTTTATTCAAAGGTGTTCAACCTACAGCCGCCTCTAGAAACGGTTTCTGAACGAGCCACCTCTATATATACATTTTGTAGGTGCGGTTGGTATTATCATCCGCCCCTACAAATGCCCATATATTTAGATTGAGGGGTCTCTAGATCTAGCTAACTCTACAAATGGATTTCTAGAGGTAGCTGGATCGACATAACCGCCTCTAAAATCGATTTGTGAAGGCAGTTGAATCTAATCTACCGCTGCCTCTAAAGATAGATGCAACACAGTAAAATTCATAACTTTTTCAAATCAAGTCGGACAAAGAGGAACTCTATATAGATGCCTTTTTTGTTTATCATTGCTCAACACTTCTGGATATAAATTTCATGCACTAGTGTTGGCATCTTCTTCTTTCTATATAATCGATAATTCTCCTACTTAGTTTGTTTAAGAAAGAAGTGTAAGTGGGGGTTGGTGTAAGTACAGGATTCACCCAATATACACATGTATTCCACTTCTCATTAACGAATATTATAGAAGATATGTTGTTTAAGTATTGGAAGAACTCTAATTCTTTAGTAGACTATTTGCCCCAAGTCGGTCCTATATGAGATTTTCATATTTTACCTTCAAAGTAAAGTGCATCTCTCCAGGGTCCATCATAGGCAGCTGAATCGAGTTGGACCTTTTCTGCCAGGTATATGTAAGTTATAGAATCGATTCGGATACCTTTGTATTGGGAACAGTACAATAATTATTCAATATGCCTGGCTGGCATGTGTTGGATCTTGGATGTAGTCAGATTGACATCAATCCACATGTGCTGGGGTTGATGGGGGTGGAATTTAGTTCAAGTTCCACTCCAATCCACCCTGACACATGTGAATTGAGGTGAATCAACAACATCCAAAAAGCCTGAAGGGTTACTTATGCTCATGTACCTGCTCTTGTGAAAACACTTGATTATTATCTTTCAAGCTTTCCTTCAAATTCAGCATGTCGATGATGTTATCTATAGTAGGTCTTCTGTGCTGATCGGCATCCACACATAGTTGTGCTATTTTATTGCATTTCTTCGCTCGTGAACTGATTATATCTGCTGATTTATGCCACTACAAGGTTCAAACTCAAAGTGAGAACAAATGATAATATAATAGCAAATAAAACCAACTCTTTGCACTGCAGTACAAGCTACAGGTTGGACATAAAGAAATAACCATACTGAGGTATTGTGGAAGGATAGCGTTGGAAATCTAGCAACCTGGTGTTTATGGAAGTCCAAAAATAACCTGGTGTTTTCTAACCAAATTGTTAAATCTACCAAACAGGTGGCGTTTCAAGCTCTGGGGCTGCTGAAACAATGGATAGCGTTGGAAGCAAAAGACGTCGGGAGGAAGGAGGAACTACTGGGCAAACTGAAGGAGGGGCTAAGCATCTGATTGTCACCGCCTGAGCATTGTCTCAGTTTTTTCCGCTCTGTCTTCATAGTTACCAGGGAGGCGGGTCGTTTTGCGTGGTCTCAGTTTCTTGTGTTGGGTTTTTCTAGCGCCTGTGGGGAGAGTACCATGTTTAGTTTTCAGTTGGGTTTAGGGGATGTTGGGTGAACCTTTGTTGTGATAATGTTGTGCTTTCATCATGTAAAGCTGGTAACCCCAGCAGAATCCTGAGACTCACGTTAAAGCTTTCAATATAAGCTAGGCAAGGTGCCTTTGGTCTAAAAAAGGTATTGTGGAAACACAGGGACACAGTTGTGTTCATATATATAATGGTAAAACATGAGCACTACTTTCATCACTGTCATATTATTCTCTTTAGTAAAGTGAACACTGTTAGGTAAAGATCATTGGGCCTTACTGTATCCCTAGCTACTACTACTAAAAATAAACAGTCGTCCTTGATCCATACAGTGATCTAAACTAAAACTGCTTCCATCCCTGTTGCTCAGTTTGTGGATTTATTTTATCAGGGAGCGAGATGCGAGCTCACAAGATTATTGCACTTTGGGTACAAGAGTTCTAAAATGTTTCTGTACTTGCTTAATTAGCATAGAATATGGTGATGGGTGTTCAATAGAACGACAATTATAAATGAAAATGGCCGCCACTGTGGGGATCTCCCCACAGTTTTTGTTGTCAAAAAAAAATAGAACGACATATATATTGCAACCAATTTACCTAACATGTTTTAAGACTAAAATTTGATTTACTTCATATTTGCATCTGTACTTTTCATGTGCTTCTGCAGTCTGGTTGCAACTAAAATTTGAACACCATTAAATGAGAAGAAAAAATGTTAAAATTTTCCCTTACGCCTTCAAAATCAAATAGATCATCATTCCTTCCCATTAATAGTTTCCCTGATTATAATCCCCAAGCTATAAATGTCGGTCTTGAAAGATATTTCTCCTTTGTCTATATATTCTGGTGCAATATATCCTCTGCATTACAATAGGATAAATTTAGTTTGAAATATCTAAGAATAGTAAATTCAATAGAGTAAAAATATACCAGAATAATAGTTCAGGGTTATAAAAGAGTCGATATTTTCTTACGGTGTCCCACGGACATGTTCAGTGATTATTCTGGATTGTTCTCCACTAAATCTTCTTGATAAACCAAAGTCTGTTATTTTTGGAACCATGTCAGCATCCAACAAAATATTTGCTGGTTTGAGATCCAGATGAATAATGCGTTCTTTGTTGTGAAGATAATGTAAACCCCGGCAAATTCCCTTTATCAAGCGATAACGTGTATCCCAGTCACGTTGATGTGATTCATCTGTAAAAGTATAAGAGAATTGAAAAAAACAATAATTATTCCTAGAATTGTCTTGGTTTTATCTCTAACAATCTAGAAAAAGATGAAGTTTACTGTAATATACTTTGGAGCAAAAAAACAACACCTAAATATGTTGTTGATTTCATACCTTGGATATAATCTTCAAGGCTTTTATTAGGTGCATATTCGAAGCAAAGGAACCGTTTTCGCACTCTGCTAGAACATACGCCCCTTGTACACGACCACTTCTTTTTTGGCGTATCAGAGCAATAGCCTAGAAATCTAACTATATTTCTATGTTTAACCCTTTTCAGACATTTAAGCTCATCCTCAAATTGCTTCTCAGAAAAATCATCTATCCTCGAAAGTTTCTTTATAGCTACTTTCATACTTCGTACAATTCCCCTGTTTAGCAAACACGCATACAAATATGTCATTTGGTTACATGGAACCAAATATATCTGATCATTTTAAAAACTACAACTTACCATATAAACCACTCCAAACCCACCGGTACCGATCTCAAGATCTTTAGAGAAGTTATTTGTAATATTTTCTAGAAATTTGTAAGATAGCATGATTGGCTCTGCAGTTGCATCAGTTAATATGTCCACCAGGGCTTCACTTTGGTTCTCGAGACCATGCATCTCTGCAAAAGCATAGCTTACCTAGTGTAAATTTTCTTTCCACATAGATCACGGCATTAAAATATGTAAATCATGGAGGATAGTGAAGGCATCAAGGTCTTAGTGGAGGTCCAAAACATGTCAACCTCGGTGAGTCATAACTTGCTGGTGGTGCCCCTGAGCGTCTACTTTTCCTCTATTTCCTAGTGGACGTCCGAGGACTGTCATGCGAACACCTACCTGCAGGGACTGAGATCCACGACTTGAGCAACACCACGATGACTCGTGTGAATGGAGCCACCGTGCCTTGAGCATGGGTCCCTCCTCCGGGTACAATTCCCGCTCTAAATTTGTGAAATCAAAATTGTTTTTTTCATGATCAGTATGTTCATTGTTGTTGCCACAGGTAGTTCACACGTGCACATACACAAATTTACTACTATTTTTAGAATTAAACTTAACATGAAAATGCCTAAATGTCTAAATACTTAACAGGTTCAATGGAAATTCTAAGTTAATATTACCTTCATCCAAGATTGATTGGTAAGTGCAATTTGACTAGGAACAACTCACACAAAATGGAAAAAAAAAAAAAGAGTCACACAAAATGGAATTTGACCTATAATTCCTCTTTTTTCAATTGTTAAAAAATAATATCATCTCCTGAATACATATCTATTGATGCATATTTGTCGGTAAAATATATTACAAAATTTAAAATTTTCTGGTTAAATATGCTTACCATTCATAGATGTAGGGAGTATAGCATAAATTTAAATCTTAAATTCTAAAAAAAAAAACATTATCTAGTTTTCTTTAGACAAAGTCTTATGATTACCATCACTCTCTCATGTGAAGACGATATTTACTGCTCATTTTGATCATCTTACAAGATCTACACAACAAATAATATGTCCATTTGACCATTAGAGTTAACTTCTGTAATTGGAAGTTTGTTAGACTCCTGGTACTACAAACTTTGGTTGCTAACACTAGACATGAATAATTTTGGTTTAGGCCTCAAAACCGTTAATAGTTTATATTTGGTCCTGAAACCTAGTGTAATGAATCAGAGCACAAGTGACGGTATAATAGCTTGAATCGAGGAGAAACAAAGTGATTGAAGAAGCATGGCCACATGATGAACCAATAAAAACTTGGACAATTCCACTCCTCAGGATATTTAAGTTGTGTGTACAATGCTTTGGAACTTTTGAACATTTTTTATAGATGTAGAATGTTTGATGATCAACAAACACTTAAGGCCCTGTTTGGCAGAATGGTATTTGTATTGACATGTAATTGATTTACAGGTGTAATTTCTAGTGCACAAGATTATAGTTGTATATCTTCTCCCAAAGAATCAGCTGTTCTGTTTGGGTAAAACCGTAAAAGGTAAAGAGCAGTATACATTGCCCAGAATAACCATTGCTGGCTCCTGCACTGATTGCCTTCGCTCACATGCCAAATGGCTGAAGGCTGTGAACGTGCCTTCCGCTGACATCCCAAATAATCCGGAGATTAGCTCCAAGTGATTCAGAGAAGAAAATAGAACAGGGAGATACCTCTACCGGCTGGGGCAAAGCGTCGAACATCTTGTCAGCACGATCGCCCTTAGGGGACGCCGCAAGACTGCTGCAGCACCACACTGCAGCACCACACCGCTGCCTATGGTGCCACGCGGGTCAGACGTACGGACGGACGCACACGGCACTGCGGCGGTGTCCTGAGCACCCGCCGGCAGGGTAGGGCTTGCGCCGGCCGGCATCACGGGCGTGGGCCCTAGCCTCGGCGATAGGCATCACGGACGCAGGCCACGGCCTCGGGCTGCCAGCCACGGGTGAGGGCCCCTCCTCGAGCAGACTCGCGCGGCGACAAGGCGTATGCCGATGGGGGCGGGCAGGCGATGCCACTCATGGTCGAGGCAGCCGAGGCCGGAGAGACGACTGACTGAGCGAGACGTGCTGCCCGATAGTAGTACGATACTTGTGTGTTTTTTTTTTTTTTTCGTGACGAAAAAGTCTAAATCACACCCCCCACGAGGTGGACTGCATAACCTCCGACCTATAAAATGGTCTAAATCATCCTCTCAATTTTTTTCAAACCGGTCAAATTACTCTCTAAAAGCAGTTTTGAAAAATCATAAAATGAAAAAAATAAAATTGTGTTAGACTCCAAATGAGTAAATCTATGCAATGAACATATAATATGGTATATTTTTAGTATATTTTTTTACAACTATGAGGAAAAAATATAAATCTAAAGCTACAAAAAAAAAATATACTAAAGCATAGCATATTATATGTTCACTATGTAGATCTACTCATTTGGAGTCTAACACAATTTTATTTTCCATTTTATGATTTTTCTATGATTTTCTATGATTTTTTAAAACTGCTTTAGGGGGTAATTTGACCGGTTTTGAAAAATTCGGAGGTGATTTAGACCGTTTCATAGGTTTTAGGGTTATGTAGTCCACCTCCCATAGGTGGGGGTGTGATTTAGACTTTTTCCTTTTTTTCCTAAGGTTTTGTGTTCTTACTAGGTGGAAATTGTGATTTGCCCTCAATTTTTTCTAACTTTGTGATTTTGCCTCTGTTTTGACCCCTTTGACGTCACTTGCTTTTTTTAGTGTTGACCGTTGACTAAGGGCAAAATTGCATTGGTCGGGTTGATAATGAAAGGCAAAATCACAAAGTTACTTTCCTCGTAGGCTCATACGGTTACTTTCCTTTAAGTGTGAGCCATTAAAAAAGATCGCAATCTCGTCCAAGCTAACCAAAAGATAAATCTATCACGTATATTCCTATTCTGAGAACTTTTTCGATCACGCTGTTCATTTTCTCGCCGCTTTGAAGGCCCGACGTGTGGGCTCGGCTATGAGAAATGACCCGGTTGCCCTCCTCTTCTGTCTTCTCCTCTCTCTCTCACCCACAAAGTGGGTCCCTGCCCATTAGCCCCATCCCCACCTCTCGGGTTATAGATCATTTATGGTCCCAAGATTTTTATTTAAGAATATGAGATTATGATATTTTGAAATTCTTCATTTTTTTTTTCAAATTCTTCGACTCAACCTGAATGAACAAATTACCAAAACTAATGTTATAAATTGATGAGATAGCATATATTTTACAACAAAAAAGTACCAATTTCATATTTTTCTTATTTTTTTTTAAAATATTTATGAATTTGAACGATTTACCTATTATTTTCAGAACACACGTACGTACACACACAGGTACATAACTTGTATGTAGGTTGGCGAGGCAACACACACACACACACGAACGCACGTACGCGCGCACACACACCTTTAAAATCTATCAATGGCCAAAATTATCCACTTGTAATAGTGGGGAAAAAGAAACCCTATGTATGTTGAGAAATTTCGAAATATAACCCGTTATTGACAGCCCAGCACAATACGACCCGGATCACGCGAATTGCTTTGAAATTTGACCATCCCGGGTTTTTTTCCCTTCTAAAATCCTTGGGGTATTTTTCCACTGTTTGAGCTAGGGAAAATTACTTCTCTACCCTTCTGCTGTTACTCTATCTTTTCCCGTGAGTTTCCCGTCGCTTGTAGGAGTGCCGCCCGACCTTCTGTTTCGCGGAAGAAAAAAAGCGCCGCCGCCACCACCACCGATGTATGCTGCCGCCGCCTCCTAAGCCCCAGCCCAGGTCGCGTCTCCCCCTGGCCTCCCAAAGAACGCGGACGTTTTCCTTCCTTCCCTCCCCTCCCCACATCCGATTTTGCCCGCCTCGCTGCTCGTTCGCCCCCGGCCCTTTCTTTCGACCGCCTTTGCCTTTGCAAAGGGAGGGGCGGCGGTTGGTCGGCGGTCCGCGGCGACGCGGTGGTCCGGCCGGGCGGCGGACGGCGCCGCCGTCGTCGCGTTGGCGTGGAAAAAAGAAGCCCCGCGATTTTTTTTCCCGTAAAATTCCTGTCGTTCTGTTTTAGGAAGAAGAGAAAATAACAGAGGGCAAATGGGTCTTTTCATGTGTCCAAACAAAGGCAAGATAACTCTAGGAATTTTAGAAATAGGTAAAAACTCTATATGGTCAAATTTCAAAACAATTCAAGTGATCCGGATCATATTTCAAAAAGACCAACGAATTCCGGGTCATATTGTGCTTTGGGGCATGCCAATGACGGGTTATTATATTTTGAAATTTCTCGTGTATGTCTGGTTGTAAAGTTCAAGGGCTAAAATGGAGGTTTTTAAGTTGGTTTAAGAGCTAAAATGGATTTCGTTTCGTTTTTTTTATTCACTACTACTTACTGAAACAGGGGCGGATATAGTGTTTTCTTTTAATAAAACTAAAATAATATAATATTAAGTATTATATATAAAACGAAGGTATCAGAGTAGGTTTTAAGTTTAATAGTAACAATCTCCAGTACCTCTGAGCCTTTGAGGCAGTAACGTGTATTGATTCCCCAAAACCTACCACGGTATATATAAGATCAACTAATCGAGCTTTCACGGTCATATATCTGTGACTTCCTCAACGCCAACCACAGTACTCAATCTAAACAATTATGATAATTAATTAATCGTGCTTTCACAATTATGCGTGACTTCCCCAACACCCTACCAGCTCGCTATACGCCTATACGTATGAGTTGGTTTAATAGCAAAGACAAGTTCATCAAAGGCCGCAAACTCAATCTAAACAATTAGTTAAGTCTGTCAGTGGGCATCCAAAACTCATCTACAATCCATATCCACGTCAAACGGATAGGGTATGGATGAGAATTCCTTTGCCCATTATAAACGGGTAGGGTATGGTATACCCACTACTAACAGGGTACAAGCTGTAGAATATTTTTTTTTTGCTAGCGTGAATTAAATATTGATCCATATAATTAGCTAGCATGAGTTATCCATTTGGTACGGATTACGGGAAGGGTATAGAATGGATAAAATACAAATGGATTTGGATATGGGCACAAACGGGTTTGTTCAAACCCTCCCCAATGGCAGCCTTAAGTTCGATAGAGAGAGCTGCTTCTACATTATATAATGATGTGTGCTCTCGATAATTATCGGTATTTTTTTTTTTGTCATGTATTGAGTCCAGCGCGCTTCGCACGTCACCCACAATCCACATGATGACCTTTAGGAGACGTTATGCAGGCCACGAGTCCGACTCCGACATTCCATGTCACACACCCATGTAACCCTTTGGAATACATTCATGGCCGTCATGTCACAATGTGCAGAAATGCTAATTTAGGTTTTCTAATCATGGTTGTAGTACCATTTGCTAGAGTGAGCAGTATATATTTTTTTGAGCAATAGAGTGAGCAGCAGATTAAGCATAGCTCCTTATATTCATATGAACTGGCGCCGCGGTACGCTTAGGTCGACCAAAACCACAACAATAAGCCTTGAGGTCAAACTTAACCCTGGATGTTGTACCCAACCATTAGTTGATATGTGACAGAAGTAATTAGGGAGAATATGATAGAAGTAATTAGGGAGAATACTCAATGAATATTACTGTGAATGAATAGCGTTTACACATATAGTCATTGTGGGGAGCCAGGCAGAGGCCCACATGCCATGTTACACTCCAACAATATGAACTAAACTAACAAAAGCAATAGTATTAATTTTTTTCATTAACAAGGGAATATGCACCAAAATTCAAGTTGAGAGAAGACTTAAACCTAGATATATAGTTAGGTGTATGACTCGGGTTCAGTGTTTTTGGCCCCTCATGCATGGATGGCCTTTTTGTTTAGGATGCTATGTAAACTATGGAGCTTGGTTGTTTGGTTGCTTGGGTGTGCAACCCTACTGTTTTGATTGTGGTCTGATTTCCTTTTTCAAAGGGTGAAGCCGGATTTTTCTATGATCTAAAAAAAGTTGGGTTTATGACCATATTCTCTCATCCAAACAGTTGAGTCATGCTCCACAAACCAGTAAGCAGAGATGGGATCAAAGCTGGGAGCACGGGCCTAATCAGATGCATAATCATATATATCTGCAGGTTTCTACTTTCTATGAGCAATAGGTATGGAAAAACCGATCACCAACCTGGAGTATGTGCATGCGGCTGCTGATGGTAGCCTACCGGAGGAGGCGACCACGGTTCTCCAGCGTTCGTGAAGCTTCTAGATTTCATGATGAGTGATGGGGAGACTTGGGTGCAGGGGCGTCAACCATTAATCAAGCTCTCCAACGATCATGCATGGCCGGCTACCACGCACATCGAATCATTAGCTGCTGCATAAACAGCAGTGCAGATCGATCATATATATCAGTTATTTACACACAACAGATTCCTCAATCAGATGCATGGTCATATCTACAGATTCCTAAATTGAAAAAAGGCAGTAGGCGGCATGACAAAATCGATCACTAACCTGGGAGTAGATCTGCATGAACGTCGCAGCTGCTCGGCACCTTCGTCCTTAGAGCAGGGTGACGACCACGGCTCTTCGGTGAACCTTATTCTGCAGCTTGGGCCGGCCCCATTAAGATTGTTAACAGATTCCATGATTTGTGTTGCGTAGACTTGGGCTACACAGGAGGTGGCGTGTCAACCATCAACGAGTATAAAACAAAATACTCGTAATTATTACAGAAATATCTGCTTACAACGCAGACGCTATTAGCGGTCAAGTTTTCTTAGTAGTACAACGCAGACGCTCACAACACGCACACACACCCGTATGAACATACGTGTCACGCCCCACTTTTAATGGGTCGTTAACCTCTCGTATTTGCGCCAGGATCACGCACAAATACGGTCATTAGCGTTAGATAATGGTATACAGATATAATAGAAATCCGAGCTTTAATAATATAGGATTAGAAAGTCTTACAGTGGCGAATATTTTATCAGAGTTACCCAACCGAAAGCGGTGGTTTAACTATGACTGTTGCCTCATACTCCACAGGCACTTGAGCACGGATGGAAACCCTTGGCAACTACGTCTTCCTCCTAAGCAACGTCTTGCGAACTCCTACGAATACCGATCGTCTACCTTGACAACGACCATACCTTCGGATGTGCCGATATCTGTAAAAACAGAGGGGTGAGTACAAACGTACTCCGCAAGTCCAAACCAGGGTGGTTTGGTAAATTAAGCGTTTGGGCCCTAGCAGAGTCTCTAAAACTGCTCTCGCTAGTTCCCGAGGTTATCTCATATCACCACCTTCACATTATCACAAAGGGTTAGTTAAAGCTAATCATAGATGTTCATGCCTAGCATTCGCCCATTCCAAGGACGTGGCTATTCGAATAGATTTATATAACTCTGCAGAGGTTGTACAATTTCCCCACACGATAGGCACAGTCTTCCCCATCCGGTTTGGTTCCAACAGGCCTAACGAGATCCGTACCCGCTTGGGTGCTACCCTAGGTATATTGGTATAATCTTCACCACGACTTCTCAGGGGTTGGGAAGGATGACGCATCATCCTAGACAATATGGTGATACCAAATCACCCACGGCTTTACAGGTAATACCTTATTAACCAACCTATACTGTCACACACACCATACCCAATCATTAATCATAAATATGGGCACCTAGCACTCGCGCCATCATACGCCCAAACACTTACGTGGAAGATCACTCAAAGATCCACGCCAACCGGACCATGGGGCCACTCTCCCCATGTCCGCTCCTAATAGATCGTTTGCCCCGCCCCGGCCACCTTGGCTCCCAATTATACCTCAACCCAACGGGTGTGAATCAAGCCGCCCATATCGGCGTGTGGTCTGCACGAAATATCGCACTAGGTAGAAGGTCTATGAACCGGTCCTTAGGGAGGCGAAGTATCTCTCCTCGAGAATCCCTCACGGCGATTCCCGTAGTAATCCATCTCACAATGAATTACTATCACCCACCTCTTTTGTTGGTTAGGGTTCATTAGGCGATCTTAGGTTATACTTGATTACAAAACGTATGAGCGTGAGATAACGTGGATGATTACGCCATCCCGCTTTAGCTCCATAGCTACGTTATCGCTTGTACCACTATATACTAGTCCGATTATCATCATCATCATTTCATTTTATTTCTTAAGGTCATGGTTAGGGGGACGGATGTTCTTATCGATCGGTACATCGTCGAACGCCTCTAACGTATCAGGAGAGAAACCTCTAATCATCATCGAAACTATCTCGCGTCGGGGCGATAAAACCTAGCTTGAACTATGGCACACAAAACAAGCATAGAACATTATGATGGTAATAGGTTAGTTGCATAGATCTAGAATTTAGATAAATTATGGAAGTCGTTTCACGCGAAACGGAGGTAAAATGCATGAGTTATGGATTTTATAATATTAATCCCTAATTTATTAATTAGGTAATATTATAATATAATTTTATCATGTAATAAATTTGGAAATAATTACATGATAAAATTCTATAAATCAAATCATGAATTTACAAATTTTCTAAAATTTCCGGACATGGGAAATAGTACTTATAAGGCCCCATTAATACGTAACTTCGGGTGCACCTAGTATTTAACTCGGTGTACCCAATCGTGCGCGTCACCACCCACCTGTGTGATCGGCGGTGGGCCATGGGCCCAGCCCACGTGGCCTTCGACGCGCAGGACGGCGGCCGAACGGGAGTAGGGACGTGTCGGTCTCCCATTCGTTCTCTCCCCGCGTGATGTCGTCACGGTAGGGTAACGGCGGTGACGCTTGACGGGAACAGACCTTCGTCTTGTTGACTTGTTTGGCGCTGGCGGCGCGCCGGGCGTGTGGCCGAGTCGGCCGGACCTTGTCCATAGCTCGCCGCCGACCTGATTCGGGATTCCCTCGTCATCCCGGACCTAATGGTGGGTGCTAGAGGGACGGAGAGGTCCATTCTCCCCGTTGGCGGCGCACTCGGCGGCGCTTGGTGGTGGCGCTCCGGTGACGTAGAGCTGCGAGGAGAATACGGTGTACTAGCCATATCAATCGAACGGAGGGACTTCTAGCTGACTAACCTGCTACTAAATTTGGCGAACGACGCGGCAAGGAGGGAGAAGGACGGAGCAGCTCCAATGGCGGCGGCGGGCACCCGAATTAGGGGTAACTCGGATTACCCGAGCTAGGAGAGGGGAGGGAGTGAGTTGAGGAGAGCAATCAGCGTGTTCGGAGAAAGGAGGAGCTCGCCGGGTGGGTGGTGCGTCCGATTGAGAGCGGGAGGGGGTCTATTTATAGGGCGCCGGCGGGGTGTTGCCGACGAGATATTTACCTCACCACTCCGATCTTTTCCGGCGGCCTCCTTGTGCACGGCGACCGAACAGGCGCCACGCCTTGGCCGCCTTCAAAGACACCTGGTCTCCAGGTGAGCTAGCCCATCCCCCGGGTCTCCGAGCACAGGCGCGTTGCCGCCACGACGACGGCAAGCTTCGGCGGGCGCGGTTCTCGGCGTCGCTGTTGGCGTTGACACGCCCTCCCGGCGCCCATGGCCTCCGGCGGAGAGCCGGGGCCGTGCTATGCCCATGCCCGTGTGCTCCAAATTCGGCTTGTTCCCTCAGGGCGCCTCGCCGCCCGGCGCGGCGTCTGGCGGTACGCGCCTCCCGCTCATTGGCGTGGATGCCGGCACCGCTTCGCATGGACGGGAGTGGTGGCCGTGTCTTTGGTGCATCGGGAAGATCAAAGCGCGACCGCGGAGCGTCCGCCCTCGGGCAAAGGTAGCCCGGCACGGCGGGAAGCAAGAGGGGCCGACGGGCGTTGTCCCTCGTGCTCGGGAGGAAGACGACGGACTTAGTCATTCTTTGCTCAACAACGAAAAGGGAGGAGCGGCTTGGCCTCTCCCTGGTCGTTGGGCCTCGTCGAGCTGGGCTCTCGAGTCACCGGGCCGGCCCACTCGTCGGGTTGAGGGATGGGGAGAGGGGAAGGCAAATGGGCCCGAAGAAGAGAAGGAATGAGCCCACGGCTCATTTCTGATTTTTACTTCTTTGATTCTTTTCCCTTTCTTCTCCTTCCTATTTCTCTTCCCATTTCTATTTTCATGTATACTTATATGTTTGTATCCTCTTCTCATTTATTCATGCAAGTAGATATATATTTTTTTAGGACCCTTTATTGAGCACTAAAAATATATGTACTTATTTGGAAAGAATACATATTAGTACACATGTTTTATAGTTCCCCTTTTATTCTCCTTTCTCACCTTTATTCTTATGTATACTTCTATATGATGGTATGTGTATGTAAGTGCCTTCCATTTATTTATTCAAGCATATATATTCCTAGAATTTATCATTAAGCATTTATATATATCCTTGCTTGGAAGGACACACACATACATACATATATTGGTATACATGCCCTCATTAAATTCCCTTTTCATTCCCTAGGGTCTACACTTTGTCAAGAGCATATATATATATTCCAGGAATTTATCTACAGGTGCTTGGAATATATGTCTCCCCACACATGTAGTCTAGGGTTCGTAGATTTATTCCCAGAAAATGTAAATCATGCTCATGCATGGATATACTTCCATAATTTAAAGTCTAGATCGAGTGTACATACCTTGGCCACCATAAGCTTTTCAAGCAACAACAAAGGGAGTCTAGTTTCTATATGGTGAGATTTTTGAATGCGGGGTTTTTCGAAAACAAGGGTTTGGTTTTTGCGGAAAGTAGATCAAGTTTTTTAGTTTAATTCAAAAGTTCAAATTTTTAGTGAATTTTAAAATGATGCAAAAACACGGGTGTTACAAATCTATCCCACTTAGATGAATCTCGTCCCCAAAATTCTAGGTAAACTACAGAGAGAAACCTAACAGGGTCTCAAGAGAAAAGACAGAGAAAGATTAGAGGGGTTAGGGGAGGGTTTATCGCCTTTTACGGGGTGTCCTCGAGAGAGAGTCCTCGGATTTTGCCGCTTACCAACTTGTCGAGCCAGGGGCATTACCCTATGCCTTCTTGTTGGATGTAATTCCACCTTTGCTTATTTAAGGAAAATACCACCACGTTTCACGGCATATTCTTTATCAATGCCGGCTGCTTAATCTCATTTCCTAATACTCCTTTTCTCTACCCCACTTTGAGAATTTAACCTCGGTATTCTTACATTTGCGGCATTCTCGATGATGTCTTTTCGACTCGTAGCCCCTTCCGGATGTCTCAAAACGGTGCCTCGTATAATATCAATAATATTTCTTCTCTTTTTTCTCTATTTTTCTTCTTCTTTTCCTTATTTTTCTTTTTCTTCTTTTCTCTCTATTTTTGTATTTTTTTTCTTTTTTTATCATCATCATTCATTTTTTTGAATAAAAATGGCACCAACAATATTCATAAAATTTATTCCATGCCTGAGACTATCAACTTTTTGTCAGGGCCTCTTATAGGGTAAGAGGCGCATCATAAGGATATACAAAACAAGCGATGCCGCTAGCATGGAGCCTAGTATGAAAAAATGCAACGAGAACGACTTCTTCTTCATCCATACACATCTTGAGGGCTTCTAGCTCACTGTGTACTCCTTCTTCTTGCTATATTCTCAAGATCTTCTGCGGACGGTGTTCCTCTAGGTCTTCTGCTGGGTTTCTTGAATCTGGTCTTGTGCGTGGGGTGGGGGTTTGCGTTTGAGCGTGGGGTGTGTGGTGCCGGATGGAGAAGCTCGAACGGCCTTTTATAGGCAGCCATTAGCGGGCTCGGGGCGGGTGCACGGCCGAGTCGCGCGCCATTACCGGCGGAGCATCGCGGCATAGTGGCGTTAATGGGGGTAATAGCAGCAGCAGCTCGGGTGGTGGTCGTGGCGGCGGTGTCCTCGTCGACGCGGCAAGGACGGCGTGCTCGGCGGGCGGCCGTCGTGCCGAGGAGGTGCGGTGTGAGGAGGGGAGCCGGCGCCTGGCGTGGGGACACGGGCGTAATGAGAGGACAGCGGCGGGGGGGGAGGATGCAAAAATGAGACAAAAAGAATGGGGTGGGCGAGAGAGAGAGAGAGAGACAGAATGGGAAAGGGGAGGGGTAGCAAATCGCGACAGCGGTGTCTGTAGCTAGAGGCACGTTGTCGCGTAGCGCTTTGTCGGGGCGCGGGGATCGTGTAATCGGACGCGTGCCGCTTAGGTGGGGTCCAGTGGGGTCATCATATTTTTTATACCCCAATTATTGGTGGTCATGCGTCCCCGTTTCCCGGACAGGTTTGAAGGTGGATGGGAGGGAAAGGCAAGGATCCGGGTGACGGTGGGTTAGAAAGAAAGGTTAGGGGTTTGAGATAAGAATCCATAGGGGTAGTTTAGTAACTAACCACTCAAACAAACATTACATTAGACTTACCTGTTCGTGAAACGTATGAAAATGGTAGTCACGGTGAGCTTAGTTTGATGGGACTTGCTATGATACTCGTGACTTAGGAAATTTTCGATCGTTCATCGATCCTATCGGACTTTCCTCTTCGTTGAATACTACGAATAGTAAAACTTAGAGGATTTTCTTTAGGATAGAAAGATTAGGATATTATTCTAAACAATCAAGCGCGTCAATATATTTCACCAAGGAACAGTTTCACCGATGATATGAGGTCACATCACCCATAAAACTACCTTGACGATTATTGCGCGACTTCAAGCATACAACGGACGTCGAAGCAAGGGTAACTACTACTACTAAACGACTACTAGAAACTACTACTACAACCGCAACAAGCATGCTACTTTGGGCTACTAGTTTAACTTAGATGGTGCTACTTAAACTTGTCTAACACTTGGACGGTGCCTCTTGGGTTTGCTTCGTGAATTTCTCTTGCACATAGGTTGGGCATATGGGGATCACTTGGGTTTGCGTGTCTTCAATAGTACTTTCTTCTCTTCTTCCTCTTTCTTCAAACGCTCCGGGGCTTCTTGCAACTTCTACTTGAGTGACTTCCTTCTCTTGTTGTTGTGCTTCAAGCAAGGTCTTCTTTTCTTCTAACTCCATCTTCGGGGCTTCCATTTGAGCAGCTCCTTCTTGTAGGTCTTCGTTCAAATTTTCTTGTTCTTCTCTACTTCCTTCTTCCACTTTGTATCTTGCTGATCTTCAACTCCAACTCCCCGGTGGTCGTAGGGGGCTTGAAAGGCATCCGGATACTTTTGTCAGAGACAAGGGTGTAACTGAGTCCGGGGTGTTGCCCGCCTCATTTCCTTGACCTTCTTGAACCATATAGCGTAAGTCCGATCCTTCACTTTGGGTAGTACTTGGCATGGGTGTCGTTGAGTTGGTCTTCATATTCCCCGGCAATAGGTCTTGAGAGCTTCCAATGCAATCTTCCGCAAGTGTCCCATATGTCGGTTCAGCGTTCACGGAACCTTCGATACCCTTCTTGGAGGGAATGTGCAACCGCATCACACATTTGAATGCTCCATCCTCAAAGTACTCCCTCGATAGTAGTACCGAGGTTCCCGTGTAAACCCGAGGTATGTGAGAACTTCCCGTAGAAGTCGTGGGAATTCCCCAATGGTCAATCCGTCGGTCTTGCGACCATCCATCCATCTGCTGCATATAGACATGTGTATGTCGCTGATATGTAAGCAACATAAGGATAATCGAATGGTACAACAAGTCTAAAGTAATTATCCATAAGTAAAGCTAAATGAGGCAATTGCCATTTCAGATTTCCATCCTATGGTCAAGCTCGGCTCTGATACCACTCTGTCACGCCCCACTTTTAACGGGTCGTTAACCTCTTGTATTTGCTTGCCGGATCATGCACAAATACAGTCATTAGCGTTAGATAATGGTATATAGATATAATAGAAATCCGAGCTTTAATAATATAGGATTAGAAAGTCTTACAAAGGGCGAATATTTTATCGAGTTATCCAACCGAAAAGGTTTTAACTATGATCAAGTTGCCTCATACTCCACGTGCACTTGAGCACGGATGGAAACCCTTGGCAACTACGTCTTCCTCCTAAGCAACGTCTTGCGAACTCCTACGAACACCGATCGTCTACCTTGACAACGACCTTACCTTCGAAGTGCCGATATCTGTAAAAAACAGAGGGGTGAGTACAAACGTACTCCGCAAAGTCCAAACCAGGGGTGGTTTGGTAAATTAAGCGTTTGGGCCCTAGCGAGTCTCTAAAATCGCTCTCGCTAGTTCCCCGAGGTTATCTCATATCACCACCTTCACATTATCACAAAGGGTTAGTTAAAGCTAATCATAGATGTTCATGCCTAGCATTAAGCCCATTCCAAAAGACGTGGCTATTCGAACAGATTTATATATCTCTCTGCGAGAGGTTGTACAATTTCCCCACCACGATAGGCAATGCCTCTTCCCCATTCGGTTTGGTTCCAACAGGCCTTACGAGATCCGTACCGCTTGGGTGCTACCCTAGGTATATATTGGTATAATCTACACCACGACTCGGGGTTGGGAAGGATGACGCATCATCCTAGACAATATGGTGATACCAAATCACCCACGGCTTCTGGTAATACCTTATTAACCAACCTATACTGTCACACACACCATACCCAATCATTAATCATAAATATGGGCACCTAATACTGCGCCACTGTGCCCAAACACTTACGTGGAAGATCACTCAGCATCCACGTCCAACCCACCATGGGGCCACTCTCCCCATGTTCCGCTCCTAATAGGTCGTTTGCCTACTCCGGCCACCTTGGCTCCCAATTATACCTCAACCCAACGGGGTGTGAATCAAGCCGCCCATATCGGCGTGTGGCTGTACGAAATATCGCACTAGGTAGAAGGTCTATGAACCGGTCCTTAGGGAGGCGAGTATCTCTCCGCAGGAATCCCTCACGGCGATTCCCGTAGTAATCCATCTCACAATGAATTACTATCACCCACCTCTTTTGTTGGTTAGGGTTCATTAGACAATCTTATGTTATACTTGATTACAACGTATGAGCGTAGATAACGTGGATGATTACGACATCCGGCTTAGCTCCATAGCTACGTTATCAGGCTCGTACCACTATATACTAGTCCGATTATCATCATCACCATTTCATTTTATTTCTTAAGGTCATGGTTAAGGGGGTAAGGACTTGCCTCGGATGTTCTTCTCGATCGGCACGTCGTTGAACGTCTCTAACGTACTCGAGAGAAACCTCTAATCCGATCGTTGAAACGACCTCGCGTCGAGGCGATAAAACCTAGCTTGAACTATGGCACACAAAACAAGCATAGAACATTATGACGGTAATAGGTTAGTTGCATAGATCTAGAATTTAGATAAATTATGGAAGTCGTTTCACGCGAAACGGAGGTAAAATGCATGAGTTATGGATTTTATAATATTAATCCCTAATTTATTAATTAGGGTAATATTATAATATAATTTTATCATGTAATAAATTTGGAAATAATTACATGATAAAATTCTATAAATCAAATCATGAATTTACAAATTTTACGAATTTCACGGACATGGGAAATAGTACTTATAAGGCCACATTATGCGAGAACTTCGGTGCACCTAGTATTTAACTCGGTGTGTACCCAAGCGTAAATAACCGTGTCACCGTGGCCGGCGGTGGGCCATGGGCCCAGCCCGTGGGCCGGCGCGCCAAGGCGGCGGCGAACGGGAAGTAGGGGCGTGTCGGTCTCCCATTCGTTCTCCCGTGGCGTCGTCCACGGTAGGGTAACGGGCGGTGGCGGCTTGGGCCGAAGCAGGACCTTTGTCCCGATGACTTCTTTGGCGCGTTCGCGTTCAGCGCGTGTGGCCGAGTCCGCCGGACCTTGTCCATAGCTTCGCCCGCGGGACGGTCGGGATTCCCTCGTCACCCCGGACGATGGTGGGTGCTAGAAGGACGGAGAGGTCCATTCTCCCCGTCGTCGGCGCACTCGGCGGCACTTGGTGGTGGCGCTCGGTGATGAGCGTTGATGGAGAATATAGTGTACTAGCCATATCAATCGAATAGAGGACTTCTAGCTGACTAACCTGCTACTAAATTTGGCGAACGACGGGCAAGGAGGGAGAAGGACGGAGCAGCTCAATGGCGGCGGGCACCCGAATAGGGGGTAACTCGGATTACCCGAGCTAGAGAGGGAGGGAGTGAGTTGAGGAGAGCACCGTGTGTTCCCGGAGAAAGGCGGAGCTCGTCGGGTGGGTGGTGCGTCCGGTTGAGGCGGGAGGGGGTCTGTTTATAGGGCGCCGGCGGGGGTGTCGCCAGGCGAGATATTTACCTCGCCACTCCCGATCTTTTCCGGGTAATTTCTCCTCCTTGTGCGACCCTGGAACAGGTCATCACGCACCGACGGCTCACGCACACCTTGGTCTCTGTGAGGCTAGCCCATCGCCGGGTCTCGAAACACGAGGCGGCGTTTGCCGGCCACGGCGGCGGCAAGCTCGCGGGCGCGATTCTCGATGTCGCCGTTGGCGTTGATCGCCTCCCTCAGCCCATGGCCTCGGCGAGCCGGGCTATCTTTGTGCCCATGCCGTGCGCTCCGGTAGCTTGTTCCTCGTGGCGCCTCGTCGCCGGCGGCGGGCGCCCGCCCTGGCGTACGCGCTCCCGCTGTGGCGCGTGGGCGGTGGGGTGGCCGTGTCTTGGTGCATCGAAGCCATCGAAGCGCGATCGCGCATCGCCCTCGGCGGTGGCAGCTCGGTATGGCGGGAAGCAAGAGGGGCCCGACGGCGTTGTCCTGTGCTGCTTCGGGTGGAAGACGGCGGCTTCCGTCGTTCTTGCTCGCCAAGAACGAACGAGGGGAGGAGCGGGCTTGGCCTCCCCGGGCTGTTGGGCTCGTCGAGTCGGGCTCGAGTCACTGGGCCGGCCCACTCGTCGGGTTGAGGGATGGGGAGAGGGGAAGGCAGCTGGGCCCGAAGAAGAGAAGGGAATGAGCCCACGGCTCATTTCTGATTTTTACTTCTTTGATTCTTTTCCCTTTCTTCTCCTTCCTATTTCTCTTCCCATTTCTATTTTCATGTAAACTTATATGTTTGTATCCTCTTCTCATTTATTCATGCAAGTAGATATATATTTTTAGGACCCTTTATTGAGCACTAAAAATATATGTACTTATTTGGAAAGAATACATATTAGTACACATGTTTTATAGTTCCCCTTTTATTCTCCTTTCTCACCTTTATTCTTATGTATACTTCTATATGATGGTATGTGTATGTAAGTGCCTTCCATTTATTTATTCAAGCATATATATTCCTAGAATTTATCATTAAGCATTTATATATATCCTTGCTTGGAAGGACACACACATACATATATTGGTATACATGCCCTCATTAAATTCCCTTTTCATTCCCTAGGGTCTACACTTTGTCAAGAGCATATATATATTCCGGGAATTTATCTAGAGGTGCTTGGAATATATGTCTCCCCACACATGTAGTCTTGGGTTCGTAGATTTATTCCCAGAAAATGTAAATCATGCTCATGCATGGATATACTTCCATAATTTAAAAGTCTAGATCGAGTGTACATACCTTGGCCACCATAAGCTCTTCAAGCAACAACAAAAAGGAGTCTAGTTTCTATATGGTGAGATTTTGAATGCGGGGTTTTAGAAAACAAGGGTTTGGTTTTGGAAAGTAGATCAAGTTTTAGTTTAATTCAAAAGTTCAAATTTTTAGTGAATTTTAAAATAATGCAAAAACACGGGGTGTTACAATACGTATCCAAACTCTACCTCTATGAGCACCAGCGAAGAATTGGGCGTAGATTTTTGAAGTCACCATTGGCGTCTCATCATCGACGGCGAACGTTGCTTTCCACTTGCCGACACCCAAAATTGGCTTGGACTAAAGGTACGATAAAATTCTAGACTTAGCCAATTTTATGAGGGTCAAGAAAGTCAAAGAGGTCAAAAGTCAAGAAATCGGCGAAAAAGACGGCAAGTCGTGGTGTGACAAGCGCCGGACGCCGACTGTCATGGCGCGTTGGGCGCCACCCGTCTTGGCCTTGATCCTCTCTCGGACTTCGCGGGCGCGCGTGGCGGGCGCTTCTGGCCGCTCTCTACGATCTGCGTCCGGCGCTCCCCATTGGTTAGCGTCCGGCGCCCCCCTCTGCAGAGCTCTCTAGACTACGTCCCGCGCCTCCTCGCGGCGTCCGGCGCTCTTGTGATCTCGCCCCGTGAGTTTCCTAATTCAACCAATTTTATTTCAGGTTGGTTTTGGAGAGTCCTGATGTTTGGGAACGTTTTTGACGATTTTCTAAAAGGATAAGACCACCCGCCTCTATATAATAAGAGGTTCATGGCCGATTTGATCCCATCTTGTCAGGCTCCCCACTTTAATGGGTCCTTAATTACACGTATTAGTGCCAGGATCACGCCGCTAATACGTTTTATAAGACAAGAGTGGACCAGATTTATTTATAAAAAATGCCAAAGATTTTATTGATAGGATAAATAAGGTCTTACATAAGTGACTCGAGGGTCACTATCTTAGAGGTTACACAACGGTGGATAAACTTAAGCCATGCTGTGGCTAATTATTTATTTATCAGAGTCTACTACAGCGCATAGTGGCTCCTATCATGTCACACCCACAAGCAACTTGAGCGTAGTCGAAACCCTAGTGTCAACATCCCGGTCCTAGCAACTCCAAAGGCGTAAACGTCTACTCATCCTGCATTGCCTTATCGTGGTCATCGTGAGCCGAAGTCCCCATCCGGGCCCGACTCGAAAATTAACAATGGGTGAGTACAAAAGTACTCAGCAAGTCCACACTTGGGGGTTGGTGGTTATTATGGGTTTGGGCCCTAGCAGAGACTCTAAAACTGCTCTCGCTAGTTCCCGATTAGCTTATATAAGATTATCATCAACAACAAGCACAAATGGTTAGTCAACATTAGTGTGAAAATCTAATCATAGATGATCTGGCCTAGCATTTGCCCATTCCAAGGACGTGGCTATTCGAATAGATTTAAATAGAACTCTGCAGAGGTTGTACAATTTTCCTCACACGATGGATCGGTGTTGACGGTCACTAACAACATATTTTCCCGTCAACTTACTACCATAAAGGGAATAAAACTATACCTTTTTTATACTCATATACATTTATTACTAACATATTTCCACTTGTAGTGTTCGAAATATATATTTTGTAGTATTTATAATAAATACAGGTGGAAATACGCCCCAAAGTACGCCATCCTAGAAAGCGCATTCTCAAGACTATAAAGCCCGGGATGGAAATGGACCGAAACGACGAAACCGACCAAGCCAAGCCCACAACACAACTTTTCGGGCCCAACCAAGACAAAGACGCCGAGGCTCCGGACCGGCCGAGCCCAAAAGTGCGGGCGCACCCCAAAGAATCGGCGCGCACCCTCCCGGGGGCGGTTCGAGCCCGATCCGCTCGAGGTGGCACATTAAGTGACCGGGGGCGGTGCGGTGGTGGAGCGCTGGGTTCACTATACCCGACGTGTCATTAGGTCGGTTTAGGGGTAGTTAGGTCATTTAGCTCACTCTCTCTTGTGTATAAATACCCCCTCTCTCTCCCTCATTCCACACACCACACTTGGAGTCACCACACCAGCACACTCACACTCTCTACCTCACTCTCCACCTCCACTTCTTCTTCTTCTTCTTATTTGGCTAGCATTGGAGTAGAAGAGCTACAAGAGGAGGACTTGTAATCTTGGAGCAAAGTGAGCTTTGGTAATATATATCTTCCATGGATCTTTCTCCATTGTGCAAGTTCTATTTCTATGATCATGGTCTAACTTATGAATTAGAGTATAGTCTTGTTCATGTTCTAGTGTTGGTATATGAACTAGCATATAGTTTGTATATCATAATCTTAACGTGTTCATATTTGTTCTTCATCGATCATCGTATGCATAACATGATTATAGATGGGATAATGGTTCGTCGTTCTTTTCGGGTTTGCTCTTGTCTTAGTCCGTCCATCCGTAGGGGTGGGGATCCCGGGGGACAAGAGTAGTGCTTCGCACGCACGCGGGCATGGTGCCCGAGTATTACGACACCTTCGAATATGAGAGCATGCCACGGTGCCGTGAGGGTAGGCGCGGGGTTGTGACAGCCCCGTCCGCCCCTTTGTAATCCCTCCACGTTCGCATGTGACGTAGGGAGTTCGTGTAAAATGCTTTCCATTGGGCGGATGGTACCGGAAGTCTCCCCTGTTATCCTAGACATAACCATGCTTATATCGTGTTAGCATATGATCCTAACTATTCATTGTAAGACCATGACTAGAATACATTAGATTACTCCATAGGACATTTGTTTATTCTTTATCTATTTTCTTTATCCTTTCCCTCGTGGATTCCAATGTGTGTGTCACACTATCTATAAACCGTATTGCTTACCCCCCTTATGATCAAGTTGGTCTTAGCGTGCACACATTTCATTATCCGGATGCCATGCTACTTCTTATACAACATGCCTTCCTTTGGGAAAATATAAATAACGATACCACGAATACTTCCGGGTGAAATGCTACAATGATAGATCCGCGGCGCTGCGGATGAAATATCAACTATGGCAAGATCTATCACCGTTGATTGAAAGTGCGTTATCACCGACACGGTGGTTCCACTTAGTGATATCGACGGCACATTTCCTAGCGCCGCCATTAGAGATGGGTTCTAAACCTGTTTCTAGTGATTGCGCTAAGAAATGTCACAAAGTATTTCGACGCCGTTGCCGGAATAGGTTTCATATCTATTTTTAGTAACGACGTTAAGAAATGCCAACAAGCATTTCGGGCGCCGTTACGGGGAAGGCATTGTTATAAGAAATCACTAGCCGGCTATGAATATGAAATGTGCATGCGTGATAACCACTTGCTCATACAAAGCTAATCTTTTATGTTTTCTCCCGTTGTGGATGAAAACAGGATAGTGTATGTCCGGTTTTCAACCTACGACAAACTTCACCGAGAATCCTTGGGCACTCCTAAGGAAGAACAGGTCTCGTACCTCTTCTTCTTCTTACCGAACCTCGACGCAGATTGAGACCAGGCACCCCTACACCAAACCGAACCACAAGCTATGGCTCAAAAGTCGCTCCGCTGGATTTTCTCGTTCCAAGGCTGCCGCCGCGTGCCAACGTGGGCGGTGGTCAATGTTCTTGGATAAGAACTTTGAGCTTCTCGCCTTGGGGCTAATCACCATGGTGCAGCCGATCCCCTTCGTGGATCGCCTAGTGAGGGGCGCCAACGCACGCGTCTCAACACTTCCTTGAGCTGTGCAACACAATTGTCATCAAGGGCGTCGAACCCGACGTTATCGGGGCTCCTCAGTTTCCTTCCCCCTCGTGGGGAAAGCGAAACAGCGGTTCTACAAGGGCAAGGAAGCGATAAATACGTGGGCAAAATGCTCCACCTACGGCGTTCCTAGCTAAGTTCTTCCCCATGGGCAAAACCAATGCCCCGAGGGAAGAATCGCCAACTTCCAAACAGAATTCAATGGAACCCATCCCGGAGGCGTGGGAAAGGCCGCAAGAATACATTCAAGCATGCCCGCACCACGGAATGGAGAATTGGCTAGTGCTCCAAAACTTCTATAATGGTCTCACGGCCATATCGAAGGGCACCTCGACGCCGCCGGTGGCGCATTCTTGTCGCCACCATTGATGGGGCAACAGCCCCGATCGACAAGATGGTGGCAAACCGTAGCCGGGGGGGACGAAAACCCGGCCCAAAACACAAAAAGGCATGCATCCCGTGAAGGAGGGCGGATATGCTTGCCGCAAAATGGATCTATTGCCGGAAGAAGTCGGATGAGCGCAAAGACGTACTCAAATACTCAGCGGTGCCCGGTTTTTAGCCACGACTCACACATGACATGTGAGACTGCGGGTGAAGTTGACCACTCGAGGGGGATAACTGCCCCGAGACCCGTGAAGAAGCAAAGCATTCATCAACAACAACGGGTATCGCCAACCTCCGCAAAAGGTCGAACAACCATCCCGTCCCCACCATTCCAAGGTAACGGGGGCTATAATCCCAATTACAACTCCGGTCAGCCTTCACTAAAGGACTGGTGTTGGGCCAAGCCAAGATCAATGAAAACCTCACCAAAAAAGATAAGCCATCAAGATAAAAATCCTAGAAGGGGTGAATAACAAGCTTTGGAAGGGTTGATATTGGCTATGAAAAATCAATTGAGCTTCAATAAGATGATGGAAACATAGCTAGCCCGTTCTTGCTGCCCAAGTGCTTGCGGTTAACGACTTCGGGTAGGATCCCCTGGGCAACCCGAGACTCCGCACGAGTCGGGCCAACATGATATCACCGAGGCTCGGTCAACCCCCGTGAGCTGGCAAAGATCCCCGTGGACTCGCCGTTTATTGCCAAGAAGGGAGACCCCGGCGTCCGATCATCACACAGCCATTGGCCCCACATCTTCGCCAATGCATTTTGTGACTTGGGGGCCAAAGATTAATGTGATGTCCAAGGCTACCTTCAACAGAATCCAAGGTGGGACACTTGCTCCTCGCAAGCTTTGTCCTCCAAATGGCGAGATCAAACAACACGGCGGCCCGGGGAATTCTCGAAGACATGCCGATCAAAATTAAAGATGAATACATCCCCACGGACTTCGTGGTCCTAGACATGGGCCCAAAGAAGGATGTGTCTCTCCTCTTGGGGAGGCCATTTCTCTACACCGCCAAGGCCGATATCGGCTTGGGGAAGGGCTTCATCATCTTCCATGTCCGAGATAAAGGCGGTAAAATGCCCATTCATTGGGTACAAGCAACAACACACCCGGTATCATCGTCAAGACCGGTGTGGTGTGTTGAGGGATCGACTCGAAACCCCGGAGCGTATACTCTTCGCCGATGATCGAGGGAGAGTCGACAGCCGACTATAAACAACCCGCCCAAAAAAAAAAAATGGGGTATATGAAAAAAAAAGTATATATATATATTTATATATATTTTATAAAAATATTTTATTATCAAAACAAAACAAAAATATTTATTACATAAAATCTATAAGTAAATATTTTCAAAAAACTAAAATAAAGATCTTTATAAATAAAATATTTTTTTCTATGAAAAAGCAAGAAAAATGTTTCCTAGATAAAATATATTTTCAAAATAAAATTGTAGTTTATAAAAAACAAAAATTTTGAAAACTTTTTGGAGAAAATCAAAAGGGGGAGAAAACGGCCGAACCGGGGCCAGGTGTGAGCAAACAACGGTCACAAACTTTTCATGACCGTTGTGCACGCCAAAATAAAATAACAAATTGGCCCGGCCTCGAGGCGGGGTGCGACCCTTAGGTGCTGCGCACCCTGCTTTGGCGGCTTTCCGTCTTGGTCCCGCCTTTGCCAACGGCTCCTATCCGTTGCATGGCGCCCCCGGTCGGTTGCTCGGCTATAAATAGCTTGGGCACCGGTGTGAGAGCACCCACCTTCCATTCTCACTCTTTCTCACTCTCACACTCTCTCCCACTTTGCTCTACACTCAATTTTCTCCACCAAAAATATTGTTCCGAAAGCAAGATCACGGGTGTGAAAGTTCATACTTTCATCTAACCCTTGCACACCCGGTTTTTGCTCAATCGTTTTTTTCAAGAACCATGAAGAAAGCTGGGAAGATTTTTTGGCGGGTTGAGGCGGTCATCAAGGCATAGCTCGTGGCACACAAGCACGAGCTCCTTCAACCTCGACGAGTAAGAAAGCTCCCCATGCAAGAAGATGCTTTGCACCGGTCGGGGAGGAAGAAGCTCAAGCCCCCCTGACTCTCGACGGCCGATGCTCCATACCTCGACATCGGGGGAACCCGGGAGATGCAAGCCTATCTCCTACTCAAGGATCGTGTGTTCCAACACAAGCCCGGGATCGACCCCGATCTTCTCGAGCAAAATGGTATGGGCGATGAACTCCGTACTATTTGGAAAGCGGTAGGGTAGCGGGATTATCCCCCCTCTCGAGGAGGAAGGTTCTTGCCTCTAACAATTCATCTCTATGCACTTTGGTAGAGGACAAGCTAGGAATTTCTTTCCGCCTTTTCGGTCGTTCTTATCATATCAAGTGGGCGGAACTAGCTAGTCACTTGGGCTTTAGTTCTGAGATGTGCATTAGATTTGGATGTTTGCTTTACCCGGCCGTTCGACCCTAGTTTTGGGAAGAGATTACCGGGTGCACACGCGAACCCGTGTCTTCAAGCCTCGCCACTCACAAATCCAAAGACCCATCACTTAGATTCATTCATCGCCGGATGTCGTTGGCACTTTGTTTCCTAGGCACGGGGTTAGATGGGTAAATGACACGAAACTCAAGCTTCTCTTTGCTTGTTGTCCATAAGGTGAAGGTAGCCCCAAAGGGTAGAGATGTGCGGGAACCTTTATCATGTTATTTCTAAAGTTGTTGTTCCAAATCACCGCACATCGATTATCACACGCGCGTCGCCGCGATTGGGGCATTGGACAACGAGCAAATTGAGTACATTTCCACACCCCCGTGAGTACCGGATCAAGGTTGCCGCCTAGTATTAGGGCACCTAGCGAAGACACTACCGACGAGAACTTGCGCATATCGTTTCACGGCTATACAACCGTGATTCGGTTACCTAACCCGGATCTACGGTTGTATAAAAGCCGATCTTTGACTTTTTGAGCTCGAAATCGGCCGATAGTGTACGCAGGAGAGAGGCCCCGAGCAGTTCTACCCGCGAGCGCCGGGAGACCGTGAGGCTGGTTCGAGTTCTCATGCAAAGATACTTCACGCCACCACCACGACCGCATGCACGGCGTCCCGGCGGGGGGTTCTATCCTTTGGGGACCCTGGGTTCATGCCCGGTATGATCCAAGGTGGGTGTTGACGTTTCTTAACGCGCACGCATAAATCCAGCGCACGGAATTGTCATTGTAGCTTTCACCCGAAGTATTCGTGGTATCGTATTTTCCACGAGGAACGGTTGCGCTCTAATCTTTGAGCAGGGGCTACCCTAGGATAACTTATGGATAGTGAGGTATCTTTAATGGCTTAGGTTTCGGTTTGAGGGGATTTCTAAAGTCTGTTAAGAAGTTGCTTCGGGCACCGGCCCACGCTCAAAGAACAATGTGTCCGGCAATTAGCTCTACGACGCAGGCCGAACGCGGGGGATTTCAAGGGACGGACAAGGCTTGTCACGCGACCAAGCCGCCTACCCCCTCAACCGTGGGATGCACCGCAAAAAGGTAGGAGAACGCTAGCCCAAACACCACGTTTGCACTACCATCCACAACTCTTGGGTCGATCGAGGTTCCCCGGTCAAAGAGTTCCTTCTCCAAGAGTTACGACCCTAAGGTACGACTACCAATCCCGCAAGTCTATAACAGCTAAGATAATATACTTGAAGAACAATAAGCCAAAAGATAGTCACAAGCTTTTCTTTACCAAAGTGTAAGTAGCTTGCGAGAGGTACAAGCGAAGCGGGTATCGACAAGTCCGCACTCCGTCCTCCTAGGAACCGCGGAACACCGAGGGGCGATCCTAAGCACTCGGTAGAGAGAAACCAAGATCTCTCTAGCCTTTCCTCTCTCACTCTCCATTAGAAATTAGAGGGGGAAGAAGAAGAAGAAGAAGAAGAAGAAGAAAAAAAGAAGAATAGAACTCTCCCATCTCTATTACATTGTGGCTCCTCCTTGTGTTGTATGGAATTGATCTATTTGATCTATGTTGAATGAGGGGGAGAGGGCCTCCTTTTATAGGTAGAGGAGAGGGGGGCTCTTTTGGAAAATTCTTCTCCCCACATGGAAAGAGCCAAAACCGTCATTGGACACCTTCCTTCTTTGCGCAAACCGACTAGCGCCGCGTCGGTTTCACCGGTTTTGGAAGGTAACAAACCGCCTCACCGGCTGGGCGCGAACCGCCTCGGCCGGGTGCGGCCGCACAAAAGGGGTGCGCTACAAGACGCCCCGGGCGGTTCGGCCCGGCTTTGGTGAGGTGTCGTCATTCGGTCCTGAAAAGTTGTAGGGTGGACTGCGCCCGGCCTGGTTTTGACATTTTCTGCGATTCTTGTTTGGGCTTGCCATTTGCTCCTTTTGGGCCTTTTTCTATTTATTGATTTTATTTCTTTTCTTTGTCTTTTTGGCCCAAAGTGATCATCCATGAGTTTGTACCTGCAAGTCCAAATAAACACCAAAACTTTGGAATATGTTAGTTGAAAATCCTATTTCTAGATTGTTTTGGTGTTGTGTTGACGGTATTTAATTAGTCGTTGGTTACCGTCAACAAACTCCCCCACACTTAGCCCTTTACTCGTCCTCGAGTGAAGGCACAGGGACTAAAGTGGTTCAATCTCCAAGATGTAGACCTGCATACAAGTTATTCCGGGCCTCACCTTGCTTTATGAGCATTCAAGAGTGGCTACCATGTTTTCTTGGGCGATTGAGCAATGGAACGGTCATGAAATCGTATCTCCTTACTACTACTTATGTGCAAAGACTTGGTTGATTTTTTTTAAGATAAAATAGCAATGCTCCATAGTTGATTCTCACATAGTCACTCATTTTGTGTTTCCTTACCAAAGCACTCTTCGCTCTCACTCATCCTATCTTTTGCGGGGTTTTGTGGATCCTTGAGTGGAGTGATGCATACGTACCTCTGCATGTTTTGTCGGGTCAAGCTCGGATCGTTGGAAAGGGGGAGCCATACTCCTAGATCAAAATGTGCAAAAGTGTATGGAAAATATTTTTGGTATTTTTGTGGTTACTCCTTGACTCATGATCTCTCCTTTCTTTTTTTTTTTTTTTTTTTTTTTTTTTTTTTTTGGAGAGATACTGGGGCTATTTTTCCTTTTGTCTTTCTTTTCTTCTTTTCTCTCTTTTTTTCTTTTTCTTTTTTTTTTTTTTGGAGATGTGGGCTCTACTGGCCCTCGGACACGTGTCCATTTTTCATCTCTTATTCCCTTTTTTTTTTTTTTTTCTCAAACTGTATCTTTCTCTCTGCATTTTTCTTGAATATCGGAGATGATCATGGTATAATAAATGGAGTATTTATTTGGTGGATGGTAGGGGTGCATGTTGTGCGCAATTCTCTTTGTGAGAATCGGCGTGTATATGTGGGTGTACGTGTTTTCTGATCTTGGGGGTATGAGCCTCTCTCAACGCAGATCAACGGAGCCTGACAAAACTCAATACAGCAGGAAGTAGCTATAGTGGATATTCATGTCGTTATTCAGGCTTTGGTAGGATTTGGCTAAGTCAAACCATGAGCATGCTTTATTTTAAATTTTCGAAGATAAAACCAAGTCTCATTGCGTAAGAGAGCAAGCATCAAGTCATTCTACCATATCTCAAAGCTCAATCATTTAGATGAACATGGGGTCCCTAATAGGTAGTTGCTCATCAAAGTATGGTTTTTGGCGAGGAATAAAGAGTATGCATGCCATTTCTCAATTGGTAGACTAGAGATGGAGTTTTTTTTTTTTTTTTTTTTTTTTTTAAGTTTTGTCTTTTAATTTGTTCAATTTCAAACCTCAAAACTTTATGGAGGATGTGAGAGAGGGAGTAGCACAAACCACCGTTTGAAGAGGAAGGAGTTAATGGTAGTTGTTCGTCTTGTCCTTCTTCATCATGAATTGCTCGGTGTTCGTGCATTTGTGCTGGGGAGATCTCGGGTAGGTGTGCTTGTATGCTTGGGAGATCTCCCCACACTTATTTTTGTACTGTTTTATTTTAAACGAAAAAAAAAAAAAAACAACAACATGGCTCTATCGGCAAGAATACCGGGAGCATTCATTATAAGAACTTTATTTTATTTTATTTTAATTTATTTTTATTTATTCACCTCATCATTACTCCAAAAGGCTAACATAATCAAGCAAAGTGTAAGCAAAGCCTTGGTTCATCTCCAATATAAGATACTTCCACCGATCATGACAACAACGCCTAAGTTCATTAATCAAGATCCAACGCCATGTCAAATTTTGATTAAAGGAGATCTTTTTAACCTAAGCACCATGCTCAATTTAAAAGATTTGTGGATGCATTACACGTGCACATGTAGACACACCCCAAACTCAAGCATATATCAAAACTAAGGAAGCATGACTTCAAAGGACCTTATGGAGATGAATTATGAGCATGAGAGTAGGTGAATGTTACCTTTGCATACCTGAGTATAAGTACCGACAACAATTATGGATGAAGTGTTGAAGTTGTTGCTGCGGTTTGCTTGATAGCTCAGCCCAGGTGCATTTCAAGGCTAGGCCACACACACACGTGCGCATGGGCCATGGGTCTTGATGGTAGCGACAAAGGATGAGAGAAAAACCCTTCTTGCTTGTGGAAGCAATGATGGGTGGAGTCGAGCGAAGACTTTGATATGTATCTTGACCATGCGGGGCCAACCTGCTCCTCTCTTATTATTATTATTATTATTTTTTTTCAACAACACTCTTTTTTTTTTTTCACTCTTTTTTTTCTTTTTTTTTTCTTTTTTTTTTTTTTTTTTTCTCTTTCTCTCTTCTTCTCCCCTTTTTTTTATTTCTCTTTTTTTCTTTTCTCTCCATCTCTATTTTTTTTTTTTTTTTTTTTTAGCAAGGCAGGGCTGACATCATATTTTATTCACCCCTTTTTTTTTTATGGTCCCTTGATGGATGGAACTTAGGATTGTCACCATCTTCCCCACACTTAGACTTTTGTGAAAAAGTCAAGTGTGCAAGGTCCGGGTCTCCTCTTGAGCATGTTCCATCACCCATGGACATCGTAGCTTTTTTTTTTTTATGATGTAGCCCTCATGTTCTCAAGCGCCGCATGCCTCTTTGTTCTTCTCAATCGATCTCCACCTGAAATGGTTAGCGACAAGAATACCCGAAGGTGCATACTAACTTGATAACATGTTCTTTCTTTTATTAATAAGAAGAGAAAAGACTTTTTGCGCCTTTTCTAATTTTTTTTTTTTTTTTTTTTTATGATAGTCCAGGGGTATCTCCCGGCGGTGCTTTCATTATGGTCGTAAGCTTGACCGTGGGAAAACATCCTGCAGCTGATGATGGTGAAGTTCCCAGTTTCACCAATAAGAATTTAGCATTACGCTCAAGCCGCAAGGTTAGCGCCATCATGCTACTACGAGGTTTGCAACCATTCTCTTAAAAAAGGTTTACAAAGAGAACCAAAAGGTGGTTGTAATTTTCGTCCGAAGCACTCGGCTAGAAGCAAAACAAACTCGAGAAGACCCAAGGGTGAGCATGTAGGAAGTCTCAAGTGACAACTTGTTATGCTCAAAAACAAATTTCTGCTTTGGTCTTAAGAGTTGTTGCTTCGTGCATGTCCATGGCACATGAGGCTTTATCCTCAAAAGATGTGACATGAAGGTCGAACATTGAATCTTGACCCGGTGTCAAGAACAATGTTTTATCGGCCGAGGGACATGACTTGTGTTCGTGTGAGGGCGACAGGTGTTTCGTTTCCCTAAGATGTGGAAACAACTTGGGTGTAACGAATAGAGTTATAAACTTCGCCTCCTCGAACGGGTTTTGGTTTGGGAAGATGCTTTGCCTTTGGGATGTCTAGGTGTAAGAGGCGGAAACATTCTTTCCCAACTTCTCATCATGGCTCCCCCTCTATAGGTCTTTTTCGAATTTTTTTTTAGAGGGTAGCCTATGAGAAGATTGAAGTCAAGGATGAGTGAGATATGGAAGTCTAAGTGCACCTCGGTTTACGAGGTTCTGCCATCATCCTTGAATTCAATCGCGAACTCCGAAGGACAAAGCATTCCTTCCTTCGGTGTTCGTGGTTCGGGAGAGGTCTCAACAGTCGGTTCCAATGGCGGTACCGGGAATGGCTCGACCGATGAGGGATCCTCAATACTTGACATGCCAATAATGCCGAGGGAAGATGTTCTACAACGGGAGAAGCAAGCTTCTCTAGGATGTCTTCCAGATTTTCCTACGTTCCGTTGTAGGTTTACGTTTACGTGCAAACGACCCTCCAATGGTCATGTCAAGGCATAGGGCAGCATCTATGTCAAGACCCGAAAAAAACATATCTTGAGGCACACTACCGGTAATGACAAGTCTAGGCCAACATGTATAAACATTATAAATCGGCCTAGGCTGCACCTATGGACTCCTTCTCATCCTACTTGAGATCGAGGATTGTCCTTGGTAGGCATTGATGGGGAAGAATGCTAGACAAAAATTGTCTCCGAGTTCTTCTCGACCCCCGTTCAAACTTCCTATGACAATAGTGTACTATTGTTTTGCTTTCCCTATGAGGGAGAGCAGAAACAAATTCCACATGTGAATTTCTTGGATCATGCTAGGAATGCTGAGGCATGATCATAATTCCTCGAAATCTCGTAGGTGGTAACATAGATTTTCAAAATGGTCACCAGAGATGGAGTGCCCGAACCGAAAGTTTTTTTTTTTTTTTTTTTTAATTAGGGTGAGTTCATAGCCAGATAAAAAATTTTGGTTTTGACATAGATTGTGGCTCTTGTGAACTCCCCCATTGAAGCAGAAGGTTTTTGAATTGGAGTAGGCTTCATTTTGAAAAAGAAAAATAAATAACTATTTTTGTTTTTTTTGGATACAACACACGGGTGCTCTAGGCTCAGAGAGAATTACGACTACCGTTCCCCGGCAACGGCGCCAGAAAGCTTGTTGACGTTTCTTAACGCACACAGATAAATCCGCAAGCGCACGGAATTGTCATTGTAGCTTTCACCCGGAAGTATTCAGGGTATCGTATTTTCCACAGGGAACGGTTGCGCTCTAATCTTTGAGCAGGGCTACCCTAGGATAACTTATGGATAGTGAGGTATCTTTAATGGCTTAGGTTTCGAGCAGGGGATTTCTAAAGTCTGTTAAGAAGTTGCTTCGGGCACCGGCCCACGCTCAAAGAACAAAGTGTCCGGCAATTAGCTCTACGACGCCTACCGAACGTGGGGGATTTCAAAGGGACGGACAAGGCTTGTCACGACCAAGCCGCCTACCCCTCAACCGTGGGATGCACCGCAAAAAGGTAGGAGAACGCTAGCCCAAACACCACGTTTGCACTACCATCCACAACTCTTGGGTCGATCGAGGTTCCCCGGTCAAAGAGTTCCTTCTCCAAGAGTTACGACCCTAAGGTACGACTACCAATCCCGCAAGTCTATAACAGCTAAGATAATATAATTGAAGAACAATAAGCCAAAAGATAGTCACAAGCTTTTCTTACCAAAGTGTAAGTAGCTTGCAGAGGTACAAGCGAAGCGGGTATCGACAAGTCCGCACTCCGTCCTCCTAGGAACCGCTGAACACCGAGGGGCGATCCGGCAGACTCTCGTAGAGAGAACCAAGATCTCTCTAGCCTTTCCTCTCTCACTCTCCATTAGAAATTAGAGGGGGAAGAAGAAGAAGAAGAAGAAGAAGAAGAAAAAGAAGAATAGAACTCTCCCCTCTCTATTACATTGTGGCTCCTCCTTGTGTTGTATGGAATTGATCTATTTGATCTATGTTGAATGAGGGGGAGAGGGCCTCCTTTTATAGGTAGAGGAGAGGGGGCTCTTTGGAAAATTCTTCTCCCCACATGGAAAGAGCCAAAACCGTCATTGGACACCTTCCTTCTTTTTGCGCAAACCGACTAGCGCACGTCGGTTTCACCGGTTTTGGAAGGTAACAAACCGCCTCACACCGGGCTGGGCGCGAACCGCCTCGGCCGGTGCGGCCGCACCAAGGGGTGCGCGCGCACCTCGCCCGGGCCGTTCGCCCGGGCTTTGGTGAGGTGTCGCCATTCGTCCCTGAAAAGTTGTAGGGTGGACCGCGCCCGGCCTGGTTTTGACGTTTTTCCTGCGATTCTTGTTTGGGCTTGCCATTTGCTCCTTTGGGCCTTTTTCTATTTATTGATTTTATTTCTTTTTCTTTGTCTTTTTGGCCCAAAGTGATCATCCATGAGTTTGTACCTGCAAGTCCAAATAAACACCAAAACTTTGGAATATGTTAGTTGAAAATCCTATTTCTAGACGGTATTTAATTAGTCGTTGGTTACCGTCAAACAAGTGGGAACCTCCACCCATGACGCCCGCACCATCGAGTGGCCTGAAGGAGATTCAGAAGCATGGAGGGCCAACATGGTGGACCTTTCCAGCAGCTCCGAGGGTATGCCCCCAGAAGTCCAGCCAAGACCATCAGTATACGGACTGGAGGCTATCAACGTGCAGCTGCAGAACCTCGACGTTCGCACAGGTAACATTGAGCATACACTTAACACTCATGTGCGTAAGACCCATCGGTGGCGAAAAAACGGGAATACCGAACAAGCAAACGATGGGATCAGCTCGAGGCAAACATGGCTACCGCAACGCACGCGAAGAAGCATTCTAGAGGCACCAGGGGCTTCGATCCAGATCAGTAGGCCTCCGATAGCTTGGGGAGGACCCCGCAGTATCATTGCATTGCATATTTATTTCCATCAAATTTTATTTTATTTTAGCATGTTTAAATTCCAGCAATCTTGCATTAAAAAAATCCAAAAATAGAATAAGTAGCTCTTCTTGTGCTTTCATGTCTATACATATGAGCTATGAAAATGTTTAGTCTTGGTCCCTTGTTGAAATGATGAATAGTTGCTCTGTCTCATGCTTTGCCTGTGCCTAGTTTATAATTCGAATTTCTCTAAAGTTTGGGTTTAGTGGCTAAGTCAAAAAACTCATCCTGAAAAACCTGATTCATGTGGGTTGCATAAGCTCTATCCGGTCTAAGTTGTTGCCAAATATGATATGGTACAAATAGATTTACTATAATTTTGTCCAAAAGAGATACTTGACATCCGGGAATCTAATTTGAAAGAAAAGAGAAATGCTATGGGCTATGCTAAAAAAAAAAGAGATGAAAAATGGACATGTGTCCGAGGGCGAGAAGAGCCCACATCTCCAAAAAAAAAAAAAAAAAAAAGAGAAAATAAAAGACAAAGTCTAGGGGCGGCAGAGCCCACCTCTCCAAAAAAATAAGTATATAGTAATAAGCCCATACTTTCTCGAAAACCAAATATAATTTTAATAAATAAATCCCGGATGAGAAAGTTGATCAAAAGGATGAATGAAAAGTATTTACATTATAACTGTTCTATCTGGCAACCGCCCAAGACTTTGAGAAAGCTAAAAAGCCCCGCTACGATGAAAGGTAATAAAGGGTGAGAAAAAGATGTGCCATTTTATTCAAACTATAGTAGAAAATCTTATTATAACCCTGGCACTTGTGAAACATAACCGGCATTGTAGCAACTCCCGATCAACAACCAAGTATTTATCTTTTGCTCGAGGACGCGCAAAGGGTAAGCTTGGGGGAGTTTGTTGACGGTCACTAACGACATATTTTTCCCGTCAACTTACTACCATAAAGGGAATAAAACTATACCTTTTTATACTCATATACATTTATTACTAACATATTTCCACTTGTAGTGTTCGAAATATATTTTGTAGTATTTATAATAAATACAGTGGAAATACGTCCAAAGTACGCCATCCTAGAAAGCGCATTCTCAAGACTATAAAGCCCAGGATGGAAATGGACCGAAACGACGCAACTGGACCAAGCCAAGCCCACAACACAACTTTTCAGGCCCAACCAAGACAGCACGCCGAGGCTCGGACCGGGCCGAGCCCAAAGTGCGGGCGCACCCCAAGGTGCGGCCGCACCCTCTGGCGGGGGGGTTCGAGCCCGGCCGCTGCTCGAGGCGGCACATTAAGTGACCCCTCGGAGGGCGGTGCGGTGGTGGAGCGCCCGGTTCACTCAGTACTGACGTGTCATTAGGTCGGTTTAGGGGTAGTTAGGTCATTTAGCTCACTCTCTCTTGTGTATAAATACCCCCTCTCTCCCTCATTCCACACACCACACTTGGAGTCACCACACCAAAGACACTCACACTCTCTACCTCACTCTCCACCTCCACTTCTTCTTCTTCTTCTTATTTGGCTAGCATTGGAGTAGAAGAGCTACAAGAGGAGGACTTGTAATCTTGGAGCAAAGTGAGCTTTGGTAATATATATCTTCCATGGATCTTTCTCCATTGTGCAAGTTCTATTTCTATGATCATGGTCTAACTTATGAATTAGAGTATAGTCTTGTTCATGTTCTAGTGTTGGTATATGAACTAGCATATAGTTTGTATATCATAATCTTAACGTGTTCATATTTGTTCTTCATCGATCATCGTATGCATAACATGATTATAGATGGGATAACGGTTCGTCGTTCTTTCGGGTTTGCTCTTGTCTTAGTCCGTCCATCCGTAGGGTGGGGATCCCGGGGGACAAGAGTAGTGCTTCCGTACGCGGGCATGGTGCCCGGTATTACGACACCTTCGAATATGAGAGCATGCCACGGTCGTGAGGGTAGGCGGCGGGGTTGTGACAGCCCCGTCCCGTCCCTTGTAATCCCTCCACGTTCGCATGTGAGGTAGGAGTTCGTAAATGCTTTCCATTTGGCCGGGATGGTACCGGAAGTCTCCCCTCGTTATCCTAGACATAACCATGCTTATATATCGTGTTAGCATATGATCCTAACTATTCATTGTAAGACCATGACTAGAATACATTAGATTACTCCATAGGACATTTGTTTATTCTTTATCTATTTTCTTTATCCTTTCCCCGGTGGATTCCAATGTGTGTGTCACACTATCTATAAACCGTATTGCTTACCCCCTATTATGATCAAGTTGGTCTTAGCGTGCACACATTTCATTATCCGGATGCCATGCTACTTCTTATACAACATGCCTTCCTTTGGGAAAAATATAAATAACGATACCTCGAATACTTCCCGGTGAAATGCTACAATGATAGATCCGCGCGCTACGGATGAAATATCAACTATGGCAAGATCTATCACCGTTGATTGAAAGTGCGTTATCACCGACACGGTGGTTCCACTTAGTGATATCGACGGCACATTTCCTAGCGTCGCCATTAGAGATGGGTTCTAAACCTGTTTCTAGTGATTGCGCTAAGAAATGTCACAAAGTATTTCTGACGCCGTTGCCGGGAATAGGTTTCATATCTATTTTTAGTAACGACGTTAAGAAATGCCAACAATCAGCTCCTCCCATGATCGGTGGTTAGAAAAGATCCAACGAGACCTCGTACCCGCTTGGATGCCTCCTACGTTTCGGTATATCTTCTACCAAAGGTTTTCTCGAGGGTTGGAAATGGGAAGGTCACCTAGCATCCCATTAGCACACAACATTTCGGAAGATCACCTAGCATCTGCCAACTTAATAATTCGTATACGATAATAACATTGCGCCAAAAGTTTTACGTGGAGGATCAGCAACCACGCCAACCGGACCATGCATGGGGCCACTTTCCCCATGTCTGCTCCCGATAGCCCTTCTGCCTACCACCGGCCACCTAGGCATACAATATACCTTGACCCAACGGGGGTGTGAGATCCGATCGCCCCATCCCGACGCGTGGTTGTACGTGATATCGCACTAGGTAGATGGTCTATGAACCGGTCCTTAGGGAGGCAAGTATCTCTCTCGCGGGAACCCTCGGTTCCCTCGAGTCGTGTTAGCCCACCTCCATGTAGACTAACACCACCCACCTCTTTTTGTTGGTCAGGCTCATTTATTATCACTATATCTTAACTTATAATTAAACATCACTATGAACACATACTCGGTGATAACCTCTCGCACATAGCATCATCATTATTTCAAGCACCACGAGCAGCACATAGCTCATGAATAACTTAAGCACATAGCTTATTAATATCTCAGGCACACAGCTCATTAAGCACTTAGCTTACGATTCGAGGTTATCATCGCATGTGTAAACGTTCACTTAGCTAGATCAACACATCATGTATAAAATTATTGCATGGTTAAAGGTTAATTATTTAGGTCATGATTAGGGGGGTAAGGACTTGCCTTGGTTGTATACGTCGTCGCTCCACGATGTAATCGGGGTTGCAATTCTCCCGACAAAGGTCCTCGTTGGCTACTTCCACGTTCGGCGAGATTATCGAATAAATATTAGGGCTAATGAATAGCGATAAAAGACACCATGTGATAATGAGCGAAATCATGATAAACCGATAGAGCACGATTTTAGAAAAATACTGGAAGTGGTTGACCTAAATCGGAGTTACGGATCGGAAGTTATGATTTTCCAAAGTTTAATTCCGGATAATAAACCTTGTGGGATTTTTTATGTCAATATTTTATTAAAGGAAAAATATAATAAAAATCATGACAATTATCTCCACATAAAATAGTTTATTTACATATTTTGCTGGAATTTTTTTGACACCCGAAAAGTATATTTATAACTTCCTGTGTACAAAGGTCATGTGTACATAGCATTTTGTCTCGGGTGCACACGCCTTTGCATTTCGACCCGCTCGACCGACCCGGTGGGCCTGACTCGGCCCACATGGCGTTGACAGGGGGAGACGGCCGTGGACGGAGAGGCCACGCGCCGGGCGCCTCACTGGCTGCCTCCTGACGGCGTCACGTGAGCGAAGACAACGATGTGGTCGGCCTCCGTCGGTTGCTCCGTCTGCGGCGGTGCCTCCGCCGGACTTGGCTGGAATTGTTGGCGTTCTCGGCCCATAGCTTGCCGCGAGGGGTGCGCTGGCCTCTCGGGCCTTACCCCTGGACTCGATGAGGTGGCCCGGGATGGCGGCGGAAGGGAGGCCCCACGGCGGCGACGAGTATGGCGGCGTTCGGGCGGCGATGTCTTGTGGCGGCGCTACACACCGCAATCACATGTACTAAGCATGGGAAATGAAAGAGGAGGGAATAGGGTACCTCACCGGCTCACAAATTTGGAACGACGATGACCAACTTGGACGGCGGCGTCCAACCTCAGCTTGGCGGCGTCGGAATCCCTGATTGGGGGAAAATCCTGAGAGCACGGAGAAAAGGGGCGGCAGAAACCCGGCGCGAGCACCGTGTGGTCCGGCTCCCGAGCCGGAGCTTGTGGTGCTCGGCGAGGTCGGATGGAGCGCCCGGGGCTATTTATAGCCTCGCCGCGGCGAGCTCCCCCGGCGGCCCCTTCCCGATATTTTCCGGCAGGAACTAGGCGCACGCGTGGTCCTTGTCGGCTCGACTGCCGTTCGGTCGTCGTCCCTGTGAGCTGGTGGCGCTAGCTGGCCGTGCGGTCATGTCGTGGTACAGCTCCGACGGCCGGTGTGCATGGTTGTCTCCTCCACTATCGGCGTTGTCGCCAGCGGGGCGAGGGGTGGGCAGCCTATGGGACGGCTCGTGGCCGATCCGTAGGCGCCGTGCCCGATCCTCGCCTACACCGGCGATGGCGATGCGCACGTGGGGTCCTGTTCCTTGGTCGCCGGTGACCGGTATTGGGTGGGCGGACAGCTTGTCGTGATCTTCGTTTTCCCTATTTATGTCGACGACAGCGGGGCGGCGAGCTGTTGGCCGTCAAAGATGCTCCCAGGCGGTCTATAGGGCTGTTGTGTCGTCGTCTTTGTCTGTCTACCGGCGTAGTTGGCCATCTTGTCCGGGCATGCCGCGGTGGCCGACATCTTGGCGACGAGGTCGCCGCTCTCCCCGCGGGCCGATACGGTTGGGGGTGAGCTGGCCCTTGCTCGGTGTCGTGGCTCGGCGGAGAGGTCCAATGCCGCTTTGTGTGCTCGGTCCTCGCCGGAAGATGGTGGCACAAAGAGGCGGCAGCCCCCAGCCGAGTCTGTGTCGTGGTCATCGGCTCCATGGAGGGGACGGCCGGCACCACGGGGCCCCGCCCGTCATAGAGCCAAGAAGGAGGGAGAGATGGGCCCGCCACGGCCGCTAATTGGGCCGGCCCGTGCGGCGGAAAGAAAGGAGAGAGGGAGGAAAAGGTCGGGTTGGGCCGGTTGCTCATTCCTCCCTTCTATTCTTCTTTTTCATTTATCTTCTTTTCTATTTCTTCTCCTTTCCTTTCTTTTCTTTTCTTCCCCTTTTCCTCCTTTTCTAATTTCTCCTCTTTCTATTATTTCCCAATTATTTGTCAACTCCTTTTAGGTTTTAGGAAAATAAAATATTTTATGCATTCAAAAAAAATCAAGGAGGTAGAATTTATTATTCTAGTCCTGAAAGTTTTCGAATTAAGTCATAAAATATTGTCGAAGTCGCCAAATTAAATTGAGGATTTCGAAAAGTTCGAATTTTTAGCGAATTTTAAAATGGCCAAAATTCGTGGTGTTACACATCTATATCCAATCGTCAAACACATCTACTACAGACTTGTGTGTGGATCATCTTCCTCTTCTTCTTCTTCTTCTTCTTCTTCTTCTTCGTCGCGATGCCATGAATGGAAGATCGACGACAACAACGCCCTAAGAACGGCCAGGGATGGCTAGGGCGGCCCATAGCTGCCGCGCCCTCACGGGGGTCCGTCCCGGCATGTGGGGTTTCGGGTTTCAAGAGACTTCGCCTTTTTTTGCCCCTCGCCTCATTTTTTTTTTTTTTTGGGGAGTTGGCATAGAATTATAAAAATAGCGTCGAGGGGCTCATTTCCGTAGAGAAGTTGGTGTCGAAATAGTATAAAGACGCAAAAGGGGCTCAAAAGATAAGAAGTATGCAAAATAATAGTAACAATTAAAATATAATAATAAAAAGTATTTATAAAACGAACCTCAACTTTGGTCTCTAACATCGCCTTCGGCACTTTTGCCAATAATTCAGCGTTAATAAGTCGTCCTTGGTGTCCTCGGCTTCTCCATCGTCGTCTTTGAAAGAGAATTGCGGGACGCCGACCCGGGGGAGTTGGCATAGGGCGTATTAGACAAGCAATCCACCCGATGACGTAAACTTTGCCCTAAGCGCTCGTAAGGAAAGCTCTAAAGTCATGCCATGATCGTCTATGACTACTTCGGCAACACCAACGACTACGTCTACCTCAATTGTGTTGCAAGGAGCAAGCTATCAGGGACATGACCAAGAGGCGTGAGTGAAGGGATCCATTGAAGACTGGCCAAAAACAAGTTGAAGACTATAGGGAATCGAAGCAGCAACCCTGAAGCTATTCACGTCGAGATGAAAAGGGTGTGCTAGGATCTGCAATTGGGACCACCACACTATGTATTGAGCTATTCAATTTTGTACCTTCGCTCAAATTCGAATAGTTGAGGTGTTGGGGGTGTAATATATGTGGGTACCCCCCCCCCAGTTTTGGGCCCAATTGAATAGTTTGAGAGTTAAACATATAATGTTTAGGCCCTTTTGTAGCCCATAGTGGCAATACTGCAAATATCAGCCAAGTTGTGAATAATAAAGAGAATAACCCCTCCCACCTTCTCTATAAAAGGGGAAGAGGGGGAGGACAGAAAGGGAGAAGGTTGATAATTCAGCCTCTGATTTCCCACCACTTTGATATTTTGCACTGACATTGTAAGTCACATTCGTCGTTGTGACTTCGTCAGTCATATTTATCGCCGTGACTTCGTCAGTCACATTTGTCGTAGTGATTTTGTTAGTCACCTTCATCAGGGTGATGTTGTTCGCCTGACAAGCAGGTATAAAGGAAAAGGGCGAGAACAACAAGTTGTGTCTCCATCTCCTGCTGGAACATCATCCACCTTCCACATTTTCTTCTTCCCACTATGCTTTTCAGGACTCTTGCCTTTTCCTTCCCATCTGTTCTTACAACCTTTGTATTCTTTAGAAATTGTCAATTTCAGAAGCTCATCAGTAGGCTCTTCAAATATTGCTTCTTCTGATTTTGGTTGATGACTAAAATCGCCCCCATCAAAGGCATTTTGCAGAAAAATGCTTATCTCTACAAGGATTTCTTCCGAACAGGGTATTTTGCCTCCGTCACCGTTCGAATATGATATGTTCATCCAGTGAGCATGGAATGGATTTTCTCCATAAGTTCAGTACAGGAGAACCTATATTTCCTTATCTAGAATTGATTTTTTAGCTAGAAGCCAAGTCTGCCAAAAAAACTTTTTTTTAAGGATTAGTCAAAAGAAACTAAATACACATTGGATGCATATCACCTCAAGAAAGTACACTACAAATATTCTGACGGCCTCCTTCACAATGTCTAATACTCCATTGCATTCGTACAATACATCAAAAGCATATGTAAGCACAAAAATGTCATATTTATTAAGCTTAAATTTCCTTTTGGAAATATAGATTTATAACTCTTCTTAAAGTCTAAGGCTCTAATCCATCTCCAATCATGTAATTCACTTTCTGTGTATTCGACTTAATGTCGAAATGCCCATGTCTTCCCCCTCTCCACCCATGATGTATTGATCTCTTCCAGCAAGCAACAGAGTTAGAGATCTTCCTTTGCTCACGATAGTCAGATAGAATGTACCACGGGGAGGCGTGGTATAGACTGCACGTTTGCGTCTGAAAAACCTTGAAACATCAACACGTTTGCCATAAGCATGGCACCATTCACGGATATCAATGATGCCTTGTCGATAGCTCTCTATAGCTTTATCTCCATCCAAAGAAATAGTAGTCATGTTTAACGATTTCCCCTGCAATGATGATCAACCGAAGAGCCGAGTATGAATTCACCAGGTAAATAGACAATTATACGTGAAGTCTGGAATCCTGTTGTTGTTTGTTTTAAACATTTCATTGTTACTTCAGTTGGATATAAGTAAATCTGATCGGCACACTATTAAAGAATCTGTTGTGGCAGTTTCTAGTTTTAAATAAACATAGAAAGGATAGATGAACACCAAAACACAATATGAGCTTCAGTCTAGAAAAAAAAGCACGAATGAAAAGAGGAGAAAATAAAACGAAAAAAAAAAAAAAAAAAAGAGAAAACATCACGTGAATATAGAATAATATAAATATGACACTGTTTCATAGTTTTCATCAAATGACTAAATAGCATATTGGTAGGTGTCGTGCATCTAGCCCACGAGGTCTCATGTTTAATCCCCCGCCTACCACTATTTTTGTTTTCTGCACGCGCCGCCACATGTTGGTTGGGCTATGCTAGAAACGTGAAATGAGCCACTACTGGCCTAGAAGTGCAACATGGAACACATGCGCGCGTAGGAAGGGGTGGGCTAGAATCCTTTACCGCTACAGCAACTCCAACAACTACTGGACAGCTACTTCAGCCCACAAGCCGACCCATACAAGACAATTACAGCCCAATCGGTTACACTTACAAGAATACTCAGGCCTGCGGCCCATCTCCAGCCAGCAATACAATCACCCGATCAGATTAGCCAAACTGTTGTCGGACGACTTGCGGTACCATGGTCCTTGGCGCTGCTGTACCTGACACCATGTTCCCTGACACAGCATTCGCTGTACAAAACAAACGGGATGAAATAGGACAAGCTGCCAGAAACAAGCTTAGCAACGCAAATAAACCATTCTTCTGTCTCAATCCAAACATATCACAACAAGATTAGCAACGCAAATAAACCATTCTTCTGTCTCAAACAGGCAAAATGGTGAGTCGTCGTGAGACCAAAAACTAAGCTTGTTCATCTTCAGTTCATCGCATCGATCCCTAACATCTCTATGATCTACCAACCACGGCGCTGCTCGCCCCCACCACGGCCGCCTGAATTCCCAACTGGGCGCCAAGCCGTCTGCTGCTGCCTCTGGAACCTGCCGCCGTACTGTCCTCTTCCTCCATAAGCGCTTCCGTCCGGCAAAGTGTAGGCGCCACCTCTGCCAATCATGCTGCCTCGGCTTTGCGCCATGTCAGTCCCATGGAAACTTCTCCCGTAGCCACGGCCACCACCCAGTGCTGCCGCCTCGGCACCGATGGCACTCCCTCTCCCACGTCCAAAGCCGCTAATCAGGAGCTGCGGCTCTGCAACGGTTGGGATGGTTTCAGGCGGTGGTCGGGTACCAGGATAGGTGTGCCACAGCGGCCTCTTTGAAATCTCAGTCTCAGTTACAGTCTGCAGAAGACATGGTTTCTTTCAGAGATGATGAATGGACGGTATGGTGGCAAATGCCCCTCCCCTGTAAACGAATGAAACGTGCAGACAGAGACAGCTGAATATACCTTTTCAGGTTTTTTGACATTATCAAGTAGCCTTGGAATGATTTTCACTGGTTCTGGGTTGGAGAACAAGTATGATCTGAAACATACACAAGATTACAGGAAGTTGTAGTGAAAATTAATGGATGACTCCTTTCCTTAGGAAAGTACTGCCTGAATGACAGGGTCAAGAGAAAATATACATTGTCTGGTCATTCCTAATGTCCTGTTGATCTTTTATCGGTGATTGGAAGACACCACAGCTTATACTATCGTCATCAACAGGTGACAACCACCCTCCAAGTTCACTATGTGGAATGAAATTTAGGATTTAGCAACAATCTTATAAGTTGCCTAGAAATAAAATAAATGCACATCAGCGTAGCATCAGTTCAGATTTGATTGTACCTGGTAGATGGATCTAACAGAAGCTTTTTTTGACGAACAGACAGATGTCTGCGCAAAAGCTGAACCATTTGGCAAAGTATTTGAGTTCAATAGGAAGATCTTGTCTTGCCGAACTGTGTTTCTATTTATCTCATGTACCTACAAAATACAATACGAACAATGTAAAACACTCACGTGCAACAAAGTCTAGTAGATCATGCATTTACAATGTATTTTAACTGCAAGTTTGTCCTCCACCGTCTTGGTAGCAAAAGTCAGCAGCTTTTCATCAATGAATGGCAACATTGCAATACCCTGAAATAATTTATTTTGGAGAAAACTAGCATCAGTGAAGAAGGCTTTTTTTTTCCTTTCACGACTACTAATAGTGGGGGTTTAGATGTAGCAACTGAAACATGATGGCTAGCTTAGCTACATGGCCCAGCCAATGTGCGTAAAAATATGAATAAGCTAGTCTTAAATTATGAATTCATATATATGGAAAAATTACTTACTTGCCACAAGAAACGTTTTCCATGGGTATCAATCTGTAGATCTGTGAAAAAATAAATGCCTATTTAGTTCAGTAATATGGTATTCATAATTCAGATTATATGATGAGTCTAGAGTGAAATATACCTGATGGGTAGAATTTTTGTATCAAAGACTCTTCATTTTCCATCAGTTCTCTGTAACACTTTGGTAGAGCACATGAGCTGCAAAAGAAAATAAACTTAAAACTTCCACTAAAAGATTGCAACAAAGAATGTGTGCATCATAAAACAGAGAATATTTCACGTGCCTTTCTTTTGGAAGAACTGCCATGAGCTGATCGAATGGTTTTAGTGGCTTATCAGCAGTGAAAGATATCTTGAACTGAGATAGTCCTTTAAAATCAGATGCGAAAGGAGCATAATAGAAGGGGTAGTACCTGCAGAACACAAAATAAACATTATAGAATGGAAACATTTGCTAGTACATATATATTCATAAGAATTAGCAATCACATATCATTTATGTGGAACTATTTATCAAGATTATCAAATTTTTTAACTATTCATCATTCAGATTTGACACGATGAAAGCATACGAGTACAATTATAAGAAGATATACATGGACAAATGAAAGCTCTCATAATTCATAAATATGTACATCCTACCAGCTCCAGGATGGCACATCTGCAAAATAGTACCGCAGCACCCAACAAAGTCCTTCCAGATACTTTTGAACCTAAATTATTATGCCAGTGACAAAGAAAGTTAAACACAATATGATGTCTCTTCAGAATACCGACTGGTATCAAAATTTTATTTGCATACAGAAACAGGAAAAAACATAACCATGTCATTCTCCTGCTTCCCAACATCATTAGATTTTTCCACACCAAACTTTTCCCTGTAGAATCGAGATTTCCACCCCACAAATCCCAATCTTATCTGCAGTAGCATGTCAAACATTGCACAATTGCGAAATATTTACTCAAACAGCAGGCGCTACTAACCGCATCATATTTACAGGCTCCAGTTTTTATAAGGTCTTGCTTGTTACGAAGAGTATCCTTTAAGTTTCGCCTCAGCTCCAAGGTATTTGCAGTTACCTAAGCAACAGGAGAGTTAAAGTCGAGATAAGGAATAGTATGGATGGGATTATTGCAAAACAAGTGTAGGAGAAGTGATAAGGTATTTCCAGATATCCCAGAAAACTAGAAAAAAATAGGTAAGGTTTTCCCTACATCTGACTCGTCTTGGCTGTAGGTGGAGTTTGTTGAAAAAGACTTTACTGTCAAGTCTGGACCATCAGGATTTTCTTCCTGAGTAAAAGGAAGCTTGAGATTAAGAAATGAATACGACAGTTATCAGAACAAAAATCCCTCCGCTGTATATTTGCCCTTGATACCATTTTGTTATTTTAGTTATACATATGTCTAGATACATAGTAAAAGAAATTCTAGAAAAGCCAAAGTGTCACCATTTCCATTCCATTCTTCTGCAGCTCGGCGCACTATATTGCGTTGTAACCTCTGCATGTAATCAACAAGCTCCAATTGGCAATAGTGTACACTTTAACCCCAGGTTTATAAGTTTTCTAACATACCTCTCGCAGTTCATATCTTTTAAGAAAAATTTTCTCTTCACACAAGGACAGTTCATGAAAAAACTTTTCCAACCTCGAAACTTCAAGGTATGCAGCATGTTTGTCTTTTAACTGTTTTTGGTAGCAACAGAAGTACATCAAAACATAACTCAACAAGTAATCAATGAAATTAATATAGTTCAATTTTGCATGTACCTTGTCGGTGCTCACAATATAGCCTCCCATTTTGTTAAATGCTTGTTTGTACACTTCCAATAGCAGATCAATTGCACCCTGCCAAGTCGAAGACAAATTAACGAAAAGTCACACTGTTTTTGCAGTGGGGAACATGTGAATGGATGTGACAATAACAATACTGTTTGCTGTTAAGCTGTCAGAATCAGACGGCATAAGCACACCTCATGTATCTCAACTGAAGGAATATGTGGAATGAAGTCATTTCCTGTCAGGAAACAAATAAATATGAAATCATCTATGAGCCTCTCGATATCCATTTTGACAACCGGGTTTGGTATCTTCAAATCAAGCTCTAGATACTCCCTCAGAACCCATATGTTCAAAAACTGCAAGAAGATGGTGTTATATGAAAAATTAAAATGGAAACACCCTGTTATCATCTCTGAGGAACAAACCTGATAAGGTTTCTTGGGAGACCTGTCCCTATGAGCTGTTTCTGTTACTTTGGGGAACCATCTACACTTTCTCGAGGAATCTTCAGTTTTGAACAGTTCTTTAGATAGAGGGATGCAATTTTCTGGCAGATTCTGAGGTAACACATCCTGTTCAAGTTAACAAAAGGGCTATTCTCAACTCAATATTTACAAAATTCTGGAACTACATTTAACTTCAATACACCGTTGCTTGCTAAATCCAATTAACTAAATGCAGTTTGCCAAAACTGTCAACGTATGGATGAAGCTAGGAGTTCACACCAAGGATGGATTAACAGACCTCACGCAAAATCGAAAAGTGAAGTTCATGAGATGCCAAAGCGAGCATTATTAGGTCCGCATCCTGTAATGATATTCCGAGTGTAAAATAGGCACAATAAAAAGAACAATCAGAAGATCAATGGTGTGTCACAGTAGAAAAATATTCAAATATTTAGTTAGTCCATGTCGGACGTACCAGTCCATACAAGCAGTGCCTTGTGTTTGGATCATAGTTCTCTAGGCTCCGTTGTCCCCGGATGAAAGACATTATCTTGTGTTCACCTTCTCCAGGTACATTTGAATCAGAGAGTATTACCTTCAGAACGCAAGTATCATGATGGTTATCAAGTAATGATCACGTTGACTAAAATCAGGATCTTGACCAAATATGTGATCAACTAGCCACTCAAAAAAAGCACAATGCCTCAGATTAAAAGAAAATTATCACTCTTCACTTTGATATTTCACCTGTAACTGTAAACACACAAGTTGAATTTGAAATTAAATACTTTTGACAATGCTAAAAATATCATTTTTATTTGCCAATCAGTTGACAAATTTTAAATAGTAAAGTCAAATGGTAACAATTATTTCAAAACAGAGGGTGCATTTTACACACTGAAACTAATATCTTGAAACTGTCAGTATTAAAACATTAAATAAAAGCTGTCATAAGAATAAGATATTTACTGTGCAGCAATGCAAAAATGGGAAGGTGAAACATGGGCCTCATCGTCTACCAAACCTTGATGGCTTTCCACCCGGGGTCACTATTCAACCGGGACCGGATGTAGTACTCGAGGGCTTTGGAGAGCTTCTCCATGAACTCCGTCCCTGGCGTGATGACGTTGGGATCCGAAACCTCATTTGTCTCCTGCCGCTGCACCTCCCGCCCTTCAGCTCTGAACTTCTCTCTCAGAAGCTTCTCCTCCAGTTCCTGCAAATCATACCATCGAACATAAGGTTGCTGCAAATCATGCATAGCAGCAAATAAATCCAGAGGACGGTTAAGGGTAATTTACTGCATCTTTAGCGTCCTTGGCAGCCTTGAAGCGCCTGGACCTCTGCTGGTTCATTTTGGCGCGGGGAGCAACACCATCTTCACGCAGTTCAAACAAAAAAATAATAAACGCATTCGTTGTATCGTATCAAATGCCAAAGACAACGGGAAAAAACGGGAAATACGGTTGAAACATGTGCTAGTATACAATATATATATAGTACAGACTATCAGGCGTACCTACTGCCAAGTAGAGCAGCTTGGTAGGCCTGACCATGCGGAAGAGGCGGTCAATGTACTCGAACATGGCCGCAAACACCTCGTCGAATGTCGTCGGCGGGCACACCTGCATTGCATCGTGTATCCATGAGGCCATGACATTTATTAGCTTGTCAAGTGCCTCTATCCCTAACTAAGTGTCGTTGTGGGATACGTGCGGTTGAATTTTTTCAAGTTTGACTAGATTTATAGAAGAATATTAGCAATATTTGTATCTTTAAATAAATTTATAATAAAAATAAATTGAAAGATCTATCCCATGATTATTAATTATGTACCATAAATATTAATATTTTTATTATATTTTTAGTTAAAGTTAAATATGTTTGACTTTTTCGGAAAGCGAGGCGATGGATAAAAAAGGATGGAGGAAGTACATCAATTGAGTTGAGGAACTGGATCGATCCATTCATCAGGACGATGTGTGAGTTGAGGAACATGACATTTACTAGACGACATACATGATCCATCACGTTTACCAATTAATACCAGCTCGTCAAGAGATTCAGTTGATGAGGAACTGGATCCATCCATCAGGAGGATTATGAGTGTGATAATTACAGACATATAATATACCTGGTCCTCCGGGTGGAAGCAGGGGTGGATGATGCCGTTCATGTCCAGGTACAGGTTGTGGTAGACGCCAACGCCATTGGGCCCTGTAGAGGCTTCCCCCAGCGACGACGATGTGCCGGCGCCACCTTCGTCTTTCTTGGCGGCGACGACGATATTTGGGTACTTACCCACGAGCCATTTGTACAAGGATGGCACCCCCATGGCATGCAGGGGGGGCAAGGCAACTAGCCAGCAGCTGCAGCCTGCAGACTTGCAGGCGATCTGATCGTCCGCCCTTGTGTGGCGCTGAGTTTGTCTACGGGGGCGGGCTGCCAGCGGCGATTGATTTGAGCTGGTTAGTGGTAGCGCGCTACCAGCGAGGGGAAAGCAGAGGAAACAGCTAACGGGTGTGAAGCCGACGACAAATTTTGGTCTTTTACTGTGGGTCCCACGGTCCCACTGAAAAGACCGAATCGAACACGAACCAGAGGAGCCTTCGAGCCTAAGCTTAGATCAATTTCCAGCGCTACGGTACGGGGAACCTTTGAAGTGGTAGAACCAGGAACCAGATGCCACCATAGACTTTGCCGTAAAGTGATCCTGTTGACGCAAAGATCAGCCACCTACCAGCCAGGGCCAGATCCCGGGTCACCACGGATCGAACAATGCAGCAGGTAACCCACACGCTTTCGTGGTGAAGAGCGGCGAGGTTTATGAGCAAACCACCAAAGGATAGCCAATTGCACTTGCGTTATGAAGAACGGCTAGTTTCCAGCCAAACTTAAGCAAACCATCAAAGGATAGCCAATTGCACTTGCGTTACGAAGAACGGCTAGTTTCCAGCCAAACTAGCAAAGGAACCGTCAAAGCTCTCGCCTGGGAGGGACTCCGTTGGGGTAAGGACGTCGCCGGATTGCCCTAGGTCGGCCAACAAGCCTAGAGCGCCATCATTGGTCGTTGGATTAAGTGATAAATAGCAACATGGAGTTGGGAGAGAGATTAGGACAAAAAGAGACCGGAATAGATTGGTTTTTGATCGATTGTTTTTGTTGGGCACCTCAATCAGCCGTGGTCCTTATATTTATGGGAAAAGTCTACTTAACCCCCAACCTATCAACGGTGGTCTCCTTCACCCCCAAACTATGAAACAGTCTAATTTACTCCCCTAAACTTTCTAAAACTGTCTATTTTACCCCCAGGGCAGTTTTCAACGGTGGGTTTGCTACAGTGTTGGCGGGTTTGCTACAGTGTGGGTGGTTGTCTTATTCCTTTTTTTTTATTTCCTCTGAATCTTTGAAAAATCATAGTAAATCACAGAAAAATTATAAAATAAAAAATCTAATTTTATTGGACTCCACATGAGTAGATGTACATAGTGAATATATAATATGGTATGATTTAGTACAAAATTTTTGTTGTAGCTTTAGATTAATTAGAAAATCTAATTTTGTCTCAGAATTAATTGGAATTTATCTATAACTTCAGTTATACATGGTCCAATAAGTATGAAATTTTTACTATAGTTTAAGCCTACGATAATTAATCTACCATAAAAATTTCACCACAATTAGACCATAGAAGCAACAGCTATGAATTATTCTAATTCATTACGCATACAAAATTGGATTTTCCAATTAATATAAAAGTCTGCAACAATAAATTTTTACTAAATCGTACCATATTATATGTTAATTGTGTAGATCTACTCATGTAGAGTCTAACAAAATTAGATTTTTATTTTAATATTTTTGTGTTTTACTATGATTTTTAAAGATTCAGAGGAAATAAATAAAAAAAGAAAAAGAAAAAACAACCCACACTGTAGCAAACCCATCGTCGCTGTAGCAAAACCACCATTGAAAACCACCCGAGGGGTTAAAATAGACCGTTTTGAAAAAGTTTAGGGGGTAAATTAGACCGTTTCATAGTTTAGGGGATGAAGTAGACCACACTAGATAGATTGTTTGGGTTAAGTAGACTTTTTCCTTATATTTATAAAGAGTGGGTGGGTCTTATCCCTCGAGAAGTCAAAATCCCTTCCAAAATACAAGTTAGATCTGAACTGGGCTGTAGAAACCCGTTTGTCAAATTTTCATGCATGTCCAAGGCTGAAAACCTTCCGAAAATCTTAATTAATTCATTCGGACTTCAAATGGGGCGATCAATATATGCTTTACAATCAACTCGACGAGAGGAGTGCAATAGTGAAATCCATTCTTCCATTTGAGGAAGTTGGAAAACACTACTGCATAAAATCTTTTACAAAGGCGTTTCCTTTTTTTAACCGTGGCGGTTAATGCCTCGATTAACCTTGGTGATTTTTAATTAACCGAGGGCGGTTATAGGAACCGCCTTGCAAAATCAATTAAACGTGGAGGTTATTCATAAGAGGCCCACCACGGTTAATCGAGGCCGATCTACGGACTAGCAAGCCCTTGGAATCCGGCCCATTCCACCTTATCGGGCTAGTATATTGAGCACTTAGGGTTTCCTCCTACACTACTCCCTTTCACTCTCTCCCTCACCCGTCAGCCGCACCGAGCCCTCTCCCTCCCCCACCGCTCGTCCCTCCCTACTCCCCATGGTGCGGCGCTCCTCCCTCCCCTCGACGCGGTGGCCACGGGCGGCGCTCCTCCCTCGTGGCAGCTCCTCCGTCCCCTGGCGAGGGCGGCCACGGGGCAGCGCCCTCCTCCCTCCCTCGACGCGGTGGCCACGGGGTGTCGCTCCTCCCTCCCCTCGGCGGCGGCGCGCCCTCCCCCATGGCCCCCATGGCCCACGGCTCGGCGGCGGCGCTGGTCCCCCACGACACGGGCGGCCACGGGCGTCGCTCGTCTCTCCCCTCGGCGTGGCGGTGCCCCTCCCCATGGCCATGGCTCGGCGACGGCGCTCGTCCCCCATGGCGCGGCGACCACGGGCGGTGCGGTCCTCACCTCACCTCGGCGGCGCCACGAGACGGCGGGCGTGCTCCAACAGCGAGCAACGGCGGGCATCCCCTCCTCACCCTCGATCTAGTCAACGGAGGCCTCTCCCTCACCTGCCCCACCGCCCGGGGCTGGATCCGTTGAAGGGCGACCGGATCCATGGCGGACCGCCTTCCGACGGTGGATCCAAGGTCGGTGAGTCCGGATCGGGTGGCGGGGAGGCGGATCCGATCTTTGGGGAGGTGGATCCGGCGGTGGAGGCACCACTCATCCTCCGTGAGCTATGGCGGCGGTGGCATCCTATGGATGGGCTCGGCGGGCCCGTGGATGGGTTCGGCGGGCCAATGAATGGGGTTCACCGGGCTCATCCATGGGTTTTTCTTTTTTTATTTTTTTTACTTTATTAACCATGGCGGGCAAAGAAAAACACCATGGTAAATCGTGGAATAACTGTCACGGTTAATCTAAAAAACCGCCACGGTAAATAAATCCTGTAGTAGTGAAATCCGGCCTGTCCAATTTTGGGAGCTGGCCACGCCGGTTTCGGCTAGACCAGCCCCCCGAAAAGCCGTTTTCTTCTTCCGGGCTCCAAATGAAGTATGTTTTTTGACTGTCTTGACGATAGAAATATGATGACGGAGTCCATTATGCACTTTGGCCAAACTAAAAACATCTTCATTGGGCTCAAAACTCAATATCTGCCTTGAGGTCACAACTTCTACTTTCTGCTTTCACCGATATCTTTTGTTTGTTGTTATTAACTTTTCTAAGTGATGTCCTCAATTTCTCTCATCAAATTGTCGTATATGCATGAAGCGACCAAACTGCCACTAGTCATAGTGATTTCTTATTTTGATCCCAAAACTGAGTTTGGCATAGCCACCATCCAGCCTGTGTCTTACTTTAGAACAGAAATATAAATATTAAATTCGGTCCCCCAACAAGTCCGAATCAACATGTTGTTTAAATAGATCAAAAGGACGACCTCTCAAAATTCCATGGCTTGACAACATGATGTGTTAAAGTGGCAAGCTTCAAGCAGACATCAACCATCGTGAATTCAAGCATCTCAACAGCAAGCATTCGGTAGAAAGTCAATACAAATCTCTATTGACCAGAAATAGTTGCTTGCCAATTGCTGAATACTTTTACCATCTTTAGCACTTGGATTATTTAAATAATCCATAATGGGAGTTCTCCAATCATCCAAATTGGCTCCAAGTTTGTTGGAGTAAAAATTGAGCAGATTCGGGCCTTCCCCGAGAAACCGGCTTGGCCGGCCCCTCTTTGAAGAACCGGCCTGGTCGGTTTCTAGAACCAGCGACCTGCCCGGTTTTGGTAGCCCAGTCATGTTTCGATCTATTTGCTTAAGCTTTTTTCTGATGTGAAAATTACATCCACCGACATCAAAGCCTGTTACTTGTTGAGCCAACATGTTAGCCTTACCTTGGAATATGCGAATTCAAAATTCGGTAAAAGAACACTACAAGAAATGTGTCGGTTTATGACGTTTATGGCATGACATCAGGTCAAAAAGTCACAAAATCAACTAGTTTATGACGATTTTTCTAGAAACATCTGAACTTAGTGACATAAGTAAATGTATGTCATAAAAATGTCTTCAAGCTAGTCTAATTGTGCGTTATGACAATATTTGCTGTCACACCCTCATTTCTCGAGGATCCTTAATCCCACGTATTTGCGCCGGGATCACGCACAAATACGCTTAATTAAATACTGAAATTGATATAAAAAACTATACTTTTATTGCTAATGAGAGAAAATGGTACAAGGTTCGGGTTTACATGACTTGGCCATAGGCCTAACATTATAAACCTATCAGGGATCCTAAGCAACAAACCAATATCAGGGCTCCATTCCTACAGGCAAGCTTGGAGTGCGGACAAACCCTAAACTCTTCCTATAGCGCGTTCCTATAACTCGATCGTAGCTTCTTCATGTAGTTCCTTCATGAGTGGCTCCGTCTTCAAGTGTCCTCCTGGTGGTTCCGTCTTCGTTAGCTCCTTCCTTGGATGTACTCCTTCAGCTGCATTTCTATAAAAATAGAATAGAGGGGTGAGTACTTTCGTACTCAGCAAGTCCCAACCAAAGGGTGGAGGGTCATTATTATGGATTGGGCCCCAGTAGAGTTTAACTACTCTCACTAGTTCCCGGGTTAGTTATAAGCTATCTTAAACCAGATTAACAGATCACGTACCAGGTTATCTTAGTTGTGTGGTATCTAATCGTAGGTGACCTTTTCCCAGCATCTTATTTTATTAATTTTGTTAACATTGTTATCCAAGGTGGCATGCAGGTCCAACTACCAAAACAGGTCTAGTAACACCATAGATGTTAATCGATGTCGTTAATCCTATCCATATTTATATCATTCTAGTAACTGAGAAGTTAAAGAAATAAATATGTATATAATTGTTTTTATACTTGACAATTTGTTTTCTAAATGAAGATTTAATTAACAAAAAAGAAGAAAATAAAAAGAAAATGCCACGCACACAACACAACCCACGCCAAACGCACACACACCACCAAACCCACACACGCACGCACCACGCACAACGCACGGGAACAGCTCCTGCACCTTATTTCCTCCCGTGCGTACCCCGTGATCTCCTGAGTTTCCCAGTCGTCTGCAGGTGCCCAAATAGTTGGGAAAAAAAGGAGCCCAATGGGACTCAAACCTGGGCGGCTAGGCCTTCCACAGCGTGGAAAGTGAAGCCTAATAAACCACTAGAAAAACGGGAATCGCTCTCCCAGTGTATATAAACAAACAAGCATCGCTGCAGGTCCTACATATCAAATATTAAAAAATGCACATCCGGCGAAGGAGACTCAGATAGTCTCACTGTGAAAAGACATGGGATGAGCAACAAAATACTTTTTTTACTAGCGAGGGCGTCGCTGTCTCTACATGCACCGAATTACAGGCATCACTCGAATTTAGCTTCGCTAGCTGCAGTGTGCGAAGTGACGCTCTAATCTTCTCTCACCTATTTAGGCATCACTCTTGGCTCACACTGCACAAGCCCTTCACCACAAGAAGCAGCCACAAGCATTGAGCTACAACCGACATAGTGTGTCTGTGTGTGTGTCTCTCTCTATATATATATCAAATTTTCGGGCGTGGAAGACCCATAACCCCAGTGAATATTTTCCAAAAACATATATTTGAAGACAATGCATGCCTGACTAAGACTACTGTAAGATAATTATTAAAGAACCCCAGAATCGTCATGAGAGTTGAAGATGGCGTCATTGTCAAGGCACAGTAAAGAACGATAATTGGAGCCGCTTTTTATCTGCCTGAAGAAAGAGACGAACGCGTGTCACAAGACTTCACAGTAAAGAAGATGAGCACTGAGGCAAATAATTGAAGCCACTTCAGAAGATATGTATGACAGAGCTTAGAAGGCTGAAGACATATCCAGAAGGCCCCTCTCTCTATAAAACGAGAAAGAGGAGGAAGATCATGAAAAAAGAAAAAAAACATCGGCAATTGCAGAGGCAGAACCGACACCCACATCACAACCACTCCACTTTCCATAAGCTCAGTATGATCTCAGAAGCATTCTGAAGATCAAAACCACCGCCACGAATAAGTTAGAACCCACTTCCTTTGTACTAATCCACCACTACCTGTAAATTAGTGTGTAACAGAGGTCCTCGTGATCCTCTTCTGCTTGTAACGTAATCAGGTTTGTGCTAAGTGGTTGGGGTTTCCCGAAAGGGAAAGCCATATATAAGCTTGCTCTATGAAATGGATTGAGCCTTTCCGTTTGAATCCCTGCTTTCCTTTAAGCTGGTTCATATGGGTCGATGTCTCTATGCTAGAGACCCTATAGGAGAAAACTCTGCGTGTGTTGTTCTCATGTTAGCCCAGTTAGCGGCGTTTGTAGAGAACCTTGTTGGCGCAGAGAAGTGTTCCATTCGGGTGGAACTGCTGGGGAGACGATAGGGCTGAGTCCTGTGTGTGCTTGGCTGGGGTTAGCAAGGGAGAAGATCGGGTTAGCTTTGGTTCGTGAAGCGAGCTAGTGATGCATACGGTGAGTACCGAATAGGATCAACACAAGCATAAGTTACACGTCCGGCTGAAAGATCGGTCTCGCCAACCTTGCAAAGATCACTGTGAAATATCCGCCGCGCATACTCATAACCCGTGCGCATAATCACGAATATTCAGCGATAATCACGCACCTAATAATCACGTGTCGCTCTCGTCATACAGTAGCTTTTTATATTTAATTCCCTATAATAGTGCTAAATAGTAGCCTTGAATATATATATTGGATTGCATAGTGTCCCAAATAGTGGTCTTAAATATTTATATCACTTATTCCGGATGTAAAATATTCAGCATGTGATTATAAATATTCAAGACTACTATTTGTGATACTATGCAATACAATATATATATTTAAGGTTACTATTTAGCACTATTATAGGGAATTAAATATGCAAAGCTACTGTATGACAAGAGCCACACGTGATTGTTAGGCGGCGTGATTATCAGTGAATATTCGTGATTATGTGTATGGGTTATGAGTATGCGTGCAGATATTTCACAGGATCTTTGTAAAGGTTGGCGAGACCGATCTTTCAAATTTAACGTGTGAAGATCTTTAGTTTGGTTTTGGCTAATTAATGAAACCTTAGGACTAATCTCTATACTTAAGTGTGTATCTAGCTTGAGATGGTTCTAGCCAAGTTATGAAGCATGAATGTCATGGTGGATGCATGTGATGATTCAAAAAGATGATCAAGTGCTTGGACTTGAAAAAAGAAAAACAAAAATTGGGCTCAAGGCAAAGGTATATCCATAAGGCCATTCTTGTTTTACACTCAAGACACCATAGAGGGTGTGAGTGATTTAGGTTTGATAACCGTACTATAAAGAGGAGAAAACTTCAATCGCTTTACTCACCTAGTGCCACTTATTTGAATTTTAAATTGCATTTGCATTTGGGTTAGTGACACGGTGGTTTTGATAAGAAGCTCCTTAGAATAGGCTTGAGAAATGTCATCTATTTATGCTCATGAGGTTTGACATAATTTGGATAAGATGACATATAATTTGGATCAAGTTGTGTTGGATTCGTTAGAAGAGAAAGGAGCTAACAGCTTGCTGAAATGAAAAAGAAAAAAAGAAGAAGAGATAACGTGCACATGCCTTCATTTATATATACATGTATACTGTATGTGTATATATGCACACATGCACACATGCAAGTACTACTTCATTGCCTATTGCTTGGTTGTGACGTGCTCTACCAAAGGCGTATGGCACAGCGGCTAATTGAATGACAATTGGATAAAAAAAAAAAAAAAAAAAAAAAAAAAAAAAAAGAGGAAGCATGGTGGGCTGGCCGGTCGACCTGCTAAGCTGGTGGCTGCTGGGCCGCTGCTCGTGCTGATCGCGTGCTGGGCCTAGTGGACGCCGACTGTTGCTGGCCGCAACGTGCTGCTGCCGCTCGGCTAGCCAAGCAAAGCTAGCAAGGCACCGGTTCATTTGTGTACGGATTCATCTCCACTCGTTCTTTCTCTGCCAAAGAAAAGAAGCCGCCGCCGCCTGAGCGTGAGCAAGAACAAGACGAGTGCGCCGCTGCTGCTGCCTTCAGAGCTGAGAGAGCCGTTGGGGCTTCTGCCCGTTAGGAGTTCAGCAGGGTATAAAGGTGCCGGTTCCCATTCCTTGCTCTCTCTCTCTTGCCTATTTTCGAAATACACAGTGAGCTGTGCTCTTGCTCTTGTAAACCCTAAGTGAGAGCTCCAATCCACATTCTCTCCATTGATTTATGCTCCAATCAAGTGAAGAGCAGTGCTCTAGAGATCGATTTGAGAGCTCCAAGAGGATTGCTTCCCTCTCCTCTCCATCTCCATGGTGGATTGTTGCTATTGAGAGGAGATTGGGAAACCCTACTGTACATTGCATTTGTGATTCAATTCGTGACACTAGGTGGTGATTGCTATTGTGGTATTCTTGTTACTCTTGGTGATTGTCGTCATTTAGACGTCGCCCTAGGCGTTCGGTATTTACCGAACCGATCGGTACGGTTCTTCGGTTCCCACCCAAATTCGGTTCCTGCAAAATAGGTATCGATCGGTTCCTTCCAAACATCAACACCGAGCAATTTCGGTTTCGGTATATTCGGTTCGGTTTCGGTAAATACCCAAAAATACCGAATGATGCTAGATGCACGTACCAGCAGACGAGTGGTTGCTTAGATCCTCATCCTCCGTCTCCTTGCCTCCTTGGGGTGCTTGTGGCGAGCGGTTGGGGAGGAGGAGAAGGCCACCTGCGGCCCTCCTCTTTGCTAAGCGCCCGCGGCCGTTAGACGGCGGCGCGGCTCGATGGCTAGGGGACGCCGGCGCGAGGGGCATAGCCGCAGTGGTGGGCGGCAAAGCATGGAAGCGCGGAGCCGCGGGCTAGGAGTGCGAGGCGGCGGCCGGCCGTGCACGCGGTGCGGTGGCCGATGGGCGGCGGCCGCGCGGCGGCCGGGCGGAGGAGGCACGGCGTGGGGGCGGGCGCGGGCCGCATGGTGAAGCCACGAGGGGGCGAGGGTGAAGTCGCGGCGTTCCTCTGCTTTTGGTCAAGTGACCGCCTGATTGGGTGAGTGGGCTAGGGTTCAGTTGGTGGGCTCTTCTTTGGGCTTACATAGTTAGGTGGGCTGATTCATTTTTTCGGTTCCATCCAGTAAATTTGGTTTACCGAGGCCCGAACCGAATTTACCTCGGTTCTTTCGGTACTTGAGAACTGAGAACCAAATAGGAACTGATTTTCTTTGGTTCGGTTTTTGGTATTTTTCGGTTTGGTTTCGGTTCTCGGTATTTCGTGCCTAGGCTGACCTAGACGGTTGGTGTTGGATTGATTGGTGAGGGGATTTGGTGATTGTGTCCGTCCCCAATCAAGGTGATATTGTGAGGGGTTGTGGTAGTTCCTAGCGGAGTGGTGGTTCCCGGCGGAGTGCTAAATTCTAACTCTAGTGGATTGCTCGTGTCATTGAGTTACCTCACTTATGTGTGGTGTTTTGGAGAGCCCGAGGGACCAACTAGCGAGTGCACCTTCTAGTCCAAGAACCATCAAGGTGTTGGTCGACACAACGGGGGACTAGCTTACCGGCAAACAAGTGAACCTCGGGGATAAATCAATTGTGTCATCTCTTGTCTCTCGGTGATTTTGGATTAATTGATATATATATTGTTGGAAGTATTTATTTGGTGATTGGCATCATCCTCTACATCTCACCGTTGGTATAAAAGTCAAATTCCCTTCTCTTTCATATTTGCAATATATTTTGTGGTAGAGTAGCAAGTAGATTTTCTTAGAGTAATTCATATATCTTGTTAGCCCTCTATCTAGTTAAACTAGAGATATAGCAATTGTGTGCCATAGAGACAACAATTACTAGAATTGCAATAGGTGGCTTGCCTAACAATTAGAGCTAGAGCAAACCCGTATTTAAGCCATTTGTTTTTCTAATATCTTTGCTCTAGTGTCTTTGTAGAATTTTTATTAGGCTATTTACCCCCCCCTCTAGCCATTTAGGACCTTTCAAGTGGTATTGGAGCCGAGGCACCGTTTGATCGAGGCTTAACAACCTACATTGAAGAAATGACTCAATTAAGTTTGCACATCAACAACACCAAGAGGGCACCTCCATTTGATGGAACCAATTATGCATATTGGAAGGTGAAGATGATAGCACATTTAAAGTCAATGAATAGAGAAGTGTGGAAGGCCACCAAACAAAGTTTGAAGTGGCAAATATGGAGGCTCCTACACTAGTGGAAGAGAGAAAGCTCCAATGCAACGATATTGCCATAAGTGCGCTTCATGAGGCACTTGATGACAAAAACTTTGAGCTTATCAAGTCCATACCGTTGCTCATGATGCTAGGGTAAAGCTTGAGGAAGCATATGAGGGCACCGAAAGCATCAAGGGGGCAAAGGCATACATCTTGCTTGAGAAGTTCAATAGTTTCAAGATGCAAGATGATGAAAGTGTGCGGGATATGTTTCATAGGTTGTTCACTTTGTGGAATGATCTCAAGGCCATCGGTGAAGACATCAAAGAGAAGACATTCAACATGAGGTTCTTGAGATGCTTGCCCGAAAAGATTTGGGATGTTGATCACCATTCTAGTGAAGACAAACTTGAAGAATTTGACTCCAAATCAACTCCTTGATGAAGTGATGACCAATGACTCATATAGAGATGATAGCAAGAAGCAAGAGTTGATCAACAAGAACAAGAAGAAGGAAAAGGAAGAGGATGACAAGAAGAAGACCGTGGCCTTTAAGGTCACATCCTCAAAGGGCAAAGGCAAGGCAAAGCAAGAGCAAGAAGATGAAGAAATTGATAGTGATGATGAGGCACTTGCATTGGTGGCAAAGAAATTTGGGAAGATGCTCATCAAGAAGGGATACATTCCTTCTAGGAGAAGAAGAAATGATCACAAGAGCAAGGAGGGTCCTTTGTTGTGCTTTGAGTGTGATAGTCCGGATCATGTGATTAAGAATTGTCCTATCAAGAAGAAGAAGGACATGGAGAAGGCCTACAAGAAGAACAAGAGAGGCAAGAAGTAGAAGAAGATGTCATTCAAGAAAGGCAAAGATGGTGCTTATGTTGTGACTTGGGATAGTGATGCCTCTTCCTCCGATGATGAAGAAGACAACACTCAAGGGAAGGCATTGGCTACATTTGCAAGTTACAAGAAGCCATCATTATTTGGGACATCCTCTACTTGCCTCATGGCAAAGCACACTAAGGTACAATGTGAACCTAGTAGTGATAATGATATTGATGATGATGATCATGTATCTTGTGCAAATGATAATGATGATAATATGTCTTGTGCTAGTGATAGTGATAATGAGAATGATGACCATCTAGAGAACAATTATTTGACATCATTCAACAAACACAAGATATTGCTATGTCTAAAAGCTAGAAGTGTAAGGAGTTGAATAAGAGGGTAAAAGCTCTTGAGCAACAACTTAGTGAGCTTAGTGCTTCTCATGAGAGTCTAAAGGAAGACCATGAGGAACTAAACTTGGCTCATACAAAGCTTGAAAAGGCTCACTCCATCTTGCTTGAGGAATATAACAAAGTGGTGGTTGTTGTATCATGTGACATAGGTGTAACTTGTGATATAATTGATGAATCTTTTTTATACACCTATAATTATGGAAACCACTAACCCCTCTTGTAGCTCTTCATCCACCACCACCCACTCTACCTCCACTAGTAGTGATTCATCACTAATAGTTGAGAATCAGACTCTCAAGAGAGAGGTGGATAAGCTCACTCATGCCTTAGGCAAAGTCTATGGTGGTGAGGCCCACTTGCTAAAATGCTTGGGTAGCCAAAGGTTTTCTCTCAACAAAGAGGGATTGGGCTATACTCCCAAGAAGGGCAAGGCAGCCTTTGCAACTCCAAAGCCTAGCTTTGTGAAGAGCAATGGTCGGTTTTGCAATAGATGCAAGCAAGTTGGGCACCTAGAGCATAATTGCCATAAAAAAGAACATGAACAAGAAAAATGATAATATTTCATCTATTTGCTTTGATTCATGTTATTTGCTTACCAAGGGTGAGAAGGGTGTCAAGGCCAAGTTCATTGGTACTCCCATTGTTGGCCCAAAGAAGAAGGCTATTTGGGTGCCAAAGGCCTTGGTTGCTAACCTCCAAGGACCCAAGCAAAGATGGGTACCTAAAGCTTATTGATTTGATTGTAGGTAAACTATAAGTCCGAGGAAGGCATTGGATTCTTGATAGTGGGTGCACTCAACATATGACCGGGCAATTAAGAATGTTTGAATCTATTCAAATGGGTGATCAAAATGGGCATGAAATCACATATGGTGATAATAGCAAGGGAAATGTTATTGGTCTTGATAAGATTGCTATATCAAATGACAAGAGCATTTCCAATGTGTTGCTAGTTGAGAGCTTGAGCTATAATTTGCTATCGGTTGCTCAATTGTGTGATCTTGGTTTTAAATGCATATTTGGTATTGAGGATGTTGAGGTTGTTAGTCTTGATGGATCTTGCATATTTAAGGGCTTTAGATATGAGAACCTTTATCTTGTTGATTTCAAGACCAATGAAGCCCAATTGAGTACTTGTTTGATCACAAAGTCTAGTATGGGTTGGTTATTGCATAGAAGACTTGGTCATGTTGGTATGAAGCAATTGAACAAACTAGTCAAACATGATCTTGTTAGAGGCTTGAAGGATTTTGAATTAGAAAAAAGATAAGCTTTGTAGTGCATGTCAAGCCGGCAAGCAAGTTGGCAATACTCATCCCAAGAAGAGCATAATGAGCACTAGCAAGGCATTTGAGTTGCTTCATGTTGATTTGTTTGGTCCAACCGCATACACTAGCATTGGAGGCAACAACTATGGATTTGTAATAGTGGATGATTTTACAAGATACACATGGATATTCTTTTTTGAGTGACAAGAGTGATGTGCATGATATATTCAAGTCATTTATGAAGAGATGCCACAATGAATTTGATATCACAATCAAGAAAGTGAGAAGTGACAATGGTAGTGAATTTAAGAACACAAGAATAGATGAGTTGTGTGATAGCTATGGCATTGGACATCAATTTTTGTCCAAGTATACTCCTCAATCAAATGGTCTTGTTGAGAGGAAGAATAGGACTCTAATTGATATGGCAAGATCAATGCTAAGTGAGTACAATGTGAGTGTTGGCATTTCTTAGCATCATCGCTAAAGATAAATAATATCCTTAGTGACAACGTTAAGAAACGCCAGTGATAGATGGATTCATATGTTTGCGATAGTCAATCCGCAAGCGCACGGATCTATCATTGTAGCATTTCACCCGGGAGTATTCGCGTATCATTATTTATATTTTCCCAAAGGAAGGCAGGCTTATGTAAAGTCTAGCATAATAATGATGATAGCCCCACAATGTATTTATGAATAACCAATAGTCTAGTGTAGGGGTAAGTAAATGATATTCGAGGATAGTGAGAACACACTTAAAGCTACTACACATTAAAAGAGAAAATAAAGATAAAGAGAAAATCTACTATGAGCCGGCAATTCTAATATCGCTCATGGGTTGAACTCTAGTGACATATGTGGAGCATGAATCATCATGGAATTACGATTATATGATGTGGAGATGCCCGTAGGGTATGCCAGCCGATAGACACTTTCGAACTCCAACTCAACACCGGACGTGGAGGAGTACAATGGGCGAACAGGGGCTGTCACCACCTGCCCCCTACCTCACTACCGTGGGATGCCGACATTTCTGATGGTTACTATAGACCTGGACACCACGTCCACGTGTATAGAAAACTACCTAAATCCCCCCCCGGGACTCCGACCCTATGGATCGACAAGCAAGGATAAAGGTAAACCCGAAGGTACACCAAACCATCATATTCTACATAATTCTATAATTTCTCCATGAACTACATATGAACAAGCAATGCTATAATTAGTCATGTTAATTTTCACAATATATTAACTATATTCTAGTTCACATATTATAAAGATAACATGAGGATAACTATACTCTAGTTTGAACGCATTACGATATGAATATAAGGACTTGAATAAAGAAAAGACCTCCATAGTATATTACCAAAAGATCCTTTCAAGGAGAGACAAGCCCTCCTTGAAGCTCAACCGTGCTCAAAACTACAACTAGACTAAGAAGTGCAAGTGAAGTGATAGTCCTCCAAGGTGTGTGTTCTTCTCTAAAGGGGGGGTACCCCTCTATTTATACAAGGGGAAACGGTGATTTTGGCGGGAGTTTTGGCGCCAACCGCGAAAAAGCACCGCATGCAACCGCCGCTACGCCTTCGGGACAGTCACGAGACAAGGCGCGGCGGGATCGGGCTGGTCCTGGCATGGCCGCGGCACCTTTGTCGGGGTCGGCCCGGTTTGGCCGCCTCGGCGTCCGCCTTTGCGGTGGGCTTGTGGCCCACTCCGTAGGTCATGTGCCCGGGGTGCTTTTGCCCGGTTCGCGTCGCTTTTGGCCTATTTGCATTCTCCTTGTCCAAAGCGCAGTCCTAACGTGCGCTTTTCGGCTTTATTCGGCGTACTTTCACCTGTTTCCACGTTTGTGCCTGCAAAACATGTTTTCTTCGAATACAAGTGGAACTAGGTTAATAGTAACGGTTTATGTGACATAAGTGTGCTTTTTCTCTCTTATGTAGAGCTAAGTTGGCGGTATAGAGTGTATGCTTTTGACCGCCAACAACTCCCCCAAGCAACCTTTGCTCGTCCCCGAGCAAATAGCTAAGTGTTTTGGTTGTTGATCGGGGAGTTGCTTCAATGCCGATATAAATCAAAGTGTACCATGTTTATAACAAAGTGTTCACTCATTGTTTAAATAAGTTGGCATTTTTATCTATCCTTATTACTTTCGAATCATATGGGGCTTATGACATTTTCCACATTCTTGGGTGGTTGCAAGATAGAATGATTATATAGAAACACTATTCCTTCATTCTTTTGATCAACTATCCATCCAGGATTTATTTTATTTTAAATACTTTTGAGAGAGTATGGTTTCTCTCTTTCCCTTTTTTTGGAGAGGTGGGCTCTACTCACCCTCGGACTTGTGTCCATTATTTCTGTCTTTTTTTGAAGATGTGGGCTCTTCTCACCCTTGGACACATGTCCATTTTTTCATCTCTCTCTCTTTTTTTTAGATTCAGATTCACGGATGTCAAGTCTCTCTAAGAACAAAATTATAGTAGAATCTCTTGTACCATATCATATCCGGCAACAACTTAGAAAAGGATCATGTACTTGCAACCCACATTTTATCAAGTTTTTAGGACAAGACAATATTAGCCAACAAACTTAAACATTGAGGAATTCTAAGTTATAAACTAGGTACAAGCTGATTTATAAACAGTGCAACTATTCATCATTTCAACTTGAGAGAGATCTACACAATCCTAAGTCACATAAAGGAGCGGAATAAAATATTTTTGTTGTTTTTAGCATTTTGCGCTTTTTTTTAAAGAAAGAGACTAGAAATGACTTGGGAAAATAAAGGCTTACCTTGTGGGGGCTCCTTCCCCTCAAGCTAGGTCGGCCTATGCATCGGGGTGGTACCCCATGAAGTGCTAGAATGCTCTATCCTCCTCACGGCGTCATTTGCTCTGCCCGCCGCTGGCATGGCTGTGACCTCCCTGGCCGGTGCTCCCGGTAGCGCCCGATCAAAAACCCGCACATATGTGTGAAGTGTATCGCGAATCTCACCTGTGCATACCTCAATGCCTCGGACTCGTGTGTTGAGCTCTTGGATCGTCTGAGGGTCCACTGTGGATCGACGTGGTGAAACCGGTGGAGTCATTCCATCAGACTCGGACGATATCTCATATGTGTCCCTCCATCCTGAACCGCCTGCCTAGTCCGGGTGTGGGGCGTGTCCATAGCCAGCCTGGTAACCAGGTGCGTACCCGGGGTTCGGCATTGCCGAGAAGAACCCAGGTGTAGGTGTTGGCCCATAACCAGGTGCGAAACCTGGTGTAGGAGTCTGCACAAAGCCAGGTGTGAAACCTGGTGTAGGTGCTGGCGCAGGTGTAGGTATCTGAGAGGTTCCTCCTTCATCCCTTCTTTGCTCTCTGGATGGCCCGTGAGACCGCGAGAACTCTTGCGTGCTTTGTCTGATGGGACCGGCGAAGGTAAGTGATTGGGACTTATACAGAGAGTATTCCGGGTTAGGAAGCGGAATCTCAACTGTATAGCTCGAAAAATGATAAATAACCTTTTCACGGTCATGTTCATCGAGCTTAATGTGATGTCCTTGTATCAAGGATTGTATCGTGATCTCCATGCGTGGGGTAGGGATGTAAAGAACATCCTGTCCCTCCAACACATTGAGGCCACGGGCTATCCATGTCACAAGGGAGGTGCAAGAGACAAAGGGTAGTATGTTTAAAAGTTTCCAACATCCATTCAATTATTTCTTTAACAGGAGCAATTTTAATTCAGTGCACCATGGCAAAGAGACATTTCATTTCAACATCATGAATGCGACGAGGATCGTGTCTAGGGAACAAGGTCATAGCCATCCATTTATGCATAAATCTCAGAGATGGGTGATGGATGTTTGCATTGACAGGAGCAAATCTAGCATCTGAGCAATCTAATCAAGAGATTTTCATGAAAAATGCATTACGATTGTACCCAGGAAGAGATGCATCTAGGTTTATTGAGCACTTCTTTGCATTAAACCCTATGTACCCAGCAATTTCTTTCAGTGCAATAATGAAAAGCATTGAAAATTTGGAAAGAAATGCCTTCATTAAAAACTTGCAAAGTGCTCGAGGAATTGAATGGTGAGAAGTCTAGAACCTAGATCATCAAGAGGATCTATCTTTGACCAACCAACGGCTCTCCACATAAGAGGAAATTCTCGAGTCCATACCTAGCTTTTGGAGGGCCTCTTGGGAGAAGCATGGCGTGTGGGTGAAGTGACGATCCTTGAGGAGGAGGTACCCTTGCATCTCCAGGCCTTCTTCCAAGTTGAGGTACGGGGCGTCGGCTTCGGCGATCATCATCTGTGCTTGGACTTGTGGAGGAGCGTCTTCTTCGTGCGTCGGACTCTCGTTGCCCTCGATGTAGTGCGAGCTTGAGCCTTGGGAGGGCCTGGAGCTCCTTCTTGTGGCCTTCTTGTATGCTCTGGCAATCTTCCTCCCTAGCTTGTTCATGTTGACAAACACAAAAAAGAGAACAAGAACTCGAACAATGGTGATGTTAGCTAGAAAATTCTTACGAGCTCTTGATCGTAGGCAAGTTGTGGCCGATGTGCGGAGGAGGTTTTTCTTGCACTAGGGCCTTGCACAAGTTCTTGAGAGCAAGAAAGAATGGAGAGGTGAAGTGGGAGAGTGAAAATGTGAGAATGAGAGGGGTGAAGAGCTCTCCCGGCCACCTCGCATATTTATAGCGAGAAGCACCCGCGACACTCGGGCATGGGCAACGGCTACAAACTGCCGAAAGGGGGCCGGCCGGCGCGCTCCCCTGTGCGCGCCACGCTATCTTTGGCGCGGTCGGACCCTAGTGGGCCCCGCTGTCGCCCGGCTTTTGCGGGTTGGCGGCAATGGTCGAAGTCGACTCGAGCCCGTTGGTGCCGGTCGGATTCGACCGCTTGCTCTAATTTTTATTTTCCCAAGTTTTATTTTGATTTTTAAATAAAAATTATTTTTTGGGTATGTTTTATATGTCTTTATTTATGGCAAATAAATTGGGTACTAAAAACAAGAGTTTATTTTATGAGTTGGGAAGTTTGTAAAATTTTGTTTATTTATATATATATATTTATTATAGATAGGAAATAAATAAATTAAAAACTTATAGATTTTTAAGCAAATTAAATTTTTACTAGAAAATTAAAATTTTAAAGAAACTTTAATATAAATTAAATTATTACCGACTTACCTTGGGGATTTTTACCGAAGGACATGTTGGAATCTGGAAGAAGGCGGGATTGATTTGAATGTCTTCCGCCTTTACCCCGAATTTCTTCTAGTGTGAGCTCGTTGTCCTTCTTGGAAGGTGTTTGCTTTACTCGCCAGATCTTCTTGGTGGTCTTTGGTGGCGAGGTTGTCGGTGTTGTTTGTTCCTTCTTCTTCCACACCTTTTTGGTAGATGCCGAAGTGGCCCTTGGTTTCTTTTCGAGACTCTCCTTGTTAGGAACAACTTTCTCTTTTACATTATCTTTTTTTCTTAGGAGCCGCCTTTTTCTTTGGCTCGGCTTTTGTTTCTTTAAAGTCCTAGCCGGTTGAGGGAGGCTCATGAATTTCTCGGGGATTTATCACTATTTCCCTGCAGATCATGGAACACTTTGCTCTCCTGACCGACGAATCTTCTTGGGTTGGGTTTTAGGCCTTCTCTCCCTGACTGGGTTGACTGTACGGTATCCGTTGAAATGGCACCGTACTGTCTCATCGGGGAGTTGCAGGTTGATCCTTCCCGTTCCAACAAATATGGTGGCATTTGCTGTGTTGAGGAACGGTCTTCCCAAGAGTAGTGGTACGTCGTCACTTTCCCCATGTCCAAAATGACAAAATCTGTGGGGATGTAGCCGTTTTTTGCACTCGTACAGGATGCCTTCGGCTATGCCTTCGCTATCTTGATGGATTGGTCCGCCATTTGGAGTTGCATCTTGGTGGGGGTGAGTGATGAACATCTCAATGCTTCACTCATCTTCTTAAACATGATGTTGACACTTGCCCCAGTGTCGCAAAGAGGCCTTCTCAATGATGTGTGGGCCGATCGAATGGTGATTGTTGGATGCCCGGGATCCGCCTTCTTTGCGACGAATGGTGTCTCTACAAAAACATCCGGGTAGGTCCGACTCAGGGTTACCAATCCTCATTGTCACCATGTTAACCAACTCAGTAAAGGTTTTGGCTTCCACCAATCCCTCTTGTGAGTTGGGTGTGATAATAGATGACATTTGAGAAATATGAGTTTCAATCATTTTATTAAAGCTGGATTGATTCTGAACAGCAGTAGATAAATTTTCAAGCTTTGAACTAATGGATTCTAGCATTTTATCATTATAAGATATTTTCTTATTTAAAGACTCATTAATCTTAGCTTGACCAAGAACTAAATCTTTCAAGGAGGGTTGGTTTGAATGGTAATTGGAATTGTAATTATAATTAAAACTGTTACCTCCTTGTGGGCGTTTGTTCCACCCATTGTTGTTACCTGGATGGTACCCATTGTTGATGAAGGTCAGTTCTTCATGAGTTTCGGGGTAGTTGTTGCCCGAATGTCCGACCTCTCCACAGACTTCACATGTCATCAATGCTTCTGGAGGTGGTACGGTACTGTTCATGGCTTCCTTCTCGGCAGCTCTTTCTCCCAATCTTTTTAGCAACAGGTCCATCTTGGCGACGAGCATGTCCTTTTATTTGACGGGATGCATGCCTCTTTTTGCTGGGGCTCTGTCATCTCCCCATCCTTGGTTGTCGATCATCTTCTCAATGAGAGCTTCGGCTTTCGATGGTGAGGGATAGAAATGCCCCTCAGCAGAAGAAGATCAATGTGGCCCTTACACATGGGTGTAAGACCATTGTAGAAGTTTTGGAGCATGAGCCACTTCTCCATGCCGTGGTGTGGGCAGGCAAGGATGTACTCTTGCAACCTTTCCCATGCCTCGGGAATGGGTTCATTGGAGTTCTGCTAGAAGTTGAAGATTCTTGCCCGCAGGGCATTGGTTTTGCCCATTGGGAAGAATCATGCGAGGAACGCCGTGGAGCACTTGCTCCATGTACTGACTTGTTCCTTGTCCTTGTAGAACCACTGCTTCGCCTTCCCCATAAGGGAGAAGGGAAACAGTCGGAGCTTGATTGCATCAGGTGCAACGTCCTTGATGACTATGGTGTCACCACGGCTCCGGGAAGTTTTGAAGGTGTGCATTAGCATCCTCGCTTGGCAATCCACAGAATGGATTGGCCTGTACCATCGTGATGAGGACAGTGCGGATCTCGAAGTTCTTGTCTCCCACGTTGACTTGAGGTCCAGTGGGCACATTGCCCACCGCAGGGACAGAGTAGTCGCGGAGTGACTTGGCCATGAGTGTTGGTGAGGATGGTACTGGGGCGACGGGGTCAACCAACGGTGGAGTAGCGATAGGTGTAACGGCACGGGACCGTTTCTTTCTGATCAACGCCGCCGGATTGTCAATGAAGTTGTTCGGTAGGTTGCAACCAGTCATACACTATCCCTATTTTCGTCCACAACAAGAAGAAAACAAAAAGAGTTAGACTGCAAAGACTAGGGCTATCATTCATACATGTGGTTATAACCATCTTATGCTAGCTTTGTTTTTTCTTTTCATAAACCATGCCTTCCCCAAGAACGGCGCCCGAAAATGCCACATCATCGCTAAAGATAAATAATATCCTTAGTGACAACGTTAAGAAATGCCCGGTGATAGATGGATTCATATGTTTGCGATAGTCAATCCGCAAGCGCCGCGGATCTATCATTGTAGCATTTCACCCGGAGTATTCGGTATCGTTATTTATATTTTTTTCAAAGGAAGGCGAGGCTTATGTAAAGTCTAGCATAATGATGATGATAGCCCCACAATGTATTTATGAATAACCAATAGTCTAGTGCAGGGGTAAGTAAATGATATTCAGGATAGTGAGAACACACTTAAAGCTACTACACATTAAAAGAGAAAATAAAGATAAAGAGAAAATCTACTATGAGCCGGCAATTCTAATATCGCTCATGGGTTGAACTCTAGACATATGTGGAGCATGAATCATCATGGAATTACGATCATATGATGTGGAGATGCCCGCAGCTGGTATGCCAGCCGATAGACACTTTTAGAACTCCAACTCAACACCCGGACGTGGAGGAGTACAATGGGCGGAACAGGGCTGTCACCACCTGCCCCCTACCTCACTACCGTGGGATGCCGACATTTTCGATGGTTACTATAGACACGACACCACGTCCACGTGTATAGAAAACTACTTAAATCCTCCCGGGACTCCGACCCTATGGATCGACAAGCAAGGATAAAGGTAAACCCGAAGGTACACCAAACCATCATATTCTACATAATTCTATAATTTCTCCATGAACTACATATGAACGGTTAATGCTATAATTAGTCATGTTAATCTTCATAATATATTAACTATATTCTAGTTCACATATTATAAAGATAACATGAGGATAACTATACTCTAGTTCGAACGCATTACGATATGAATATAAGGACTTGAATAAAGAAAGGACCTCCATAGTATATTACCAAAAAGATCCTTTCGAGGAGACAAGCCCTCCTTGAAGCTCAACCGTGCTCAAAACTACAACTAGACTAAGAAGTGCAAGTGAAGTGATAAGTGCTCTAAGGTGTGTGTTCCTCTCTAAAGGGGGGGTGTACCCCTCTATTTATACAAGGGGAAACGGTGCTTTTGGCGGGAGTTTTGGCACCAACCGCGAAAAGCACCGCATGCAACCGCCGCTACACCTCCGGGATAGGTCACGAGACAAGGCGCAGCGGGATCAGGGCTGGTGATGGCGTGGTCGGCCCGTGGTTTGGCCCGCCTCGCATCGCGCCTTTGCGGTGGGCTTGTGGCCCACTGTAGGTCATGTGCCGGGGGGGTGCTTTTGCCCGGTTCGTGTCGGTTTTGGCCTGTTTACATTCCACTTGTCCAAAGCGCAGTCCTGACGTGCGCTTTTCGGCTTTATTCGGCGTACTTTCACCTGTTTCCATGTTTATGCCTGCAAAATATGTTTTCTTTAAATACAAGTGGAACTAGGTTAATAGTAATGGTTTATGTGACATAAGTGTGCCTTTCTCTCTTATGTAGAGCTAAGTTGGCGGTATAGAGTGTATGCTTTTGACCGCCAACAGTGAGTCAATCTTTTTGGGCCGAAGCCATCAACACCGCATGCTATTACATCAATAGATTGTATTGTCATCCATTGTTGGGAAAGACACCATATGAGATATTGAATGGAAGAAAGCCCCACATTTCATATTTTAGAGTATTTGGTTACAAATGCTACATATTGAAGAAGGGAACTAGACTTGGCAAGTTTGATAAGAGATGTGATGAAGGCTTCTTACTTGGTTACTCCACTACTAGCAAGGCATATAGAGTATGGAATAGCTCTAGTGGTGTACTTCAAGAAGTTCATGATGTTGAGTTTGATGAAACCAATGGATCTCAAGATGAAGTGCAAAACCTTAGTGATGTGAAGGGATCTCAATTGGTGGATGCTATGTAGAACATGGACATTGGAGATATTAGGCCAACACAAGTGATTGATATTGATAGTCAAGATCAAGTGGCAACATCTCTAACCGAGAGCAAGCTAGTGGTTATCAAGGGCAAGATCAACAAGAGGCTAGTACATCATCTAATGAAAACATGTCAAGTGACCAACCAAGTTCAAGCAATCAAGTCCCAATACTCTAACCATCTCATATTGCAACGGATCATCCTATTAATCAAATTGTTGGTGATATTGCTAGTGGTGTGCAAACTAGATCAAGGCTAGCATCCTTTTGTGAGCACTTTGCTTTTGTGTCACAAGAGGAGCCAAAAGATATTGAGAAAGCCATGAAAGATGAGGAATGAGTTATTGGTATGCAAGAGGAGCTAAACAATTTTGATAGAAATGAAGTTTAGGAATTGGTAGAAAGGCCAAAGAACTACAATGTCATTGGGTGTTCAACAACAAGCAAGACCAAGATGGCATAGTAGTAATAAACAAAAGCAAGACTAGTTGCTCAAGGTTACACTCAAATTGAGGGTCTTGACTTTGGTGAAACTTATGCTCCAGTTTGCAAGACTAGAGGCAATTAGGATTCTATTAGTGTTTGGACACCCAGAAAACCCGCCTCGGCGGCTTCTTGTGTGGGGAAAGGAATGCGGGCGTGCGTGTGTACTCACGTACACAAAACAAAAAGAATAGGAACACGTATTTTATTAATCTCATGAGTAACAAATACAAGTTCCTAATAAACGTCTTGCCATGACCAGCTGGCGGCACTCTAACCGGCGATTGTGTCTTCATGGTTCATAGGGCCTCGGAAGGCACCTACTTAATTACCCCCGTGATTAAGATCACGGAGTACCTCCGATTAAGCTGCTGTGGTCGCCGCCGCCGATCTTCGCTTCACGTCTCCATGTAGTGTGTTGGTGTAGATGGGGTTGGCGTCGGCGTGTCCATGGCCTCGTCGGTCCATGAGCCGGTAGAACGTGGCTAGAGTATTAGCCACGCCGCCTGTGTCGTTCGCCTCGTCGGTGTCGAACGGCACATGAGTTGTAGTGGTAGTAGCACTTGCGGGGTTGATGTAGCTTGGACTGATTTGGACTTCCCTCGCAACGCCGTCGGGTACGCCGTGGAACTTGATCACGTAGAGTAGTTGAAGTTGTAGTAGTTGATGAAGACTTGTGTTCGCCTTCGTCGTCCGCCTCGTCGGCGTGGGCTGGAGTCGTAGTGGTAGCTGGAAGATGTACATGGCTCGATCGCCTAACAGCTTCACCTGATGCACACAAAATACAAAAAGATAAAATTATATAAATAGGGCTCGAACGACAGTCGAGCTCCGGATCATAGTTTACTCTATGAGGCACATGAAGGGCACTCACGTACACGCATAGGCATATGCATGTATACATACAACTTGATGGTTGCTGGTATCCTCCTCTTGGCTTGTTAGCACACGTATATGAGCACGAATGTGCAAGCACCCATGCACATGCATGAATGCGTCATTGCCGATGTGTCTTAGTACGCCCCACGACACCTCAGCATAATCTCGACTGCGGCAACAGATGGCGTGGGTGTGTGTCCCTTGGTCGCTGCTTGGCATGCGTGTCGTTGGTGCACGGCAGCCTACGGGCGTAAGTGTGGAGCGTCTTGTTGACGACGTCCGGACTTGTCTTCGTAGTGCGGCGGTGTCATCGATGGTGTAGACGCCGAGGTAGATGGAGCCGCCGTTGATGGCGTCCAAGCTCGCCTCAGTCGTGCAGCACGCGACGTCGTCGGTGTAGACGAAGATGCCGGCCGACGGCCCGGCATGGTGTGGAGTTGACCACACGCACCGTCTTGCCATGGGAACCGACGATGAAAGGCATGGCATGGCATTTGCTATGGCTCGACGTCGAACTGGCTGGTGTTGTAGATAGAGTCGTCGTAGCGTGCACGGCTCGAATGTCCCGGCGGCATCACCTGAAACACAAAAGATGAAACTAGATTCAGGGCTCGAACGATAGCCAAGCTCCCGATGGTTGGCTTTGTGTGATTCGATTCAAGCTCATGCATATACATGTATATATGCATATGTGTACATGCGGCTTGGCTTGGCTGAGATGGTCGTTGTGAGCATGCATGTGCAAGCACCACACATGGTGCTGCATGAATGCATCATCATGGTGTTCCAGCACCTCATCGTTGATCTCCTGGCGCCAGGTGAATAATGACACGATACCAGCGGCGACCTCGCCGGTGTTGATGTGGAGCCATCGTTGGATGGCGTCCGAGCTCGCCTCCATGATACGGCGGTGTCGTCGATGGTGTAGACACGGAGCCGTTGTCGATGGCGATCATTTGGCATGGGGGCACGCTCGCCCGGCGATGCCGTCTCGTTGGGTTTGATGCAGTCGTCCGGTGTCAGGTGCCTCTGGACGTCAACACAATGTAGTGGATGCATGCATCTCGGCCATGCCCTCCGGCGCCACACCGTGGTGGCCAGCCTATCGCCGGCTCTTGCCGTCATGGCTGTGTACTAATACGATGGTGTGCTCTGGACAGCGATAGAGTGCGGCCATCCACTTGGTCCTCCTCGGCATAGGATGAAGCCATGGATGATCTTGATCTTGGCCGGCGCGTAGCTGGGGCGCACGTGGCGGCGCTACCTCCGTTGGTGGCGGCGACGAGAACGTGCGAGTCGGCCAGCGCAGGACTTGACCGTACGTGCTGCCGATGAGTATGAAGAGGCGCTCGTTTACGCTCGCTTACGGTGATCGTCCTGAGGCACGTATGTGTACATACGGCAGGACGCCTTCTCTGGCTGCCTCTCGTCGATGGCACCCGTGACGGTGGGTACCCATGCTGTGATCCAATCGCTCATGCGGATCTTGGCCGACGGCGGCATGGTGGCTTGGTGTCACGATGTAGATCGGGCTGGACGAAGTCAGCGCCAGTGACGGCGGCCGGCGCCATGGCAGCGGCTGACTTTCTCTCTGTGATCCGATCAGCCAGGCATGACTCGTTCTCGGTGGCACAGGCGCTATGTTGGCTGCCTTCGTCTCCACATCTCTGGCCGGCGGCGCCTGCTAGGGCTGCCTTCATCTGCTCCAGACCTCCATACGGATGGCGCTGTGCCGGCAGCCTACCCATGGGTTGATCTGGATCTCGGGAGTTGGTGCGCAGCCTGACGGCGCGTGGATCCAAAGTCCGGTCTCCTCTATGGAGTGCAGGGGCTTCTTTTTATAGGCCACGTCTAGGGTTGAGGAGAGGCTCTTGGCTGCACGCAGCGCCGCCAGGAATCGGTTGAGGCCCCGCCGAGATATCCGGCCATCCAGTGCTTATCGCTTGGAGAGTCGAGAGATATCCGGTCATCATGTGCTTATCCCTTTGATGTCTCGGTTACGGGAGAGATTAGCTTACCGCTGATCCGTGGGCCTGGTTTCGACATGTAGTTGAGCACAGATACGTTGCTTGCCTAGTTCACGTTATCAACCGTACATAAGTACATGACTCCACATGTTTGAAAATGTTTATCTCATATTGGCGCACATGCGTACGTATAGGTGCAGGCGTGCAGCCATACACACACTATCTTGTCATAAGCACATACAGGATTAAAGTGTATGTATATATATGTAACTTGGAGTATATACATATATGCACTCCTCTCCTTAGTCCTTATAGCTGCTAGACGCCATGCGTATACTGGCTGTCAGCTCGACCATTGATCTTGAGGATACGATATATACGTACCCAAAGCCAATATATAATTATTAGCTTTGCTTCTCTTATCTCATACAAACATATATGGCACACCGTTGAGTACAAAATATTTCTTGATAGCACATATTAATGTATATGCACATGTGAGAGAAAAGTTTGTACAAAATCTCGTCAAACAATTAGCTTTTGCATGTGCCCATGACATCAAGCTCCATCAAATGGATGTGAAGAGTGTTTTTCTCAATGACTTTATCAATGAGCTTGTCTATGTTGAACAACCTTCCGGTTTTGAAGATTATCACGACCCCAACCATGTGTACAAGTTGAAGAAGGCATTATATGGCTCGAAGCAAGCACCTAGAGCATGGTATGAGAGATTGAGGGATTTCCTACTCTCAAAGGGTTTTAAGATGGGAAAGGTTGACACTACTCTCTTCACTAAGAAGATTGGCAAAGATTTGTTCATCATGCAAATATATGTTGATGATATCATATTTGGATCAATAAATCAAGACTTTTGTGAAGAGTTTGGTAATATGATGGCAAAAGAGTTTGAAATGTCCATGCTTGCTGAACTTACATACTTTCTTGGTCTTCAAATCAAGCAAATGAAGAATGGCACATTCATTAGTCAAGGCAAGTATATAAGGTACAAGATCAAGAAGTTTGGGATGCAAGATGCTAAGGGGGTCAATACACCTATGGGTACAAGTGGCACCTTGGATAGTGATGTGAAAGACAACATGGTTGATCAAAGGCTATATTGGTCTATGATTGGAAGTCTACTCTATGTTACCGCTTCAAGGCCCGATGTCATGTTTAGTGTGGGCATGTGTGCAAGGTTTCAAGCCTCACCTAGAGAGAGTCATCTCAAAGCATCCAAGAGAATATTGAGGTATTTGAAGCAAACACAAGATGTTGGATTCTGGTATCCCAAGGGGTCTAGTTTTGAGCTTATTGCATATTCAGACTCCGATTATGGGGGTTACAAAGTAAATAGAAGAAGCACTAGTGACACTTGTCAATTCCTTGAAAGATCTCTAGTGTCATGGTCATCAAAGAAGCAAACAAGTGTGGCACTCTCAACCGCCCGAAGCCGAATACATTAGTGCTGGTAGTTGTTGTGCACAATTGCTTTGGATGAGATCAACCTTGAAGGACTATGGATTTGATTTTCATCATGTGCCATTATATTGTGACAATGAAAGTGCTTGCAAGATGACACAAAACCCGGTCCAACACACAAGAACTAAGCACATTGACATAAGACATCACTTCATAAGAGATCATCAACAAAAGGGTGACATTGCAATTCATCCAATTGGCACTAAAGATCAACTAGCCGATATCTTTACCAAGCCACTTGATGAGAAAAGGTTTTGCAAGCTTAGAAATGAGTTGAACATTCTTGATTTCTCCAACATGAGTTGAATGCACCCCATATATATGACATGCCCTTCATCAAGCAAAGCCAAGGTATAATTGTTTGACATGTCATACATGATATCTATGGACTTATTAGAACATATAGACATATATTGTGGTCTCTTAGGAGAATTCATGGAAAATTAATGAATTTCAATGTATGTATGCCATCACTATTGCTTCTATGTCTTGCTTGATTTAGTGATGACATATGACATGCTTGTGGGCTTGCAAACTCAAGTATTGAATTTGGATGTATTGTCAAATGTTTAATTCAACATAGGCAAGATAACCCTTTCATGAGGTGTGAAGAAGCTTGTATTTGGTTCAAACCGAATTATATAGTTAGCAAACTACTGGAACACCCTTAGTCACCCAATGTCAATCCCGTACTGACCCGACCACAGCCGCGTAGGGGCTACAGCCTGGAAAAATTATGTGCATACTGTATCAACGGGAGCGCACAAATAAAAAACTGAGGGAGTATTAACCTACTTTTTTCTTCTATGTACAATGAAAACATTAGGTTCAGGGATTTGTTGCCAACAAATTAAAAAATCATTCTAGATTAATTTGCATAATTTTTTTTTTTTTTTTGAAAGGCGTCAAAATTCAAAGACAAAGTTTAGGCCCATGATGTCATAAGACATGTACCGCAACAACATCCATGGTAATTTAAGCTAATAATGTTTCAATTTAAAAAGATAATAATATTAGTGATATTTACAATATGCACCCAGCCATTGTCACTGACAGCCACACTTGCTGGCCCGAAACACGACACCGCCACCCGCTCAGATCGAGCCGCCGCCACCGCCGCCTCAGAGATCCTCGATCCGCCGCTACCACCCGCCTGCAGCCATGGAATATACGGAATGCCACACACATGTTCCGGAGAGGTAACAAAATGCATACATTTGCAAATTAGGGTATATATGTCCTAAACGACCTCTAAATTCTACACGGAGGGAGTATTTTTTATAGTGGTGGCATTGTAAATTCGGGTATGCAATGAGGTCTTTTCTGCTTACAACCCGAGCCGTCCACCCCGTCTTCACTCCAATATATGTAACCCCAGGTGCAGTGGCGAAGCTACATTCACGTATCGGGGTCAGCCGACCCCGACGGTTTTGCCGTGACCTGTGGCACCCAGTGAAATTTGGCCACGTTGGACCCCCGCAAAAATTACGTGGTATTGCCCAGCAGCCCAGCACACAACGTGGTATTGCCCGGCAGCCCAGCACACAACGTGGTATTGCCTCAGCCCATGCAAGCCCAGTAGGCAGTAGCACACCCAATGGCCCAGGCCCAGCTCTCCTTTCATGTAACGTCTTAAAGATAGTTTTCATTGCAACGTAACCCTTAATAGGCTTTATGAATGTGTAGTACAGGCTATCTTTTATGGAAGGGAAGCTTTCAACAATAGTCTTTTCATCTCCGTGAATTTTGTCATGACAAGGCGTTCGGCACCATTATCATCATTGGTTTCTACATGAAAATTGTTTGCACGGATGTTTTTGAAGCTTAACAAAGTTCTTGTTGATTCAGGATAAAGTAATGCTTCCTGGATTACTAGTTCGGTTCCATTAGGGAGTATTATTGTGGCCCTTCCCGTGCCAACAATATGCTTACCGCTGCCAGCGATAGTTGTTACATCACCTTCATTCTTTCTAAGAGTCTGGAAGTAGCAAGTATCCCGTAATACAGTGTTTGTGGTACAGCTGTCTACTAGACACATTTCCTCATCCATAGCTATAGTACTATATTGTTTAAAAAGGATGGAATTACTTCAGGCTATTTAAACGGACAGAAGCACAAAACATATAAAACTATATATTAAAATATTAATTAAGGTCTACAAGACTCATCACAATAACCAAAGCTCTATATGAGCCGACACCACGGACCACATATTCTTGCAGGAATTTAAAAACTAATCTTAATGCCAACCTAAATTAAACTTAATACTTAATAGGAAGCTAGATACTATCTGGAAGACTAGCCAGAGTTCTCAACTAATTATGTTGAAACAGGAGAAACTTATGAAAGAAAGACTACTAATGTCGACATTTATTTTGCTGAAAAGATTGCCAAAGTTGATCTGGATCTAGAGCCTAAATCTATATTAGAATGCAAGAAGCGTTCTGATTGGTCAAAATGGAAAGAGGCAATCAAATCAGAATTAATCTCGCTTAATAAAAGAAATGTGTTTGGTCCTGTAGGCCTCACTCCTAAAGGAGTATACCCAGTAGGTCACAAATGGGTTTTTGTCCGAAAAAAGAGACGAGAACAATATGGTGGTAGGATATAAAGCGAGATTAGTAGCACAAGGGTTTACGAGAGACCGACATCAATTTCGATGAAACTTACTCTCCTGTTATGAATGGAATAACATTCAGGTACTTAATCTCATTGGCGAGTAAACTTGAATTTGCAGATGAAACTAATGGATGTTGTGACCGCATATTTATTTGGGTCATTGGACACTTTGAAATATATATAAAAGTCCCTGAAGGAATTAAAGTCCCTAAAGAAGAAGAACATAACATGTATAGTGTAAAATTAAAAAGGTCATTATATGGTCTTAAACAATCCGGTAGAATGTGGTACAACCGGCTTAGTGAATACCTCATGAAGAAGGGATTCATGAATAATGAAGATTATCCTTGTGTTTTTATTAGAAAATCAAACAAGGGATTACTCATATAGTCTCTGTTTATGTAGATGATCTGAATATCATTGGAACATCGAGAGGATATTGAGGAAGCTAGTTCTTACTTAAAATCTGAATTTGAAATGAAAGATTTAGGGAAGACTAAGTATTGCTTAGGCCTGCAGATTGAGCATACCCATGAAGGGATACTTGTACATCGGTCGGCGATACCAAGAAGGTATTAAATAAGTTTAACATGAAGGACGATACCCACTTAAGACACCTATGGTTGTAAGATCATTAGATGTTGAAAAGGACATTTTCAGATCAAGAGAAAAAAAAATGAAAAAATATTAGGATTTGAATATCCATATTTTAGTGCCATAGGAGCCTTAATGTATCTAGCGAATGGTACTAGGCACGATATTGCCTTATTTGTTAATCTCCCAGCAAGATTCAGCTCAGCTCCTACTCTACGACAATGGAAGGGCATAAAACATATTCTCGGATACCGAGAGGCAATTTGAGACCTTGGGTTATTTTTCGAGAAAAACCAAGATTTAAGCCTAGTGGGTTATGCCGATTTAAGCCTAGTAGGTTATGCTAATGCGAGGGTACTTGTCTGATCCGCATAAAGCAATATCTCAGACTGGATATGTATTTTTGTGTGGTGGTACTGCAATTTCCTGGAAATCGACGAAGCAAACGATGGTGGCAACCTCGACAAACCACTCAGAAATTATAGCATTATTTGAAGCAGCTAAGGAATGCACTTGGCTTAGATGCATGACACAATATGTGCAAAGTGCATGTGGTATAAATACTGTAAATTCCCCAACTATTATCTTTCAAGATAATGCGGCTTGTGTTGCACAAATACAAACAGGGATATGTAAAGTCGAATATCCGCGAAGCATATTTAAGCCTAAATTGTTTTTCACGCATGAATTACAAAAAGAAAGAAGAAATTTTAGTAACTCTTACCAAGTCATGTGACAATCTAGCGGATATATTCACTAAGTCTTTGCCTGCAACCCCTTTTGAAAAGTGTGTGCGTGGTACTGGTTTGAGATGCCTCCGAGAACTTGAGAGCTCAAGGGGGAAACTTAATTGAGTTTATAATTTCTGTTTGTGTCTAGAAGACAAATATAATTCATTCTAACAGAATGATTAGTAGTCTAGCAGATTACTTGGACATTATACTCTTTTCCTTTATGAGTTTTTATTTTATCTAAAGGTTTCTCATTTATAGGTTTTTAATGAGGTAATGTATGCAACATAAGTACGGTATATATGTTTTATTCTTTTTTTTTCTCATTGGGTTTTTGGATAAATCATATATGTCATGGTATTCGTCCAAAGGGGAGTGTTAGGAAACTAATGCTTTAGGAAAAGTCTGGACTAGTTTAAGCAAGGTCCAGGTTTCCTTGTCCTAGAAGGATATGGACTCATACCAAATTATAACTCTCATACCGTATATGGAGTATGTACTGAACTATATATTTGGAGGAGCACCCCATTGTAATTGATATCGAAATAATAAAGAGAAAGCTCCACCACAACTTTGTGTCTCCTGTGTTCTTACTTTTTTGCTTATTTGTTCGTGTGAGAAGAGAGATCCTTGCCGCTAGCAACGTGATAACTTAACACGTTAGCCCAGAAAGCTCATCGTTTCATCTTCCTATATTCCTATCACTACAAGAAATCATTTAATCCGTGGCCATTTCTCGGTAACAGTTTACAAATCGTCCAGCGACCAGCGTGTCGGTAATGATATTTTGTGTTCCGTCACGGATGAGCCTAGTGGACATTCACAACCCGCTAACTTCGTGGCGATTTTATCGGGACCGTCACAATGTATGATTTGAAATTTGCCATACTTAGTTAGCCCAAAACAATAGGCATGCTATAATTTTTAGGGTAAAGAACAATAAAATATGTGATTGCAAGAAGAATCAAACCCAAAAGCCGGTTTGTTAAATTATTTGAAACAAACAACTTTTATTACTTTGTTGAATGTATATGGTGCATATAGTAAAACTAAAAATATATTGCATGTATATGGTGCCGAAGGGAGAATATGTTTGGGAACAAAAAAATTGCATCACATAGGACTTGAACCCATCACCTGCTATATTTGGCTCGATGTGCAATTAATTTTTATTTTTTTTCCTTATTTTCTTCTCGTAATGCCCATATATATATATATATATATATATATATATATATATATATATATATATATATATATATATATATATATATATATATATATATATATATATATATATATATATATATATATATATATATATATATATATATATATATATATATATATAAACTAGTGTGTGCATAGTTACTGCTGATCCACGTTAGCCCGTCCACTCAGTCATCGTGGCTCATCTGTTAGGTAGGCACAAACGTTTATAAATTGTAAACAAAAAAACAGAAAATGTACGCCAATGAACGAGCTGATGTCAACACAGTCTAGCACTGAACTACGAGATCTTTTTGGGCCATTTGTAGCACTTCCTTCCAACTAAGACCCTGTGGACTGGACTTTTTTTGAGTGGATGTGGACTGTACCTTAGCATCGTCAGCTAACGACCGGCCCAGAAACTCCCCGCCTTGGGTCATGGGTCAGAAATTACAGCAAGATAAAGGCCAAAATCAAATCAAACAAAAATTAAAGCCACCAGCCTGGCCTAGTGGGCCTTTGTGCACCGGCCTGCTATCGACTCGAAAGCCTGGAGGGACAGCTGTGTGGCCCGTGGGCTGCTTTGAGTTCAAAAATTAGAGAATAATAAGTCCATTATGTATAGATTATATGTTAAAAAAATCAAATGGTCTACAATCACGTTTGTTGCCATTATAGATTAAAAACTCGGATGGCCTACCAACATCCCTCCACCAAATTCTGGTACCATTTCGAATCATTTTGAGGTATACTTATTTTGACCTTTAATAATTACATTGTATCGTCGCCCAAAAATTCTTTTTATGTCGTAGAAAATAGCAAACCAACTCTAAAAATCTAAAACTTAGTGTTTTCTTAACTTGAGGAATATATAAGGCTAAGAAAAAGTCTGAAACCCATAGAACACCAAAATATTGAATCTAAGAGAGAGTTTATGAAACTACGCGAGACAATCGTCAACCTAGAACTATACTGATTGGGTATCGATATTAGCGATACCCTTAACTAACACCAATTTGAAACAAAAGCCCGACAAGGACTCGGTCTCCCACGGCGTCCACGACCTCCGCTTTGCATGTCCAAGGTCCACGAGCTCGCTTGCATGTCCAAGGTCCACGACCTCGGCCCGTATGTCGAGATCCACGAGCTCGCCCGCCCGCGACTCTTCGCCCTCTAGGAATTCCACGAGCTCGTAGAGCTCCATGAGCTCAGATCCGCGCCCGAGCTCCAGAGCTCCCGCGCCGCGCCGCGCGAACGGCTCCTCGCCCAGAGTTGCCCGCGCCGTAAGCTCGAGCTCATCGCGAGCTCGCGAAGCACCCACGGCTACGCCCGCGGCTACGCTCTGCCGACGCGGTGTCGGCAACATGGATGCAATCTTGAGGGCGCGCCTGCGGCTGCGAGAGGCTTGTCGGTCGGGCGAGTGTGCCAAACGCTACCCACAAAAGGTCCGCGGGCCTCCAACCCGCGAGCTCCTCCTGAGCTCTCGTCCACATGTTTTCTACGCCGCGCGCCCGGCGGGCGCGCCGCGGCCGGCGGAGGCGAGAGGAGCGTGCGGCGGTCGATGGGGCGTCTCCCACTAGTAATGGCCTAGGGCGCCGTGACCGGGCACGCCGAGCATCATCATAAGGCCGCCGAGCTCGGAGCTCGTCTCTAGGCGGGGGCGGACGGCGGATCCTCGCGGCGCACCCTCAACGCTACGACGGATAGGACGGCGGCGGCTACAAGCACGCATGCGACAAGCCGGCGCACCACACTTCAGCTCCGCACGTTTTACATTTTACCCCTTGTACCTTTATTCTCTTCTACTTCTCGGTCCTTTCCCTTGGTGCCACCCGTGTATCTCCCCTTGCGACTATAAAAAGGGGACCCTTGGGCACCAGGAGAGGGGCGGATCAATCACATCCTCACATCGTTTACTCGTTTGAGCAGCACACGTAACTCACACGATTCACGAGACTTGGGAGTCGCTCCCTCTCGACACCCTTATATTCGCCACGATACGGCGTTTGAGCTCGGCCACATAGTGACTCCGGCGGGACTGGACTAAGCGTGCCCGATTGCCCCGAACCCCGTGTAAATCTTGTGCCCCTTGAGCTAGGCCACCAGAAGTCCCACACGAGCCATACGATTTCTTGTGTCAGTGGTATATCCGCCCGCCATATTCGACCCGCGGCGGTTGGCGCCCGGTAGGGAAGCGCTCGTGGGGCGATAGTCACCGCCGATGGCTTCATCCACCATGTCGGCGGCGCGGAGCGCCCGGCGCATTAAGGCGCTAGCTTTGTCTTACGCCGGCCACGGTTCACTCGTTGGGGCCGCGTTCCCTCGGTGGTACAAGTCCAGCGGCTCTGACGCCTCGTCACCGACCCATGGCGCCCGATTTCCTCGCCGAGAATACGTACGGTCGAGCTTCCACGAGAGGAGGGTCCTCGACGGCGCGCTGGCAGCCTCGGCAAAGCCGTGTGGCGCGGTTTCGCCCCGCATGGCCCATGCGCTCAGGAAGCACACGAGAGGGAAGGCCCTCGACGGTGCGCAGCAACGCTCGACGGCCGATCTGTGGCGGCACCTGGCATCGCGACCATCAAAGCGACTATGTCACTCTCACTCTTAAATTCATAGCACTATACTTTCCATTACGGAATAATGCAATAAAGGAGTCGTTCTTTACTTGCTTTAACTCTTTCGAATTTGTCCGGTGTCCTCGCGGGCTCGGGACCCAAATAATCTCGCTTTTAATCGCTTTTCGAAAAGGATTCGTGCCAAAGTCTCATTTGTGCTTGGGATGAACGGGTGCGAAAGGGTTGTTCTAAGGGCGGGGCCGGCCGAGCCTCGAGGCCACCTACGCCTCAGGCTCACGGTACCTCCGCTCGCCACCCCTCAGACCTAAGGGCGATGTCGGCAGCACGGATGATCGAGAGATCGTCGATCCGGTCCGCCCAAGGCTACGGGCCAAGAAGGCGAATTACAAGTACTCGGGCCGAGAATGGATTCGTTAGACGCTTGCACGCGTGAAAGGGAGGGAGTTCCACATACTTAAACGGTTGCTTGTTGCCGAAGCGTACGACTCATGCTTGTATTGAACCATTTCGAATTCTATCAACAAACCCGGCTGCCATCCGTAGTTCGTTGCCGTGCTCATCCACCCCTCTTCTGTTCTTCCTCTCTCTCTCGAATCTCCAATGCTGTGCTTCTCACATTTGGTATCGGATTAGCCACCGGTTCATCGGGATTCCGCTCATAGGATCGATCAATCGGCAAACGGCACTGGTCATAAGTCGAGTTGAATTCGGTCTCCTTCGATCCAATTGATTTGCTATAAATCCAACCAACGTCGATTGATTTGGTGCGCGATTCACTCCCGGATCGTTCCGCCCTCGATCCTCTGCCCCTCACGATCACTTCACCCGACGAAGCGGTGCGGCGTCATGGATCCGGCTCGAAGTTGATCCTCGACGAGATCCGGGCTCGGCACGCAGCGGTTCAATGGTGTCGGCGCCGCCTTCGATGACTTCGAGAAGAGGTTTGATGAGGAGGCCAGCCTGCGTCGTCTCGCTGGAGAAGTTGGAGAACGCCACCAAGGTGTTCGGCGAATGGCGTCCGGCGTCCGACGGCCTCATCGGCGACCTCACGGGCGACATGAAGAAGATGGCCTCTCTCCCGGCCGGGTGGGGAAGATTACAAAGTACATGGAGCGTACCACTGGTGGACGGGCCATCCCGGTCGGCGGGCGTCTTCGCTCGCGCGGCGAGTGTATCTTGGATCCGGTCAAATCTGCATCGGCCGACCGGCTACCCTGCGCTCGCCCTTGGTCGACATCAAGTTGAGCGCACCGCGATCCCCGACACAACATCGCTGCGCGGCGTTCCAGCCGCCCCCCGCCATCTGCGGGGAACCTCGGCCAACTCGCCCGGCGGCCGCGTCGGTCGGGGGTGGATTCGGGTGTTACCACTCGACTCCACCACTTGCAATTTGATACGTCACTGCACAATCCCCAAGTCGCATCCTCCTCCGCTCCGCTTACTTTGCCTCCACCACGTCCTCCACCTCTAGCCAATTTGGGGGCGTCATTGGGAGTCGGTCGGCAAGGGGGTAGTGGGGGTGGACACACGGGCAAATTGCCCAAGTTCGATTTCCCTCGATTCGAGGGAGATCATCCAAAAACTGGATTAAACAAGCCAACCACTATTTCAAGTGTATAAGGTAGAGCGGATGTGTGTGGGTTGATGCCGCGACTATGCATTTCCATGGGGTCAGAAAGCGGCGGTTATCTTCAATTGAGTCCACTATTGAGAATATGTCGTGGGGGGAATTCAATGCTCTGCTTCTAACTCGCTTTGCTAGAGATGAGCGTGAGTTGCTTAATAGGCGTCTCTTTCAGATTCGTATGACCGGTTACGTAGATGAGTACATCACCCGGTTCGTGTCCCTTATTGATGATCTTAAATCCTACACTGAACATCCTGATGAGTGTCTGTATGTTCAGCGTTTCATTGAAGGCTTGCGTGATGATATCAAAGCAATTCTTATTGTACACCGTCCTGCTACACTGGATACTGCCTGCTTGTTGGCTCAATTGCGGGATGAAGCGTCCGCGGAAGGCGGCAATTCAAAGCGATATATGATCTTGGTCTGTTCGGCGGGGGTGGAATGGAGCGGTCGCCTTGCCGCCTCCACCTCCACTTCAACGCCCACCACCAGTGGATACTCGCAAGGCACTTGTTGCGGCTCCAGTCTCTGTTGAAGCTCGTTTCAAGGCTCTGCGTGAATCAAGGCGTGCTTTCGGGGTCTTTGTTTCAAGTGTGGCGCCAAGTGGTCGAGGGAACATCGATGCTCGACACGGTGCACATCCACCTTGTACAAGAGCTCCTGGATGTTTTTCCATCTGAAGATGATGACACTGAATCAGCTCCTCCTTCTCCTACTGAATCCCAGGTTATGATGCATCTCTCTTATCTTTTACTCTTGATGGGGTTTCTTACGCTAAATCCTTACATGCATGCGGGATCATTCAAGGACTACCTCTGAATATCTTAGTTGATTTAGGAAGTTCTCATACATTTACGAGTCTTCTTTGTAGCCAAAACATTATGCGGTATTCAGCGGTTGGAGCCCCCTTTGTCGATCAATTGGCCAATGGACGGGTTATTCGATTGCTCGCATATTTGCCTCAAGGCGAGTGGTCGATGCTGTCTTATTCTTTCAGGACTGACTTGAAGATTCTTCCTCTATCTGTTTATGATATGATTATTGGCTTGGATTGGCTCTCAAGTTTCAGTCCAATGGGTGTTCATTGGGGTCACAAATGGATATCTATACCATATGGATCATCTCTGCACTTACGTTTTGGTGAGGATGCTAATCTTCCTCCGGGATCGATGATTCAACTTTGTGCTGTCCAGCAATTGCCTGATGATATTCCTGCTGATGTTCAATGTCTAGTGAGTAAGTTTGCTCATCTGTTTGATCCCATTGATGGTTTACCACCTCAGAGACCATGTGACCATGCCATACCATTGGTACCAGGGGCTCAACCAATTTTCATCAGGCCCTATGGATATGCTCCCCTTCTGAAGACAGAAATTGAAAAGCAAGTTTCAGACATGATGGCTCAAGGCATTATTCGAGAAGAGTGTTAGTGCTTTCTCTTCTCGGTTTTTGCTTGTCAAGAAAAAGGACAATACATGGCGGTTTTGTGTGGATTACCGTCAACCCGAATGCCATCAATGCAAAAAGCAAGTATCCTGTTCCTATCATTGAAGAATTATTGGATGAACTTCATGGTGCATCTTTCTTTTCCACATTGGATCTTTAGTCCGGTTTCCATCGGTCGAAATGAAAGAAAGTGACCAATTACAAGGCGCATTCCGCACTCATTTCGATCACTTTGAATTCAAGGTCATGTCATTTGGGCTTACTGGTGCTCTAGGCACATTTAATGAAGCTATGAATGAAACACTTGCATCTTGTTTGCGTAAGTTCGTGGTGGTTTTTCTTTGATGACATTTTAGTTTACTGATCGGTCTATGGAAGAGCATTTGCATCATCTTCGTATTGTGTTTGAGCTTCTTACAAGAGACAAGTGACAACTCAAAATCGACTAAGTGCACTTTTGCCAAATCCAAGATTTTTTATTTGGGGCATGTGGTAAGTTCGGCGGGGGTGGAAACCGATCCTTCTAAGCTCACTTCCATCGAGATGGCCAACTCCTGTTTTCAGCCAAGGAGCTTCGTTCTTTTCTTGGACTTCTTTGGCTATTATCGTCGGTTTGTTAGGCACTTTGGGCTAATATCCAAACCTCTCACGGCTCTTTTGAAGAAGAGGGCAATTTTTGTTTGGACTCTCACACATGAGGAAGCTTTTCAAGCCAAGCTCTTAAACTAGCTACGTGCGGTTCTCCAAAGTATTGGCTCTTCCCAACTTTGCCGGACCTTTCGTGGTTGAAACCGATGCATCGGATCCTAGGCATTGGAGCAGTACTTGTACAAGATGGCCATCCTTTAGCTTTTACGAGCAAAGCTTTAGGCCCCAAATCCCGGGTTTATCAACCTATGAAAAGGAGTACATGGCTATACTTATGGTCATGAAGCTTGGAGACCTTATCTGCAATTCCAAAGGTTCACAATTTTGACTGATCAAAAGAGCCTGACCCAACTATCTGACCAACGTCTGCATACTCACTGGCAACAACGTGTGTTTACCAAGCTGTTGCGCCTTCAGTACACCATTGTTTACCGTTCTGGATCCTCTAATGCTGCTGCTGACGCTCTGTCCAGGCATCCAGCCCCTGATTCTGCATGCATGCTGGTTTCTTCAGCAGTACCTAATTGGGTTCAGTATGTCCAAGACACCTATACTGAAGATTCCATGGCTCAAGAGTTGATTCGTAAATTGAGCATTGACCCACTCTCGGTTCCTTAGTTTTCCTACCAGTCTGGATTACTGCGTTTCCAAAACCGTGTCTGGATTGGTGCCGATGAGGCATTCAAGAACAAACTCATTTCACAGTTCCATGACACTGCCTGGGGGGGTCACTCTAGAGTGCCTGTTACATACAGTAGGCTTAAGCAGTCTTTTGCTTGGAAGGGAATGAAGAAGGCAGTCAAGGATTATGTGCGAAGACTTGTTCCATTTGTCGACAATCTAAATATGACCGTGCTAAACCTGCAGGACTTCTACAACCATTGCCAGTTCCTGACTCAGCTTGGCAAGTTGTCTCCATGGATTTTATTAATGGACTGCCTTTGTCTTCTTCTTATAACTGCATCATGGTAGTGGCTGACTTGCTCACCAAATACAGTCATTTCATACCTCTCCGAGCATCCATTCCGCGGCGGTTTTCTTTTTGCTAATGTGCATTCTTTCACCAGATCTACCGCCTGCATGGTCTGCCTCTGGATAGTGTCTCTGATCGTGACCCAATGTTTACTAGTAATTTCTGGAGTGAGTTGTTCAAGTTAGCAGGAGTGAACTTGTGCAAGAGTACCTCCTACCATCCAGAGTCAGATGGACAAACAGAACGTGTCAATCAATGTGTGGAAACATACTTAAGATGCTTTGTTCATGCAACTCCCACCAAATGGAGTCAGTGGTTATCGGCGGTGGAATTTTGGTACAACACGTGTGAGCATTCAGCTATTGGCGGGAACTCCCTTTGTGGCCATGTACGGTTATGCTCCTCGCTATCGGGCGATTGATCCAACACCCGACCATCATCCTCGACGTTTTAAACTTGGGCAACAGACCGCCAATGGATGGACCACTTGCTCCAACATCACCTGAACCGTGCCAAACAACGCATGAAGAAGGCAGCAGATCAGCATCGGACTGAACGTTCTTTTGTTGTTGGTGATCTTGTTTATCTTAAGCTCCAACCCTATGTTCAGTCGTCCTTGGCTCCAAGGTCTCATCACAAACTCTCCTACCGAGTTTTTCGGTCCATTTGCTATCATCGATCGGGTGGGATCGGTTGCTTACAAGTTGGATCTTCCGGCTCATGCCTCCATTCATCCAAGATTCCACGCCTCGCAACTCAAGAAGGCGTTGGGGCCAAGCATCGTGGTAGTCTCCACATTGCCGTCGACTTTGCTCTTCATCCGGCGCGCGAGCAGGTTCTTGATTCTCGCGTGGTGGTCCGCGACTCGACACTGTCGACCAAGTCTACATCAAGTGGAACAATCTACCCTGGGCTTGCAACACAGGAAGACTTGGAGACCACTCGCGCCAAGATTTTCCTCGTCTGGCTGCCCAGGGGCAAGCGGTTCCTCAACGGCGGGGAATGTCGGCGCCGGATGATCGGAGATCGTCGATCCGGTCCGCCAAGGCTACACGGCCCAAGAAGACGAATTACAAGTACTCGGGCCCGAGAATGGATTCGTTAGGCGGCTTGCAGCGTGAAAGGGGAGGGAGTTCCTGTACTTAAATGGTTGTTGCCGCCGAGAGCAACGGCTCATGCTTGTATTGAACCATTTAGAATTCTATCAACGAACCAGTGACGCCATCCGGTAGTTGCCACCCCTCTTCTGTTCTTCCTCTCTCTCTCGAATCTCCGCCACCCCTCTTCTGTTCTTCCTCTCTCTCTCGAATCTCCAATCTTTGTGCTTCTCACGGGCGACCGCGCAAATCGAAATAGTTTTGCGAGTTCGCCCAAGTGCGGCGGGGGATAGAGGCAACGAATTGAATAAAAATAATCGGCTAAAAGATATACGCCTTGACGGGCAATAGGCACAAGTATCCGCTAGCTCGAACTCTAATGCGTTAACACCCGGCGCTCGGCGGACCATTCGCGAGTTTGCACAGTATGACAAGCGGTGCCAAATTCGATTAATCCGAGGCCCCGCTCGTCGCACCCATGCCCGGCTCCACCGCACAAAGGCGTCGTCTTGAGACTCCTTCGCCCGGGGGCAGCCGCGGCGCGCATAAGACACGCGTGCCCGCGAAGCGCGGCGCCACGCCCGCGAGCTTCGTCGGAGCCGCCCGACGAGCGCCGCGGCGCCATGGCCGCATAGCTTCGGGGGTCCGTTGGCCGAAATAGTCCGCCCGCCCGCCGAGCTCCGCGCGCAGCTGCTCCATGAGCTCCGCCTCAGCTGCCCGAGCTCCATGAGCACCGCCACGAGCTCCACGAGCTCCGCCCCAGCCTCGCCTACGGCGAGCACCGAGGCCGCGGCCCGCGCCCGGCGTCGCCCGCCCGCGATGACTCGCGTCAAGGCCGCCCACGGCGTGCGGCGACGTGCCGAGGCCGCTTCGATAGCCGTGCCAGCCCGCCGCCCGAGGCCAGCCGCGCGCCGAAGTCTACGCCCGCACCCGCTGCGCTCGCCCGAGCCAGCGCATGACTTCGCCGTGGTGGGCGCATGCTTTCGCCCGCCGGCGTCGCCGCCGCATGCGCTGTCCGCCCGAGGGCGCCGTGCGGCGCTCATTCATCAAAGCACGCTTCGCCTCGCTGCGCCAAAAGCTTTGCGCACCTAAGCCAAGGTAGCACCGGTGACTTGATATTTTACTCGGTTGAAAAGTCCGTCTTCCGCTCCATGAGAGAAACGGACCCGGTGCGCTACTTCATTTAGCCAAGCTAGCAAAAAACGCATCGCACACTTGAGCGTACACAATTGAATTAGCCAAGATAGCTAGCTAGCTGATAGGCAGCGCCTTGCGCCGAAGCTCTTTGCTCCTACCAAGGTGTAAGCGACCTACCGGGAGAACCCCGTGCCCGGCATCCATCATCGACCACTCCCGAGGATGACATGGGCCGGCCCGAGAGAGTCGAAGCGGGTCAAGAAGGTGAACCGTAAGTACACCGCACGCGAGAATGGTCCAGCTAAAGCGCTTGCACACGCTCCGAGGCTAAGTCCTCTGTAACTACTTATATGCTCGTTCGTGCTCCACGAGAGGGCATCAATGTATGAACCAAATACTCTTTGTTTAAATTCGAATCATATATCGAACTACCTCTGCTCCTCTCCGTTTCCATCTACTTCTTCTCCAATCCTTCCCCAAATCCCCGCTAGCTCTCACAAGTGGTATCGAGACCTACGATTCTCGGCTACTTCCATCGCATTCAATCGCTTATCCAGCGTTCCATCGATTGCTCGAACCTCACGGTTTGGTTGGTTGCATCCCCGGCGTGACTTACTTGTTGCGCTTGGCTTTGGGATCCCGTAATTCCACTCTAGGGAGTCGCAATTTGTGGGGATCGGCGATCCGGATCGAGGGAGTTGTTCGGATCACGTCCACTTCACTCGTCGCCGAAGTCCCGCGGCGTGATGGACCCGACGCTAAGTTCTTCCTTGATGAGATGGATCGTCGGATCTCCGATTCGTCTCGAGGAGCGGACCGGCGCTCGGCGTCTCGATTCGGGCGCCGAGAGGAAGATGGATTCATCGGCGGCGGTTCCTCAGCCCGCCTTTGGCGTCTTGGAGAATGCCCACCAAGTGTTCGAAGAATGGCGTGCCACCAAGGGCGTCGCCGTCGACGATCTACGCCTCGAAGTCAACAAGCTATCGGCCCCGGTGGAGGTGGGAAGATCTCGCGGTACATGGAGCGCTCCATGGTGGGTGGTCCGTCTACCGGTGGTGTCTTCGCGACCGCCCACCGATCAAGCCGTCGGGCGTCTTCCATCTGGCGCCGACCATCAAGTCTTCATCGGCCCCGGCTTCCCGAGCGCACCGCCCGTGCGAGTTCAAGCCTTCGTTCTCGCCGGTCGCGGAAGTCCTCTGGCGCCCTCGTTGAACTTCCAATCCGAGGCGCGCATCGACTTCCAGGCCGCCCCGCGCCCATCTGCGGGAACCGCAGCCGACCCGCCCTACGGGCACCGCGTGGATCCGGGTGGCTTCGGAGTGGTTACCACTCTGTGGCCACCACCCCGGGGAAAGTGCGTCGTCCACACCGATTCCTCCCCGTTTTGATTATCCCATTCCACCACCTCGTCCACCTCCTCCTCCACCGTCGTTCATAGGAATTGGGAGTCGGGTTTTCAAGGGGGATCCGGTGGGAGTCGGTCGGGCAAACTTCCCAAGTTCGATTTCCCTTGATTCGATGGGGAACATCCTAAGGCGTGGATTAAACAAGCTAACCATTATTTCAAAGCCGCACTGTGTTGAGTCGAACTTTGGGTAGAGGCGCTACTATGCATTTCCACTCCAAAGCCAAACGCGGTTGTCTTCATTGAGGATCGGCTAGATGTCATAGGATGGGAGGATTTACGTGCTAAGTTGCTACTCCGTTTTGCCCGTGATAAGCATGAGCTCTTGCTTAGGCGTTTCTTCCAGATGAGTCAAACTGGTCTGGTGTCCGACTATATTGAGGAGTTTGTTGCATTAGTGGATGACCTTTCTGCTTACAACCGCAACCAAGATCCTATGTACTATGTCCAGCGTTTCATTGGGGGTCTTAGAGAGGACATTAAAGCTGCTCTTATTCTGCATCGCCCTACAACACTCGATCTCGCGCTCGCTTGCTTGCTCGATTCTGAGGGAGGATTCGCCCACGACCCGCGAAGAAGCCGGCTCGTCGTTGGGAACCGGCGCCGCGACCTGCTTGGAATGGTGATGTACCATTGCCACCACCGCCGCGGCTGTCGAAGGCCCGAAGCACGACGCCCGATTCTGCCGGGCTGGGAACACGGAGGACAAATTCGGGCTCTGGCGCGAAGAAGGCGTGCTCAAGGCCTCTGCATTTGTTGCGGAGCCAAGTGGAGCCGTGATCATGTTTGTTGTTGGCGGTCCGGCTACATTTTGTGCAAGAACTATTGGACGTTTTTTTTCACGCCGAAGAGGACACCCCACGAAGACACTCCCTCTTCTCCGGTGGAGGCTCAAATTATGATGCACATCTCGGCGGTGCGGCGGTGGGTCTTTGCATCATTCAAGACTTTCTGTCATTGTCGGGTTTCATTCGTGGTCGTGCATTGGCTATTCGATTGATTCGTAGCTCTCATACCTTCATCGATTCGGGGGTTGCAGCAGGGGCTATCGGGTGTCACTCCTCCGGAGCCAACGATTACAAGTGCAACTTGCTAATGGGGAAGTGATTCGGTGTTCCTCACATCGCCGGATCTGCTTTGGTACGTCGAGGGGCAAGGAGTTTCTGGTGATCTTAAGTTGTTACCACTCACATCTTATGATATGATCTTGGGGATTGATTGGCTTTCTCGTTCAGTCCGATGCAAGTTGATTGGAAACAACGCTGGTTAGCCATTCCTTATCGGGGCTCTACTTTGGTGTTGATGGGTGAGGCTCTGGGGCGCCGCGGTCGGGTCTGCGTGCTACTGACTTTCGATGGTTTTACGAGCATTGCAGTCCCCTTCGGGTTGGGCCTGAAATTGAGGCTCTATTACAAGAGTTTGCCCCATCGTTTACTCCTTACGATGGGCTACCACCAAGGCGGGCGATTGATCACGGTATTCCACTTATTCGGGGTGCTCGGCTGTGTTTGTACGCCCATACCGATATGCCCCCGTGCTGAAATTGGAAATCGAGAAGCGGTGAATGATATGCTGCATTAAGGGTTGATACAACCCATCCATACGATCCGTTTGCCTCGCTTCGTCTTATTGGTGAAGAAGAAGGACAAAACGTGGGCGTTTGGCGTGGATTACCGCAGCTCAATGCCATCACAACCAAAGGAAAGTTTCCAAATCCTGGTCATAGAGGAGTTGTTGGATGAGTTGTCCGGTGCTTCATACTTTTCCACATTGGATCTTCAGTGGCTTTCATCAAATTCGTATGCAAGAGGGTGAGGAATATAAAACGCGTTCGGGCGCATTTTGGTCGGTTCGAGTTCGAGTTATGTCCTTCGAATCGACGGTGCTCCGGTACCTTCCAAAACGCCATGAATCTCACTTTGGCTCCCGGATTACGCGCAAGTTCTTCTTTGGTTTTCTTCGACGATATCTTGATTTACAGCAAAACTCGATGCAATGAACACATTGCCCATTTGTGCACTGTCTTGAGTTGTTGTCAAGGATCATTGGAAGGCGAAGATGTCCAAGTGCTCCTTCGCCCGACGTCCGATTGCTTACCTCGGTCATGTTATCGGCGCTAAAGGGGTTGGGACTGATCCGGCTAAAGCCATCGCTATTGCTTTGCTTGGCCTTTGTTCTGCATCATCAAAGAGCTGCGTTCGTTCTTGGGGTTGGTGGCTATTACCGCCGTTTAGGTGCATCATTTTGGATTGATTTCTCATCCTCGACCAATCTGTTGAAGAAGCACTCTCTGTTCATCTGGACTCTGAACATTCCTCTGCTTTCGAGGCTCGAAAACAGCCCTTTGTCTGTCGCCGGGTCCTTGCTCTCCCGGTTTCTCTCGGCCTTTCACCATAGAGACCGATGCATCGGATCTTTGGTGTGGGCGCGGTGCTTATGCGGGGCCGGACACCGGCCGCTTTCCTCGGCAAATCTTTGGGCCCCAAGTCCCGCGGTCTATCGACATACGAGAAAAGTATATGGCGATTCGCTTTGATTCAACAATGGCGCTCTTATCTGCGAGTTCGAGGGAATTCGTGATATTGACCGGTCGTAGCGGTTTGACTCGGCTTACCACGATCGGCCGGCTTCATACGCCATGGCAGCGAAAATGTTCACCAAGCTACTTGGGCTGCAATACCGTATTGTGTATCGGCCAGGGGTCTTCCAATCGGGCTGCGATGCCTTGTCTCGACATCCCGCCCCGGATGCCCAATGTGCGTGGGTGTCGACACTAGTTCCTTCATGGGTATCCACGCCATTTCCGGCTATCGAAATGATCCAGCCGCCACATCCATGATTACCAAATTGGCATTGTCACCGATGCAGTTCCAAACTTCACTCTGTCATAAGGCTTGTTGCGGTACGAAATCGAGTCCGGATTGGTGAGGACTCCGCCTTTGCGCCATCGTCGATTGCGAGTTTCACTCTAGTCCTTGGGCGGGGACACTCCGAATTCCGTTTCTTATATGAGGCTCAAGCGAGTTTTGCCTGGAAGGGCATGAAATCGGATGTCCGGACTTTTGTGCGTGAGTGTGCGGTCGCCAAAGAATCAAATATGATCGCTCCCGCAGCCCCGGGCTACTACGGCCGCTACCGGTTCCCGAGTCCGCTTGGCGGTATTGTCTATGGATTTCGTCGAGGGATTGCCACGTTCTCGTGCATACAAGCGTGTGATGGTGGTGGTGGACTTACTCACCAAATCACGGGCACTTCATACCGCTGCACCACCCTTACACTGCCTCGAGTGTGGCCCAAGGGTTCTTTGATACGATTCTGAGCACACGGCCTTCCAAATGACATTGTATCGGTCGGGACCCGGTATTTACCGGTAATCGTGGGAATGAGCTTTTCAAGTTAGCCGGTGTCAATCTCGCAAGAGTACTTCATACCACCCGCACCGGATGGGCGATTGCAGAATGCCTCAACCATTGCACGGAGACTTATCTGGCGCTGCTATGCTCATGCTCGCCCGACTTCATTTGGAGTGATTGGCTCACCTACGTGGAATTCGGTATAATACTTCTCCTCATTCAGCTATTGGTCGCTCCCCCTTTGAGGCCTTGTATGGCTATGCTCCAAGGTCGCTGTTTGTTAATCCATCATTGGTCGTTCATTCGAATGTGATCACTTGGGCTACTAACCGTCAGTGGATGGATGAGTTACTTCAGCCAGCACCTTCACCGGGCTAAGCACAGGATGAAGAAACAGGCTGATCAGCACCGATCAGAGCGGTCGTTTGCAGTGGATGATATGGTGTTCCTAAAGTTACAGCCGTATGCTCAGACATCGTTGGCTCCCCGCTCACACCACAAGCTGGCTTTCCGATTCTTCTGACCGTACCGCGTGGTTGCTCGTGTTGGCAAGGTGGCATACAAGCTCCAGCTGCCTGCTCACTCATTGATTCATCCTGTTTTCCATGTCAGTCAACTCAAAGCGTGCGATGGGTTCTCGGCATCGGGTAACACCACTTTTACCTCACGACTTCGCACTCCACTTATCACCGGGCGTATCTTGGAGTCGGGATGGTGGTTCGCAGCCCCAACCAAGTGCAACAGGTCTTGGTCAAATGGAACAACTTGCCTCGGTCATTGGCTACAGGAGGACTTTGAAGCTCTGCATCAAGAGTTCCCTCGCTCACCGCTTGGGGTCAAGCGGTTGCCCAAGGAGGGGGATGTTAGCAGCCTACGGGGAGAACCCGGGCCCGGCATCCATCATCGACCACTCCCCGAGGATGACATGGGCCGGCCCGGTCGAAATCGGGTCAAGAAGGTGAACCCGTATACACCGGCGCGGAATGGTCCAGCTAAAAAGCGCTTGCACGCTCCGAGGCTAAGTCCTCTGTAACTACTTATATGCTCGTTCGTGCTCCCGAGAGGGCATCCAATGTATGAACCAAATACTCTTCGTTTAAATTCGAATCATATATCCCGAACTACCTCTGCTCCTCTCCATTTCCCATCTACTTCTTCTCCAATTCTTCCCCAAATCTAGCAAGCAAAAACGCACCCGGTACACTTGAGCGTACACAATTGAATTAGCCAAGATAGCTAGCTAGGCGATAGGCGGCGGCCCGCCGGAAGTTTATTGCTCCTACCAAGGCCCCTCAAGCGCATGCTCACCGCGCCAAGGCCGCACCAACACCCGACCGCTAGGGTCCACGACTTGCGCTCCTCCAAGGTCCACGACCGCCCCGCACAACAAGCTCCACGAGCTCACTTCGCTACCAAGCTCCCCGAGCTCCATGGGCTCCGTTGCCGAGAGCTCCACGAGCTCCGACCGCCGCCGAGCTCCACGAGCTCCGCCACGGCTCCGAGACGCGCGCACAAGGCCGCCCATGGTCGCCACCAAGGTTGCTGCTCGCGCTCGCCCGACGCCCGCCACCACGTCGGCCCGGGGATGCGTGCCCGAGGTCCCGCCCGTGGCGCCGGCGTGCTCGCCCGTCCCACCGAGGCCGTCCGCAGCGGCGCGACTCGCGTGTCGACCCACGCCGAGGCTACGATGACCGCGCGCACCGGGCCAGCCTCCGCTCAAGGCGCCCTCTCCGCCCGAGGCGGCCGCGTCCGTCACGTGCCCGGAAGCCAAGCTCGTCGAGGCACCTCGCGTCCGCGGCCAAGGAGGCCCCCTCGCGTCGCTACCGGGCCACCGCCGTTGCACTCGGCGGCGGCACGCGTCGAGGGTCACCAGCGCTCCCGAGGTCGCCTGTCTCCGCCCTCGAGCCCGCTACGCTCAAGGACGCCAGGCGCCAAGGCCTCGGCTCGGCCAAAGTCCGATGCACGCCGGCTACCGTCCCTCGCCGAGCCCGCCGCATGCTCGAGGGCCGCCACGCACCCAAAGGGCCCGCTCGCTGAGATGCCGAGGCCACCCGCCAAAGGTCGCCTATGACCTCAGCGGCGCCCGCATGGCGCCTACCACTCCGCCCCGCCCGAATCCACGCCGAGGGTCACGCACTGTGCGAAATTGCGCCCAGCAAGATCCATCGCTAGCCGAGCTCCGCCGCTCGTCGGCCAAGGCCGCATGCGCGTTGACACCATCGCCCACGCTCCTCCCCAAAGTAGTGCAGCGGCTGGAGAGGCGCACGTCCGTCCGCCGAGCTCCTCGAGCTCCACCGCCGAGCTCACCGCTGCCGAGCTCCACCACCCCAGCTCCGCCGCCGAGCTCCTCCGCCGAGCTTCACCGCCGAGCCTCATTGGCGAGCTCGTTTGCCGAGCTCCTCCGCCCGAGCCCCGACGAGCTCCTCTTCAAGCTCCACGCCCGCCAAGGCCACCCACCACACGCTGCCCGGGTTGCCGAAGCTTGCACCCGTGCGGCTCCCGCTAAGGCCGCCTCGCTCACCCCGCGCTCCCGTCACGCTGGCCCAACCTGGATGTCGTGAGGATCGCCTCGTCTCGCGTCACCGCTACGCTCTCTGGAGGTCGTGCGAAGCCGCCTCGCCTCGCCACGCTCCCACGCCACGAGCAAGGTCCTCCGTCCCAAACGACCTCGTGCCGCACTACCGTAGGGCTGCACCGCCCGAGCCACACACGCGCCGCGCCACGCCGCGCGCGGCTCCTGGCCTGACCCGCACGACACGGAGGGCGTGCGACACATCCCGCCTCCGCATCGCTCTACCCGGCCGGCATGGGACTATCTACGCCTCGCCTCCCCGACCCCGCGAGACCGCGCGGCGCAGGCCTACCTCGCCACGCCGCGACAACGCCCGGCTCCGAGCTCCACGAGCTCCGCCTCGAGCTTCGGCCATGAGCTCCACCTCGAGCTCCGCCACAAGCTCTCCCGACGAGCTCCACCTCGAGCTCGGTCCTTGCCCGAGCTCCATGAGCTCCGGTTCGACTCCTCCCCTCCTCACGAGCTCGGAGGCCAATACTCCGCCCTCGCACAGCTGCGGGACGGTCGAGCCTCGAGGCTCGACTCCGCCTCGGAGGCCAAAACTCCGCCTCGCACTAGCTGCGAAGATCGGTCGAGCTCGAGCTCGACTTCGCCCGTGCGACTTCGCCGCGACCTCCGGTCGTTGCGCCCAAAAAGGTCCGCGTCGCCTTGCGCTACCTCGGCGGCCGTGAGGCTGAGGCCGCCCCGCCCCTCGCCTCGCCGCGTGATGGAGGTCGGAGGGCCGGGGAAGCGCTACGCCGCGACCTCGGGCTAGGAATGTCGCGTGACCCACACGTAATTCTTGCATGATCTCGATGAGCGGCGAGATTTTTCGGAGAAAACGTAAAGCCGCAAAGCGGCTATGCTCCATCACGAGACGGGCGCAATCATGCGGGGGTTCGAAGGTCGGCCCGTCAAGGGTTCGAGCGGCCGCCGTGGGCAAACCAGTGAGGGACACACATCGGCGAGCGCCCGAGCGGCCTAAGTCTGGAATCGACCTTTGATTTCCTCTCCCTACGAGGAGGTGACGAGCCCTCGGCGATCTTCGTAGATCTCGAGAATTATAAAGGTTGAGGCACCGGAATAAGAGGTTGATCCACTAGGCGATCGAGACGGACCCGGACCCACCGCGGAGGTGAGTCCGGGCCTCTCTCAAGCTACCCGCTAGTAACTCACCGAGCACCTCGTCTCGGCCTCGAGGCAAGGCAAGGCGCGAGCTCATCCCACCTCTCCCGAGAGCGCGGAATGGGGACGTAAACGAAAATACGACTCAACGAGAGTCGGCGAACGCCGCCCGATCGACCAAAAATATATGCCTCTACGAGAGTGCTCCACTCCCGTAGAGACTCGGGAGTCTACACCCGGCGGGTGCGCTCACAAGCGCACCCACCAAGGCAAAAACACCCGACAACGACCGCAGCAACCTCTAGCCCACGGGAAGCACTTTTCTACCCCAAGGAGACTCTTGTCGGGTATCGATATTAGAGATACCCTTAACTAACACCAATTGAAACTAAACCCGACAAGGACTCGGTCCGCCACGGCGTCCACGACCTCCGTTTTGCATGTCCAAGGTCCACGACCTCCGTCCGCATGTCGAGATCCATGAGCTCGCCCCGCCGTGAAGCTTCGCCCTCCTACTAAATTCCACAAGCTCCGCCGAGCTCCATGAGCTCCGTCCGCCGCCGAGCTCCCGAGCTCATCCCCAGCTCCCGCGCCACGCACGCCGCGGCTACGCCTCGCCGCACGAGTTGCCACGCCGCCAAGATCGAGCTCATCGCGAGCTCCGCGCCCGAGCACCATAGCTACCGCCGCGGCTATGCTCGCGACTAGATATCGACAACGAGAGATCCAATCTTTAGGCGCCGCAGCGCTGCGAGAGGCTTGTTGGTGCGGGCCCGAGTCGCTCCAAGCGCTACCACCAAACGCTGCGACAAAAGGTCACGGGCCTCCAACCACCGAGCTTCTCCTCACGAGCTCTCGTCCACATGTTTTCTCGCGCCCCGCGCCTGCCCAAGTGGCGCGCCGTCACGATTCGGGGGAGACAAAGGAGCGTGCTGACGGCCGATGGGGCGTCTCCCCGCCGTAATGGCCCGGAGGCGCCGTGACCGGGCATGCCGAGCATCATCATAAGGCCGCCCGAGCTCGAGCTCGTCCGGACGGGGCCCGGACGGCGGATCCTCGCGCGCCGCCGCGCTCAACGCTACGGCGGCTGGGACGGCGGGCTACAAGCACGCATGCGACAAGCGGCGCGCCTCGTAGCTCCGGCCGCGTTTTACATTTTACCTCTTGTACCTTTATTCTCTTCTACTTCTCGGTCCTTTCCTTGGTGCCACCCGTGTATCTCCCCTTGCGACTATAAAAAGGGGACCCTTGGGCACCAGGAGAGGATGGATCAATTCACATCCTCACATCATTTACTCGCTTGAACGCACACAAAACTCCACGATATTCTCACGCACACACCATTCCACGAGACTTGGGAGTCCGCTCCCTCTCTCGACACGCTTGTATTCGCCCGATCACGAGTGTTTGAGCTCGGCCACATAGTGACTCCGACCGAGACCGGACTAGGGTGCCCGATTGCCCCGAACCAAATTATAAATCTTGTGTCCCTTGAGCTAGGCCACCGAAGTCCCACACGAGCCATACGATTTTCTTTGTGCCCATGGTATATCCGCCATATTCGACCCACGACATATACTTTCCAAACACTTTCTCAAATGCAAAAATTACCTAAATAAACTTTGTAGATCTTGATGAGTTATGAATTCTTGGTATTCATGACTTTTCATTTTACAATCATTTAGGGTACGAAAAACTAAAAATTTTACAAAATTTTTTGAAATTCAAAATTTGTCAAATCCAAAAATGTGCAATACATAGAGTGTAGATCTTGAAGAGTTAAACAAATGTGGTATTCATGACTTTTCGATTTGAAATCACCTAGGGGTCCAAAAAGTAGCTCGAAGCTATCTTCATTTAAAAATTCAAAAAATTGACTTGGTCAAACTTGGTCAAACGAAGCACGAAATGACATCGTTTGAAAAACTTTTGAATACATAAGTGTTACAACTCATCAAGATCTACAATGTTTATATAGGTCATTTTTGAATTTGATAAAGTGTTTGAAAACACTAGTCACAAAATCATGAATCTAAGAGAGAGTTTATGAAACTACGGAGACAATCGTCAATTTAGAACTATACTTTTCAAACAATTTCTCAAATACAAAAATGTCCTAAATAAACTTTGTAGATATTGATGAGTTATGAATTTTTGGTATTCATGACTTTTCATTTTAAAACCATTTAGGGTTCGAAAAACTAAAAATTCTATAATTTTTTTTGAAATTCAAAATTTTAATGGTTCAAAATTTGTCAAATCTAAAAATATCCAATACATAGAGTGTAGATCTTGAAGAGTTAAACAAACACGGTATTCATGAATTTTTGATTTGAGACCACCTCGGCTCCAAAAAGTAGCTCGAAGTCGTCGTCATTTAAAAATTCAAAAATTTGACTTGGTCATACTTGGTCAAACGAAGCACTAAATGACCTCGTTTGAAAAACTTTTGAATACATAGGTGTTACAACTCATCAAGATTTACAATGTTTATATAGGTCATTTTTACATTTGAGAAAGTGTTTGGATACACTAGTCACAAAATCATGAATCTAAGAGAGTTTATGAAACTACGGAGACAATCGTCAATTTAGAACTATACTTTCCAAACACTTTCTCAAATGCAAAAATTACCTAAATAAACTTTATAGATCTTGATGAGTTATGAATTTTAGGTATTCATGACTTTTCATTTTAAAAACATTTAGGGTTCGAAAAACGAAAACTCTCAAATTTTTTTTGAAATTCAAAATTTGAATGGTTCAAAATTTGTCAAATCCAAAAATGTCCAGTACATAGAGTGTAGATCTTGAAGAGTTAAACAAACGTGGTATTCATGACTTATCGATTTGAAACCACCTAGGGGTCCAAAAAGTAGCTTAAAGCTATCTTCATTTAAAAATTCAAAAATTGGACTTGGTCAAACCTGGTCAAACGAACACGAAATGACCTCGTTTGAAAAACTTTTGAATACATAGATGTTACAACTCATCAGGATCTACGATGTTTATATACGTTATTTTTTTGCATTTGAGAAAGTGTTTAGAAACAATAGTCGATCTGTAATTAAGTTATATCTAGAGCTATTTCATTTCGTTTGTGGTCATAGAATTATGTGTGAAATTCTCGTATATTGAAACTCAAATACGATAATCTCTAATCTTGGTTAGAAAAAACATCATTAAATATCTTGAAAATAAGGAACATAATTTAGAGATCATGTATTTTTAAATTTTTAAATACTAGATAATTTTGAAACCCAAAATTCCCTTTCGGCCAACTTAATGCCCACGTGGGTCTTTACTTTTTGCTAACTGGGCTGGGCATTGGCTGCGCATCCTTGCTGGGCCGCGCAACCCCGTCGACCTGCATATGGCTGAGCGTGATCTAAGCCGCACGTTGATGATCGACGGCTACCGTTTGCCCTGCGTGGAATAAAAGCGCCGGCCGCCGGTGACCCGAACCCTAGCTCCATTTTCTTTGCTCCTCCGTCTTTCTGGCGCCGCGCAGCTGAGAACGAGCAGGCGGCGCTGGCGTCGGGTCGCGCGAAGCTCGGCTGAGGGGCGCAGCCTGCCAGAGCGTGCACGGCAGGGTGCCCGGCGCCTAGACGACCATGAGCTCGGGCCGGCATCGTCCGCAGCGGCATATGGCAGCGGTGGAGGCCGGCGACGACGACGCGACGCCGCCGCTGCTGCTGGCCGAGTGCCGAGCGCCTAGATAGGAATCGGAATGGCAGCCTCTGTCATCCGGCTTTCAATTCAATTAGTAAATTAACATAGGGTGTCATCTATCATAATTTATCCTATCCTGCATTTGCTTATGCAGTTACACTCTAATGTAGATGTAGTTTAACCTATCCTAATGTAGTTCACTTTTTCTTTTCATTTACGTCCTCTTCATGGCCTAAAAATAGCTTTCTAATGATAGTGCGAACTAATGATAGTGTGTGAACTTTCAGTTGCTGTCCGACTGGGAAAAACAAAGTCTCTTGTTGAGAGATGGGAAAAGAGAGAGTCTTCTAGCACTGATTATTCACCAGAAATTGGTTCTTGTGGTGATCGGGCATCAAAAAATGGCAACCCTCCGTCCCATCTGTATGTATCCGTACGTTTTGAGTATAGCTATTCATAGTTGATTGTACCTCATCTTGATCCACTTGTATTGTGGTATCTTCACTCCTATGTGCTCTCCTAGGCTTGGCCACGCCTAAGAACACTGTTTTGCTTCAACTATATACTGCAGCTACCCTGAATCTTATCTATTTTCCGTATTTTTACTTGCTGTAGTAATTTTGCAGATATGTTGGATCTTATTTTGTTCATATTTTTTCTCAGCTACAACCTTCCGAGTTGTTAAAGGGCGAGCAGTTTGCATTTTCGGCTACAACCACAATAGGCAGCGGATTGTTGATCGAAGAAATGTGGCCAAGGTTAGCAATCATAGTGTTTGGAAGACATCATGATAGCATATACCAAAATGTTGCTTGTAAGAGGGAGGCGAAATGATGATGGAGACATTCCAGTCGCAATGATTAAATAGATTATTGATTTTTATTGAATCTATTAATAGTGAGACCAAGGTATAAGAATATGGTGAGTACAGCTCTAGTATCGCGGTTTGATGTACGCTTCTGAATAATGAAGCTACCAGAGTGACAAAATTTCACAAAAAACTTTTCACTTTTTTTTTTTCCCCTTTTGCTGATATACGCATCATTAGATCAAGGTGTGAGTGATGCTGAGGAAGATGATACAGGCTTCCCTGAGGATGAGGGCGAAGCCTTGGATGATTAGGAAATGGCTGCTAATGCACTTTAAGTCAATGACAGCCCTTGCCTAAGAAGTTCAACATCTCCAAGCAGGTGAAATAGGGAGTCGATCATGCAGCACAATTTCTACGGATGTGGTGCTGGTGGAGCAAAAAGTAGCGGTTGGGACTCAACAAGAGATTGATAATATACCAGTGCAGGTGCAGCTATCCCATTCTGGTATCACATTTGTTATTTGTCCAATTTTATTATTCAAATGTTTTGACTATTTGCTTGATTACATATTCTATTAATTTAAACAACGTTTGTTTAGGTGCATTAATTTGCTCCTGTTTATATTCTTTAGCTTCTTATGTATGGTTCAGCAAGTACATCCTCAAAATAAAAGTCAGCGTTAGCACGGGCACTATACTAGTTGGAGCATAGAAAGCGGATATGACGCTTTTTGCGCTTGCACCGTTCTAGCAAATAGTATACGATATGGCTGCTTGCACATATTAGTAATTTAGTATGTACCTACTTTTATTGTGATTAATTTCATAGGTAACCAAAGCACATTAGGGTGTGTTTAGAAGCCAAACTTTTCTCCAAACTTTTCAAAATTCCCATCACATCAAAGCATTAAATACACCAAAAGACATATGTTCGGAGTATGAAATGTAGGTAAACAAAATAACTAATTACACAATTTAGATGTAGATTACGAGACGAATCTTTTGAGCCTAGTTACACCATGATAGGATAATATTTACCACAAACAAACGAAAAGTGCTACGTTGCTTTTCGCCTTGACTACGATGTTAATTTTTAGGTATCTAAACACACCCTTAGAAGGATTCAGTAATTTAGTATGTACCTATTTTTTATTGTGATTAATTTCATAGGTAACCAAAGCACATTAGAAGGATTCTTAAAGAGGAAATTACCCCTAATTATTGACTTGCAGCTTACAGTTCAGTTATCGTTTCGATGTGGTACTGTTGTGAAAACTTATTTTATTACAATATACAATTTTTGATGTTATGAGTGGTATTTCATAATTATATTATGCCAACCTATAATGTAGTCTAGTGACGGTGTCAGCCGGTTTCGGCCTGTTTTGACCGCTATCGGATAATATTTGTAAATTTTAATTAAAAGTTTGGCCAAAGTTTGATTGATATTGGCAAAATTTCGGTCGAAAAATCTCGGTCTACCAGTCTTACCGCCCCCTTCGATATTTTTGCTTGCACGAAATCCAAAACTATGGTAAACACCGACCCCAGCAATCATTTATCCTAGCTTCACCAAGGTGTAACTGTCACTTGTCATAGCGCTACTCACATCTCGAGCTGTCCTCTGGAATGCTCTTGTGATAATATAACGTGGGAAAATTTCACCCATGTAGCGGTGTCTTCTTTGCTAATCTATAAAGTCACGATGCAAGTGGGCCGATCTGCAGAGGTCTGCAGACCGCCGCTACATGCCGCATCAACAGTAGCTAGCGAGGCTTTGCTGGCGTCCGCTACCTGCATGGTGCTGGCCGCCAACGCCCCCGAGGCCTGGTAGGCAGATCTGCGCGAGCTGAAAAAGGCCTAGCAGGACCAAGTAAGGGATTTTTTTTTAAAAAATGAGAAGATGAATGTACTCCCTCCGTTCTAAAAAAAAAAACTTACAATTTGGTAGAAATTTGGTCAAACATAGGTCACTTTTTAATGGTACGGAACTCATAGTTGTAAGTATTGTGGAACGGAGAGAGTACGCACTGCTACACTAGCTGGCAACCTTGCTAGAAGCTGCATGTACGCACCACTATTCCAGTACACTAGTATACACAATCCTAGCGTCAGCAAGCCGCCGCCGTGCTGTTCCCGCGTCCCAAGCAGGAGCTCCAGCGGCGCCCGTCGCCTTGTACAAGAACACCTCGCTGGCGATCATCGTCGCGCAGCGGGCGGCACACCTCCGGGCCTCTCTACACGATGGAGAACCACGTGGCCTTCGACCTTAAGCGTTCCCGGGCGGGACCTGCGCCACCGCCGGCCTCGGCAAAGATCATCCCCCGGCGGCCGCCGGGCTGCTACAGTATCGCGCAAGTTCGGGCTCGCCGACAACGCGTCGTGGGCGCCACCCTCATGGACCCGAAGCGGCAACACGCTGACCCGTGCGGCCATGGGCGACAACGTGTTCTAGGCCATGATCGCGGGTGGAGCATCGGCCGCCACCGAGACCAACCATCGGTGAAGACTGGAGTTGCGAAGTATAGATGTCCAACGGGCCGGCCCGGTACCGCCCCCGGCCCTTCCGGGCCCGGGCCGCCCCGCACGGCTGGCTACGGGCGTGCCACCTGCGGGCTTGGGCCGCTCCTCGCCCATGGCCCGTCCGTGGCCATTTTGCCGCCCATAGGCCACTCGGGCTAACCGCCACGGCCGCCCATAACAAAAGCTGAAAACGAACGCTGCTCGCTCCCATGGCTGCCGCCGTTGCCGCGAAGCCGCTGCTGCCGCTAGCGCGCCGCCGCCGCCGCCAAGCCAGCCTTCTGCCGCTGCCGCCGCCGCCGCCGCCGCTTACCGCCGCCGCGCGCCGCCGCCGCCCTCGCTGCTTGTTCGCCCGCCCGCCCGCCGCGCTACGCCGCCGCTCACGCCACGCCACGCGCTGGTCCTCCCCGCCGCCGCGCTGGGAGAGGATGGCATCGGCAACAAAACGAACGGACCAGTACTAGCTATGGATGCTTCCCTTGTTAGCTTGCTTTGGCAGCAGGCAGGCCGGCTCGACGGAGGCACCAGGCCCATGGCATTCCTAGGCAAGAAAGTTAGCAGGCCACCTTTTCTAAAAAAAAAAGTTAACAGGCCGCCTCGTTTTTATAGCGACCTTTAGCAGCGGGCCAGACGGGCGCTTGGACGTGGGCCAGGCCGGGCGACTCCGTGTTACGGGCCGAGGGCAGCGGCCCATGGCCCGCCCGGCCACCGGGCCGGGCCGCCCTGCGAGCCCGCCGCAAGACGGACCGGGCCGCCCAGGTACCGGGCCGTTTTGCCGGGCCACGGACCGGGCGTGGTCACGGGCCAAATGGCCAACTATAGTTGCGAGTAGCACGCTGAGGAGATGAGGTTTGCGGGCCTCTGCAGGATTTTTTTTAGGGCTCTGTGGACTGTCCACTAGCACTAGCAGGCCGGCCTGCCTCAACCCGCAACATAAAGCAAACAGGCCCGTTTTGCTCAAAAAAAAAAAAAAAAGCAAACAGGCCCGCACCGCTTGCATCGTGACTATAAAACATGTTAGTTCCTTCTAAATAAATAAATAAATAAATAAAACATGTTAGTTATAAAAAAAAAAATCTTTACTCCAATATTCTCAAGCGCTTCGGTGCAATAATTGTTGCTTTTTAATTCCGCAACGAGTCTAGTTTCCTTTTTTTTTTTTTCACGCTTCCCTTTTCTTCCCGTGATTTTGGGTCTCCCTTTCTTGTTCCATGGCTTCCTTTTGCTTCCATGATTTTATTTTAACTAGCAAAATATGCCCGTGTGTGTTGCAATCGGGCGTAGAATTATTGTGTCGAGTCAAAAACACATATGAACTTGGGTATCTTCAAACAATGTATAATAAGAATAGTGTGATATGTTCCAACAATAATTTAAGCAATATTGAAGTAATTATACCTGGATGCATTTTCCTTTTTATGTTTTCAGTTGCCTCTGTGTCATCTCCAGCGTGTACTTGTTGACAAGCATCAATCCCAATTTGTAGATCTCTTGTTTTTGCTCTCTAATAGGACTTAATAGGAACGTGTAATTATGGCCATGGATTTGGAGAAGGAACCGAGCAACAATATATATGTAACCGAGCAAAAATATATATATGTATATACAATGGATTTGAGTCCTATTGGCCTTGATTCTTAATTATTGGCCATGATTCTTAATTATCTGCTGCTTTCTGGCGAGCTCTGCCATGTCCAACAACTCACACAGCTGTAGCATCTCCTGGGATATGTCGACCTCTTTATGGGCATGTTGCGGCACAAGGTGATGCTGCTCGTCGCCAGCGCCGGCGGGCTGCATCATCGCTTCCAACAGAACCGAGGTGCTGCCCTGTTCCTGTCCCGGCGTTCTGTGCCTGCAGCACTATATCCTGCTACATGGTGTGGTTGCTCTGTCAGCGTGCTGTCTGGCAGAATTGAGGTGCTGCGGCGGCGCGGCTGCCGGGGCCTGCACCGATCTCATCGCGACCTCTCGTGATACCTCCGACATCTGCTGGTGTATTATCTGCCCGTGCCTGCACACCTCCGGGACGCGCGGCGGCGGCTCGGTCTCCCCGTGCGGCGCGGCGAGGTGGTGGCCGTGCTGCTTGGCCTGCTGCCGCATCAACAGCGCCTTCTCCCTCTCGGTGTCCGCCACCGCCATCTGCTGGTGCGAGCTCTCGTTTGGTGCTGCTGCGGCGCTGCTTTGCAGCCCGGGACATGAGCATTGTCTGCTCGCTCAAGGATTGCCCGCGGTGGCGCTTGATGACGACGTCAGGGCCCTTCCGTTACCGGCGTGCTTGTGCTTCCCCCGTCCCGGTGCTCTCCTCCTCGTGCATCGCCCTCCACCGGACCTCGTTCGCCCTCCGAACGCCCAGCTGCCTGGCATCCTGTTCCCTGGCGTGCTTGAGCGCAGCGTTGACCTCCACCCTAACCTCGGGCGCGGCGGCCGTGACGTCGACGGGCTGGGACGCTGCGAGGGCGCCGAACTCCCCTAGCGATTTCCTCCGCGCCTCGTCCACCTGCGCTCTGGCCCTGTCGTTCACCTCCGTATATACGATGGATTTAGAGAAGGAACCTAGCACCGAGCATATATAGGATGGATTCGAGTCCTAACCGAGCTGAACCAAGCGGGCTTTAGACCCACGGATAGAGGGCAGACGGAAAAAAAAAAGTGGATAAGAAATTTTCTCTTTTATTAGTATACTAGCAAAAATGCCCGTGCGTTGCAACGGGAGCACAGGAGGCATAGTTTATTTCATGGTCTCAAATTTAGAGATAAATTAATTTATATTGGGCAATATTACTTATTTATAAGTGCTTAAACAAAACTTTAAAATAGAATAGTAAATTGTAAGCATTGCAAATAAATTTACCAAAGAGTTAATTGCTTGCTTATTTTGTCCCGAGAAGTCTTGGAAATGGAGAGGTCCTATGGCCTTTCGAGCTGCGGAACGACCGTAGGGGCTTAAGCACGGCTACCTACACGTAGGCTTGAGTTGTCCATCCGCATTGAGCTCCGACGGCCTTGCTAAGTCTTGGCTCAATCTGAGACATCTAATGTCTTTTGACGGCTGGGGACACGTTTGTGCATAACAAAACCGCCGGCTCCCCCAAACCCTAGCTCATTTATTTCCTTCGCCCTGCCTGTTTCACACACCAACCGCCAGAGAGAGGGGCATTGCAAGGGTTGTCGTCGCCAGCGTCGGGGTAGTCGGACTTAGTGCCGCCGCCAATGGGATCAAGTAGCTCATTTATTTCCTTCGCACTCCCTATTTCTGCCACCAACCACCAGAGAGAAGCATTGAGCGGGTCGTCGCCGCCCGGCGTTGGGATGCACGTAGCTGGACTGGGGGCGCCGCCTGTGGGAGAGTGCACGGTGGGCTGAGCCGTGCCCGCCGCCGAGCTTGCATGCCGTAGAATAATAGTTATTATTTATTTATTCTATCTATTTATAAAAAAATAAGAGGAAAAATACAAAAAAGACATGGAAGTAAGGAAAAGGGAAAGAGTAAAAACAAAAAGAGAACTGGGAAAGGACTAATACACAATATTTATTATTTGATTATATTGTAGAAACGTGGAAGAAAAGATGAAACCAAAAAGTTACCGAACTAACAGAAAAATGAGAAATAAAAAACAGAAAAATAAAAAAGGAATTGGGAGGGGCGTACAAAAATGAAAAGGAATTTTTTTGGAGCATAAAAAATTAAAAAAGAGGAATTGGGAGGGGCCGGGGCAGGCTCATGGGCACAAAGTTTTTAATGGAAGGAAAGGAAGTTTCCATCAGATTGAAATACGGAGCAGGGGTTGGCAGAAAAATAAAAGGACCGCTGGGGCGCTAGCAGACAGAATTGAGTACGTATTCTATACGGAGTGGAGTGTGTGAGCAACCAGGCGAACTACCTAACGATCAGTGTACGTATCCAATAGGGACTGCAGAAGCGACCAGGAGAGGGAGATACGGACTGCTGGAGCGAGGCAGACAGAGAGGGAGGAGAAAAAAAAAGTGAAGAAATTTTGGCTGCCCGTGCCATGCTACGGGTTATTTTAAAGTATTCCTAGCTTAAGACCCAATTAAGACCCATATAGGGGCAGACGGAAAAATGAGGTGGACAAGAAATTTTCTCTTTTTATTAGTAGGTATATAGATATAGAATAGATATAGATAGATAGATTTTCTTTTAAGTAATTGCCCTGACTTCCGATCATGTGGAGGCATATGTTTCCTTTACTGCTCCCTCCGTTTTTTAACTGTACATGTTGCCGTTAACTTTTGGATAAACATTTGACCATTAATCTTATTTCAAAACCGCATGCAAATATAAAAATATAAATTAAGCTTAAAGTATATTTAATGGTAAAACAAGTCATTGCAAAATAAATAATATTTTTATTATTTTTAAACTTAGTATAAAAACCCGTCCGTAGCATTTACGCCCGCCGTTGCCCAGACGCATCATGAGCCTATTGATGGTGTGTGGCCCGTAATGGTGGGGTCCACAGTACATATGGCCCCTATCTAGACAACCATTGCGGAGCCAGTTCCACTTAGTTAGGCCCATGGAGGACTTACAACCCAAGGAGGATGGCCCCAACTAGGGACGAATGTCGCGGAGCCCCGGTTATTTTGCAAAAAAACCTTCTACATTTAGCAAAATTTATCAACGAAATAAGGTATAAAATTTTGAAACACTTTGACACAAAATTTTTGGCGAAACAAATCAAACTGAAAAACATTTGAGAACAAAAAATTTTGGAAGAGAAAATTAAGGCAAAAAAAAATGAGAACAAAACTGACACAAAATTTTGGAGAAAAAATGGAACTGAAAAACATATGAGAACCAAAAATTTCACAAGAAAAATTAAGGCAAAAAATTGAGAACAAAACTAAAAAGAAAGGGAAAAAGAGGAGGGGGCGGAGGCAGAGCCTCACCGCCTCGCTTTGCCGCTGCCGCTGTCGGGGGTCCCGCCGTGTTCCCATGCGGAGCCGCGCGGTGTCCGCCACAGCCCACCGGTGGAGCCGCGAGCCCCCCTGCGGGCTTCGCCGCCTTGGTACGACACATTGCAGCGCCGTTCCCGTGCGGAAGGCACTCGCCCGGTATCTCGCCGCCGCCTCGATACACAAGCAGCGAAGAGGCTCGCCTGGTCCCACCGGCGCCGATCCGCCGCCACCGCCGCCACCCGCCTCGCATACCCCATGTCTAGGAGCTCCCTCTCTGCCGCGCCCTGCTCTGCTCAAAGCTGAGCGCGCGAACGAACCAAGGCCATCGCCGTGGTAGCTCGAAGCTGCCGCCGCCAAGGCCAAGCACTGGAGCACAGCGCCCCTACCGTCGAGGTTGCGCTGCTTTGCTCCCTCCATCCCTCACCTTCTTCTCTACTTCCTCTGCTTTCTCCTCCCTTCTCTCTCTTTTCTTGTTCCGCGTTAGGGCAGAGCACTGCCGGAGCCACCTTGCGTCGCCGCCCCATCCTGCTTCTCCCCAACAATTTCTCGCTCCAGGCCATGTCACGCCGGCCAATAGGGAGGCATCACACCTGACCGCGGGCCCCACCTGTCATGGACTCTACCCCTCTCTTCATCCACAAAGAAGAGAGAGGGGAGCGCATGGTCGACAGATCGGTGCATGGCGCAAGGATTGGTCCGCTGGACAGCTGGCTGGGCCTCACCCGTTAGTCCCTGAGCTGGAGAAAATTGCTAGGTGCACATGGGGAATCGCATTAACGGAGATTAAAAGTAGGATCCTTAAAAGTAAGACTTTTCCATTAACTAAAATTCTAAAAATAACTCCCAAATTTCTTTCCACTCACGTTTTGTCAATAAACTTAGACAATTTATAGCTCATCCGTCTTAAATCCTAGCTAACCCCAAAATTGATTCACTAAAAATCTTTTAAAATAAAACTCGACATATCCATACCATTTTCCATAATTTTTTGGTGCCAATTAGTCTCTTCCTATGATTTCTGCACCAAACCGAGGCCCTGGCAGCGTGGCCACGTAGTGGGCAGCTCTGGCCATCGGATCGGCCGCACGGACGGCCCAGATTGTGCAAGCCCTGGTAATTTTACACCTAGTACTAATGTTTTGCAATTCACAAGATATACCACGCATATAAATATGAAGATCACGTTGCAAATCCAGTCTTCTGATTTCTAAATGCTTCCTTAGTTGGCCAGTTTTATGCATGCATAGCTTTGTTTTCATATACTATGGTAGATGGATTTGCAACTGTCATCGCCAGAGGACTCACTGGTCCCTGTTCGGTTCATCCGTTCATCTCTGGAACAACAATATCTGTTTCAGCATTCTCAGGAAGGCAGAAATACGTTTGGAAACAGAATGACGTAAATCGAAAAATTGCTGTCGTCTCAACTGTCTCGTCGACCCACCAAATGAGGTCGGTCAGCAGGTCGATCTGAATGTTCTTTACGAATCAATATGCTGAAGCCTAGCAGAGGGATGATTAAACACCGTTCGTGCTCTTTGATTGAAGATGCTGGCATTGTGTTCAAGCCAAATAGTACACAGGCTATCTGTGATGGTACAAAAATAGAACACTGAAAAGAGTTTTATTTCCCCAAAAGCAGGAGAATAGGTGAATATGCATATATTCAATTGAGCATGAAAACTGCAACACAGATATACAAATTAAATATCAACTTTCATGCGCTCAAAACGTGGGACATCACAATAGTTCATGCTAAGGGACCTTTTTACGGCAAAAACTGTGGGGAAGATCCCCACAGTGTCAAAGAAGTTTTATAAAATTAAAGGAGTCCAAGATACTTACAAAGTGAATTAACTGAAAGCATCTAACCAAAAGCAAGAAGCCGACCTAAGTTCAACCTTGAATCTAACCGACTGGAGAAAAGCTTGATTTTTGAAATTACAAAGGCATTAGGCTTTGACATGGCTCCCTTTTTTCAAACACCTTGTCATTACACATTTTCCAAATTTCCCATGTAGCAATTGATGAAGCATCTGATGGAGGCAAGGCCCGATCTTTCGATAGGTACGATAGCGCCGATTGGTGAAGACTCGATGTTCACGATCTATGCTTCGAACCAAGACTAATTCGACCCCCTCGCAACCATTACACCACTGCTCCGTTGGTTTATCAACCACGTGCACGCGATTGACCTCGTCGAGAAGGCTTTTCCCTGCAAGCGAATCGAGAACACAAGCAAGAAAGGGATGAACGCAATCTGAAATTGCAAATAAATATGAAGGCTTATAATATCAAGAGGAGTTCAAGTTTTAATTGGAACGGGCTTGGCGCCTCAATCGAACAAGATCAAGAATAGGGGCCCTGGTTTAACAACAAACGATCTTGGCGATGCAGTTGCAGCAAACGATGTCTTTTCCACAAGGAAATCAAGAACTAAACAAAACCCAACCCTAACGAGAGCAGCGGCGGCTAATTATAATGTCTTTAATGTCACCCCCTTGGATGCGCCCCCTAATGGATCCAAACATGGTACACGGCCCAATGGACCAAAAGATGGTGTCGCAGCACCCTGGCAGATTCTGGATGCTGACTTGTTTCGACGATTCCTATTGACTCAGAAAGTCTTTTGACGTTAAACCAAAACCATTGGATAGCTTATCAAATTATCTTTCCAAGCATGCCTGGATCTTAAAAAACGGAGTCCGTATGTGTCCAGGGCGTCAATTTTACCTGGGACTGCTCCTGGAGCCCGAGATGAGCTCGAACTTCAGTTGGACTGGGCCTCCACCATGAAGCGGATGAGTTTGTCACCCTCGCTGGTCCTCCTCCTCTCCTTGGCTTGTACTTGATGGAGTGATGTCCTCATCAGCGTCCACAAAGAAACTATGGTCGTGGGACTGTCTAGCTTGAATGAACCGATCCTATACGTTGATTGAGTGATCCCAGACAAAGTTGATTCAGGCCCAACGTTGGCTTGCAAAAAGGCATGTGAAAAAGAGATCATCAATGATTTCTTCTTCCCTTGTCTCACACATGACACAAAAATCATCATCATGAACGTGGAGGTGCCTTCTTGTCAACATTGTCTTGGTATTGAACCGATCTACCAGGACAAGCCAAGCAAAAAAATTTGATCCTCGAGGTGCAACCTGGACTTCCATACCTCCCTGAAAATTGGGTGTGCCTCTACTGTCTCAAAAATATAAGAGTAAAACCTTTTTGAAGTATAGGAGTTCCCCCATGTTGGAGTCCAACGATCCTGAAAATGCTCGTCATAGGGTATGTCGTCTTGTAAGTGATTCTAAGAAATGCTCGGGGACCTATTACCGCCGGTTTTGATTGAACCGGCAGTCATGCATAGGGGCATGGAAATGGGTGGGTTGTGTAGTAGTGTTCATCCCTTGGCCCTCGTCTGCTGCAACAGCTGCTGTTGGGACTATTAACCAAACAATACAAGGAGAACATTTACGAAAATATATGATTATTGTTTACTTTTTACAAATTAATATATAGCAATATTCATCATCACAGTGGATCCAATCATGGACCCCATTTATTTATTTTAGCAATACATATAAAAGTCTTCTTCACTGATTACTACGAGATGTAGTATAGTAGTACAGCACGTACTGCCGGTGATACAGCCTTTTCGTTGCTTGCTTCAGGGCACACACGTCAACGCGTCATATCTTGCATTGCTACAGGAGCCGTGGTCATCTTGCGCGAGTTCACTTCCCATCCTTGAATTGAAACAATAATAAAAAAAAAGAATGGGGAAAATGAAGGACTCATTCAACAATGAGTTAGGAAAAAATAAATTAGTAGTAGTGCTACATTACTTCGATTCGTTCAGGAAAAATTATGGCATGTAAGAATCTAAGTAGTTCTGGTTTCTTTACTTTGACAATAAATTAGCAAAATCATCATCTAGACTATTTACATGAAAAATTGCGCCACCAAATTTGTGAGAAGCTAGGTCATTTCGAAATAGGTCAAGTTTTGATTTATTTTTAAGATTCCTGGCCCTAATTCTATGAATACATTACTGAAGAGTTATCGATGGTTGATTACTGAACCATACAGTTTTGTTCATGGAAAACAAACTATATATATAAAAAAAGAAAATCCCAAAGAGGATCGTAGGGCCTAAGATAGCTACTGCAATATCCTAAAATTAAACATACTCCCTCCGTCTTAAAAAGGAAGATATTCTAGCTTTCTTCAAAAGTGAACAGTGAAACTATCTTAAGTTTAACTAAATATATAATAAAATATCAATATTTATGATACCAAATAAATATCATTAGATTCTACATAAAATATATATCTTTATAGCATATTTATTTGATGTCATAAATATCAATAATCTTTTCTATAAATTTGATCAAACTTATTGGACTTCCAAGAAATCTAGATCGTCTTTCTTTTTTTAGACATAGAGAGTACAATACAATACAAGCTAGCAAACTTAAGGCGCTGGCCGACTACTCCCTCTAGGTCCGAATCAGATGTTTTATGGTTGTCATAAGTCTACTATTTCACACTTTGATTGCAAAATAATTTTGATGTATTGAGTTTGGGTATATTGAAATGATATGAGTAGATTTGTATTGACATGTAGTTTCATAAAAAAGTATATTTCTTTATATTTTATAAATATTTTATAGCAAAAAGTAGTTAGTCAAAGTTGTGTTTTGAAGATTATGTCAATGTTCAAAACGACGTCTAATTCAGACCTAGAGGGAGTAGCAGGTATGAGTCGCGTGCATGATGCAACATAAAAGCAAGAGGGGGAGGACAGAGAAATGTGCTGTCGCTGCACCGTTGACGTGGCCCCGTCCCGCCTCGTGGCCGCCACTCGTTGACTCCTAGGGCTTCTTGCCTCCCTTTATCTTGAGTGACTACTCCATTATGTAGCGAAAGAATATGTGCATGTCGTTGACAGTAGTCGCGCGCATGATGCAACATATATAAAGCGCAAGGGCCGGGGAGGAGGGACGATGGAGACGTGGGCTATCGTTGCACCGTCGACGTCGCCCCCGTACGTCCCTCTTCCTGTGGCAACCACTCGATGCCTCCTAGTGCTTCTTGTCTCTTCCGCTTCATCTGGAGTGACGGAGGTTGTTGCCCACACATGAAGCACCGCATCTAATTAGCAAGTATGTGTGCCGTGTGAGTGGACGTAGCCGCTTTAATCTATTTGCAATCATGTTACAAGTGTACGTAGTCGGACTATATATCCATAATAAAAGTCGTCCACTCATTTGATACTTAATGTCACGTCTAGCTAGCAAGTATTTCTTCCGTCCTATGAAACGTACAATGTTCTTCCGTACATCTGTACTCTACTCCTAAACTATGTATATAATGAGTCGTCCACACCAACGTACGAAAGGTTTCATCCGTCGCCTACCAACGCCATCGAGAAGGTCTTCCGATCCTCCACGCGGCCCCTGCACATCTGCCCACGTCGTCGAGCTCCGACCATTGGGCCGGCCGGGACACCTTGAACACGGAGCTCCGAACGACTGATGCCGCAACAACCCCCTCGGCGATCAACGTCCACACCACACCCTCGCGACTGCTCCTCTGCTGCTCTTGGTGAGTTGTAAAATGGAATCCTCGCGCACCATACCTCTCCTCCCCCAGGCGTCGTCCAGAGCCACGAAATTAACCTGATAAGTGAACCCGCCGACGCCGCTGTATAATTAACCTGACCGGCGGAGGCGTCGTCCTTCACCCACTCGAGGCCCATGAAGACGAAGCTGGATTATATTGCCCTTGGGATTAAAACCGATGGTTCAGATTAGACAGAATAGATACCCTTCGTTTTTCAATTTAGCCACTGCGTTGCCCATGCATTTTTCAGTTTTAACCTACTGTATTGACTTACATGAGACTCTAGTTCAGTTTAGGATTAGCAACACATACCATAGCTCTTAGTACACATCTTAAATTTCTTTTTCCAGTTATTTTTTTCTTCTTTCGTAATATTCTTTCAACAGGATTAGCAAGACATCTTAAGTTCAGAGTTTTTGTATTTTCCACTTTGTGTTTTTTTATATACCAACTGTTCATCACACGGCATGTTGCTAATGCTATTAATCCACTATCTATTTCCCACATGAGTAAAATGTAACATAGATCCCTCAACAATTCTTGTATTGTCATTTTGGTCCATGAACTTAAGATGCAAACTTTGGACATCTTAAAAGAATTTCAAAGTAGGCATTGTCGATTCCCATTTTAGTCTCCATATCATCCCCTTCGGTCCCCACCCATATTGGGTCTCGCCTCCCTGCCCGATAAGGACTGGATTTTGATGGGCAATCTTCGGCGCCGTGGGCGGCCCAAAGGAGGCCTGGCGGCCTCAGACGCCATCGCCTGCGCCCGGTGACGACGGTGGCGACGACGACGGAGGCAGCAGCGGGGCGGCGCAGCAGCTGGAGCCGGAGGTGGAGCCGGGCCGGCGACGACGGGTAAACCGCGCGGAGTCCGGCGGTTAGGTTCCGGCGGGTTAGGGTTTCAATTCCTTCCCCGGTAGAATCCGCCGACCGCCTGGCGGGGCGTCGCCGACACGGGCGGTGGCCGGGCGGTTCGCCGGGCGGTGAGCGAGGGCCGAAGGGCCGAGGCTGGACTCATCCGGCCGGGTATGGGTAGGCGGCGGGGACGCCGAGGTCGGCCATGGCGGTGCTCGGAGTTCGAGGCGGCGGGCGCGGGCGGCGCGAGAAGAGCGGGGAAGGGGGAAGGAGGAGGCTGCCGCGGGCGCTAGGGTTGCCCGGAGCTCCGGCGAGGGCCGCCGGAGCTCCGGTAACCCTAGCGCCCGCGGGCGGGGTCGCGGTGGGCAGCGGGGCGGTGAGAAGCCGGTGTCGCAGCCCTAGCTCGGCGAGAGCTCGGGCAACCCTAGCGCCCAGGCGGGGGGCGGTGGGCTGCGGGGCGGTGAGAAGCCGGTGTCGCATCCCGTCGCGAGGAAGAAGAAGAGAGGAAGGGAGCGTTGGTGGGCCGGGCCGTGGCCCAACTGGGGGTTAGCTGGTCGGGCGCATAGCACGCCCCGATTTTGATAACTAGATCAACATTACAAGATTAAAAAATATATGGGGCCTCCAAACATTACGACATTAAAGATGTACGTGGAGTCTCCAATGTCTAAGTACAGATTCAGTTGATATATATTCAGAAGATTGCATCAAGTTAGATATATACGGGAGATTATGTTTGGAAGAAAAAAAATATCTTTTTCTATGTGATATAATTTTTTTTATCTCTTAGTATAAAGAAAATTTAAAAATTGAGGTCTACATACCCAAATTGATTTTCTATGTGATATAATTTTTTTGATCTTAGTATAAAGAAAATTTAAAAATTGATATCTATATACCCAAATTGATTTGTTTATCCTGTAGCAATGCAAGGTCAGCTAGTTCAACAAAAAGTTCCATAAGTGTGCAACCTTAGATGATTGACCATAAGGGTACCTGGGTCCGCACTACCTAAGCGACGCATGTAATTAGCAAGTATGTGTGGCGTGTATGCCCTACAGAGCGTGTATGTGAGTGGACCTAGCTAGCCGCTTTAATCTATTTGAATCATGCATGTTTTTTTTAAACTAGCCAGGAGCACTGGCCTATCATATAAGGCTCGTAATTAGGCAACTTCGCTTAACCGCGCGTTCAAGCGTAGTTGAGACTGTCTGAGACGAAATCTCAGAACGCGTCTACTGAACCCCACACACACCACACACACCCTAGCTATACACACACCCTATACACACACCCACGCCTACAGTAATAACTAAGGCACCAAGGTCATTTTACTGCAATACTAATATGTCTAAAATCATATAATTGCACTCTTCATGGGACTGAGGATATATGGTGACAATAAATAAATATAACATCCGTTCCGCAAAGAGTGCAATTCTAGTTTATATTCAAAATTCGTCCCACAAAGATGGCAACCTTTGGTCTTGAACCACTTGGAACAGTTTGGTTTTATAAAACACTGAATGCATGCCGCAACGCAAAAATGCAAAAAACGCAGGTAACTTAATCAAATGGATGCCTGTGAGTAAAAGGGCCACCATGGTCATGTGACACTTAGTACTAATCTGTCTAAATTTTCTAGAATTGCAGTATTTGTGGGATGGAGGGCGAGTATATGTTTGTGCGTAATCGATTTATTAATTTGCAATAATCATGTCATCAAATTAAGCATAACTAAACATCAAACACTCTTGCTATTAAGTACCCGTATGCAATAAGTACTATGAGTCAGGATGCAAATGGGTACCCAATGGTGTTTTTTTTTGGATCAGCTGATTAATTACGGTGACATATCGTTGTAGATCATTTTCCCTCTCCCAACGTAATTACAGTGTCAAAGTGCACGTATGGCCGAGGCCGGACTAACTCATCTGCTTCCAGTGAGCGCATCAGTCCTTGTGCACTCATGTTTATGTTTTCTTTGAAACCGCATTTTTTGCAATCATATCGCATTCGTTTTCCATAAATTACGTTCTGCAATCATGTTACAAGTCAATGGAATGTTAGGGGTTGAATAAGAGCTGCTAGCTTCGGAGGCCATTTACAGTTTACTGGAAAAATTATTAATTTGTGATTTGTGTCCAAATTAACTGCCGAGAAAAGTAGTCCTACTCTCCATGAGATTGATGATGGATGCAATAAGGATCGGAAAAATTATGCTTACCATCTGCGGGGTTGGCGCCTCGATTCTTGAGCTCCCTGTACATCTGGCAGAGTGCGCAATGCTCGCACCAACAGTGGACGCAGCAGTCTGAGCATGGCTCTTCCGGCAGGCCGTACCACGCCCGGAGCTTGCGGCGGTAGGTGCACGAGTAGAGGTTGCTGAGGAAGGGCACGTAGACCGCCCCAGCGAGCGCCAGCACGGCGTAGATCGTACCGGCCAGACCACAGGCTGCATACATAGACAACATACAGCGTATAGTAGTTGCAGTTCCATGTTTGAAAAGATCCAGATTCATTCTTTATTTCAATCAAGACAATCGACTAACTACCTACTCTGTCCGTTCCAAATTACAGTCTACTTTAGCTTAGTTGTTATAATTAAGTCAAATTTATCTAAATTTTGCCAAGTTTATAGAAAAATAATAAGTGCAATAATAATCATGACATATTTCATACTGAATCCAGTGAAACCAATTGATGTCGATCCTTTGTCTTATAAACTCAGTCAAAGGTTATATAAATTTAACTTAGGATAAAGCCACAGTAAACTGTAATTTGGAACGAAAGGACGGAGTACACAACAATTGCATGCAACAAATTAAATAAAACTTACATGTGACGCCCTTGTCTAAGGTCTCTGCCACCTGGCCCACCGCTACCCACGGGCAGCAGAGCACCAGCCAGCCTGCACGAACGTCGCCTGCCTAGGTGAGTAAAGTCATGCATGTTTGAAATTCAACGAGAAATATTACATATTTACATGTTTAATAATTAATATGGTGTCGTCCTTCATGCATGCAATATAGACCGTAGAACAAAGTTGTTTGCTTGTTTCTAAGCATTCATTATTTCCGGAAATTAAAGATTAGGATAAGGAGAGTCAGCCAGGGCATGAGTGACTCACAGCTCTTGCAGTCGCTGCAGCAGTCACAGAGCCCGGTGGTCCAGGCCGTCGTCGGCACGGGGTGACCGCTCATGATCTCTTCTAGTGAAATGGAGCGAAGCGCAAGTGTGAGAGCATGAGCTTGGCAAGTAGGTCTATTTATAGATGCGGTCTAGAGCGAGGTCAAAGGGCTGCTCTTGCAATCAAATTGAAGTAAGGATACATTTTTCTAAGCACAAAAAAGTAAAAGGAGTTGTCATTATCCCTATGTCTCTATGCACTAGAAGAAGTCCATTTTACTCCCTAAAGATACCCGGAGTCCACATAATCCTCTAAGCTTTTGGTTCATCAAATCTGTCCTCACGGCCTTACTTCGAAATGAATCTACTCATATCATTTTCACATCCCAAAACACTCAGCACATAAAAATTTATTTGTAGTCAAAGTTTATAACATTTGACTTAGGACAAACTTAATTAAAACGACTCGAAGCAGTTCTTGAGACGCCATGGTGAGACATCTTCACAGAGCAAAGTGGCCCAGACTGCTGAAAATTATAAGGTCTTCATTATGGGCTCAAATTGTTGTCTTTTACCTGATTTTGCAAGTTAGCACAAAAACAGTAGCGCTTGCTGTTTTCATTAATCCACAGGCATAATACATCATTTATGCAATAAAATGAGCCCAAATATTAGGAGAGAATGGCGCTAAAAGGTTACAATAACGAGTGCCAACAATGTGTGTTTCTGCGGTGGGCCCATAGCGGATGTGCATTTGCTGTAGCAAAACCTAGTAGCATGTGTGTATGCCACGGCAGGCATTGAAGAACGGGTCCATGCGTGTGTATCCTGGCTGAGGGGGCGCCTTGGACTATACTCTAGAAGGCTAACCCTAGCTAGGTCAGTGTAATGGGTTCCAACTCTTGACTGTGGAGAGGACTAGAACAAGAACACACCACACCACTCAGGATGTAGCTAGGGCTATTACCCGTTTAGGGGGCCTGGACTATGCTGATCACCTTCTTTAGGGTAGATTCGTTCTTGGAATCCCACTGCCGAACGAAATAAGCCCTAATCTCTAGTCATTAGGGCCTGCTGACCAGAAATCGCAGATAGGATGTCATGTTCGTTGTGTGACATACGGAAACATTGTTTGTTGGCTACAGCTTACTAAGATAAACTTTTTTTTTTTGGTGAAAAACACCAGTATAGACTCAGATGCTCACAAATGTATGCACACTCGCCTCTGAATACACGCACGCAAACGCTGCCTCTATGAATGTCTTTGAGGGACTGGGATGGCTGAATCTTGAGATTGACGAAGTTACCACAGACGCGTCGCTATCGATGGCCACATCGCCTCTCACCGAAAGAATAGCGTCGTTAAATCCAAGAATAAATCTAGAAAATACAAGCTCTCTTATACTAAGTCTAGGACTTGAACCCGGGTGAGTAGGCTCCACCACAAGTAACCTAACCAGCTGAGCATAGCTTAGTTCATTTACTAAGATACTTATGTCTAATTTGTACTAGTCTATGGCCATCCATATATTATGATGATAAAAAAATGAATTACACAACGAATGTCAATTAATGGAACTAATGGTTACCCTCATGTCCATGTGTTTTCATTAGTATAATTTTAAAATAGTTATTTGAATTTAAATATAAATTCAAACTCAAATGTAATTATAATATTTCAATTCAAACTTAATTTTGTATCAGAATTCTTACAACATGAGCGAGCCAATCTTTTCCTACACCTTTTACCACCCTAAGGAAATCACCTTTCCATGTGGACATTGCCTGCCATGTCAGTGTATTTCCCTAGAACTCAAGCCTTAGGGAAAGAAAAAGCCCTTCCCTAACGTTGCCCTTCCCCATCGTAATTTTTGCACGTTTCCTACATTTGAGTCGACTGAAATATGTGAAGATTTCAGGGCGATGAGGGCAGCCAGCCACGCCCCCACCAAAGTCGTAGAAAGCGACGGCGATGGTGACGGCTAACCGCAATGGCGCCTCCTTCTGGCTGGCATAGAAAGGGTCTTGAGGGAGGCAGGACGGCCAGACGGTGGGGACGGTATGCGGGGCGGGTGGGCTTTGGGTCCTGGCGGTGGAGGCGGCGGGGCCAGGGGCGTCACGGCCGTTCTCGCCGGAGTTGGAGAAGAAAGGCGCGCCGGGGAGGGAAGGAAGGGAAGCCACCGCAAGCGCGGTAGGGTGGTGGGTGGTGGCGGGGAGAGTTTCTGCGGTGTCGAGCAGGAGCTGCCGGAGGAAGAAGATGAATTGGGCACTAATCTGGACCATCCGTTTCTGATCCGACAGTTGACATCCATCGCCTGGAACAAATCAAAATTTCAAGCGCCTTCAATATATTTTTGGTCATTGAAAGGAGCAGGAGATGGAGCTAGGTTGCCAGAGCACAACAATTGACGGTCCGATTGCATTAGAAGCTGATCTGATCCGACGTACGATGACTAGTCGTCTCATTGTTCGATGGTTAATGTTTTGTCATGCTTAAATTAGTAACATGATTGAAAATGAAAGCATCTAAATTCGCTCACACATATATTATTGTCACCATATATATCCTATATGTGCTAGCTCGACGTGACATCAGGTATCAAATGAGCCGAGGACCTTTTTATGATATATATATATATATATGGATAGTAAGACTACATACACTTGCATTAACTCAAAAAAAAAAAAAAAGACTACATACACTTGTAACATGATTGCAAATTAATAAATTAAAGCGGCTATATATATATGTCCATTCACACGTAACACGGGCTTGCAAAGTTGCTAGTTACATGCACCATGTATGGGCAGCTATAGCCTGCTGCCGTCACTCCAGATGGTGGAGAGGAGACATCAAGCAGGAGGCAGCGAGTGGTGGTCTGGCCACAGGATGGGACGGGAGTGGGAGAGGGCGACGTCGACGGTGCAACGGGAGCCACAGCCACCATACTGTACCTCTTGCCGGTCGATCGCGACAGCACACTCTCCTTAATTTGCTGCCACCCTTGCTTTAATTATGTTCCGTCACGAGCGTGACCATCGTACCTCTGCACCGAGATACTATATTCTTTCGCTAAAACTTGTCAACTCCTACCTAATAAAAGCCGATCCATCGTTTTAAGGTTTTGACTTGGCCGTGCTAGCTCTTTGGTTTTGAAATATATTTGTCACCCGTGACGAGCGTGACCATCGTACCTCTGCACTGAGATACTATATTCTTTTGCTAAAACTTGTCAACTCCTACCTAGTAAAAGCCGATCCATCGTTTTATGGTTTTGACTTGGCCGTGCTAGCTAGCTCTTTCGTTTTGAAATATATTTGTCACTTCTCTCAAAACAAATATATTTGTCACCATTATTTTTTTTCACAAATTGTCATACGTCCAACACGGACCGTGAACCTCGGCGGAGAAAACGGGCCAACATGGGCCTAAGGAGGCGCACCAACCGGCCTCACGCCTCGCATAAAGGTTACACGTGTGCTGGAATTAGTGTAGCACGCACTGTATCAGCACGACCGCCACCGCCGTCGCTATCTGGTTACTTTATCGAGTCCAAGTAGATTAGGAAAGAGTGTTAGAGTTTGGGTTTGTTAGGAAAGGAGAATCAATCTTATAAGGATCTCCGAGGGTTGCTTACTATAAACACTAGCGCTATGTAACACTTGCAAATCAAGAAAGGAATAGTTGAAAGACAAAAAACCCTAGCTCTCCAGCCCTCTCAGCCGCCGCCACCCCTCCCCTTCCTCACGCACGCGCCGCCCTGCCCTGCCGTAGCCCCTGTGCCACCGCCCTCAAGTCGCCGCCGCCACCCGCGGCCACGCCGCCGGTGACCGCCCGGTCACGCCCGTTGCACAAACTTTGACCAACTATATTTGTTCATCAATTAATTATTTGTAAGTAAAGTCTCATCAAAATCAAAATACTTTAAACCTGTCCCAAATTTTTATTTATTTGTATAAATATATTTATATAAAATACAACAAATGAACAAACGATGGTTACAGATATCTCGGAACGTAGGAGTACGTTTTAGATACTACGGTAGGTATCTTAGGCCTTCTATCTTCCTTGGGATTTGATATATATATATATATATATATATATAGTCGCTCCATGAACAAAAATTATATGTCTCCAGTGGTTAAGCAGTAGTCAAGCATCGTCGTTAGCTCTTCACAGTAATGTACGTATTTGTAGAATTAGAGGGCATAAAAATCCAAACTTGACATATTTTGAAATGACCTCGCTTTGATTCCTCTATGTCGCAAATTTGGTGGCACTATATGGAATTTTACAGGTAACGTACTAGTAAACGGGTTGTAAAAGCACTGGTAATGCATGGAAACGAATTAAGAGAATACTGGCATTGTTTGGTTCAGTTCGGTAGCTTCAGCAAGCAGAGAAAAAAAGCAACGGGAGTAAGCTAAGGGACATCAAGATGGCACAGGAGAGAAGCAAACGAGAGGGAGCCGCAGGCGTGCACTCTTGCCATGGCCATGGGTGCGGCCAGCAGCCGCTGCGCCCTGCGGCACCAATGGCGAATTAAGCTTTGCTGCAGCAGTGCTCGTACTAGAAGCGACGGTGCAGCTCCTGCACAGGGCGCGCGGCGAACTTAGATGAGAACGGCGAGCGCAGCTTCACCGCGGCGGTCGCCACCATGGGAGCAATCGGATAATACATGCACAGCGCGGGGGCCCAAAAGCTTCATCGCGCCGCCCTCGCCATTGGAGGGACGATGAGACCGCGATCTGGGAGTTACGTTACCTGTAACGGTATTGGTTAGCAGTGTAAAGGGATTAAGTTACCAAAGGATCAAACGAAACACCACTTCTAACATGTCACTTTTTTTTTATCATTCATGAACGAGTCGAAGTAATTATATACTACTCCCTCCGTTTCAAATTATAAGTCTCTTTGACTTTTTTTGTTTATCCATTTAGTTATGTATCTAAACATTGACTTATAATTTGGAACGGAGGGAGTACTATACTAACTTATTTTTCCAAACTTATTGTCAGAGTACGTTATTTATTTTTTTTTTTGAACGAAAACACCGAAGGGGTGAGCGCCCCACCTGAATTGATTCCATTGATGCCGGTAAGCCGGTGGACGAAATTTGCCCGTGGGCACGGAGTACAAACAAGAGTTTCAAGCTACATAAGTTATTGCAAAGTATTACATAGTAAATAGGTGTCACCAAACATCACTGATGTTTCTATGCTGAGGTCGAAGGAGTCCGGTCCATAGACGGGCATCTTGCGCGTGAGGCTTGGGTCCTGTTGTCGGAACACCACATCGTGGCGGTGGTTCCAGATCCTCCAGCAACATAGAAGGATGAAGGTGGTGAAGTAGAGCTGAGGTATGTCTGGCGGTCTTGGCATATTCCATAGCTCGGTCACCAGAGGGATGATCAAGCCCTGGTACCCCAGGTGCTCCCAGAACTGCGAGGCTACCGTGCATCCAAAGAAAAGGTGTTCTGAGGTTTCTGGGGCCGATCCGCATAGTTTACAAGTGTTCGAGTCCATGATGTTTCTGTGGTAGAGATTTTCCTTGCTCTTAATACTGTCTCTGAGAAGGAGCCCGCCAAAGAAACGGACTCGCTGGGGAGCCCGCCAAAGAAACGGACTCGCTGGGGAGCCCTGCTGCACCAGACGAAGGAGTATATCTCGCTGCCATGACCTGTGGAGGTTGAGGCTCTGTAGATTCGAGCGGTGTGTAGGTTGTTGGCAGTGTTAGCGAACAGCGACGTTCTGTGGTCAGGCTGTTGTGTCAAGTGGACGGCCGCTAGGATTTGTTGGACCCCGAGCAATTCACTGGTTGCCTGTGGTGACAAACGTTGGACCAGGAAAGCAGATATCCCTGATAGGCAAACCTGGCTCACAGAAAGTGATGAGTCGCTGCATTGTGTGAGCAGACACGGAAACCTCCCGCTAGGTTGGAGTCACCGGACCACACATCCCACCAGAATGAGGTGGTTATGCCGTTGCCCACGGTTACTCGGGTGATACATCTGTAAGCTGGTAGAAGTGCCTTGAAACCTTACCAGTGGTTCCCATCCTGCTGCCCTCCATTCCTTTTCGTTGATTTCTTTTTAACGTCTTCAAGGACGGGAAGCGCACTCGCGGAAGATGAACATGGCTCCTGTACCAAACTACCATCATATGACGAGTTGACCCGTCTGCCCTAAATAAAGCAAGCTACGAAAAGCCTGGATATCACCAGCTGTGTTGCATTTGCATGTGAAGATGGTTCTTATATGCATGTATGGCTCAAATAAATAAATGAAATCTATGTCCGCATCCACTCTATATGGATAGCTGTAAATTGAACTGTAAAGTAAATAACAATAATAATAATCATATAAGTATTTTCGTAAATATTCCCCATGTATTGTACTATTGTTTGGTTGATGGTCCCAACAGCGTGCATGTGCATCGCAGCCCTTCACCTTATCAGTGACTTGCAGTGGACACGATGCGTGGGTGCCTCCACGAGAGGGCTGACGAAGTAGAGGCAACATCAGGTGCAAACGACTAGGAAATATCTTGTAAAATAGCCAGTAGACTGAGTCCTCCTATTGTAGATCGAGTTGCAATTTTGAACTGATGGGACGTACGTGTCAACAATCGCAAGCATTGGATGCAATCGCAAGTATCAACCGTGTACGAAAGTTCTTCTCTGGCGCCTTGCAATCCTCATAAATATATGTAAATCGTGCCTCTATGCCACGCTCTTCAAAACATACAGGACTTGTGTCCCTTGCACAATTTCATGACTTAAAAATCTTTTGCCTTCAAGAAGATACCTCGCAAGTGGGTTGCGAAACGTGTAATGCCTGAGTGAACAGCCAGACTCCACGTCTCTTAGAAAGTTCCGACCGGAGTCTTCAAACCATTCAAATCTGCGGACATTGGAGCAACTCAAGCGCTCCTGATATGATCCTTTCTCAAGCCGAAAAGCGATGAGACAATGGAAAAATTCCTACCACGAGTAGTACCTACCTCCTGGGGGAGGAGGAATGAGGTACCCCTTGCAAAGTCGCTTCTTGGTCTAGCAGTGCCGGGCGCTTGTGTTTCTTCAGCAGATCCGTGCCCTCGATGTAGGCATGCTTGAACACCTTCCTGCGAGAAAGCAGCGAGACGTCTGTGATTGGCAGCGTCGCCGACCTCTTGAGAGCAGGCTCTAGATCGTTGACAGCCATCTCGAGCCTCTCCATGTTGTGGCCTTGGGATGTCTTCTCCTCAGTCTTCATTGGTGCCACGAAATGACATGGAAAGACCAAGGAAATGCAAACCAGTTCGATGGTGCCACGAAATGACCTGGAAAAACCTAACCGAGAGGCCGCTGTAGTCTCGTTGCTTCTCGGTGGATGCTTTGCCACCGTGGCTTAATCTCTTTTTGTTGTCAGCCTTGTGTTGGTGTATTTTTTCCTTTACAGGTCCAGTCGGTTAGGTTTGTGGTGGAGGGCCCCTCCCTAACGCCTTTCTTTAGGTTCCTAACCACCTTCTCTGTGGTTCTGTAATTGGCACTATGGGTTCTCCCGCACCTGCATTACGTAAGCCGTTCTTTCGGCACTCTTTCTTCTTAACGAAATACGCGTGAAGTCGTGTTTTAAAAAAAAAACAAGGAAATACAAAGGCAGCAAGCACTACCAGAATTCGGCTCTTTGCGAGTGTCGGACTCTTTGCCGAAAGTGTATTTTACCATCTTTGCCGAGTGCCAAATAAAAACACACGGCAACGACAAACACTGGCAAAGATGGCGGAGTGTCAAAAAAAAACTTCGGCAAAGAGGGCAAAGCAGTTTTTCAAATCAGTTTTTGAGACTCTAAATGATTTCAAATAAAAAAGTTGTCAACTATAAAGTTTCATAACTTTTCGAGATCTACAATTTTCATTTAGGAAGTTTTTTCCATCCGAGGTCGTTTGAAAAATTTGAATTTCTTCAAATTTAAAATTTGAAAAGATTCAGACCTAGTTTTGCATGATAAGATGAATTCAAACCAAAAAATTTTCTACTAAAAAGGTTCATATCTTTTTGAGATTTTCAAAGTTTATTTTGGTCATTTCTTCATTTGACAAAGCGTTAGTAACGTTGTTCATCAAACCTACATCTCTCTCATATCCTCTTATATTTTCTTGAAACTAGAAGAGAGATTAATAAGATTTACTTAATAATGTTACTAAAACTTTGTCAAATGAAGAAATGAACAAAATAAACTTTATAAATCTCAAAAATATATGAACCTTTTAGTAGAAAGTTTTTTTTGTTTGAATTCATCTTATCATGCAAAACTAGGTCTGAATCTCTCAAATTTCAAATTTGAAGAAATTTAAATTTTTCAAACGACCTCGATGGAAAAACTTCCTAAATTAAAATTATAGATCTCAAAAGTTATGAAACTTTTATAGTTGACAACTTTTTATTTGTATTCATTTAGAGCCTCAAAAAATTGATTTGAAAAACTACTTTTGCCGAAAAAAAAACACTTTCGGAATCGTTGGACACTTCGGCAAAAAGCGTTTTTGCCGAAAGTGCCTTTTTCCACCCTCGGCAAAACAGTTTTTTCAAATCAGTTTTTAAGACCCCAAACGAATTCAAATCAAAAGTTGTCAACTCCAAAGTTTCATAACTTTTCATGCAAAACTACGTTTGAAACTATGTTAGATCGTGGCCTTTGTGGCTGGCGGGTGGGGGCGTCTCATGAAAAAAAATTTGCTATTATTTTTTGGGTTTTTTCGCATTTTTTATTTGCCGAGTGTTTTCTTCTCGGCAAAGCCTTTGCCGAGTGCCGTTAAAAACACTCGGCAAAGGGCCTTTGCCGCAGTAATCTTTGCCGAGTGGGCAAAGCCTTTGCCGGGGTAAACGGCCTTCGCCGAAGTGCCCTAGACGATCGGCAAAGAGCCCGTTTCCGGTAGTGAACGGGATAGTGTGTTCTGACTGCAATGACTTTGCAGACTTCAGTAATCTCGTCAATTAGCTAAACATGATCTCTGGTTGTTGGCGAGTCCCTGTCAACTTCTGTATAATTGTGTTTTTGATCTTGGTTTTGAAAGCAACCAGGCCAGATAAGGAGCCGAAAGAGGATCAGCACTTACATTTGTCTCTACCTTTTCCCATGCACAAATCAATCATCCTTTCCAAGAGAATAAATCTCAGATTATGTAGGTTCAAATATTTGTAATAAATTGCACGAACCTCACATCTTGTATTCGAATGCTTAGTGGATATCATTGTTTAAGGCTTCCAACAGAGGCGGCAACTGGCTTCACTAGATGGGGTCGATCCTGCTCCTATTCATCCACATCAAGAGTACATCTACTACACTTACAGGGTCGTATATTTGATCTAGAAACGGAAGCCAGAAGCTACCATGACAACAAGAAAGATGAAGGGGATGCTATGGGTATGGAGGAGGTAGTTTGCATAGATCCAAATTGCAAGTACCCTTACCATGGGAAAAAGGACCTCCTCCTCCACTGCTTCCGCTGCCTACACCAGCAACGGGAGGTTACTACGGATAAGGTTCAACTCTGTTTGCTATGCGGGGGTACTACTAGGACTCGCCAGCGGTCTGTATCCGTGTTAGACTATCTCCAACAAAGTGACCTAGACCCAAATATACGTCCTTCACAGTGTTTTGCATCTCAAAACCCGGCTCCAATAGATGAGGCAAACATATGGCGCATTTTGGATCCCCAGCGATTCAAAACGCAAAAAGGGTTGCAGAAGAGAGACGAGGCAAAGTTCTGGCTCGGCGATGGTGGGTCCACAGGAGGGAAGTCCACGACTACACAAAATCTTTTGCATGGCGTTTAGGTTTTATTAACCGTGACGGTTTTTTTAAAAAAACGTCACGGTTAATGCCTCAATTAACCGTGGCTATTAAAAAAACCACCATGGTTAATCTATTAACCGTGACGATGGGTTAAAGAGGCCCCGACGCCTAGCCTAGATAGGCCCAAACCAGCCCAATACACATCCTTTAATATATAAACAGGGGGCTAGGGTTTCAATCTCACCCACTCACTCCCTCACCTCTCACCCACGTGCCGCACCAACTCCCTCCCTCTCTCATCCGCTCAGCGCCGCGCGCTCTCCCACCGCGCTCTCTTAGCGCCCGCGTGCTCCCTCTCATCGCTGTGCGCTCCCCTCCTCACTCTCTCCCTCTCCGCCTCACTCCCCCCTCTCCCCTCTCCGTCTCCATCTCCAGGCGGCCGGATCCATGCGTGGGGATGGCGACCACGAGCCCCAGCCCATCCCCACACGAGCAGGCGTGGCGTGCTCCTTCCTCACGCACGCACTCAGATTCAGCGAGGCCAAGGTGTGCCGGAGCCTGGGAGAAGACGAGCATGGGCGAGGGCTCGAACGAGGTATGCATGCCCTCATCCTCTCTCTCTCTCTCTCTCTCTCTCTCTCTCTCTCTCTCTCCGACCCTCACCTCTCTCCCTCGCAGATCCGGCGTCCTCCACCTCCCTCCGGCCTTGGGGATCTCGCACCCGGCGATCTGGTTGGGCGCGGTGCACGGGGCTCCACTGGAAGCACGGCGCTGCGGCGCGTGCCCTCCTCCCTCTCTCCACGGCCTCGAGGGCAGCAAATCCAGCCCCCTCCTCCAGCCGGATCTGGGCGGCGGACGCGTGTGGACCCGGCGGCGGCGGATCCGGCAGCGGCGGCGCCCAGATCCCGCCCGTTAGGGGTTTAGGATGGGCTTTTTCTCTTTTTGTTTTTTTATTAACCGTGGCGGTTTTCAATCCATCGATTAATCAGGCCTTCCATCGGTGGCGGTTTTTGAAACCGCCACGGTAAATCTAACGAAGCAGCGGTAAGACGAATGCGCGTGAGAGAGAGGTTGTGGGTTCGAGTCCCGCTGGCCACACATTTGTGAAAAATGTCGGAAAATTTTGAGTTAGATCGTGGCCGACTGTGGCTGGATGGTGGGGGCCTCTCACGAAAAAAAAAATGCTATTATTTTTGGGTTTTTCATATTTTTTCTTTGCCGAGTGTTTTTTTCTTTGGCGACTAATCTTTGCCGAGTGGAGCCTTTGCCGAAAGTAAAACAGCCTTCGCCGAGTGCCCTAGACACTCGGCATAGGGCCCGTTTCCGGTAGTGAAGGGGATAGTGTGTTCTGACTGCAATGACTTTGCAGACTTCAGTAATCTCGTCAATTAGCTAAACATGATCTCTGGTTGTTGGCGAGCCCTGTCAACTTCTGTAGAATTGTGTTTTTGCTCTTGGTTTTTGAAAGCAACCAGTCCAGATAAGGAGCCGAAAGAGGATCAGCACTTGCATTTGTCTCTACCTTTTCCCATGCACAAATCAATCATCCTTTCCAAGAGAATAAATCTCAGATTATGTAGGTTCAAATATTTGTAATAAATTGCACGAACCTGTCTGCTTATGTGGGATCAGCACTTACATCTTGTATTCGAATGCTTAGTGGATATCATTGTTTAAGGCTTCCAACAGAGGCGGCAACTGGCTTCACTAGATGGGGTCGATCCTGCTCCTATTCATCCACATCAAGAGTACGTCTACTACACTTACAGGGTCGTATATTTGATCTAGAAACGGAAGTCAGAAGCTACCATGACAACAAGAAAGATGAAGGGGATGCTATGGGTATGGAGGAGGTTGTTTGCATAGATCCAAATTGCAAGTGCCCTTACCATGGGAAAAAAGGACCTCCTCCTCCACTGCTTCCGCTGCCTGCACCAGCAACGGGAGGTTACCACGGATAAGGTTCAACTCTGTTTGCTATGCGGGGGTACTAGTAGGACTCGCCAGCCATCTGTATCCATGTTAGACTATCTCCAACAAAGTGACCTAGACCCAAATATATGTCCTTCATAGTGTTTAGCATCTCAAAACCCGGCTCCATTAGATGAGGCAAACATACGACGCATTTTGGATCCCCATCGATTCAAAACGCAAAAAGGGTTCGGAAGGGAGACGACGCAAAGTTCTGGCTCGACGATAGTGGGTCCACAGGAGGGAAGTCCACTACTACATAAAATCTTTTGCATGGCGTTTAGGTTTAATTAACCGTGACGGTTTTTTTAAAAAACGTCAGGGTTAATGCCTCAACTAACCGTGGCTATTAAAAAAACCACCACGGTTAATCTATTAACCGTGACGGTCGGTTAATGAGGCCCTAACGCCTAGCCTAGATAGGCCCAAACCAGCCCAATACACATCCTTTAATATATAAACAGGGGGCTAGGGTTTCAATCTCACCCACTCACTCCCTTCTTGCAGAACCGCCCAATTTAAACTAATTATACACTTACTCGCCTACCACTACGCACTAAGTAAGTGATAACCAATTTAGATCCGGTAGTCTGAAAGTACACCCCACGGGAGAACTTCGAATAACCACGTTTTCATCAGGACCATAAACAAGTGAATAAAGCTTACAACATTCTTAACCATTTTATACATCACAACATTATAAAATCGGAGTTAAAATAGATCTCATAGATACAAATGGAAGAAAGATAATTTTATACATGAGCAGCGAATTTAACAATTTTGAATATCAAGTAGAAGTGGATGTTTAAGAATAAAACTTCTACACGCTGCGTCGATAGGGGAAGCCTCACTGAGCCCACCAGAGGTATCCACACACACGAAGAATGATTAGCTCCAACATCCGTCGATACCCGCAATGGGGGAATAAAACCACGAGTACACAATGTACTCCATAAGACTTACCCGACTAGGTGGGAGTAGTCTCCCGACTCACAAGGATATCTTTGGGGGCTATTTGGCTAGCTATTTAGTTGTTTTGCAGAAAAGCATTTCTAAAAGTGCATCCTTATACTTTTAGCGGTAGCATTAAGTTCATTACTTAGCCATTCTAGATAAGCACCTAAACTACTTTCAAGCATGTGGTAATCAATCAGAAATTTTTCATCATCCGGCAAAAACCTCATCATCATCTCCATGTTCCAGTTGAATTAACTACGATGGCGGTGATACGACAAGTGGTATCCATATCCGAGGAGGGCGGCGATTGCAATCGATGTACATCCAGCTGGGCAATCCCAAACACACGCCTTTACTTCTCGAAGGAGCAAGTACAAGGCCACTGTTCCCATCGTACAACCAAAGCCCGAAATGACCTGACCATCCCGGGGAACCCACCCTATGAGGCCCGCCCGCAACTTCGGCGACGGGTTTCCCCCCTCAAGTTTGGTATATGGCCATTCCCGTCCCCAAAACCGCCACTAGAATGGCGGAGAAACAAGTCGGTGAACGTTTTGCACACCTTAGTTGTATGACAGTACTTAGCTTCATGGTCAACTATAACTCAGGCCCCTATTATGTGTTTGGTACCTTCAAACTTGCCATATGGCCACCAACGAACAGTCCTTAATCGACACAAAGAGAACTAATGCAACGAGCCTCGCTCCGCCGCTATAACCAACAAATCCAAATAAAGTCCACAGTCCTGCCTGGTCTCCAATTTATTAACCAACCAAGTCCATGTGATAGTATCAAAATTATCGCCATCACCTATCTCTCGCGAGTGACTGCCCATCACTTTCGACTTCTACCGTGAGCCCTATAGCATGGCATACTACCCGATTCCTGTCATACTAGTAGGACTCATAGGATAGAATATTTATGCAGGTGGTTTTAAAGCAACTCCTGTAACTTAATGCACAACAATATAATAGTAAGTGCGATATAAAAATAGGGGTTATGCACCGGGGCTTGCCTGGGTAACTTGTATTATACAAAGTTAGTAATTCTTCATCTTCCGGACGTGATCAACCATCGTCTTTAGGACTGGCTAGTATTTCACCATCTTCCTATTTGATGCCAACATCCTTCAGTTGATCCGTCGATCGTCGTTCCTAAATGATATGCAAATGCAATGCATGCTTCAGTCAACGTACACACATACACTCATTTTGTTTTATTTATACATACAAGCGAAAGCTACCAAGACATGCTAAGCGCTCAGCCACTACTACTCAAAGTTGATAAAACTTAGTTTGGTAGCACGTAAACATGTAGCACATAAAAACATTATCCTATCATAAGAATTTCACTACATTAGATTAATAAAACATGCTCTAATTAATAACACAAAGAAACTAGATTACACATACATCAAAACTTTATACTAAAGCACATGATATTATATATCTACTGTATATAGCTACTCACAAGGATTCCAAAACATCTTTATTTTTCCTTTTATGATTTTTCTACTATTTACTAGGGATTATAGAAGGTTCAGCCTATTGACACATATAAAGAAAAAAAAAGATAACAGAACAAGGAAACCACATCTTGCATCAGGACCCCTGAACTTTCTCCAAACTGAAACAAGTCCTCCCACCTTTTGTTTGTCTCTTGCTCTTTCTCAACTGGATCCAAGAAGAAGGCTTCTATTTACATTTTGGTCCACCTCCTTCTACCTCACGTACACAGGGAGCACCGAGCAGAGCACGGACTCCAGCTCGTGGCTGGCGACTGTGGCTTTGGGCCTCGGATGGCGGTGGGATGGTGGTGCAGGGTAGCGGCAGCCAAGTAGCAGCGGCGGCAGCAGCAGCTGAGTAGCAGCGGCGCTCGGCCTGCACGGCAAGAACAGCAGAGCAGCTCGGGCGGCCATGGCATGGCATGCTTGCGGCAACAGAGCAGAAGCGAGGCCGTGGGGGAGGGTGCGGGAGAGCTAGTGAGCTGGGCGTGCATAAGAAGGCAGGGCAGGGAGCAGCTCGGCATGGGCAGGGCGTGGACACGAGGACAGGCACAAGATGGCGAGGACGAGGCTGCTGTGCGTGTACATGGCCAGAGCAGAGCAGAGCATGGGCGATGGAAGTGGCCATGCCGTGGCCATGGCCATATGGCTGGCGTGGATGCACAGGGGATGCACAAGCATTCAACTGTTCCTGGAATCTCCCCAAAAAAAAACGGCGAGAGCTAGACTTCGGTTGCAGCACGAGCTCTGGTTGCCGTGCTCAGCTTCATACAAAAATGATTCTTACTGCAACAACTGTGAATCAGACGTCCATAGGAGCTCTCAGCCTGAAGTGTTTAGAAATTGAATATCTTCCAAACCTCTGGTTCAATCCGGAGCTCTGTTATTTGACAATCCTTTTCTTTTTTTCTTTTTTCTTTTTTTTTTTACATAAAAGTTGAACCATTAATAACTTTAACCTGGAAATTTCGATTTCGACGATATTGGCATTTTTTTAAAGCTTATCCAAAGGGCTATACATCTCAATAATCTTAAATTTTTAGATCTTTTCCAACCGTGCCCACTTTACCAAGTATTTTGACATGCCAATTACGAGTTAGCATAGCTTAACATAATTAATTAAGAAATAACACCAGAGTGTTATAATAATTAATTATCATGTAACACGGGGTGTTACACTCCCTCACCTCTCACCCACGTGCTGCATCAACTCCCTCCCTCTCCCATCCGCTCAGCGCCGCGCTCTCCCACCGCGCTCTCTTAGCGCCCGCGCGCTCCCCTCTCATCGCCGCGCGCTCTCCTCCTCACTCTCTCCCTCTCCGCCTCACTCCCTCCCTCTCCTCTCCGCCTCCTTCTCCGGGCGGCCGGATCCGTGCATGGGGATGGCGACCACGACCAGCGAGGCTGTGGCGTGCTCCTTCCTCACGCATGCATGCCCTCATCCTCTCTCTCTCTCTCTCTCTCTCTCTCTCTCTCTCTCTCTCTCTCCGACCCTCACCTCTCTCCCTCGCAGATCCGGCGTCCTCCACCTCCTCCGGCCTTGGGGATCTCGCGACCCGGCGATCTGGTTGGGCGCGGTGCACGGGGCTCCCCTGGAAGCACGGCGCGGCGGCGGCGTGCGTGCCCTCCCTCCCTTTCCATCGGCCTCTAGGCAGCAGCCGGCCCCTCCTCCAGTCGGATCTAGGGCGGCGGAGGCGTGGAACCAGCGGCGGCGGAGGCGGATCCGGCAGCGGCGGCGCCCAGATCCCGCCCGTTAGGGTTTAGGATGGGCTTTTTTTCTTTTTTTATTAACCTTGGCGGTTTTCAATCCATCGATTAACTGTGACCTTCCATCGGTGGCGGTTTTTGAAACCGCCACGGTAAATCGAAAAAACCCGTCGCGATTAATCATTTGGGTAGTAGTGGTGGGGGAGGGGAGCGGCTGCTTTGGAGTCGTGGTCATGTGAAGGATCCCTTGCGGTGGGACAGCCTCAAGATGTTGCAGGCGGCAGCCGAGGGGCGATGAAGAAGCGCGACAGAAGGTGCCACCGGTCTCCGCAGGAGGAAGAAGTGCGGTGAAGCAGCTGCCGGGTCTCCGCTGGTCTGCGCGCGAGGAGGAAGGGGCCAGCGGCCGACGATGACGACGGTAGTGCGGCGAAGGTGCTGCTGGTGCGAGAGGAGGAAGGGAACGGACCGTAGGAGCGCGAGCGACGGCGAGGTGCCACCGCTGCGGCCGAGACGGGGAGACGGGCGCGCGACAAGGAAGAAGAGGTCGGCGCCGCGGTGCCTCCGCCGCGGCGGAGACGAAGCGGAGTGCAAAAGACAGCTGCGGAGGAGCCGCCCGGGCGGCGCGCAGCGGCGCGGGCGCGGGCGCTACGCCGCGCGTCTGGCGAGAGCTTACAGCGGGTGGTGGCCGAGACGGACGGAGCCGGGCACGTGCGGCGGAGGAGGAGACGCCGGCGGCGGGGCAGCGGCGAGGCATAGGACACGACACGCCGTCAGGATGCCGTGCGTGCAGGAGGATGTCGCGGGGATGTAGGAGATGTGGTAGAGATTTGCGTTCGCTGTTGGAGAAGTCCAAATTTTGGGTGCGTGACCTCTTTGTTTGCGAGACCCAAATGAAGGAATGGGTGTCGTGTATGGGTTCTAGTTGTTGGAGATAGTCTTAGGTATCTTGTTTGTTTGAATTCCCTAGGCATGTTAGTTTTACTCGTGGGCCTCTTTACCTTCGGTACTTGGTCCTCACATGCCAGTAACTCCCGTTTGTTGCGTTTGATTATGAAAAGTATTGTCCATCTTTTTGTTATATGTATTCCACTTCTGAGTTCTAATTTAATACCTTCCTTTTGATCTTCCATGCAGACTCAAGTGCAAAGTGATGGACAGCTGATAAGACATGAACTTCGTACGTTTGTTCAAGTTGCTGATGCTGGGGTTGGGACTCGTCTCAGGGTTGGTGCCTGTGTGTCATTCAAGCATGCTATGTCATGGTGAAGAAGCTAATTCTGAAAGCGTTGTTGGCGCTGACTCTTTCCCTTGTAAATTCCGAGGCATGAAAAATCACGGTGTCATGGATAAATATTATTTGTTGTCCTAGCTAGTAGTCCTATTCGTTACAATCGTATCGTGAAACGAAGTTTCCGTCATGTTCGATCTCATAATAATTTTTATGGGTGCTATGGCCACTGCCACTGCTATTTGGTGCCTTGCATTGGCAAATGACTAGGCTAGCCTATGCTTGCAAAGCAAAGCTAGAGCCGAAGTAGACTTGTTTTTGGAAACAGGAAAGAGCCTAAAGCATCATCACCAAACAGACACCCCTGCACTTTGGAACGGATGGACTAGGTGAATTTGAGTGTCGTGTTGATTTCGGCTCCAGCTTGAGGCTTTACGAGTCAAAGGATAGACCGGACAGGAGCAAGAATTCGGCTGTCACTGTTTACTAGAAGGATTCCTAGGCCCAGCCTGGAATGGCCCAAGGTTCTGTCATCGAAACCGGCGGCGCCGCCGCCTTCCGCCCTCCACCCTCCGCCCTCCGTCCTTCTCCACCTCCGATCGATCTATCGATGGCGTCCAGCTCTAAGCAACGCCATACCGCCTCCGTATCCAACACCGGAGCGCCGGCGCTGCCCTCGACGCGCTGTTCGAGGCCCTGCTGCGCCTCCCGGCCAAGGACCTCTGTCGCCTCCGCGCCGTCTGCCGGTCCTGGCATGCCCTCACCTCCGATCCGCATTTCGCCGCGGAGCACAAGTCCCGCCACGCGGAGCCCCTCTTCGCCTTCACATTCAGGGGCGGCGACGCCAGGGGCGTCGCCATCGTGAGCCTGTCGGGGCAGATTCTCAGGCGGATACGCTTTGCTTCCGATCGCATCGACATGCTGCTCACCCACCTCGACCGCCTCTGTGTCTTTAGGTGGTCCAAACCCTCTTTGGGCGCCTGGGTTCTCAACCCAGCCACCGCAGTTACCCTCGCTTTGCCTGGCCTCCATTCGGATGAGTTTGTGGGCATTTGCAGAGAGCAGAGATCTCGTTGGGTTTCTGGTTTTATGCACAACTGCAGGGCAGGGACAGTTACATATGCTTTTGGACAGGTTGCTTCCACCAGAGAGTACAAGGTACTCCGCATCAGCCATCCTATTGGCTCGCAGACTCTGCTATGTGATATCATCACCCTTGATGAGAGTAGCCAGGGAAGGTGGAGGAGAAAGCAGAACCCACCGAGCGGCCTTATGAGAAAAAGAGAGAAGAGAAATCATGGAACACTTAACCGTCAATGGGGTTGTGTATTTCTTGCTCGATTATGCAGCTATGGAACCAGCAAGCACAGCTCCATTCAACCTTGATATGGAGGAGTGGATGCAAACACTTCGGGGTCCAGAGCCACTGCATAGTGCTGATTTTCGGAACTTTGCGCGGAACATCTCATTAGCCAACTTAAATGGCAGCTTGGTTATAATTGACAATTATTTTGGTTTCTCTTTCGACCTATGGTTTCTCATGGATCACAACAGAGGTCTCTGGGTTAAAAAGTACAGATTAAGTAGTGTTGCGTGCGGAGTTGTATATCTGCACGTTCTTTACTGATATTAGATGATGGGAGGACAGTCATTTATGACAGGGTAGAGAGGCTATTACTACAATGCTATGATCCAACAACTGACAGTTTAACAGATGTGCTGGATATCAAGGAGTTGGGACTTGGAGAAACGCCTAGTGTTGGTGTTTACACAGGGAGCCTCTTGATCTAGAATCTTGCTTCTACCGACGAGTTTGGTATGTCGTTTGTTTTATCTAAGGTAGCATTGTGATGAATGCTGTAGTGAAATATTACATTTACTTAAAATATGCTACATTATTCTGTTGTTGATTATTCTAAGTTCTTGGCATGCTTGTGAGTCATTGATATATTTTACAAAATGAAATGTATGTGCAGCACGAGAGCACTTGATCTTTTTATAGGAGTGTCATCTAGATCCATAAACTTTGAAATTGCAGATTGTAATGTGTTATCTGGATCCAAAGAACCCAAAATTTAAAAATACCTTACTGTTGTCGATATGGTGTGCCAACATGGAGATTTTTTTTTTATTGATGAGCCAGAAAAAATAAAATTCAGAATGGAGCTGTCGCTTTCCCATTTCTTCACTTTGTCCATGAAGGGTGAAGTTTTTTGCACTTTAGACCTAGATAGCATATTTAACAATAGGACTGGAGAAGAAACTTAGCTTGGCTCCTTATGGCTTACAGGCTCAGCTAGTTTAGCTCGGAAAACAGCTCATTATAGCTTGGCAGCAGGAGGCCGTTTACTCTGATACAAATCCTCTCACTTTACAGCTGACTTTAGCTTCGTCTGAACCGTTTATGAGATCCAACACCTACAAACCAGTCTTCCTCTCTCATTTCCTTGGACACCTCGCGTCTGAAGCTTTTGAGGCAGTGTGCACTCTCATTTCCTTGGACACCTCACCTTGCATCCTCTTAATTAAAAGTGGGGTTGCAGTCTGCTCCTCCCGTCAAGTTTCTTGAGGAAGGAGGCGGAGGGTGCAGCAATGGTGGTTGAGCAATAAAACACTGTGAACCAAATGAGAACAGCTGAATGGACAGGAGAAGATAATTGGAGTTTTGTTTGGATAGGTTGTGCTGATAATGGAGTTTTGTCAGGCGAACAGGGCATGCCCAGGCAGGTACTGAGGGGTAAACTAGTTAAAAATATATCTTATTTAGCTGATTATAATTTTGGATTTGTGCAGATTTTAGAAAAATGTCTACTAGAGCACTTCTCTTTTTAATTGGTTCGTTCTTCTATGATCACACAGGAAGCCTGTTGATTTAGGGAGTAACTTGTGCTGATTTGTATTTTGTGACTATTATTTGATTTTATCTGGTACCATCAAGATATTATATTAGTCTATTTTGTAATTTGCACCACTATAAGCTGCTGCGGGTTCATGTTTTATTAATTGTGTAAAAGGGAAGATTTCTAGACTTTGTAAGCTATTTTGTGAGTTCAGTTAGTAAGCTAAAAGAAATGCCGTCTTCTGTGATGCTTTGTACTCCTATCCCAAATTCTAAGTCATTTGGGCTTTTTCTAACTACATAGATTTTGCTACACACATGGATAAACATTATTTCTAGATACATGGTTAATTTTAAACGGATGGAGTACTGAATACCCAAGATTAACTAGTGATGCAACATCTTATATTTGGATAGCTTGCATGCATCTTTCTCTTTCTATAAAAAGTGCAACAATACAATATAAATCAATTTGCTAAGTAGCATGCTTGGGTGAGATTAACTAGTGATGCAACATCTTATATTAGGATAGCTTGCATGCATCTTTCTCTTTCTATAAAAAAGTGCAACAATACAATATAAATTGCTAAGTAGCATGCTTGGGGGCACCTTGCCACCATCAGATGGGTTGGGCTAGAAAATCTTCTTGTTCTTATAGCTGTGAGTCTGGGAAGGAATAGATAGGAGGCAAATGTAATGGCGCATCTTTCAACAGCTTATGAAGGCATGGCAAGATTAGAATTTCTTTGAAATTGGATTCTAAATTTATTTGCAAACTTGGCCATAATGAGCCTCTGCAACTGGCCTGGTAAATATTATTTATCTGGAGTTTTACTTACAAAATAAAGTGTGTCAGGATTGAATTGTCAGTTGCAGTACATGTCCTACCAGCTCACTGGAATAATCGTCTGGTGTTTTTGAAGTCTGTTACTCTGTTAGATGTTCATTCACTACACTAGTATGCCAAAATACCAGTTATATACTATGGCAGGAATGTTCTGGAAGTTGTTTGTAGAACTGAAGAAATGCATTGTGCTACCAGCTCTAAGCATATTGTTCTTTATCTCATTTGTCTTTCAGTTGAGACTCCTTCAGCATGGTCCTTTTTGTGTCACAGTATTTTGTCCATCTTTTTGCTATATGTATTCCACTTCTGAGTTCTAATTTATAGCTTCCTTTTTGATCTTCCCTGCAGACTCAAGTGCAAAGTGATGGACACTTCGTACGTTTCTGCAAATTGCTCATGCTGGGGTTGGGACTCGTCTCAGTGTCGGTGCTTTTGTGTTATTGAAGCATGCTATTTCATGGCGAAGAAGCAAATTCTGAAAGCGTTGTTGGCACTGCCTCTTTCCCTTGTAAATTCAGAGGCATGGAAAATCACGTGTCATGGATAAATGTTATGAGTTGTCTATTGGTTATAATCGTATCGAAACAAAGTTTCCGTCATGTTCGATCTCATAATTTTTATGGGTGCTATAGCCACTCACTACAGGAAATCGGGTCGTCGCCGACCGTCATCGCGCGTTCGCCGACCACTGAAAATCTGGCGGTCGGCGAAGATTTTTCGCCGACCGCCGCGCTTTGGCAAAAATACCACGGTCGGCGAAGAAGTTCGCCGACCGCTTGTCGGCGAAGAACAACGCTTGGCAAAGCGACCTCTTGCCGACCGTCGGGTCGGCGAAGAAAACCGTCGCCGCCCGGCGCCACCGTAACGGTTTTTGTCGCGCGCCGGGCCCGACCGCCCACCGTCCGTGGTCGGCGAAGATGGATACCTTTCGCCGACAGCCCTCCGCTCGGCGGTCGGCGAAAGTTTTTTTAAAAATTATAAAACCGCGGCCCTCACCGCCGCCACGCGGCACGCAAAAAAATTCCGAAGCGTTGAGCTTCGCCGACCGCCCTGCACACCGGTGGTCGGCGGTTTTTTAAAAAAAAAATTAAAAACGCTGCGAACGTAGCCACGTGGCACGCCAAAAACGCCGAGGGTTGCCTCTTCGCCGACCACCCCTCGTCTAGCGGTCGGCGAAGAAATCTTTGCCGACCGAACACGTGGTCGTCGGCGAAGACGCCGCCGAGCACCTTATTCAAAGCTCGGCGAAGTAGAAATTTTTTTGAATTTGCTATCACAACTTTTTCTGTGCCTTTGCTATAGTACATTGAGTTCATTCTTCAAGTTTGGTATTTTTTTTAAAACTTTTACTATATTTTATGAGTTTTCTTGTTATATTTGAATTTCTTTCGAAAACTAAAAATTTGAACCGCAAGTGATTCAATAATGGGTCTAAATGATTCAAAAAATGATAAACATGATTGTGAGTCCATATTGAGTCCTCATCCATGGCCAGGCACCGAAATTCAAATATCTTGTCTTGCGAAACACGCCGACTCACTTGCGGGTCGATCGTTTTAAAATTCTATAAAATTCAAACGGAGTTGAAAAATCATGAAACTTGACGAGTTGTCCTTATATCACATGTGTACACCACGAAAAAAGTTTGAGTCGATTTCGTGGACGTTTGCATCTCGGGTGGCAGTTACGGAGACATCTCTAGCATGTGATAACAGAAACTCTAGTTGAGATGTCTAGGTTTCAGCAGTCCGGGATGCAAACTTGCATGAAACCTTTTCAAATTTTTTCCACAGCTTAAACATGCAATATAACGATGCCTCGTCAAATTTCATGAATTTCCGACTTCGTTTTCTTTTTTTTAAATTTTAAAATGAATCGCTACAAGACGTAATCGGAATGTCTCGCATACAAGATATTTTGATTTTCTCACGTGTCCATAGATGAGGGCTCAAAATATACTAACAAACAAGAATATCATTTTTCCAATCTTATAATTCTATTTTTCTAAGGACATGCAGTTCAAATTTTAGGTGGGAAAAAATATTCGAGTAAAAGAAGAAAACTATTAAAAATAGTAAAACGTGCGAAAATGTCCTAATTTTTGACATGTTCTTGTAAACACTCTAACTAAGGTAAAGAAAAATTTTTGAAGTGAAAATTCAAAAAAAGTTTGCCGAGAGCCATACTTTTGCGCTGGGCGAAGCCAAGCCCGACCGCCTACGCGCAGGGGCGGTCGGCGAAGGTGTTTAAAAAAAAAAAAAGCAAAGCTTCGCCGACCGCCGTCTCAGGGCGGTCGGCGAAGGTGGTTCTACCCGCGCGCCATCTGTCCTCATTTATTATTAAAAAAACAAACACTTCGCCGACCGCCCGTGTCGTGGGCGGTCGGCCGGGCTTAAATGGGCTGCCCGTTGCATCCTTATTTTAAAAAAAAAAAAAGTCAAAAACCAAAACTTCGCCGACCGCCGTGTTAGAGGCGGTCGGCGAAGCTCTTCCCGCCCGATCCCGCCCGCCTGCTGCGAAAACAGGTTCGCCGACCGGGATCTGGGCTGTCGGCGAAAAGATCGGTCGCCGCCGACCGCCCCCGATCTGGCGGTCGGCGCATAAAAAATAATAAAAAAAGACATTATCCACTCATCACTCAGCTCACCCTCACACACACTCACACACACACACACCCGACGCCCGCCGCCGCCGCCAATCCCGACTCGGCGCCGGCCACCGCCGCCCGCCGGCCCCCCACCTCCGCGACCCCGCACGCCCCCACCGCCGGCGCCCGGCCCCCGCCCTGAAGGCCGCCCCGCACGGCCGCCCCGCCCCGCCCGCTGAAGCGCCGCCCCGCCTCCCCGCCTCCCCGCCCTCAGCGGGCCGCCGCCCGCCCCGCCCCGTCCCCGCCGGGCCGCCGCCGACGCCGCCCCCTCCCTTGACGCCGCCCCCCCCCGGGCGCCTCCCCACACCATCCGCCGGCCCCCAAGGCCGCCGCCGGTGAAGAGAAGAAGAGGAAGGGGAGGGAGGAGGAGGAGAGAAGGGGGCCGGGTGCTAGGGAAGAAGAGGGAGGAGAAGAAGAAGGGGAAGGAGGAGGAGGAGGAGGAGGGAAGAGGAAGAGGAGGAAAAGAAGGAGGAGGGAAGAGGAGGAAGAGGAGAAGGAGGGAGGTTCGACGCCGTCCTCGTGCCGCCCGGCGTGTCCGTGCTCGTGGTTCGTCGTAGAGGAGGAGGAGGTCATCATTGTCGACCGTGGTTCGCCGCCGTCCCTTCCGCGCCATCCCGCCGTGGGCTAATGCGTGCTCCCCGAAGGTATGGCATGGCATGAAGCAATTAGTAGCTAGTGCATATGGATATGTGGATGGTCGCCATATGAATATGTGGTTGTTGTTCGCCCGACCGCCCATCTAGGAGCACGGTCGGCGAAGAAATTGTGAAAAAAATATAAAAACACCTTCGCCGACAGTCCCCCGACATGGCGGTCGGGCGAAGAGGAGAAATGAGAAAAATCTTCGCCCGACCGCCGTGTCCGAGGGCGGTCGGGCGGCGAGGGGCATAACGGCCGTCTATTTCGCGGCCTCCGTTAACGGCAACTTTTCTTCGCCGACCGTCGTTTTGGTCGGCGGCCTTCGCCGACGGGTGGTAGTTTAGGCGGTCGGCGAATCGCCTACGCCGACCAAAAATTGGCCGACCGCTGCCGCCGACCGACTACGGCGGCGAAGCCTTCGCCCGATCGCGTTTTTTCCTTCGCCGACCGCTTGCGGCGCGGTCGGTGAAGTCCCAGTTTCCTGTAGTGACTGCCACTGCTATGTGGTGCCTTGCCTTGGCAAATCACTAGGCTATCCTATTCTTGGAAAGCAAAGCTAGAGCCGAAGTAGAGTTGTGAAAAACCTGACCAAAAAAAAAACATTGACTGTGCCCTAACCTTCCTCTTCTGGATATTAAAGCACGTTTTGAAAACATGTTTAGGCATCAATTAAGATGTTCTGAAAGCACGTTCAGGCATCAAATATTTGGTTGTATGTGCAAAGTTTTGAGAACACGGTTAAACATTTTCTTGTATATTTTTCTTATTTTCTCAAAGCTATTTAGTTTTTTAAGCTTCTAAATATCTTGCATGGATTCTTCATATCCTAATCTCTATGATTTTTGTCAAAATCTTTCGAAGGAAAAGTGACATTTTCTATGGTTTAAAAATCTGTATTTGTTCATTTCTTTAACAGAAAAGGATAAAACGGCCTTTAAAACCACTTTGAACTAGGACAGGGTAGAAATATGAATGTTTTAAAGTTTATTATGGATAAGTTGTCTGGTTTAAAAGTTTACGGAGACAAATCGGACTTCAACAATTCTTTAGTCAAAAAGGTCAAATAATCTTTTTCCTATTTTGATTTTTTTTAGCAGAAATCTTATTTCTATTTTGATGATGAAAGAAACACTGACAGGAATTGGGCCGCCACGGTTACTAAAACTTATAGGCCCATCCTGAACCGCCCAATCGTCAAAACCCTTTCTACCAGAAATGTTCAAGGGCGTTGCCGCCAGTAGCCAGTGTGTGGGCTACATATAGCGAAAATATCAATTTATAAAATTACCTAGAAATGTTCAAGGCGTTGCCGCTTATGGCCAATGTGTGTGCTGTTAACAACAACATTGATGGCCAGTTGAGTAAGTATTTATTTCCAGTAATACATGTTTGTTCCCAATAATTAAATTTATTATGTCAAACTATATCCAAGTGAGTACATATTTAAAGATGAAGGATCATGTTACGTTGAGAGAGCTACCCTATCTCCTATCGATCCGATCCAACAAGCATAGGCAACAAATTGTTAGTTGCCGATGAAATGGTTAGATACAACTATAGCGAAATATCTTTATAAAATTACCTATTGACTCACTGATAGCTAAGAGGAAATTTAAATTTATATATACACATTAATCCAAAAGTCAAGCTTGGCACTGTTGATGGAACTTGAAATCTACATATAGCTAATTCCAAACCTAATAGTGACTTTTTGATAGACTTTTTTTTTTTATCAAAGTTGATAATCTTACTACACTAATCATTAATGTAGAAAACCAACGCATTACACAACACTGATTTCATTTTGCAAGTACAAAAAAGATAACAAAAAGTTGAAAATGTAAAGCTCCCCAACAAATTTGGAATCGGCAGCTAGGCTTAGCAAGATTGATCAAGAAGGAGGATACGAGATTCCAAATTTATATGAAAGATTAATAAGTCGCTCCCTCTACGTTCCTGATGTCTGCTACATTCATTCCTTTCAATACACCAGACTTGACAACCCTAGAATTTGCAAGCTTCTCAAAATATCTAGCTGAAAGAAAAGGACAGAGGCCATGGTGCACATACATTCTTCTAGAGGAAGTAGGCTTTGAAAAGCGGAGCTATAACAGGTTGCTCTACAAGCTGCCTAGTAAAGAATTGCTTCCAGTTTCATAGCTTGCTGGTAGAGCTTGCTAGTCATCTCAAGCTCCTCAGTCCCCACGAGTTAATAAGACACTTAGTTTGTCTAGCAATTCTTCTATTTGGAGCGCGTTGTCCTGTGGAAGAGAGAGTTGAGATGATTCAGCATATGAACCAATTGCATTGAAAAACATAGAGCTGCACGTAGGAAATAATCAAAAATAACATCATTTTCATTCATGTAAATAAAAGTAAAAAGTAAATCATAAGCTCCACAATATATAATGACCCAAATTAATCCAGATCTGAGGTACTTTCAACAGGTCAAACTCTGTATTTAAACCCGAGAGCACATTGATAATTATAGCTTAGATTAGCAGTAAAAGCATATCAAAAATTTCGTAATTCTCTGATTATGCGGTTTTATATTTGCTCCGCACATGCACATTGCCACTGGAGAAAAAGGCCAGTATAACAAAAACAAACTTACCTCAATAAATGTCTTGCGAGTATCTCTAGATTTTTGGAGCCACAGACCATGGCAGTCTGCAAAAAAGTTTCAAAGAGAAGAGAGAGAAACTTTTTTATCATTCAATCAGGATATACCTCAAAGGCATATGGCCGAATAAATTGTGTGCAGCCAACAGGTTGAGGTAAAACCATATCATCGGAGGTCATGGTGTCCCATGGGTTACTGAAATTTTAGATGCATTGAAGTTAGAACAGGTTGTTACTAAATGACATCTCATTGGCATTATGAATCTTGAAATTTTAGACCATGACATCTCATTGGCATTATGAATCTTGAAACAGATCCGTTCAAATGCAGCATAAACAGTTGTTTCATGTTGCAAGGATCAGGATGGAACTATGCCAGAAAACAAATGCAAATAATGCCACTTTCGCCTCTGATCAGATCAACCTACGGTTCAATCAGAGCTTTTGGATTTACTCAAAAGTCAAAAGAGCATATATTTTAAGAAAAGAACAAAAATAACCCCATCACTCAAGACAATGCAATAAAGAAATGTACAACTCATTCCATAATATGTTGAAGAAAGTAGAGCATATTAGTAAACGTTGAACTTTTTCGGTCACTTAACCAAGGTCTATGGGCTGTGGTATTTGCAATATTGATAGTGCATTTTGCAAGTCACAGCACACTATGAGCACCTATATTTTGTTCACTAACTGAGCATTGCTCAATATATTAGCTGTACAAGCCTTTCAATTCAGATGCCAAACAATTGTATCCAATGTCAATATTTCACTTTGATCAACGCTCTCTTCCCTAATAAAAGTGCACCATTAAGATAGAATCATAAGTTCCTTCAGTATAAGTGATAGTGGATTTTGTAAAAAGAAAGCAATTAAGCATCACAGTTGATGAATCAAGTTAGAAAATTAGTCACGGCTTCAAGGTATGAGCTGCAAAATATACATAGAAAGAATGATGACGATAGATCATCACACTGATGTTGCACACATTATTTAGCCATTGAAAAGGCTACAAACCATAAAGACTCCACAAACATAGGTCCATGTCAAAAGAGAATGCATTACTTCAGTTCTGCCAGATTTTGCTTGTCCGAAACGATAGACATGAGTGGACCAGGTATGTTTGTATACCAGGTTTTATTAGACTCGTCGGAGTACCATATTCTAATATGAATCGATTAAGACAAGTAGACAACCGGCGATTAAGATTATTAGCAGGCACTTGCTCGAAGGTATAAATGAAGCAAATAGTTAGTACATATCTGGTTGAATTCACAATGTGGTGGCTGCACGGCTGCTTTGCTCTACTGTCACTTACCTGTGTCAATCTACCTATGGGGCTGCGAATCAGAAAGAAGACATCACACCGAAATAGAAAAGTGATGCTGAAGCAGAGCAATACAACATGGAGCTTACTTAGAGCATGGAGTTTCATCCATCCAAATGTTCGATGCTATCTCATCCCCGTCGTGGAGTAGAGAGAGAGCATTGGGGTGGCGCCATCAAAATTGCCAGAGCTACTGTAGGCGCCCCCATCCTCAGGAATCATCATCTAGGGTTTGGTGGGCAGCGGTGAGCCGGCTGCGCTGGGTCGCAGGCATGCCGCTACGCCAGGAGGGATGGAGAGGGCCAGGGCCAGGGCGCGCGTGGGGTTGCCTGCGCGCCGCCACCACCGGAGGTCGCCGGCGCGGTGCTGTGGCCTGGGGCGGCCGCCGCCGGACGCACGCGGGCATCGGACCGGGCGCCATCACCCCGAGCGCCGCCGATGAGAAGGGCGCCAGCGCGATGGCGCCATCGGCGCCGCCCGGTGCCGCCGTTTGGAGAGACAGAACGGAGATTTTTTTTTTTTTTTAGCGCAGCAGGATGGTTATATTTAGCGGCCAGCCCGATCTGGGCCATCCAGCTAGCCGATCCTCCCGGCCCGGTAATGGCCCGCGACGCGGCCACGCGTTCCGCCTCGGTTTGGTGCCCAAATCGTAGGGTGAAAGATTCCTTCTCCGCCACATTTCACCAGCGCTCCCCATTCGGCGCCGCCGCCATCCGTCCTTCTCCGCCACAAGCGCTCCGCTTTCGGCCGGGCCGCCGCCATCCGTTCTCCCCTCCACCTCCGATCGCCCGCCCGGTCGATGGCGCCCAGCTCTAAGGTCAGCCGTGGCCTCGGTATCCAACACGGCGCCCGGCGACACTGCCGCCGATAAACGCTTTTCGAGGTCTGCTGCGCCTCCCGGCCAGGACCTCTGTCGCCTCAGCGCCGTCTGCGGTCCTGGCGCGCCCTCACCTACGATCCGCACTTCGCTGCAGAGCAGAAGTCCCGCCACACGGAGCCCCTCTTCGCCACATTCAGGGGGACGGCGACGCCCGGGAGTCGCCATCGTGAGCCCTGCCGGGCAGATTCTCAGCGGATAAGGTTTGCCGATCGCATCGAAGTTGCTGCTCACCCACCTCGACCGCCTGTTTGTCTTTAGGTGGTGCAAACCCTCGTTGGCGCCTGGGTTCTCAACCCGCCGCCGCAGCTCCCCCTCACTTTGCCCGGTCTCAATTCAGATGAATTTGTGGGCACTTGCATAGAGCATAGATCTGATTTGGGTTCTTATGTCACACACAACTGCAAGACGGTTACATATGCTTTTGGACAGGTTGCTTCCACAGGAGACTACAAGGTACTCCGCATCAGCCATCCCCATCTTCGTAACTCGCAACCTCAACTATGTGACATTGTCACCCTTGATGGGAGTAGTCAAGGAAGGTGGAGGAGAAAGCAGAACCCACCCAGCGGCATAATGAGAGGAACCATGGGATACTTAGCCGTCAATGGGGTTGTGTATTTCCTCTTTAATTATGGTCTTATGGAACCAACCAGCATAGCTCCATTTGACCTCGATACGGAGATGTGGATGCCAGCACTTCGGGGTCCAGAGCCACTGCGAAGTGCTCAGTTTGGCGCCCTCTTTGGGCGAGAGCTCTCATTAGCCAACTTAAATGGCAGCTTGGTTATAATTGACAATGACTTGGACAATTTGGACCTATGGTTTCTAGTTGATTCGGACAGAGGTCTTTGGGTTAAAAAGTACATATTAAGTGAGGCGCAGTTTTGTGGCGTTGCACGTCCTTTACTGATATTGGATGATGGGAGGATAGTCTTTTTTGAAATGGTAGAGAGATTGCTACAATGCTATGATCCAACAACTGGCAATTTAGCAGATGTGGTTGATATTGGGGCGATGGGGATGGCACTGGCAGAATCTCAAAGCATCGGTGTTTACACAGGAAGCCTGTTGATCTAGAGTCTCACTTCTACCAATGAGTCTGGTATGTTCGTTTTATCTAGTGTTCAAAAATTTATGAAGTAGCATTGTGATGAATGATTTAGTGAAAATTTACATTTACTTAAAATATGTCACATTGTTCTGTTGTTGATTATTCTATATTCTTGGTATGCTTGCGTCATTAATGATATACTTCACAAAATTAAATATATGGGCAGAACTTGATCTTTTTAGGAGTGGAATCTAGGTCTATAAACTTTGAAATTGTAGGATGTAATGTGTTATCTAGGTTCAAAGAACTCAAAATTTAAAAATAACCTACTGCTGTTGATATGGTGTGCCAACATGGAGAAACTTTTTTATTGATTGATGAGCTAGAAAACAAAAATTCAGAATGGGTTGTCGCTGTCGCTTTCCCATTGCTTCACATTGAGTCGTCCATGAATGTTGGTGTTTCTAGCGCTTTAGACCTAGATAACATATTTAACAATAGGACTAGGCAAGAAGCCAGCTTGAATCTTTATGGCTGGTTAAGATAACGAGATGGCTTGTCTTAACGAGATGGCTTGTCTAGGCTTAGCTAGTTTAACTGTCATGTGTGGGGTCGGTACTACACCCGACGCCACCGAGCCCGGGACATGCGGCGTGCTGCTGAGCGCGCCGAGTCAGGCCAGGATGAACCAACCACCGGTGGCTAGGAGTCAGGATAGGATTAGCTATCTATTTCTATTCCTATTCCATAATCTTAGGAGTCTGTTAGTTACCTATTTCTATTCCATAATCTTAGGAGTTTGAGGCCTAGACAGGTTGGGCCTTAGACCATATAAAATTGTAATCAGTCGATGAGATAATCAAGTATGATATTTGCCGTCAAATCTCTTCTTCTCATCATAGCTTTTCATCAGAAGGCCGATTACTCAGATCCAGATTCCTCTCAATTTACAGCTGACTTTAGCTTCGTCTGAACCGTTTATGAGATCCAACACCTACAAACCAGTATTCCTCTCTCATCTCCTTGGACACCTCACCTCTCAAGCTTTGGCGACAGGACTCTAATGCATGGCAGCTAGCTGCTACCTAGCTTAAGTAAATTTCTGAAGGTCATCTGCTGCCCCCATTGCTATTTGGATCCCAAATCATGATAAGAACCGAGGATTCTTTAGTTATTTTTTTGGTTTTGATTTGGAAAGGACAATAGGGGTAGCCCGTGGGTAGTGGCAGACTGTGAGCAAGGAGGTGGAGGGTGCAACAATGGTGGTTGCGCAATAAAACGTTGTGAACCAAATGAGGAACAGATTTTGCATTCATGGGTAGATCATTGGAGTTGGGTTGGGTGGGTCAGGCGAGCAGGGCATGCTTAGGCAGGTACTGAGGGCTAAACTAATTAATAATACTTATTTAGCAAATTATGCTTTGGGATTTATGCAGATTTTAGAAAATGTCTACCAGAGCACTTCTCTATTTTAATTTGTTGGTGAGTCACTTGTGCTGATGAGTTTTTGTGACTATTATTTAGTTTTAGCTGGTACTATCAAGACATTATATTAGTCTATTTTGTAATTTGTACTATTGTAAGCTGTTGTAGTTTCATGTTTAATTAATTGTGTAAAAGGAGATCTCTAGACTTTTGTAAGCTATTTTGTGAGTTCAGTTAGCGAACTAAAAGAAACGCCGTCTTCTTTGATGTTTAGTACTTTGTCCATTCCAAATTTTAAGTCTTTCTGGCTTTCTACATGCATAGCTTTTGCTATGCACCTAGATAAACCTTATATCTAGATAAAGCCAAAAAAATTTACAGTTTGAAACCGAGTACCAATATCCAAATTTAACACCCGATATAACTTTTTATATTAGATTGCATGCATCTTTCTATAAAAAAAGGTGCCTATGTATATGAAGAATAGAATATAAATCAATCTACAAGTAGCATGCTCGGGGGCACCCATCAGATGGCTTGGGCTAGAAAGGTTGCTTGTTTGCAGCTTACAGTAGTTAGGCTAGGAAGGAAAAGATAGGAGGCCAGTTTAATGGCACGTTATCAACAACTTATGAAGGCAAGGAAAGATTGGAATTTCCTTGAAATTGGTACTAAAATTAGATGCAAACTTGGCCCTAGACCTGGCAATGGATTAAGATCCAAAATCCAATTAACTATATCCAACTGAAGTCCAACTAAAATCACCCTTCCATCTAGTCCAATCCTAATAATAAATCCATGGCATCCAATCCAACCCAATCCAACTCATTTACATCCATGTCCATCCAAATAATCCATTTGAAGTAGAGCGGCCAGCAGCAGCACAAAAGTAGAGCAGCCTGGTGAGCACCGCCGGCGGCAACAACAGCAGCGGGATCCCCGTGCTGGTCAGCGAGGATGATGAAGCCGCGCTCGAAACGTTCCTGAACGTCACTCTGGTGAACAAGGTTGGGCGTTTCGTGAGCTTGAAGATGGACGTCTCCGGCGCCTGCCTCGTCGGCTACGAAGCGGGCAACTACACGTGCCTCCTCAAGAGATCGTCAGGCTGCACGATCTCATCGGTCACCTATTACTGAATGTGGAACCATGGGGAGGCACTCCAACCGTCACCGTCGTCGATCCCAAGGTCGCGGCATGGCGGATGCAAGACCTCGACCAGGCCGTCTCGTCGCTGTTCCCGTTCCCGAACGGCGGCGGCGCGACGACGAAGGAGGACCTGAGCCGGGCCATCGCCACCTGCGACGTGATGGTCGCAGTCGCCGCGACGTACCCGTACGTGGAGCGGCGGATGAGGGCCAGTCCTCCTCGTCCTCGTACAAATCTGAATGACGACGACGGTGGACTGTACATGAATTCTTGGGACTGCGTATGTGTAGTAGTACTTTGCTTGTTTCTCCTCTAAGTCCTCTTTGACTCTATCCACTTCGACGTCGTCGTCCGCGGAATAACCGCTTGTGGAAGAAGAATCACTGGATTTAGAAGTAGAAGTAGAATCATCGCTCGTGGAAGAATCACCGCTTGTGGAACCGCCCGGCACCTGCTCATTCACCTTTCCTGCTGCAAGAGACGTCCCTTCGCCGTTACCGTCACCGCTGGCGCAAGCCACCACAGCACCAGCGGCGTGCTTCTCGCCGGAAACCGCCGGCTCTACCTCCTTTGTCCTTTTTGAGGTGCGCCCCTCCGACGGTATCTCCACACCCCTCGGTGGCCGCATTCACTTCCGCCTTCCTTTTGGTGCAGCACGCCTTCATCGGGCCCTCAGCGATCGACGCCGCCGCCTCCGACGACAACTCATTGACCTGCAGGTGGACTACGCTGGGACGGTGACCGTCGGCTCCTGCGGTGGCGGCGGCGGCGGCGGCGGTGGCGGTGTGCAGTGGTAGATCTACCCCGATGGCTCCATCCGGCCGCCGGCGTGGCTGTTCCTCCAGTGGCAGTGCCTGACCACCGACGCCATGCAAAGTCCAACACAAATTGGATTATTGTGTTCGATTTTGTCCAACACAATCCAATCCTATGGGATGTAACATAGATGGATGTACATATCCAATTAAATCCAAGTCCAATGAAATCCAAGTGCCATTTGCCTAATCCAATCCTCGGTATACTTGGCCCTAATGAGCCTCTAACACTGGCCTGGTTAACATTGTTTTTTTTTTTTGACAATGAGTTAACATTGTTTATTTGGAGGTTTACTACAAAATAAAGTATGTCAATGTTGAATCGTCTGTTACAGAACCTGTTCTACTAGATCTCTGGAATGATTGTCTCATGTTTTTGGAAGTTCGTTAGATGTTCACTACACCATAATAAGTGTCTGGTGTTTTCGATGCCAAATAGCCAGTTATACTGTGGCATGAATGTTCTGAAAGTTGTTTGAAGAGATACATAGTGGTACTAGGCATATTGTTCCTAATCTCATTTGTCTTTCGGTCGAGCCTCCTTCAGCATGGTCCTTTTTTTTTCACAGCATTGTTCAGGTTTTTGCTACATGTAATCCACTTCTGAGTTATAATTTAATTGCTTCCTTTTGATCTTTGCTGCAGACTGAAATGCACAGTGATGGACAACTGGTAAAACATGAACTGCATACGTTTCTGCAAGTTGCTCTTGCTGGGGTTCAGATTCAGACTCGTCTCAGGGTCGGTGCTTGTGTGTTATTTAAGCGTGCTATTTTATGGCGAAGAAGCTAACTCTGAAAGTGTTGTTGGCACTGCCTCTTTCCCTTTTTAAATTTAGAGGCATGAAAATCATGGTACCATGGATAAGTATTATGAGTTGTCCAGGTAATCGTATTGGATGCAATTGTATCATGAAACAAAGTTCACGTCATGTTTGATCTCGTAATTTTTCTGGGTGTTATGCCATTGCAACTGCTATTTGGTGCCTTGCTTTACCTTGGCAATTGACTAATTGTAGTTGACATTGACTGTGGCCTGACCCCTGACCTTGCCTGTGAAAATTAGATAATGTTTTTAAAACATGTTTAGAGATCAGTTAGAATGTTTAGAAACATGTTTAGACATTCCAGATTTGGGCCTAGATTTTCAGCTGTTTGGTTCGCTGTCATAACTACGGTGTGCCGCATTTTCTTATTGTCATTCCCCACACGTTGTAGACCTATATTGTCTTGCCAGATTTTGCCATAAGTGGGGCTTAAAATTTTCTTGCCAAACTTAATATGGCAATTTGCCAAAGGTCTAGCGTGGCAAACTAAACACCAATCGAATAGGGCTTTCGTTGCAGCACGTATTTTTGCAGGGTAGAGTTTTTAAAACACATTTAGACATCAATTGAAATGTTTTGGATATTTTCCTTATGTTCCAGGTTTGAAATTTTTTTTTAGGATTCTAGATATATTTTACCAAGCTCTAAATACTAGTATTTTTCATGTCCCAACTATCTCTATAATTTCTACCAAAATTTATAGAATACGAGTATCTATAATTTTTGAACTAAGAAAAATATAAAACCATATTTAAAACCACTTTAAATTCGGATAGGGAGAAAATTTAAACGACTTTGAAAGTTTAGGTGTCACAGCCCAACGAAGGGGCCCATGGAGGCCTAGCGCAAATCACGCCATGTGACTGTTCGCCGTCGTCGCGTCATTATCTTTGCCATTAAGTTATTTTAGTCAACAATTATTTAGGAAATAAAATATATTTAATTCATATGCAAATCTTCTCAGTACTATAAATACAAGGAGATGTACTCCGTTGAATCTAATCAAGAAACAATTAAAGGGGTAACACCCAACAACTCTGGTCTTGAGCTCTCTAGCCCTAGCTCCCGCGCCAAGCAAGAGTTGTCGCCGCCTATCATCACGCCGCCAGCATTTCCGCCGCCGCGCCCCCAAGCGCCGCCGACCACTGCCCACTCTGTGCTGCCCTAGCGCCACAGACGCCCCCACGCGCCACGCCGCCTACCACTGCCTCCACCGCCACCCTACCGCCGTCGGTCGCCGCGACATCCGCGGAATCCATCCGACTGTGACACTTTTGTATCCGGAGACCAATTGATCCTCGGCCTCACCACCACCCTCAAGATCAAATGACCAACGCATGGAGAATCGCGTTCATAGCGGAGCTCCACGCTAAAATCAACGACTACAAGAAGGCACTGACAGCACGCTGGGAGAAACAACAGGCTGAACAACAAGCTGCCTCGTCGACAAAGGACGCTACCACGACCACCAATGATAACGCGTGGCCATGGAAGCCGCCGACACCCCAATGGGTGCCGCCAACGATGACGCCGCTCCCATGGGCGCCGCCTTCGTCACCCCCTCCACGAACATCGACACCAGAAGCAACGGCACGCCCCTGCTATCGTAGTCCAGATCAGATCAGATCTGGAGGCCACCACCAATGTCCACCAGCTGCTCGACGAAACGCCTACCCAACTAGGCCAACATCTCGCGGCTACGTGGATAGCACAGACGTGTTCCTCCGTCACCAGGCAAGTCTATCCCAACCAACAGGCACTACCACCATCCGGGACACCACAAGGACATCAGAACAACCCGGCGCATACATCAGCCGGCCCTCGAGGAGAAGCTGCCATGTGCCCTCGACAGCGTCACAAACTGCAGTCGTGCTAACCTTGACGAGAGATGGGATGCGCGCGAAAAGAAGGACATCCAGAGCACAACTCTCGGTCATCAGCATCCGGAACAGCCACGAGAGATGAGACACACACAAAAAGGTAACCAACGGAACTTCATTGCCTTCATCTTGGATCGTCACAAACAGCTAGTGGCCGAACAACAACACGTCGACATCCTGAACGCTGGAACATACGCAAGCAACAATGTCAGCCGCAGAAGGAGCAGCGGAACACCAATGACAGCATTGGCACCTTGATCACCAACCAGGTATTTGTAGATCCAATTACAGATCCTTTCTCTACCATGATCTAGGTAAAATACCATTATCTCTAAGCATGCAGCACAGAGATAGATATTTTTTAATAGGTTGACAGAGGTAGAGAGGTATCCCTCGCGAGGAATTGCAGCAAGAATTCCAGAGACACTGCTGTGGCTTATCAGCCGCCCCTATAGAAGCTGAATGTAGTAGTGAGATTACGGCAGACGACCATCTACACCTGTCAGTCATCGGGCAACCGGCACACAAGGAGCCCCCTGCAAGGCTGCAACGGCACGTAAATTCACTGAACACCTTGGAGTAATCTGCTCGCCGTCTGTTCCGTCCCTACAGAACAGGTCTGATATACTGTTCACAGTTTGAGGCAATGTGTGACTACTTTAACCATCTTACCGATCTCATTGTCAGGCAAGTAATACAGTGGACAGATCATTGATTGCATTGCAGGTAGGATTGCGGTGTACAGTAAGAACATCACAAAGTATTGATAATACTTAGACATACTGCATTCAAGTTAAAGCTCAATCAGATGCTACTTTGTCAAATAACTTCTTAATAATACTTTGACATACTGCAGTGGACAGATATCTGATTTCAGGAAATCGATCAGTCACTAACCTTTTCTAGTAGCTAGCGTGGGATATTCAAAGGGCTTGGTATCTACTATTGCTACTCGTGCTTTCCCAATCCCCAGTCGCGTGAGACAGTGGTCTCGGTTGGATTTGAGGGGTAAATTTTGAACGAACGGCTTTAAAATTTCGAGGGCGTCAAACATTTAGTTTGAACATTCAGCTCTGGCAACAGTTGGAAATCAAGACTCAACTGGTGAACACCACAGAGATACCCTCTTGTCAATTTGGATTATGCGACACCGTCTAATTCACAGACGGCCGGCCCTATCAAATTAAAGGCCCGGGGCGAAGCTACAAGAAATGGGCCCTTGATACAACTCTAATCTAACAATATAATGGCTAATGCATAAAAAACATTGTTATTAAACAAGTAGTACATCTTATCTTAGTTTAAAAGTTTCTTCTGGATTTGTATAAAAAAGACATTCTTATTGAACAAGTAGGAACTATTGCCCACTCATCTGGAGTTGTAATTGTTGTAATACTTGCATCTCTCTTAGGGCCTGTTTGGATCCCTTGAATTTGGAGGAAGTGGAATCTACTTAATAAATTAAGCTATTTGGTTTGGAATTTGAGATTCCCTAACTTTTCAAAGTTCACAAATAAGCCTATCTCAAATTCATAGGGTGGGAGATAGGAATTGAATTCCATTACCATGCTATGTTTGCACTTGCACTTTGCACTCTCTAACTCCATTCCATTAAATTAAGCATATATCACAATGAATTAAATTCCAAGGATCCAAACAGGCCCTTATAAAATTTCAGAAGAGCTCCTCTTTGCGATTCTTTTAAGTCCTCTATCCTTCTCTTCTTTTTTCCTTTTCACACTTCCAAATTCATGTTTTTGGGCAACATGAGGTCTACAAAAGTAGTAACTAATTAAATAAAATTATGTCATGCTTGCTGCACCACATGGGATCCCAAATCTAAGGAAGTAAAGAGTAAAGAACTAAAGATTGGAGATTTTTTGTTGACAAGAAAAGATTGGAGATTTGGGGCCAATTAGCTTTTTACCTGAACCTGATGGCCGGCGAGCAGCAGGCTGTAAGCCGTGAACAGCCAATCAGATGTCTGATGTGGCGGCGTCCACAGGAACCGATCGTCGATCGGACGGATATGATGTCGATTTGACGATGTCGATCACTCCTTCACTCGCGTGTGCAGGAAGGAGACGCGGCGGTAGGGCACGGGGAATCGAGAGTCGCGGGACGACGAACACGGAGTCAGTCACGGAGGTAGCTGATCGATGATTTTTTCCTTAGTTCTTGGGCTGTTAGGCTGAATACAATTGGTGCTCACATATTTGGGGTTGGGCCCCTGGCCTCATAGGCCCTGTGCGGCTGCACCGCTGGCACCCCCAGGGCCGGGCCCTTCACAGACCATGTGTTGACAGTAATTTTTAATACTATTTGTGAAATGTTAGATTATTTCTAAATCAACCTATTTATTTTTACATTTGCATTGAGAACATCGGCTTTGGCAGATTGGACATGCACGCATCATATCTTTTCGTGTGATTTGATCGATTTTCCCAAGTATATAGCTGAGATAAGATAAGAAGTTATTCGACAATTTTTTTATTTTGCTGATGTTTTTTGAATTTTTAATATATATTTTTCAGAAACCTTTCTTGTCCGATTTATCTCCTTGAACTCTTAGTTTATTCCAATCTATTCCTCTGGCGTAGCACCACATCAGAAAAAGCACCATAAAACTCGTCCAGATTATAAAAATCCACAGTTTTTTAAAGTTGATGAGAGGGATTAAAAACTGATTTTATAGATCAAGAGAAAAATCAGACGAAGGGTTTTCATTTTTTCTGTACACTGGTAGAGCTGCAAAATTTGGGCCGTCACTAGTTATCAGAAACTAAATGCCCGGCCTGGACTGGCCCAAGCCCAATTTCCGTCATCTAAACCCTTGCCCCAGACGGCGGAGATCCATTCCACTAAATGCCCGGCCTTTGCATCACGGGAAAAACGTTGTAGTGTGGCAATATATGTGATGCAAGTATGTTTTTCGTACCTGCCCAAAACTCGCTTGGTCACAAAATTTCAACAATCAAAATGGGAAAGCTTGATTACAAAATTTGAAAAACTAAACTTTGATGTTGATAAGCCAGCCAAAAGGCTTGAGTTTAGCGATGTTATAGGTCGACGTGTTATTAGTTGAATAAATCTAAAAATTAGTGTGAGACTAATACTTAGAACACTATTTTTAAAAATTTTCTTGTTAGGATCATATGTCATTTTTTTTCTAGCTCATTTTTTTCTAACTCACTTCTTTGTATAGTTCAAGCTCCTATTTGTAGTTAGAAAATGATATACGAAAGCTTCGTTTCATAGCTGACATTTTGTTTTTGTTTTGTTCAAAAAAATATTCATATGTACTCTCTTTGTTTGGTAAAAGAAATCATTTTGGACAAGTTTTAGGTCAAACATTGGGAATATAAATCTTCAATAACGTTCAAGTTGTTGGCTTTGTAAATGTGAAAATTATATGAATAGATTTGTCTTAAAAAAATACTTTCATAAAAGTATACATATATCACATTTCTATAAATATTTTTTTATAATAACAAGAAGTCAAAGTTATGATTTGAAGACCGTGTCGCTGTCCTAAACAACTTCTTTTACCATCTTGGAGGGAGAGTATTACGTAGGACTAGGTTTCTATGCGTTGTTTAGTTTTATAGCCAATATTGTTTTTGGTTTTTGTTGTTTGAAACACTATGGGAGACAGGATCTCTGCCGAAAGTGCAAAAATACTTTACCAAGTGTAAAATTTTGGGCACTCAGCAAAGAGGCGCTTTGTCGTGGACCGCACTCGGCAAAGAAATATTTTGCCGATTTTTGACACTCAACAAATCACCTTTTAACAAGTTTTTTTTTCGAGTGCGGTTGCCGAAAGTGTATTTTGGCCTTTTGCCGCAAAAAGCCGCTGATTCCGGTCGTGAAAGCTGTTTATACGTAGAAAAAGAATTTATATGTAGGACTCATTGTTGTGATTTTTAAATGTCATAATGGCATCGAAAGCAGTTTGATAAGTTAGATGATGATAGTTTGGGAAGAAATGAAATTTCCATTATTCATGCTTTTATATATTACAATGATTGATATATAGTTTACACACCATAGAAATATAACTCACTCGAGAGAAAAGTTCATACAAAAACACATTACAATAAGAGACAAGCCACACACATTACAATAAGAGAGACAAGCGATACGTGTTCATTCTCACACATCGGGGAGACATGTTAGAATGAGCTTATTGCTTAGGCAAACCTCAGAAATACTGTTACCTTGTCACACTGATCAACAAGCTAGGAAGGCAGTGTCATGTCTGAACTGATCAGCTCAGGTTTCACTGATCTACTGATGAACAAGTCGGCGAGCCAAAGCTTGTGCATCAGGCACAGGAACAGCATAGGCAGTAGCATTAACAATTTCCGGTGGCTTGGGCACCGTATGTCCGTGGTTGTGGTCGTTAAATGCTCCACCGGCATGCTTGCCGCCCGAGTGGAAGATTTTTTCAACAACCCAACCTGCAATTTTGGCGCCGATAATCCCAGCTCCTACGCCCACAACAAATGAGCCCACACCCAAAGTTGCAGCACCCAAGGCAGGGGCTTCGACCAGGCCAGCTCTCGCAAAGATGCTTGCGAGCCTAGACTCTACGGATTCTACGGACGACCCTACAGTTGCATTCCATAGATCTTCTGCCCAACCTCCGACTTTATAGCCGGCGCCAAATTCGGCTGCCTCTATGAACGCAGTTTTGATCTTGGTCTTAGACATGTAGATATCCCAACAGGACATTGCTGCCGTGAATAACAACAACCCAACTCCAACAGCTCCAAGTCCATTGATAACGCTTCCAGAGATGCCTGCGCCGGCTTGATTTGCATTTTCAGATACTGAAGGTACACCTGCATCCATCCCATTGGTTATACTTCTATCATTTATCTTCCAAATCCAAACAATCAGTGATCTATTAAAACTGATTAAAAAACAAAAAAGTTATTTTCATTCACTTGGCATAGTGCCATAATATATGCACCACGCATAATTATTATGAAGCCGAAAGATGCTGAGGGAAGGACACTTAAACCTGAGGTTTCGTACATCTTAATGCATGGTCTAGCAATACACGCACATTTGTGCTTTCGAAAAAAACTTAATGCATGGTCTATGTTAGATGATAATCTCATTTTGAGCATACTACACGGTTTAAGACTAAGATTTATATCAACTCACAAAATCCGGCCACTTTTGTTTGAGCAGTTATACAAGCAGAATTGGGATACCAATTTGCAACAGTCATAATGTTATTCATTTAAAGCGCAATGATAAGAAAAAAGCGGCGATTCTGGAGATTGAGATTCTTAGGCGATTACGGTTTCTAGAGTTCTGTTGTATCACACAGGTTTAATGTCAGCCCCAACTGCCACCAGATTAGACAGCATGATTACTACTCCAGCATTGCTACTAGTAAAGAGGGAGTTCAAGGAGTTTGTACCGGGAGAAACGGATATTCTGAGTCGTTTTGGGGGTAATGCTAACGCTAATCCAATGCCATCTTATAATGCCGCGGCAATGAACAATGATGATGTGGATTTTTAAGATGAATATATTGTCAACGAGGACCTGTGGCTGGAAGAATACAAAAAGTTTGTGGTAGAGAACGACTTTCATATGGTGGACGTCGCTCGTCCTTATGGAGGCCTTTACGATTTCTCATTCGAGTGAAATTTAGTAGTCCCCCAATTGACATACATTGATTCCCATCCGTACGGACAGATCATGGAAAAAAAAAACACCGTTCGTACCCCATGGGCAAGCCGGGTGTAAAAGTGGCGCAAAAAGGACACTTCTTTCAATGATCCGAGCTGACGGGTGGATTATATACATTGAAATCTAGGAGTTCCTAATTTGTTTCTCCGATCTAATGTCATTAAGACCTCAATTAATCCAAGCTGGTCAACTTTTAGCCGTTTTAGTACAAAACTATGGCCTTCCGTTTTGAAGAAGTCAAATTGAGACTTAAACGAGCTCAGATTGGAGTGAAAATTTGTACCCCTATATATATTTCAATATGAATATAGAGTATGCAGTCAATGTGTTATATGAATTTACCTCCACTTTCTCTTTTTCTGTCAGTTGCTCGAATTCTAACTCAAACCGTCTCTTCCCTGTGTCGTTCGCTAGCTGCGTCTGCACCCTGCAAAACCCTCAATCGGTGGACCATTCAATAACTATTATTATGTAATGAATAATGAAGGTAGATCCTTAAAATCTAACTATATATTGTAAATCTACATGCAAAGTTAGCTACTCCGTCAGTGCCAATGGGTATTGTGTATAGTGTACTCACCTCCTTATCTCGTCGTGGAAACTGAGAGATGGTTTGACCAATTGGGCCACGCGTTGTGACGAGATATCAGCGCCGGCCTTGACCACCTGGTCAAAAGCAATACGCTTGAAGGCCCGTAGCTCCATGACCAACGCACGGGCTCTTTGCAGTTCACTCTCCGTTAGAGGCCGGGCCCTGGCCCTGTTCAAGAGCTGGTTCATCTCTCTCGTTCTCTCAATAGAATACATTTTCACCTTCTCAAAGTAATTCTTTCGTACGTGGGCATTCTTGATACATGTGATTCCAAACCCCACTGCAATCTCTATGTACGCCAGATACGAATTCACCATCTCCTGCATTTCTTGGCTGTCGGAGGGGAGCATCTCTTGTTTCATATAAACCCCCCCAGCCAAAAGTTGTGTAGCCTTGTATTCATTGCCCTTTATTTCGTTCAAGTGCTCCGCTTTACTCGGCTCCGACCGGAGTTTGATCTTATTCAGCGCTGCTGTCTCCTCTCTATGCATCAGCTCCACTTGTCTGTACAGTAGGCTTCCACGAAGTACATACACATCTCCCACTTTTTCATATTCAGGCTGTGTAGGGGGCATTTTTGAATTCCTTGCTTAATTGGCTTGTGTGATTGAAGCAGATTATAGAAGAGGAGATCCAGATCTAAATAGTAACCAGAGAGAAGGATTAAGAGATTAGTTGAAACAATGGAAGAAATCAAAAATTAAAGTAATAGAACCAAGAAATAGAGAAACAATGGCTCTCTTATATGAACTCCAAGGGTCAAATACATGAATCACTGATCTAGGCATATTAATTACCCACTACCGGTTATTCGAACCTAAAATACCCAGACCTAGATCCAAAATACGTGAAACCACCGTACCCAAGTGTAGTTTGGATAATGAATCCTATTATCCTGCTGTGCTCTACGCCTACTACTGCAGTGCTGCGTCCGCTCCAGTCCTCCACGGCTCAACAAGGCAACAAAGCCTGTTGTCACAAAAAAAAAGAGCTTTTATACCACGTTTGGAATTAATATGGGCCCTCCATTTGGTCGGATCCGATGGCCAAAAAGGTAGAGGAACCAAATAGGAGGAACCAGGTGACAGATAGGAACTATGGCATAAGAACCGAAGTTATAGTAAATATTGAAGGGTATAATGGTCTTTTTAATTTAATGAGGAGCAGCTTCAACTTAGAAACAAATACTTTGTGAATCAAATTATGAGCGCTGAGCCAGCTTGTGAGAAGTCAAATAAAAAAATAAAAAGCCCCCGCTCCGTCGCTCCTTCATCCGATTTGGCGCGCCGCCGCCGCAGACGAAAAACGCCGCCGCCGCACTTCACCGCCGCCGTGCTCGTCCGCCCGGCGCCGCCATCCATCCCAGCCCCAGCCGCCGCCGCCCCCATGCCGCCCCCCCTGCCGGCGCGCCCGGCGCGCGCGCTGCAGCCGCCTTCCTCCCTGCTGGGCGCTGCGGTCGCGGCGTCGCTGCTACTGCGCCTCGTTCCTGCTGGCTGGTGGTCTCGTCGTTCGGTCCCCAACTCGGGCGCCGTCGGGTGCCGTCCTGATGGCGAGGAGTCGTGGGCGTCGGGATGTTCTACGGCAACAGCCCACTCGCGCTCCGTCCCATCGAGCTGGTGAGTGGTGGCGTGTGGCGTTCTTAGCTTAAAATACCTCTCGTCTCGTGCGAGCGTTCGTTGTGGGTAGGTTGAAGCTTCCCTTGCTTTTCATATGCATGTCCTCGCGATGCTGGTTCGCCGGCATTGGCGGCAGCGCATGGTGCGGCGAAGGGGATGACCCTGTAGCTGTGATTAGGGAAAGTACTAATCTACCATTAATTACTATAATTAGGTGCAGGAAACCACGGTTCCTCCCAAGCACCGTAAAAAATCTCCAAAAAAAAAGGGGCAACAAAGCCTACTTGGACTTGGACCCCTCGCTTCTACTCTCGGTCAGATGAAAACCGCCGCCACTCATCCAGACCGACGCTGGATGGCCTACTCCAAGTACGAAGGGGCGCGCACGTCGCCGCGTCGGGGCGTGGCGGCGTGAGGTCCCACCTCTGTCCGTCCATTGCTGATCTCCCATCTCTTGCGCCGCCGGCCGTTCTGCCCCTCTCCGTCCCTCCACGCCGACCAAGCGTGCTCAACTTTACGCCGCTGCCCCACCAAGCGAGCTCAACTTTACGCTGCTGCCCCTGTCAGGACTGGCCTGTAGCCGCTGCGAGGGACACCTGCACCGGCGGTTTGAAGATTGAAGAATCCAAACTACGTACCCGAACCGAATTAATCAGGTCACCCGAACGCAGGGTGATACATGAAAACCAAGAGTAGGAATTAAGAAGACTCAAAAGTAGTGTGAATACTAAAACTTACACGAGTATACTTATGAGCTTGCAAATATTAGCCCTTATTGTTCGCTCTTCTATTAGAAAAGGCCTAGTGTACATAAGTGGTGAGAGGGAACACAAGGAACGTACCTAAACTCCCCTGACAATTGTACAAATGATCGATTATCTTGAACAGCAAAGATAGATGTTGAAGTTGAAATGAGGCAAACCTATGTACCATATATTTATAGCTCCCCATCAAAGGAGTTTTGAGTTAGACAGCTCAATGTACGTGCGTGACATCCCCATTACCACAAGCTTCCTGAGAGTTTTTTTTTTAAAGAAAAAGATTCCTGAGCCATGTGTGTGTTAGTTGGGGCATCAGCATTACAATGACAAGGACTAACTCGAGTCACAAAGAGAAAAAGGATTCCCGTGCCATGTGAATCTGAGCTGGGGAGGGATGGGCCAGAAAATTACAATGACTAGGACTAACTCGAGTCACAAAAGAGAAAAAGCTGACAAGAAAATTATCAAGTTTAGAAACACTCATGATGCAGACATTTCTACCCCAAACCGAGTGTCAGAGAACTGGAGTCCGCGAGTAGCTTCCGAGAGGACATCTGATTCCCCCCCTCAAAGTCTACTTAAAAATTTATGCAAAAGAAGAATCACTAGTAGAATAAATCTTTTACGTGACACCCACCCCCCCCAAAGAAACCCGTGTCAAGCACTATATTTGCCCGCTACGGTTAATGCCTACGATTTCCCAAGGCGGACGCCTTTTGTTTTCCTTGAAGGACACTTTTGCCAACCACGGAAAATCGATTTTCGGTGGCGGGCGCAATATAGAGCACACCACTGAAAACGCTAACCCAGCTTGAGGCCTAGGCAAAGCCCATCTAGTCCCTTATCAAGTTTCATATATAAATCGCCCCCCTAACCCTAACGCTCCCACATCATCACTCCACCAATCAGCCGCCTCCTCCCCTCCCCTCGCGCCCCCACTCCACGGTCTCCACCGCGACACACCCTCTCCCCTCGAGCACACCCTTCCAACCACTCCCAAGCTTCGACCGCCACACGTCCCACCTCCCCAAGCGCCGTCCCTCGCTCCATCTCCCTCCTCGCAACGGAGCGGCGGCGCGTGGTGGCAGATTCCGAAGGCTTCTACCCTGAGCGGGACTCCTCGAGCGGATCCTAGCAGTGGGAGGGCGTCCTCGAGTGGATCCCGCAGCGAAGGGCACCCTTTGGGCGGATCCCGGTGATGGAGGGCGTCCTCGAAAGGATCCCGACAGTGGAGGGCATCCTCGGGCGGATCCCGACGGCGGAGGGCATCCTCGTGCGGATAGCGGTGGCAGATCAAGGCATCCTCGGCAGATCTGGCCGTGGCGGGCGGTGGATCAAGGCCTCCTCGGGTGGATCCGGCGGTGTCCCCCTCTCACTGGCTCGGGCGGCATCCGAGGCCGGATCTAGTGGAGGGCAGCGGGATCCAGTGGCGGTGAGATCCACGACGGGCGGATCCAAGACGGGGAGCACTAGTGGCGGGAGGAGCACCGACATACGCTAATCCATAGTGGCGTCGAGATACAGGCCCAGGCCTAGTTGGGTTTGGGTTTGGGCTTTTTTGATTTTCACTGCATTAACCGTGGCGGACCATTGTGCCCGCCATTGTAAAAAATTGATTTACCATGACCTGTTGTGCGTGACAGTGTCTCTGTCCGCCTCCGAAAATGTAAAACGCCCCCCACACGAAATGAAATGGGTAGTAGTGTTTAGAGAATATTTTCCTCCTCTCAACCCGAATCACAGAACAGATTTGAGAGATCACAAGTTGGGAGGAGATACTCTCGATTATAAAGTTTTCCTTTGCCGAGCAGCTTCGGAAGAATTCTTTAGGGAAGTCGACCTTCAGGTCGCTAAACAGGTATGCTGGTCACGCACAGACATGGAATGACCGGGTTGAGCCTCCCTCCACAGTAAATGAGCCTCCCACAACCGTTAACTAAGCGCTAGACAACCTACAACACCTAGTAGCACAAGACTTTGTACATACCCTTTAAGCTCACATGACAGATCTCCACGTCAAGTACATGTGAGACACTGAATATGATATTAAGATAAAAAAGGATTCTGTAATAGTAGATCGCATGAAACCAGAATCTAATCAAGAATATATTTAAATAAAAAGGAAACAAAGCTAATACGGGAAAAGCTACTTTTTTTTTTGATAAAGAGTACCTGTATTAATTAAGGGAAAAGCAATACAAGTACACCGTATAAGGATACGTATGACAGCTCCGTAGTTTTTGTCTTTTGCTCCCCAGCGCGCAATTTAACAATAGCCTCTCTTGGTCTGCCAAACCACTACTCGAATTGACGTGACCTTAATAGCAGTTTGCAAATAGTTTGCACGATGAGTCATATAAATAATGAACATTGTAGTGGAGTGTTATGTAAGTTGTAAGAGGTGTTTCTAGGAGATCTTGCTAGACTAGGTACTTGATGTCCCTTCTCGATAGCTAATTAAATTCTTGCCAAACTAGCTATTTGCAATTTGAGAACCATTTGGTGATAGGGATCTGCATGTGCGGAGGTGCACGACGGCTTGGACAATAGTGTGTGCGATCTGAGATACAAGCAAGTCGATGTTTCAAATCACATTACAGTAGTGTCGATTCGATTAATTTAATCCTCGTAAATTGTAATGTGAAAGAACTAAGATCGATGCTCCCGTCTGTCCTTTAGATGCAAGCGATGTACGTACTAGAAATTTCAAAGTTCACATGCTCCCACATTGTTAGTCAAATGGAGTTGTCTTAAAGTAACATGATTAGTCCTGACGACCTAGCCATTCTTACAAAAAAAAAAAAAAAAATATATAGTTCTTCTATATGATATTGTTTGGTCCATGCAATCAAGCGGGGCCACTTGCCATCTTCGAGGCCGACAGGTAGGGACAACTCGCGCCGCTGCCCGCGAATGAAATCAAGCACCACGCCCTCCGTGTACGCAAATCATAATTTTTCAAATGGATTCGCCTGCAAGGTCGGCACTCATCGACAATGCCAGCACCAGCCACCGCCCGAATCCACGCCCCGCCACCGCTTGATCTGCAGGGTCAGCACCGCTGACAACGCCGACACGAGCCACCACCATGGAATCCGCGCCTCCGCCTGCAAGGTCGGCACTCGCCGACAATGCAAGCACCAGCCACCGCCCGAATGCACGCCTCCACCACCGGCTTGATCTGCAGGGTCAGCACTCGCCGACAATGCCGACACCAGCCACCACCATGGAATCCACGCCTCGGCCTGCAAGGTCAGCACTCGCCGACAATGCCAGCACCAGCCCTATCCCGAATCCACACGCCTCTGCCACCGGCTTTTGCCTGCATGGTCGGCACTCTCCCTCTGCTTCCCTCCCCCCCTCTCTCCAACACTTTAAGAAACGTTGCTAGGCTCTGATCTCTTTAAATTCTGAAATAAACAATTGTATTGGTCTTGGCATATTACTGGGCATTTATGCCATTTTGAACAACCTGCATCGCTTTCATGTCGCGTACTTTTGGACAGGTTGCTTCCACTCCACCGGAGACTACAAGGTACTCCGCATCAGCCATCCTGATCGCTCGCAGCAGTCTTAGCTATGTGACAACATCACCCTTGATGCTAGACATGAAGGAAGGTGGATCAGAAAGCACAAGCCACCGAGCGGCCTTAATGGGGTCATGTATTTCTTGTTTGATTATGCTGTTATGGAACAAGCAAGCATAGCTCCATTCAACCTGGATACGGAGAGGTGGATGCCAACACTTCAGGGTCCAGGGCCTGCAAGACATGAAGGAAGGTGGATCAGAAAGCACAAGCCACCGAGCGGCCTTAATGGGGTCATGTATTTCTTGTTTGATTATGCTGTTATGGAACAAGCAAGCATAGCTCCATTCAACCTGGATACGGAGAGGTGGATGCCAACACTTCAGGGTCCAGGGCCTGCAAGGTCGGCACTCGCCGACAATGGCAGCACTAGCCACCGCCCCGAATCCACGCCTTTGCCACCAGCTTCGCCTGCATGGTCGGCACTCTCCCTCTGGTTCCCCCTCCTCCTTCTTCTCTCTCTCTCTCTCTCTCTCTCTCCAACACTTTAAGAAATGTTGCTAGGCTCTGATCTCTTTAAAATTTAGAAATAAACAAATGTATTGGTCGTGGCATATTATTGGGCATTTATGCCATTTTGAACAACCTGCTTCGCTTTCATGTCTCGTCCCTGGTAGGATACGGGCCTCGCTTAGTTGGGCAAATTTTTCTGGCAAATGTTAGAAAGTTAGAATTTGAACACTGTAGCACGTTTCGTTTATTTGTGGCAAACATTGTCTAATTATTCACTAACTAGGCTCAAAAGATTCGTCTCGTGATGTATAACAGAACTGTGTAATTAGTTATATTTTTTTTTACCTACATTTACTGCTCCGAACATATGTCTTTTGGTGTATTTAATGTGATGTGATGGAGAGAGAATCTGAAAACTTAGAAGTTGGAGGCAAAAAACTTGCCCAACTAAACGAGGCCCGAAATTAGGTAGTTGAACTGGGGACTGTTGTGCAACCTTCAGCGTACGCCATCAGAATTCTAATTTATATCAGTGTATATTGTTATTTTAGAACAGTGACTACAGAAACTATCCCTGCTACCTAGTCCCTAGATTTTTTTTTCTCTGTTCATTTTGGACAACCACTCTCTTCTGGATTCACACCAGGCCAACGAATTGTGTCATGCTGTTGTTCTGTGGTGGGATCTTGGCTCTAGTTTGTATGGTTAATTTCCACCACTTTCTTCTGTAGCCGTATGGTATACAGAAGAACCCTACATGTAGCCCGCAAATGAATAATACAAAGAAAGTCAAAAGATTCTTACTGTCCCCATACCAATACAATATTTCTCTTTGGCATCATGTGGATAATTTAGTTTACTTGATATAATTAAAGTTCACAGTTTGAGCTACACAAATTGTGAATGGAGTTGGAAATATGTGACTGCTTGGCTACTTCTTATTCTTGATGACATGGAACGTGCATAATATTATGTCATCAGTGGGATAATTAATTCCAATTAACTATGCACATGTAGCCAGCAAATGAATAATACTACCTCCGTTTCATTTTATTGTTCGCTTTTGGGATTCATGCAAATACAACAATAATTTAATGAATCTAGACTCATCTATATATAAATATACATGCAACATTGCATGCACCTAGACATTTATTTTGGTTCCTACAACGACTAAGAAAATGAAATAGAGGAAGTACAAAGAAAGTCAAAAAGATTCTTATTGTCCCCGCCAATACTATAGTTCTCATCAGCATCACGGATAATTTAGTTTACTTGATATAATTAAATGGTTGTCATAGATGTAGACCATCAATTTCGTAACTCATCAATATAGTATAGGAGACAATAATGGTTAATTACTAGTATGAACACCGTAAAAAGTTGACTGTCCATAGATGACATGTTGAGGCATCCAGGTGCTTCATTTTGAATAAAATAACAGATGAAGCATTTAAGAAGAGAACTATGACTCGCTTGTGGTCAGAAGTATCTGATTTGTGGACCTGTTCGTTTGAAATATGGATCTGGATTACTCACCTCATGTATTATCATTGTTTGGCTATAAAAAAATGTTGAATGTACCAGAGAAGTGTGATAGGAAAAAGAAAAAGAGTTTAGTTTAAGAAATTATTACTCTATATATTGTGCTCATTCCTATACAGTGGTGATCCATGCAAATACTATGGCAATGTGTGGGGTCGTCTCCTGCTAACTCATTTAGTGGATAACATCCTAAACCATTTATATTCTTTTTTACTTGCAACAATGCGTGGGGATCCTCCTAGAATATGTTGATATATTAGGCAATTTCCAGATTAAATCCATAACATAAATCATGACGAACTGAACAACTAGATTAACCATAGCAAACTTGTCATGACCCAAAAAGTGGCCCACGACGGAGGCCCAACAGGGGCATCTCGCGCAGGGCCAGGGGCATGGTCCGGCGCGCGCGCCTCCTGTCCCAAGCGCCGCCCCGTCCGCCGTGAGCATGCCACGCCGCTTTTCAAGATTAAGTAAGGAATATTTAAGGAATAAAGATATGAATAAAATAGAGAATAAATAGATTGCTTGTAAAAGAGGAATTCCAATCTATAAGGAAACCTCTAGATCTTTCCTAGCATGCAAGTCTCCCTCGAACTATAAATACAAGGGGTATGTAGTCACTTGAATCTTAAGCGTAAAAAAATTAAGGGTGTGTTTGGTTGAGCTGTGGCTTTTGGAAAAGCTGCTGTGTGAGTCGTGAGTGTGGAAAAGCAAATGTGAGAAAGTAGCCGTGGAAAAAAGTAGAAGGTCGCTTTGGTTAGAGGTGCTTTGAAACCGTAGGCTATAGAAGAAATACCTGTAATGCCCTTTTATGCTGGGACATGTTTATATGGAAATTGCTCGTAACACACTAATTTATTCATTATTTCACATGAAAATTACTATTTAAGCAAGATAAAAATAAGTTTCATAGTTTTTGCTAATTTTCATTAGTTCACATGAAAATGACTATTCCCTTATTTTTTTCATAAAAATAATATTTAAGGAAGATAAAAATGCTATTTAAGCATGACTTTCTTATTCATTGATTCACTACAAATATCAATTTTTAAAAGTGATTTTTTTATGTTTTGCATAGGAAATAACTGAAATTGGGGCAAAATTGAGATTTTTACATGCAAAATTGAGAGAAAGTTGGGAAAGAAGAGAGTTGCTCTATCACTGCACTCTTGGCCGCTTGTTTCGAGCTCGAATCCACGATGCAGCAAGAGGCGCCGCCTCCCTAGCCCCAATCGCTGCCGGGCGGCCGCACGCGATGGTGCTTTGGTTCTGCGCTGCGCTTCGGTGGCCAACAAGGACGCGCCTCGCTCGCGGGAGATCGACAAGAGCGCTCTCACCGCCGCCGTGGCGCTTCCCGTCGCCGAGGCCGGCGGGCGCCGCACCGTGCCGCACCCACGACGGTTGGAGGCGGGAAGGAGATCGCCGGGGAGGGAGAGGCTCGCGCCGGCCCCCGCCCCAGCCGAGCTCGCCCGCTGTGGGGAGGAGCTCCACGGCTGCGGGACCGGACCGGGTCAGCAGATGCACGCTTAGGGCGCGCGGAGTCCCATGGGAGGGCGCGGCCATGGATGGGCGGTGGAGCCCCGTGGGCCCATGGGATTGAAGGGCACGGCGCCATGGGATGGGAGGCGCGGAGCTCCCCGTGGCCATGGGATGGGGCGCGACGGCCATGGGAGGGCGACGGAGCCCGGCCGCGGGGCGACTAACCGATCGGATAGAAAAGAACGAAACGTTTTCTCATAACCCCGATGTGTGGGTAATTTTGAGACCCAAAAGCAGGTGAAAAGCGGGGTGTGAGGTGCTTTTGGCTTTGAGGAAATTTGTACTAGATCAAAAGCTGCTTTTGGCTTTGGCTTTTGGTGGCGGCTTTGGTTTTGGTTGGGCTTTTGGCTTTTGGGAGCAAAAAGCCACAAGCAAAAGCCCAACCAAACACACCCTAAGAAGGGTAGCTCCCCAAACAGCTCCTATCTCTCCCCTCTCTCTCCGCGCGCGCGCCCTCCTCCTCCTCCTCTGCCCCGCTGCCCCAAGCCGTCGCCGCCGCGCCCTAGGGCCGCCACCCGACGCCGCCGCCGCCCCCGGCGCGGCAGCGCCCACCGTTCGCCACCAGCCGCACCGCCGCCTCCCTCCTCCCCTCGATCGTCAATCGGGTGTCAATTCGGTCCAATCTAGCCGGACCGACAACCGGTATCCGGAGACCAGGGCGATTCCCACCACCGACGGCTTCCGACCACCACCAACGCCAAGATCCGATGGACAACCACAAGTTCGACGAGCTCCAAATGGGGATCTGTGAGTTAGCTGATTTCGTGAAGGAAATCCAGGCCAACTTCACCGCCCTCCCGGAAAAGCTCGACAAACAGCCTACCCCGACGACGCCCAACAACCACACGCGGCCCGCGGGCGCCGCCAACGACGCCCGCCGCTGCCATGGTCGCTCCCGACATCGACAACGCCCCACGGGCATCGACGATGTCCTAGTCAACACCCACGACGAATCGGTGACCACGACAAGAAGAATACCGCGCAAAGACGCCGCCTTGCTGTCCGACGTGTACGCCTCCGACGTCATCGCCGCCATCGCCGCCGCCGCCGCGGGGCGCCATCGACGGCGACGTCACTCCCATAGGCACCGCCCTCTCGCCACCTCCACGACGATGATGCTACAATCAACGAGCTTGCCTACCCTAGGGATGCACCCGCCATCGTGGTCCGTCCGACGATCGTAAGAGGCCGCCACCGACGTCCACCAGCTGCTTAATGAAAATCCTATCCAACTAGGCCAATGTCATGAGACTCCAACAACGGTCCAGATAAGTTCCGACAACACCAACACTTTGTCATCTCCGACATCGGGAACATCGGGAACATCAACGTCACTATGGGCGACAAGTCGACGTCCCCTGACGTCGACATCGACGTCGCTAGCGTCGACATCGACATTGTAGGCATCGACATCCTGGACGACACCGGCACCGAGGACACCAACGACAACGACACCCTTCCCAAGGGTGCCACCATCGGCCACGATGTCCTCAACATCGCCATGCCTACCATCAACGACAACGACGCCGCCCACACGGCGCCGCCAAAGGAGGGTACAACGACACCTCCCGTAGCGCCCGGCAACATCGACGACGACGACACTACCATTGGCGCCATGATCGCCAATGACATCCTCAAGAATGCCGGTATGGATGATGACCCTACCATTGGCACCAACGACATCACCCCCGACATCCTCGTCATCACCATGCTGACCACCGACAACATCGACTCCAAGGACAAGGACTTCAATACTGGCACCCTAAACAACAAGGACGACACCCCGGACACCTATGCCAACGCCGAGGAACGCTGATGCCCTCAAGGGTGCCGCCAACGGTGTTGACGCCCTCCAATGGGCGCCACCGCCATCTCTATCGAGCCACAACACCAGCCTCCTTCATCACCGCCCCCACGCCGCCGCGAACATCAACACTGGCAACCAAGACGTTTTCCCCGTGGGTGCTGCTACAGATGAGAACACCGACGCTCCCCCAGGCGTCACCGACGCGGCATGATCGTTCATTCGACAACATACGACTACAACAATCTACTACACCGCTGGACATCCTTCCCGAGAACACCATTAAGCAAGTTGCAGATCGAGCAAAGGAACCCCCAGCACCACGTCGACGGAACATCAGACCGACTAAATACATGAGGTATGCCGCCATCCACCTGATCCAAGCAGGACTTCTCTAGTCCACCTACATACCAAGCATGGCAACACGGGACGACTGGGACACTCCCAAACGGTATCTCCCTCGCGGCTTCAAGCTGCCCATCAATGGCGACACCAACAACTACTTCGCACTACCTCGACGAAACTACGCCTTGATCGACTACACCTATGGCCCCGACACCTACGTCGGGGAACATGGGCTTACAGCCACGGTGCCGGCCAACAACCATCGCGCCATCGACAACTCGGGCTTCTATAGCCGGGACGACTCCAGACCCGAACTAGTTGGCTCCCTCGTTCCTCGACGACATCTACGTCCAGTACGACTACGGCAACAAGATGTGGCCTGCAATGCACCAGGCGACGCTTTACCAGGGAGCACGGTGATCCACCTCGCCAAGAGTTCGGCGGCTTCCATCCTGCGGCAAGCCTCGACTTGTGAGCTTCACCGACGACGACAAGAGGTACATGCCACCAACATCAACCCCTACCTCGTCGACCCCGTCACAATTTCAGAGGCTCGTTCCACCTCAACTTGCTACATCAACGGATCACGAGCCACCCTACATAGCGGGAACCCACAAGCTCCGTGCAGGAACACCAGTTTGGGCGACACTTGTGGTCATTGGCGTTCACCTTCCGCCGACTTCGCCATTCGTGCCAAGCTTCATGGCAAGCAGCTGGCTATTGGAGGAGCCACTACATAGCTTGGATCATAGTGCGCCGATCCTGGTGGTGCCAGTCTTCTTCCTTGATGACAACAATCACCAACTCATCGGCATCTGCGGACTCCCACCCATCGGATTAAAGGTTACCAACCTCATCTTCGTCCAGTTCATTCCCCTTCTACACGTGGATGGTTGACATTTCTTAGCGCAATCACTAGAAACAGGTTTAGAACCCATCTCTAATAACGGGCGCCCGAAATGTGCCGCTAACATTCCTAAGTGAAACCACCATGTCGGTGATCGGACTAGGAACATCAACGGTGATAGACCTTGCCAAAATAGATATTCATCCGCAAGCGCCGCGGATCTATCTATCATTGTAGCATTTCACCCGGAGATATTCAGGTATCGTTATTTATATTTTCCCAAAGGAAGGCATTGCGAAAAGGATCTAATAGAGACATGAACAAGATAACATGATCGTAATGGACCAATGCTTATAACAAGGATATAAGGGAATAGTAACTTGATAACTTGACACACTCACTCAAGCCAAACTCAAGGATAAAGATAAATAAGGAATAAAGAAAGTCCTAAGTGGAGCATACGTGATTCTAGTCAAGGCCGTGCATAGAACCGCTTGATAGTCGTGCAACACTCATGAGTAGGAGGTCGAGGCGAGAGTGAGATGGACTGGGGAGACCTTCCCGTGCATACCACCCGAAGAAAAAGGCACTTTAGACTCCTACACAACATACCTAATGTGGAGGGATTACAAAGGACGGACGGTCGTCACACACAACCCCGCCTACCCCGACCGTGGCATGCCGTCATATTTGAAGGATACCCGGCATCCGGACACCACGCCCGCATACAAGGGACACTACTCATATCCCCCATGGTCCCCACCCTACGGATGGACGAAATACGACACGAGCAAGCCCGAAGGACACAACGAACCGCCATTCAGCACAATCCCGACACTACTCAATTATATTGCATGAATGGTTTAAGCATAAAGTTCTATGACGATATCATAACATGGAAACTATAGACGAGTTCATATGTCATGATCATGTCAAGAGAACAACATGTTAGATCATAAGATAAATCATGAAGCATAGAAATAACATGAAGACTCTAATTCTAATGCACAACCAAGAATAGATAAGAGCAAGGGTTTGGAAGAATACCATATGTAGATTTATTCCAAGAATCCATCTTCCAAGGAGCCAAGCCCTCTTTGATAGCTTTGCCTAACTCCACATCCAAATCTACTACTAATCCTACTAGGAGGAGGAAGAAGAAGAGTGGAGAGGGAGAGAGTAGCTCTTGTGAGGTGTGTGGAATGAGGGAGAGAGGGGACCTATTTATACACATGAGAGAGGTGGCCAAATGACCCTAATGCCCCTAAACCGACCTAATGTTGCACGTCCAGGTACAGTGAACCGGCCATCAACCACCGAACCGCCTGATTCTGCATTTAATGTACCGACCGCCAAGATTGGGCTCGAACCGCCCCCAAGAGGGTGCGCCCGCACCTTTGGGCTCGGCCCGTCCCGAGCCTCGGCGTGCTTGCCTTAATTAGGCCCCTAAAAGTTGAATGTGGGCTTGGCCTGGTCTAGTTGTGTCGTTTTGGTCCATTTCCACCCTGGGCTTGTGATCTTCAGGAATACCCTTTCGAGGATGGCGTACTTTGGACGTATTTCCACCTGTATTTATTATAAATACTACAAAATACATTTTGAACACTACAAGTGGAAATATGTTAGTAATAAATGTATATGAGTATAAAAAGGTATAGTTTTACTCCTTTATGGTAGTAAGTTGACGGGGAAAAAACATGTCGTTAGTGACGGGTCAACATGGATGCAACAATCTTTGGACCATGCTACTTCAATCACCCCATCAACAACGCTAGCTAGTGCGAACCAACCACAGCGAGGGCGCCTGTTCAAAAAGGGGAGAGATGTCATGACCCAAAAAGTGGCCCACGACGGAGGCCCAACAGGGGCACCTCAAGCGGCCGGGGCATGGCCGGGCCGCGTGAAGCCTCCCTGCCGGGCGCCGCCGCGTCCCCGTGAGCACGCGCCACGTCGGTTACTTAATTAAGTAAGGAATATTTAAGGAATAAAGATAGGAATAAAATAGGGAATAAATAGATTGCATGTAAAAGAGGAATTACAATCTCTAGATCTTTCTTAGCATGCAAGTCTCCCTCGACTATAAATATAAGGGGCATGTAGTCAGTTGAATCTTAAGCGAGAAAAATTAAGAAGGGTAGCTCCCTAAACAACAATAAATTAGCTAATTAATTAGGGTTTCAAGGGGGAGCCCTGTCCCCTTTATTTATAGCCCCGAGGAATGGATGTGAGCCATTGGATCAGACTGACTTAAATAGACGGCTGGATATGATTCTAGGGTTCCCATAAGTCGGTGGAGGAAGCTTCCAGAAGCCGGTGACGTGGCGCCTCCGGGTGGTGCCGTGCGGCACCAGGGGGTGCCACCGGCCCCCTATTGTGGAGATGAGTCCCGGGCCTTGACGGGTGTGTAGGCCTCTGAATTAGCTTTCCATAGAGTACTCACAATTGAAAAAACGAGTTTGTATGAGAGAGTTATGGCCAAAATACTAGACCCTAGTCCTGCGGTCCGATACCTTTTGACTCGGGACTCTAAATGTGGCAAGTAATATATCCGTTTGATTGTCTCGACAAACTCTTCACAATGGTTCACTCTAATCCATCATATAAGATACTTTTATTCAGTGAAAACCAATAAAACCTGCAAGGCAAATGAAATCACCAAACTCGTGGAACTTGTTAGAATCAAATCCTACATCTAGTGTTTGTGATTCCTTTTCTACCATTTCATGAATAAATTGATGGTAAAAATTTGACAAACTACCATCAAAACTTTTGTAGACACTTGATTTGGTACATGCATCTGTAAATTTTGCTTTATTTACGGACACATCTTTCTGTTTCGACCACAACTATATCGCGACTTCAGACTCTTACAGCAGATGCTTCACCTTAGCTACTGGGAAAATTATAGACACGTGTCTCCTGCACTTTTCTGCAACGAGGTTTTCGTTTCAGATGTGTTTTTTCCGGTCTTGCGACGTAAACCGACACCAAGGCTACATAATGGGTCAACAGACGCATCAGATACAACGGTCGTTAATTATTTAGATATTATAGACGTGTTTAGATGGGTTCACGCGACCAAAATTAATTCGAAACCTAAAGACGATCATTCGCAGCGGTGGTCTGTACTTATTCAGGTATTATAGACACGTTGAGACGCAGTCTGCATGCGGTATCGAGACTAGAGACGCCTATAGACAATTGAGGCGTCTGTATTAATGATAACGTCGTAGATGCGCCTACATCTTAGAACCGTATGTAGACCACAACATTGGTATTATTAATATGTATATGATACATAAACACAAGTTCGATCACAAACAAATGGCAGACGCCAACAACATTGAAAATTCATGTGTATCTCTAAAAGTCATGTGTATCTTAGAATGTTCTTCAAAACGACATACCCAGGTTGTTCAGGGCACGCCATAGATTGTTCACAACACAAATAACACAGTTCACATGCATGTATCCACATGATCATCATGCAGCAAAGGGAAACGAAGCAACTCACGGTTCCGCGAAAACGAATACTTGCCTTCGGGGCTGATGATCTCTTTCACAAGAAACTTGACGATCTCCTCTCTAATATCCTCCAAATTAATTAAATTTTCAGACAAGTCAAAATCCTAATACAAAGAAAAGTAGGCATAAGTGTCCGTTGTACACATGGTCTTTATTGCCAAAAAAAGGTAGGGACATGATGGAGCTGCACTTCAAGTTACCTCGTGGCGATCTAGATGAACTTGTTTCATTGCAACCATCAAGTGGTGGGCCGTGTAGAACCCACATGTCTTTTCATCAGTTTGCGACAAGCACTGTAAACATATGAAACCCAGTGGTTATTCACTAAATGGAACCACTCGTACGAGTGCAGAACTCCAAGTGAAGCACTACTTAATGTACTATATTTGGTGTGAACCGTAAACTTTTGCACCATCGTCATCTTCTTACCCGTGGGCTTGTAAATTCGATCAGTAACCCTACCGGTGTTGTGGGAAAGCCAGAGGAGGCAGCAGCATGAGCGAGCGTGGCGTAGATGCGATTGGGAGCGAGAGGAGCGGAGATCAGGTGCACGAGGAGCCCCACCTTGCCAAGGCATGCGCCGCGATCAACGTGATGCGCGGCACTGTTTCCTTTTAGAAATACACAGTACAACACAGACACTCATAACATGCACGCAAACTCACCCATATGAATACACGTACGCAAACCCTACCCCTATTCTCTGTGGAGGTGAAATCGACAGGGTGCGGTCTTTCCATCTGGGCGATGGTGGAGGCACGCAATGCAAGGATCACGGAGAGCGGGAAGCGACCTGAAATTTTTACCACACGAGGCAGATGCCTCCTCTTGGTTCTTTTTTTTGATAGATAGATATCTTTTGCATAGAGATCTTAACCAGCAAGAAGCGGGGAGTGCAAGCCAAACTAGACAACTGATGAATCAATCACACATTACACTTCATCATATTTTTATTATTCATGTGTCTCTTGCGTAGAGATTCTATCCAAGTAGGGAATTGATGTCATGTCAAACCGGCAAAACATTTGATGAATGAAACATTACACAAAGCAAAAAACTGAAGGATGGACGAGCTTTTATTCAATCGTAAGCCGGTTCGTAGAGTATCTTCTATTTGGGCATTCAAGTCTTGCTTACTCCTAGCGGATTGTCTCCGGCAGTGTCATTATGGCCTCCAGGAATGTCACGGCCGTAGCGCCAATTGAACCAAGCAGCAATCCTCCGTTCTCGTTGGCCTGACACACTTTAGGACTCCTCGATACAATTTCGCTAACAGACTGAAATGTGCTGTCTTTATCATAGTAGTGTGGCTCACGAATGTCAGTGTACACCTGCGACCAAAAAGTTGATTATCTAGAATTTAGACAACCTGTAACTTTACAACGCACGAAGCGTTAGTATAGTTTTTTTGTTCCCCTGCACGGTGTGTCACCAGCGGCGACATATTCAAATAGAACTCAAGACTTGAGAAAAATCTCCTTAATTAGGATTACAGGATTGTTTATTGGAAAGAATAGTACACTTTTTTTTTAAAAAAAAGAATAGTACACCACGTAAAAATAATTAAATATATGCAGCGAATATCTGATTACTTGATGAACATGGAAGATCTAGAAAAAAAAAAAAAAAGTTGTGTAGATGGGGAAGATTATTATAGTTTACCGTGTTGGCGGGGCCGTTGTTATTGCGCCAACTTATCAGCCAATGCCTATGATGGCCTCCATTGTTCTTGCCAGAATACACAATGCAACCTAGAGTATAATCATTTTTAGTGCCACTTTTGCCATGAATGAAGACACCCCATTGGCCATTTGAGATGACGACTGGGTAGGGGGATGCGGAAAGGTGCCCATATTCCTCGTAATCTCTGACGTAAGTCACTGGGTCTCCGGTAGCATTGTAAATCAGGCACATCGTGGCGTTGTTCTGATCAAATTCTTTTTGAGAGCCTCCGCAAACTTGCGAGCATCTACATGCTTACCTTCTGCATTCTTCATATCCATCGCCACATATGCTCGGTCTTTCTGACTTATTTGCTTGTCATAATATTGCGGCAGCGCTTTCAGTGTTTCGTCAGTGATGGGAGTTCCGAACACATTGCCTGCCATCTTCAGTATACCTGCGAACTTGCAATTGTTTAGTTATTATTAGTAATTCACAAACTCATTATCACCATAGGCTTGGTATCATGTTTGTGGACAGAAAGTTGTGCACTTTTGCTAAGGTTTCACTAGACATAACATGCTCCACCTTTAGCTAGTCAACATTGAAAAAATGCCGCGGCAACAGTTAATTTTTCCCTTTACATCAAAAATTACTTGATTTTTCAGGATTGGTTGTTCGGACAAATAATAGATATTTTAAATGGTGCACCAGCTCTCTTATGTGAAATCTAAGGATCATATACGTGAAAACAATGTGTAGGAATTAAGAAGACTCAAAGTTGTCCGAGTACTAGAACTTTAATGAGTACACCTCAAGAACATAACACAAAGTATACTTAAGAGCTTGCAAATATTAACCCTTGCTCGCTCTTTTGATACAAGAGGCCTAGTGTAGATAATTTTGGGGTGAGAGGGAAAACAAGGAACGTACCTAAACTCCCAGACAATTGTAGAAATGATCGATTATCTTGAACAGCAAAGATAGAGATGCCGTTATGATGTTGAAGCTGAAATGAGGCAAACCTATGTACCATATATTTATAGCACCCCATCAAAGGAGTTTTGAGTTAGACAACTCAATGTGCGTGCATGGCATTACCATTACCACATGCTTCTGAGGGTTTTATTAAAGAAAAAAAAAGATTCCCGAGCCATGTGTGTGTTAGTTGGGGCATCAGCAATTAGCTACATCTTGAAGTGTGCGAAAACGATTCCCCGTGCTTTGTGAATGTGAGCTAGGGAGGTATGGGCCAAAAGAAATTACAATTACTACTAGGACTAACTCGAGTCACCAAAGAGAAAAAAAACTAACAAGAAATAATCAATTTTAGGAAGCACTCATGATGCGGACATTTCTGCCCCAAACCGCGAGCTGTTCAGAGAACTGGAGTCTGCGAGTAGTTTCGAGAGGACATTTGATCCTTCCCCACCTCAAAGTCTTGAGATCTACACTAAAATTTATGCAAAGATTAATCTTCTCACTGGTAGAGTAAATCTTTTACGTGACACCCCCAAAGAAACCGTGGCGGACATTTGCCCGCCACGGTTAATAATACGATTTGCCAAGGCGGATGCCATTTATTTTTCGTGAAGAACACTTTTTCTGCGCCCACGGAAAATCAATTTTTATGGCGGGCCCACTATAAAGCCCGCCAATCGAAAATGCTAACCCAGCTCGAGCCCCCCTGGCAAAGCCCCCCACCACCCGCCACGACCACCCGCCCCCTCCCCTCGGCGGATCGCGGTGGTAGATCGAGGCCTCCCGGGCAGATCCGGTGTGTGGCGGCGTCTCGAAGCCTGCTCGTGCGAATCCGCTGGCGTCCACCACCCTCACTTTCGAAGCGTCAGCGTCCGATGTCGGATCCGGTGGAGGGTGGTGGTATCCAGTAGAGGTGAGGTCCACCGTGGCGGATCCGGTGGTAGCGATGTCCACCGCGGCAGATCCAAGCCGGGGAGCACCGGCAGCGTGAATCAGCTCCACCGGCGGTGGGAGGAGCACCGAATGTAGCTCCCCGATGGTGTCAAGATCCAGGCCCTGGCCCGGTTGGGTTTGGGTCTTGGGCTTTTTTTTCGATTTTCGCTAGATTAACCGTGGCGGGAAAATGTGCCCGCCACGGTAAAAAAAAAGATTTACCGTGATCTGTTATGCGTGATAACGTCTCTGTCTGCCACCGAAAATGTAAAATGCCCGCCACACAAAATGAAATGGGCAGTAGTGTTTAGCGAATCTTTTCCTCCTCTCAGCCCAAATCTCATATCAGATTTGAAAGATCACAAGTAGGGAGGACATAGACTCAATTATTAAGGTTCCCTTTGCCGAGCAGCTTTCGAAGAACTCTTTATTAGGGAAGTCATCCTTCAGGTCACTAAACTGATGTGCTGGTCACGCACAGACCTGCAATGAAAAGGTTGCTCTACAGCTAACCATTCGCTGTAGTTGGCTTGTCTCAGGACCCACATGTTGATTTTATTGCAACAATCTGCGCATTGTTGTTGCATGCTATAATGAGTCGTCTCCAAACTAATTTTAGTCAGTTTGAGGAAAGTTTGAAGCTTTAAACATGTGATTTTAATTCTAGGGCCCAACTTTTGAACATGGAGCCACACATACAACTAGGAACCAGGACCCTCTATTAATTATTAGATGAGTCACTTCCCCAGACAACTCCTTTACTGTGTGCCTTGGGCACTTGGCAAAGTCACATTTGCACTCGACAAAGGCTTGGTCGTATGTCGCACTCAGTAAAGGGATCTTGGCAGTGCCCTGATCGGCAAATGCCTCTTTGCCGAGTGCCGGATCTCGGGCGACAAAAAAAATCCGCCATGATATATGACGTCGGGTCACGATAATGGTTCCCTTTGCTGAGACTCAGCAAATAAAATCCACCATGATGGGTCACGGTAACGGCTCCCTTTACCTGCATGGGGAACTAGACAACCTACACCTAGTAGCACAAGACTTTGTACATACCCTTTAAGCTCACATGACAGATCTCCACGTCAAGTACATGTGAGACACTGAATATGATATTAAGATAAAAAGGATTCTGTAATAGTAGATCGCATGAAACCAGAATCTAATCAAGAATATATTTAAATAAAAAGGAAACAAAGCTAATACGGGAAAAGCTACCTTTTTTTTTTTGATAAAGCATACCTGTATTAATCAAGGGAAAAGCAATACAAGTACACCGTATAAGGATACGTATGACAGCTCCGTAGTTTTTGTCTTTTGCTCCCCAGCGCGCAATTTAACAATAGCCTCTCTTGGTCTGCCAAACCACTACTCGAATTGACGTGACCTTAATAGCAGTTTGCAAATAGTTTGCACGATGAGTCATATAAATAATGAACATTGTAGTGGAGTGTTATGTAAGTTGTAAGAGGTGTTTCTAGGAGATCTTGCTAGACTAGGTACTTGATGTCTCTTCTCGATAGCTAATTAAATTCTTGCCAAACTAGCTATTTGCAATTTGAGAACCATTTGGTGATAGGGATCTGCATGTGCGCAGGTGCACGACGGCTTGGACAATAGTGTGTGCGATCTGAGATACAAGCAAGTCGATGTTTCAAATCACATTACAGTAGTGTCGATTCGATTAATTTAATCCTCGTAAATTGTAATGTGAAAGAACTAAGATCGATGCTCCCGTCTGTCCTTTAGATGCAAGCGATGTACGTACTAGAAATTTCAAAGTTCACATGCTCCCACATGGTTAGTCAAATGGAGTTGTCTTAAGTAACATGATTAGTCCTGACGACCTAGCCATTCTTACAAAAAAAATATATAGGTCTTCTATATGATATTGTTTGGTCCATGCAATCAAGCGGGGTCACTTGCCATCTTCGAGGCCGACAGGTAGGGACAACTCACGCCGCTGCCCCGCGAATGAAATCAAGCACCACGCCGCCGTGTACGCAAATCATAATTTTTCAAATGGATTACCCTGCAAGGTCGGCACTCATCGACAATGCCAGCACCAGCCACCGCCCGGAATCCACGCCTCCGCCACCGGCTTGATCTGCAGGGTCAGCACTCTGCCGACAACGCCGACACTAGCCACCACCATGGAATCCACTCCTCCGCTGCAAGGTCGGCACTCGCGCCGACAATGCCAGCACCAGCCACCGCCCGGAATGCACCCCACCACCGGCTTGATCTGCAGGGTCAGCACTCACCGACAATGCCGACACCAGCCACCACCATGGAATCCACGCCTCGGCCTGCAAGGTCAGCACTGCGCCGACAATGCCAGCACCAGCCCCACCCGGAATCCTCACGCCTCGCCAATCGCTTTGCCTGCATGGTGCGGCACTCTCCCTCCTTCCCTCCCCCCCCCCTCTCTCTCTCCAACACTTTAAGAAATGTTGCTAGGCTCTGATCTCTTTAAATTCAGAAATAAACAATTGTATTGGTCTTGCCATATTATCTGGGCATTTATGCCATTTTGAACAACCTGCATCGCTTTCATGTCGCGTACTTTTGGACAGGTTGCTTCCACTCCACCGGAGACTACAAGGTACTCCGCATCAGCCATCCTGATCGCTCGCAGCAGTCTCAGCTATGTGACAACATCACCCTTGATGCTAGACATGAAGGAAGGTGGATCAGAAAGCACAAGCCACCGAGCAGCCTTAATGGGGTCATGTATTTCTTGTTTGATTATGCTGTTATGGAACAAGCAAGCATAGCTCCATTCAACCTTGGATACGGAGAGGTGGATGCCAACACTTCAGGGTCCAGGGCACGCAAGGTCGGCACTTCGCCGACAATGGCAGCACTAGCCACCGCCGGAATCCACGCCTCTGCCACCAGCTTCGCCTGCATGGTCGGCACTCTCCCTCTGGTTCCCCTCCTCCTTCTTCTTCTCTCTCTCTCTCTCTCTCTCTCTCTCTCCAACACTTTAAGAAATGTTGCTAGGCTCTGATCTCTTTAAAATTCAGAAATAAACAAATGTATTGGTCGTGGCATATTACTGGGCATTTATGCCATTTTGAACAACCTGCTTCGCTTTCATGTCTCGTCCTGGTAGGATACGGGCCTCGTTTAGTTGGGCAAATTTTTCTGGCAAATGTTAGAAAGTTAGAATTTGATCCCACTTCATGATGAGAACTGATGATTCTTTAGCTCTGTTCTGATTTTATTTGGGCAAGAACAACACTGTATTCTGTTCCAATATATGTCCTACCAGCTCAATAGAAGGTGTCTGGTGTTTGTGAAAGTCTGTTAGATGCTCCATATACCAGAATAAGTCTCTGGCTTTTTTCATGCCAAATTGCCAGTTATACTATGGCATGAATGTTCTACTAGTAGTTGGTTGATGAAATACATCGTGCTACTACATACTAGCTCTTATATAGCATATTGATTTCCTTGATCTTGTTTGACTTTCAGTTGAGCCTCCTTAAGCCTGATCCTTTTTTCTCACAACAGTGTCGAGCTTTTTGCTACATATACATGTAATCCACTTCTGAGTTCTAATTTTCTATCTTCCTTTTTTTCTTGGCTGCAGCTTTACTCAAATACAGTGATGGACAACTGATCAGAGTTGTATGCTCGGCTATTCTTAGTTATCATTGCGCATGATGGACAGCTGATAAGACATCAGCTCCATATTGGTCATGCTTGGGGATACTAATCCCCAGGTCAGTGCTTGTCTGTTTCACAAGCATGTAGTTTCATGGTGAAGAAGGTAATTCAGAAAGTGTTGTTGGCACTTCCTCCTTCCTTGTAAAATTGGAGGCATGAAAAACTCTGTTGGCATGGATAAATATTATAATTTGTGCTGGTAATATGATTGATTACAATTTCATCGAGAAACATAGTTTCCTGTCATATTTAATCTAGCATTTTTTTTATGGGTTCTATAGCCTTTGCCACTGCTATTTGGTACCTTGACTTGGCAATGATTAGGCTGACTATGTTTGCAAAATAAGGGCATGTTTGCCCGCGCTCTGGCTCGGGCTTGGGCTCCGGCTTTGGCTCCGTGGCAGCTCCGGCAGTGGCAATGGCTACTGTATGCAACGTGGGCAGCACGTGGGCAGCCTAGCTATGCAACTACCGTCAAAGATACAAATCAATCTGTTGAAGCACCTTTCCTCTGTTTCTTGTTGGCAACGGCCCTGTTTAGAGCCCAGAATTCGGGACACACAAAAAAATTTTTGGGCCAACTTTTGTAATTCGGGCCGAATTTGCAGAGACAACAGTTTCTCTGACATTTCCATGGCAGGCCCATCATTCGTCCAGGCCCATGCATTCCCTACCTAACCCTCGTCCCTCCCCCGGCCGCACAACCCTAACCCTATCCCCTTCTCTCCTCCCTCTGTCCCCCATACGAGATCCGCCACCACACGGCCGACGCTTCCACCCTCCCCCAAGATTTCGCTCCATGGGCGGTGGCGAGGGCTCCGACCACGGCAATCCCTTCCGGCGGCACGGAGGCGGATCACGGCACCGACGGGCGTACATCGCCGGCGGCAACACCCGGGATTTCCTTGTGTCCCGCAACCCTATTCCGCCGGCGTCCCGTACAACCCGCGGTACGCACCGGCGGAGGCGCAGCTGTCGCCATCGAGCAGCGTTCAACCCATCCGGCTCGACTTCAGCGGCCGCGACCTCAACACCTCCTCCGAAAGTGGTCCGACAGCCAAAGCATTGGGGACCTCCTTCGTTCCGCGGGCCTAGACATCGTCCGCCAGGGCGCGCGAAGCCGGGCACCCGGGGCGCGCGCGGGCCGGGCGCGCGCTGGACGCGCCGATCGCGCGGCCGGAGGCGCCGGGATCTGCGGTCGGTCGGCGTCGGAGTGCGTTCTACGGGCCCGGTTCCTCGACCGGGCGCCCCGGATCTCAGGGTCTCGACGGCAGTTCGATCCGCCCAACCGCCTCTCCGTTCGCCCGTTCGGTGTTCCATGGCGGTCGCCGCGCCTCGCCGCCCCGCTCCGCATTCGTGGGGCGGCACGCCAGAGTCGCGGCCGCTTCTCCGGCGGTGCACCGCACGCGCCCTCGCGTTCCATGGCGGCGCACACTTTGGCGGTCCCGCTGCCTTATGCGGCGTCCATACGCCCTCGCGGGCGTCCATACGCCCCTACGCCGGCGTCGCTACGCCCTATGCCGGCGTCCCCCCGCCCCCACCCCGAACCTCGCGGCCTCGATGGGGGGGGCTGCCGCTACGGCAATGCGTGCCACCGCACCCGTTCGCACTCCAGCTGCAAGGGGCGATCTCGGTCGAGGACCACCTCCCGTCGCCGTGTGGGCGAGTACATCTTCATTCGCCATTCTGTTCTTTACCTTGCGTTCTCCATGTTGCGCACATTCCGTTCATTTCGTGACGCTTGTTTCGGTTAAGTTTAGGATGCAATAAATAGGGGCGCTTGGACCGACCACGAAAAGTCAAGAAGTTCGTTGACATCTTTTGTCAAGTCATGGATACCGCGCTCAGAATTGCTATTTGGGCAAAATGACTCCAGCCGGCTGGGATGAGATCTCAAGGAGATTTCAATTAAGCCATTTGTGGTATAGTGCATAACGATGAGCGATTTGGGTACATCTATCGAAGGTCGAGGAAACAGTGGCACTTCATCAACAATAAGATGATGACGACAGAACTGGGTTAGGCAGCGGCAACAACGTTGAATCAATTATGGCGACGGCGCTTGGTGGAAAGAAAATGCTAAGGTGAGACCCCCAAGTCCAACTTATGATATTTCAGTTCAACAAAATGATATTTCAGTTCAAATATGAAGTAAATGCTTCTTCTATTTTTCAGATCGCCGAGCTCTCGGTGTTCTGGTACAATATGCCGGAGTACCTAGGCGAGATGGAGAAAATGTTCGGGGGCATTGCTGTTGATGGTTCCACATCTTATGCACACCGTCGTCGCAGGACAGTTGAGAACATTAGCGGTGGCGACAACGAAGTGCAAGAGGCGAATGAAGGCGAATGAGGAGACAGAGGGCGAGATGCACCAAGCCAAGGTGTTGGGACACCTGCAAGCGTTGGAACCAAGAGGACCACCAAGTACCCGTCGCACATTCGAGTTCCTTGGCCAAGACAACTAGTCCCCAAAAGAAGATCAAGAGCCCCATTGGGCGGACTGTTTGTAAAACATTTGAGGGCCTGACTGCAGCCATTGCAAGCAATAATACCTCGTACAATGATGCTTACCTGAACCGTTTGAACCTTAAAAGCGGAAAGAAGAGAAGAAGAAGGCGGAAGCGCGGAAGGCCAAAATGAAACACACCAGGGACCTGGCTGCTCGAGTGCGGCTACGATGAGTCGTGCCTGAGAATGGAGGGGGGTGCTCAGGATAATCAAGGATGCCGATGCGACAATGTATTTCGAGATTAGTGGCATTGAAGGAAGGAGGTCGCAGATTAGGGAGGCAGCGGCCTTACCTCTGGTCTAACTCTTTAACTATTTATGTATCCTGATGGTTGTGTGCCCCTTTAACATAGTAGGGACCTAGCATGTTGGTAGCATATTGGAACAATGCAACTGAACTGTTTAGTTAATGTATGCTTTTGCTGAAATGTTGTGTGCCCCTTTCTTCATGTTGCTGATGGATTGTTCACTGCAGGTAGTGAATGAAGAGCCTGACTTAACACACAACACAAACACTAGTCCTGAGGGGGAGGAGGATGACTCTAGTGACGAGGAGTTTGACCACTTCGTATTTGCCCATTTTCAGCAACAACAAGCAATTGCTGCTGCTGCAGTGTACGGTATGTCCATAATGGCCGAGCATATTGACAAGTACTGCCTTAGGTCGGAGCCTAGGATTGTGGATTTTAGTGGTCTTGATTGGGTCCATAGAAATCTTGCCAATGAGGAGGCCTGCTATGACATGTATCGAATGACCCCAAAACTATTCTATATGCTTCATGATCTGTTAGTTAAAGACTATGGACTCAAATTTAGTGGGAAATCATGCACCCTAGAGGCCTTAGGACTGTTCCTTTGGGTAGTTGGAGCACCACAATCAGTTAGGCAAGCAAGAAACATATTTCAAAGGTCCCTAGGACTGTCCATAACCTGTTCTACAAAGTGCTCAAATCTGTCCTAAAGCTAGCTGATGATATCATTGAGCCAAAGGACCGAGAATTTAGAACCATGCATCCTGTGCTTCAGGCGTAGGTTTTATCCACACTTCAAGGACTGTATTGGAGCATTAGATGGCACCCATATCCCCGTCATAGTAGACAAAGAACTAGTGAATCAATACTTGTGTCGTAAGAACTACACTACACAAAATGTGATGGCAGTCAGGACTTCGATTTGACATTCACTTTTGTGAATGCTTTGGCTATCCCGGTTCTCCCCATGACATGAGAGTGTTTGATGACGCACTGGACAAACATCGACATGTCTACCCGAGTCCTCCACCGGGTACTTTAGTACCTTTTAGTGTTTCAAAGATCCTAATTACATGTACTTGATACTTACAGGGTCTTCAAGCTGCGGGAAGTATTATTTGGTGGACTCGGGGTATCCGAACCGTCCCAGAGTACCTAGCGTCGTACTGAGACGACGAGGTATCATCTGGACGAGTTCAAATGCAGAAGAACCACAAGGTAAAGAAGAGGTCTTCAACTATGCTCACTCATCACTAAGAAACTGCATTGAGCGAGCCTTTGGAGTGCTCAAGCAAAAATTTAGGATATTATTAACGGGTATTCCAAGTTATCCTCTTGAAACACAAACACATATTATAGTTGCTTGCATGGCACTTCATAACTTCATAAGGATGAGTAAGCATAGCGACCGGGACTTTGCTAGTTGTGACCGTCATCCCAACTTTGTGCCGCTGCTGCTCTACATTGTTGATCAACCACCAACTGAGGACGCGCGCCTGTAGCATATGATAGCGAACAGATGAATAATTTTCGAGATTTCATAGCATTGCAGCTGTATCTTGATGGGTAATAAGTGAGAAGTTCAATAAATCATGCTGTTAGGAGTTGTACAATGAAGAGGACTGCTATTTGTTGCATTTGGTTTGCATGCTGCTGAGACAATAATGTGATGTTTGTAATAACTGAGGGCGGTATTTGTTTGCATTCAGTTTTATATGCTGTTGTAAAATAAAGATATTGGTTTCCATTCAGTTTTGTATGGACTTGAGACATTTTTGTGATGTTTGTAACAACAGTTGTATGATAAATGTATTGTAATAGTTGTGTATGCTGTGGAGATTATTTGCATGGATGTCCATCCATTTGCATGTGCTGTTAATTTGCATGCATTGGCATGCAACCACGGTTGCATGCATGCAGATTTTGCATGCATTGTTGTTCATGTGCATGCATTGCCATGCAACCATGGCTGACCTCATTAAATAGGGGCAAATGTGACTTTTTTCCTGTTCTTTGTCTTTGCACCACCTGCCACAATGATTGGATGTCAAGGGTTGTGCAGGTGTACAGAAATGTCAGATTATTTGGCACCCAAAATTTGGGGCTCTAAACACACCCAACGATGAATAAAACGGCTACTGATGGTCTGATGGATCCTTGACATTTTAAGGAATTCTGGGCCACAGGCTGATTGCTATTGTCTCCACTAAGGCCACCCCAACTTGTTACATTAATAAAAAAGCTTTGCTGCACTAAATTCACTGAACACCTGGGAGCAATCTGCTGGCAGTCAGTTCCGTCTCTACAGAACAGATTTGCTCTACTGTTCACGCTGTAAGGCAATGTGTGACTGCTTTAACCATCTTACCGATCAGTGTCAGGCAAGTAATACTCAATGGACAGGGTTTTTTTTTTTGGCAGGACTGCGGTGTAAGAACATCACAAAGTATTAATAGAAGTGTGGGGGCAGTGGTCTCGGTTGGATTTGAGGGGTAAATTTTGAACGAACGGCTCTAAAAGTTAGTGGCCGTCAAACATTTGGTTTCAACAACATACAGCTCTGGCAACAGTTTTTTTTTTTTTTTTTGAGCAACAGCTCTGGCAACAGTTGGAAATCAAGACTCTGCGTTGTTCCGCAGTTCCACAAAACACTAGCATGCCTCAACTGGTGAACACCTCTGTGATCCCCTTTGTCAATTTGGATAATGTGACACCGTCAAATTTTTTATACTATTCTGAAATGTAGAATATTTCTAGATCAACCTATTTATTTTTTATGCTTTCTTTTTTTTTTTACATTTTTATTGAGAACCTTGGCTTTGGCCGATTGGACATGCGCGTATCATATCTTTTCATGTGATTTGATCGATTTTTCCCAAGTATATGGACGATTGGTAGCTGAGATAAGATAAGAAGTTATTGGAAAAAAAAATTTTATTTGGCTTTTTTTTTTAAAAATATATATCTTAGAAACCTTTCTTGTACGATTTATCTCCTTGAACTCTTAATTAGTCCAATTTATTCTTCTGGCGTAGCACCACATCAGAATAAGCACCATAAAAAATCGTCCAGATTATAAAAATGCACTGTTTTTAAAAGTTGATGAGAGGAGTTAAAAACTGATTTTATAGTTCAAGAGAAAAAATCAGGCAACGGGTTTTTATTTTCCCCGTACACCTGTAGAGAGCTGGCAGGAGCAAAATTGGGCCATCGTCACTGGTTATCAGAAACTAGAGGCCCGGCCTGGACTGGCCCAAGCCCAATTTTGGTCATCTGAACCCTTGCCCCAGACGTCGAAGATCCATTCACCACTCACCAGCGCTCCGCCTTCCGGCGGCGCCGCCCTCCGTCCGTTCCTCTCCGCCTCTGATCTCCCACAACCACATCAATGGCGTCCATCTCGAAGCTGAGCCATGCCGTTCCCGTCTCCAACACAGGCGCCCCGGCGGCGCTGCCCACCGACGCGCTGTTCGAGGTCCTGCTGCGTCTCCCGGCCAAGGATCTCTGTCGCCTCCGCGCCGTCTGCCGGTCCTGGCGCGCCCTCACCTATGATCCGCACTTCGCCGCGGTGCACAAGTCCCGCCACACGGAGCCCCTCTTCGCCTTCACATTCAGGGACGACGACGGCGATGGCCGGGGAATCGCCATCGTGGGTCTATCGGGGCAGGTGCTCAGGCGGAAACGCATCGGCTGTGATTGCATCGATTTGCTGCTCACCCACCTCGACCGCCTCTGTGTCATCAGGGAGTGCAAACCTTGGATGTCCACCTGGGTTGTCAACCCAGCCACCGCAGTTGCCCTCACTTTGCCTGGCTCCTGTTCTGATCAGTCTGTAGGCACTTGTATAATGCGGAGATTTGATACTGGTTTTGTCACTTCCGTGTTGACACACAACTGTAAGACTGTCACATATGCTTTTGGACAGGTTGCTTCCACTGGTGACTACAAGGTACTCCGCATCAGCCATCCTGATCGCTCGCAGTCTCAGCTATGCGACATCATCACCATTGATGGCAGAAGTGAGGGAAGGTGGAGGAGAAAGCAGAACCCACCGAGTGGCCTTCACAAAAGTGAGACCATGGAATGCTTAGCCGTCAATGGGGTCGTGTATTTCTTATTTGATCATGCTGTTATGGAACCAACTAGCATAGCTCCATTCGACCTCAATACAGAGATGTGGATGCCAACACTTCAGGGACCGGAGCCATTGCGAAGTGCTAAGTTTGGTTTCACTTTCACCTCTGCGCGGGCACTCTCATTAGCCAACTTGAATGGCAGCTTGGCTATAGTTGACAATGATGTTAATGTCTCTTTTTGACCTGTGGTTTCTAGTGGATCAAATGAGAGGTCTTTGGGTTAAAAGTACAGATTAAGTATCAAGCAGTTTTGTTCCTTTGCACGTCCTTTGCTGATATTAGGTGATGGGAGGATAGTCATTTTTGAAATGGTGGAGAGATTGTTACAATGCTATGATCCAATAACCGGCAATTTAGTAGATGTGTTGGATATCGGGGCAATGGGACTTGCGGAATCTCAAAGCATTGGTGTTTACACTGGAAGCATGTTGATCTAGAATCTCGCTTCTACTGGTGAGTTGGTTTGTTGTTTGTTTCATCTCGTGTTCAAAACTTTATGGCGCAGCATTGTGATGAATGCTCTAGTGAAAACTTACATTTACTTACGACATGCTACATCATTTTGTTGTTGATTATTCTGTGTTCTTGGTATGCCTGTGTGTCATTGATATTTTTACAAAATGGAATATATAGGTGGCACTAGAACTTTGTTTGGAGTGTCTTCTAGATTCATAAACTTCGAAATTACAGGTTGAAATGTGTATCTAGTATAGGACCCAAAATAGAAAATTATCATACTGCTGTTGATATGGTGTGCCAGCATGAGGAATATTTTTATTGTTGATCTTGAAAAATAAACATTTAAAATGGTGCTGCCTTTTCCCCATTTGTTCATTTGAGTTAGTAAGAGATCTCCATGAAGGAGCACGGCTTCATTGAAACTACAGAGCACTTCTCAGTTTTTTATTTGTTGGCCCTTAAATGATCTACAGTGTCCGCAGGAAGCCTGTTGATTTGGGGAGTCACTTTTGCTGATTAGATTTGTGTGACTATTATTTGATTTTTATTTATTTGTTACCATTAAAACACTATATTAGTGTACTCTGCACTCTTATAGGAAGTTTTACTGATTCTGTAAAAAAGATCTCTAGACTTTTGCCTATTTTGTGAGTTCAGTTAGTGACCTAAAGCAATGCTGTCTTCTGTGATGTCTATTCCCAATCTAAGATTAACAACTGTTGCAACATCTTATATTAGTATAGTTTGCAACATCTTATATTAGTCTACTAAGTAGCATGGCTGGGGGCACCCATCAGATGGGTGTTCACAGCTTACAACAGTGAGGCTAGGAAGGAATAGAGAAGGCCAATTTAATAGCACATCTTTCAACAACTTATGAAGGCAAGGCAGGATTGGAATTTCCTTGAAATTGGATACCAAAATTTGATGCAAACTTAGCGCTAATGAGCGCCTGCCACTGGCCTGCTAAACATTATTTATCTGGAGGTTTGGTGCAAAATAAAATATGTCAGGATCAAATTGCCAGTTAGGTGTCCCCAACAAGGACTCAAATAGCTAGTATGAATTGTATTTTTATTGTGTAAAGAGGAGAGAGAACGAAGAAAACAAGCTCGCTAGTGAGATGGAAAGCAACTGGCTCGCACGATATTCGAAAACTTACTATCTCTGACACCTGGGCTCCTGTTCTGGGCTGCCATGCAGCTTATGTTTCTTTTTAGTTTTTTATTTTCCTCGTCGCTATCTATTTGAACTGGCCTGGTGTCACTAAGCTAGAACAAGTGTATGGTGTTTTCCATACCAAATTGTTGGTTATACTATCAGATGAATATTCAGGACGTTGTCTGAAGAAATGCATTGTGCTACCATCTCTTAGCATATTGATTTCCTTGAATCTCATTGGTTCTTTTTTTTCACAGCACTGTCCAGCCTTTGGCTACATGTAATCCACTTATATCTTCTAATTTGCTAGGTTCCTTTCAATCTTCTCTGCAGCTTTACTAAGGGGTGCGATGATGGACAGCTATTCCAAGATTCTTTGCACACGTGATGGACAAATGAACTCCAAGCTAGGGATTTGTAGTTCATCTCTGGATCAGTGGACTTGGTGCTTGTCAGTTTTTCCAAAGATGCCATTTAATGGTGAAGAAGGTACTTCTGAAAGCGTTGTTGGCAGATTGGCACTGCCTCTTTCCCTTGTAAGAATGAGAGGCATGAAAATCATGTTATCATGGATAAATATTTTGATTTGTCATGGTAATCGTATTGGTTGCAATCGTATGGTGAAACAAAGTTTCCATGATGTTTGATCTCGTAACTTTTATGGATGTTATAGCCATTGCCACCACTATTTGGTACCTTGCCTTGGCAATGAGCATGGCTAGCTCCTAGCTGCATAGGTAATAACCGACAGGAGTCACAGGACTGTTTTGACCGAAATAGCTGACAGAACTTAACATAACCACGGTGAATATGGTACCCATCTCTTTACATTTTTAATTATGGCTGTCAAGTTGAACTGAGAATAGGGTGACTGCTAGAGCTGACGTAGACCTTGTGAAAAAAACACGATAGAATAAAGTTGACCTTGCCGGTGGCCATGAAAGACACCTGGCCCGAGCGAGCTTGCTCGTAGGATCTGACAGCACAACGGTAGGTAGAATAGAGCTGCACGACAATTAACATGCAAAACAGATTCACAACACGCAAAATATCAAAAAGTCGTTTTGAATTGAGTAAGTGAAGTTGCAGGATGTTTGAGCAGAGCTGCAGAGCGCCTTCTTGCGTGCAGCAGAGCTGATCGAGGAGTCCAATTCTAAAACGAATAGGAGTTACATATAAGTGCAGAAAACAAAGACGCTCCTTGGCTAACCGATAGAGAGAATTTTTTTAGAAGGGGCGGCAAAAGCTTTGCCGCGATTTTTATTAAACGAAAAAAGGCAAGTGCCAGCCCAGTTTTTTGACTGAAAAACCGGGCGAGAAAAACCATACAAAGAGGAGGGTACCCTACTCCCCAAGCACACTTAGGTACCAAACAACTCAACTCGCGCCACAATTTGCTCCCACTCAACTCGACCTTAGGGAGTGTTTCACTCCACCTGCTATGGGATCCACAACTCAACTAACACGACGCCGGGAGGGAGCAAAGATATACAAAGAAGAGACCTCTCGGTTGGATTGGGTCATCAACACGAGGCTCCAAACACCGCCCGCCGGGTCGGATTGGGACGCCGACACGAGCCACCAATCAGAAAGGCTCCAAGAAAATAAAACAAAATACACACAAAGTGACACCACCACCACCACCTAGGAGAGAAGCCGACAGCCCATCTGTCAAATCGCGCCGTCCCGCCGCCAACGATGAGCCAAAGCTCGCCGCAAGATCGAAAGCATCCAACCGACACTCCTCCACCATGAGGCTATCGCCCCAAGCCGCACGCCCACAATCGCCGATCCCCCGCACCAGCCTCTCGTCGCCAGAAATTCTCTCGCCACGGCACCATTGAGAACCACCGATCCTCGCTACTCCGCCGTGGGGGCCTCGCCATCCAACGCCACACACCACCACGCCCCCAGACTCGGACATCCTCAAACCGCCGAAGAGCAACACCTTCGCCCCGCGCAGCACCGAGATCACCACCACCATGCACGCCAATTCAAGAACTCCAGCCCCCATGGTCCGCCGACCCTCCCTCGCCAACCCGACCAAGTGCACCCTGTGCCACAATGCACCGGGCGACACCACCAGGCTGAACGCCACCACCGCCACGGCCAAGACGGTTCCTCAAAATGCGGCGCCCAGTGAGGGCACGACGCCGATGGCGCCGCCGCCGCACGCTCAAACGAACCGGGTTTTCACCCCGAACCCATATCACCGCAAGGAATGGTAGCCCTCAATGGTGCCCCCAACGGGAAACGACGACACCAAGCCGCCACCACCATTGCCACCGACCAAGCGCAAGAAATGCTTTCGCACGCCACCCTTCCCGCCGCGACGCCTCGCTCATGGCAGCAGCACGCCCGACCGAACCACACACGGCACCTCCCGAAGAAACCCGACACCGCCCGAGGCACCACCGGGCACCCCAGCCAGCACCTCGCAGCCCCCAGCCCCACCACCACGGCGGCGCCCTCACGTAAAACAAACGAGGAGGGAGAAGGAGAAAGTACCAGCCAACTTGCCGCACTCCGGTCGCCCGCGACGCTGAACGCCTCGCTTCCATCAACCCGCCGCCATGGACCGGAACCGGCAGAGTCGAAGCCACGCCAAACGCATCACGCCGCCGCAGCTCCGCAGCGCCCGCCACCATCGCGACCGCACGCACCCGCCGCCACCGCCGCCCCACACCGCGCCTTCGGTCGCCGCCGGTGTTGCCCGAGCCGACCACAGCCGCCCGAGCCGCCGCTTCGCCGGGCCGCCGCCCCACGCACGACGCTCCTCGGCCTACAGCTCGGATCCAAAACCAGAGACGCCGATCCGAGGAGAAAACCTCCAGCTGCGAGGGTAGCCCACGCTGGGCGAGGTCAAGACCGGGGGATTGGGCAGTCGCGCCGGCCGTCGATCCACCGAAAGGAGGGAGGGAGGCCACGCCGCCGCCCCCACCCACACGCGAAGCTTTCCGGCGCCCGCCAGAGGGCGGCGCCGGGCGGGAGGAAGGGGACGGGCACGAGCGGGCGGGCGGTTGCTCGCCAGCGTCTGCGCCCACGCGAGCGACGGACGAGAGAGATTATTTGCATTTGTCTTCCCACCCCGATAGAGAGAATATGTGTAACAGTTTGCATCAATTTCTGTGATATATAGTTTCGACCTACTTCCCAGATGAATCAGTCCTCGTTGGTAGTATAAAGTTTGTTGCAATGTGATGGTAACCGCTAATATTTTCGAGTTTGTAGTAATGCGCAATAACTACTCTTGAAGTTGATTCGTCTGACACGATCGAATTGTGGCATGAACTTTTGGTACTCATGATTTGCAAAGAAATCGAAGCATAGATGATATCAAGCCACCAAGCAAATTAGCTATATATATTGTATAATGAAAATAAAAGGAGCATATATAGCAAAGAAATATAAGCAGATTGTTTACATTTATATGGAAGATTGATTAGGACGATGAATGTGGCTCTAGCAGTTTTAAGACAGGTTTGTGGGTTGACCAACGAGCAAGCTGCCGCTGTAAGTCTTGCTTGAGTGCGTCGCTGTAGGAACCCTTAAGCCACACTTCCTTCAGGGAAATACAAATACCTAAATTTTCTAATAACCCAGAGAGCTGCTGCAGAGACGATCCAGTAGAACAGTGAACCTTCAGCACATGAACATAAAATCCTCGTATATATGGAGCTATATGGAGCTTCAAGTGGGAAATGCAAACAATTTCTAGGACGTGGACTACCAAGGTTTTAAACCCCTGCTGCCTTGTCATTGCTATATGGAGCTCAGCAGCTTGTATGGGCTTGACACAAAGACGATGAACATGTTTGGGCTTGTATAGGCTCCGGCCAAGTTCCATAAGGACGACGTCCATGTCTTGTTATGATTCGACGGTCACCTCAAGATCAATTTTTGTGACCAAAACCGTCAAACTTCTTGATCCAGGTGCCTGATCGTATGCGCAAATGCCCATGCAGCTTAAGTCTCTTTAGGGTCTTGGGTGGTGCAGAAATGGTGTGATCCAGAGAGGCAAAGAGACCCTGCTTATTCTTGTCCAGTCGCACTGTCAAGGACTCTAGGTGTCTGAGACCTGAGATGGAAGAAAAGAAGTCATGGATGTTGTCTGGGTTGATGCCACATACCCCAAGTCCATGCACTTGGCTAAGCTTTGGTAGCTCTTTTAGAATGGCGTCCTTTCCAGCTCCGACATGGGCAATGCCGAAAGTATGCAAGGACGTTAGGTTCCCAATCCCTGCAGGAACCTCAACACCCTCATTACTATTATCAGGCCTATGCTGACCATACAACGTGGACAGCCAACTAGGTACCAAAGCATTAGTCCTGCTTCTTGGTGCTGGAGCAGCTGTAGCAGCCTCTCGTGCTGGTGCCGTTTGTACTGCTTCAGCTGTTGTAGAACTAACTTCTGCTTCCATTTGTACTGGTGCAGCTGTTGTAGAACTATCTTCTGCTTGTGTTGTTGGTAGGTACCACTTCAGCTTCTTCTCCTGATGCTGTTGGTACGCATGTCTTCATGATTCCACCTTCATCCCATGCTACACTATGACTGGTACCAGCACGAACGTACTGGATCTTCTGTAGCTTCAGGATATCTTCAGGAAGTGTGGCTATGGAAGTGTATCTGACATCTAGAGTCTGAAGCTGCCTCATGCCACCAATCGTCTTGGGTAGACGAGTAATATCTCTGCATCCTCGTAGGGAGAGGAACTTGAGGCGAGGAAGAAGCTCCACGATGCCTTGCAGATGATCATCTGTCACACCTGACGCGTCCTCTAGATCCAGCACCCGAACATGTCTCATATTTGTGATTTCAGGAGCGTCAAACTTGAATGGCTTGCACTCGCCAAAAACTGTAAAAGACCGTAGCCGTGAGAAATCAGTGCCTCTAAACACATTCATGTCCCTGTCCCAGCTATTCCTTATGCTGAGGTGCTGTCCCGTACGTTGTAAGTTGAGTTTGCAAGGCCCCTCCAGTGCAAAGACAAGGCTATCTTCCAATGGACGCGAGGTGATGTACTCATGGAAGAAACCGTTTACTCGGCACATGGAAGGCTTGCTTGATGGCTGCTTCTGGATTATGCTTCTGGAGACAAGCTTATAGAACAGATTTTCTCAATTCTGTGGCGCAGGACTGCTGATTGTATCCCTGGAGTAACCCTCTGCTATCCACCGCCACAACAAACGCCTCTTTCTAATGTTGTGGTCCATTGGGAAAAACTGGTAGATAGAATATGCATGGCTTGAGTTCATCCTCGCATGTTTCCAGGTAGGACCGTATCCAAGAAAATAGACCACTTAAACTATGAAATCCGAGGACGTCATACTCCAATTTGAGCATAAAGCTATCATTTATAGTCTGCAACAACGTCGACAAGTACCTCTCCTTATTCAACTTGCACCATTCAGCTATAGCGGCTATTACTTTGGGAAGCCCACCACCACACTTGGCCAAGATATGTTTTGCTGTTTCCACCTCGGCATCACTCAAAGGACATTCAACCTACAATTCAGAAGTAACTCAGATTTGTAAATGTACATGTATAGAGTAGTATACTTCGTTCAAAAAGGATATGCTGCAAATTTGAATTTATGAATTTCATAAATGATGTCCAATTTATGAATTAATGACGCCGTCGCGATGCCCAGGCCGAGGACGGCGAGGAGCCACTCGGCAGACTCCCGCTGCGATGGCGGTGGCTTAGGCCTTGCTAGAATCAAATGATGCGCCGACTTCACTAGGGCTGGCCACAACTGTACCATCACCCTAGCCGGCAACACCTCACGCCGTGCCTTCGGCAGCGAACGGTGGCGGTTCAGAAGGGGCCGTGTGGGTGGTCGCCGCGGGAGTTCGACGATGACGTTGGCGACGCAGGAGTACGCCTGCGGTGGCTCGCGACGTCAATGCTTCACACCATACCACTACGTTAGATCCTGAGGTGTTGGAGCTCAACGTGGAGGTGGAGCCTCCGACATGGGATGACCCATGTTTGAAGAGGTTGCCGCTTCGCTCGTTCTAGCAAGAGCATCAGCGACTGGGTCCCCACCTTCAGCATGAGTCACCTCTCTAGGGGTAGCAGATGCGTCGCCGGTCGTCGCTCCTTCCCTAGCTGCAACCCACGTGGAGTTGGCCCAGGGGACAGAGGTTGAGTTGGCTGTCTCAGCCACACCCCTGAAGAAGGATGGCCAGGGAGCAGAGGACACTGGTGCTTGTGCCTCCTTCTGCGAGATGATGTTTAGGAAGATTACTGAGCCACTACTTCCAAAGCCAGCATCACCTCTAGCTTTTGAGATGCGGACTCAGCGTGTTTAGGGCCACAAGACATAGAAGGACACAGCTCCCACCTGCTCTAGCCTGCTTCAGGTCGCTCGTCCTTCCTCGGTGCTGGTGGCACAACGTGCTCCAGCAAAACTTATGCATGACTAGACTTTATCAATGGCAGGGCGTCAGCGCTAGATGCAAAGAACCAGAGTACGTTGACAACTTTGGATACGACCTCCCTGAGAAGGCAATCAAGGCACAACGGAAAGCAATAAAGATTGATGACATGGTGCTTTGCAAGGCCCTAGATGCACATCGGTTGTTTTTAGAATGTGACAATGCCAATGTCAAGGTCTATCCATGTTGTTGCAAGAAACGTGTAGACCATACACTAAACTCTCCCAAACCGCCATATACCCGACCTACCTCGATATATAAGAGGATGTCAGAACCTGCATAGGGGGAGCGACGGTTCCAATTAACAGATCATTCGAGTCCTCACTGAACACCTCGACTCTGAACCGAGAGTAGAGCCACCCTGAGAGGAGTACTGAGAGCTCATCCCTCCTTCCATCACCTTCCTCCTCTCCAATGAGGAGGACACCTCATCGGCGGTGAGCCCTTGGATAAGCACTGAGTGATCCCCTACCAAATCCATTTGTTACACTCTGTTGTAAACCTTTGATTTTAGGTAATCTTGAATACAAGTATCATCTATTACTTGACATAGGGCACCAATAGCCCAAACCAGGATAAACCATTGCATCTACAATGTGTTTGAGTTCTTGAGTCCACCTAGGCCATAGGAGACACACACTCAATGATACCTGACGAACAACAGTGCTTGCTACAATTTTGACCCCATTACACCATCCAAGATTGGGAAGACACTGATTACATTCCCTTCACCCTAACACAAGGACAATAAGGTTAGAAAGTGGTCTAAATCAGGGAGGCTCTAACTAATAGGTATTAACATCATCGTTCGCCATGATCTAGGCAATCCGCTTGGATGCCAAGCCCCCTCCTAGGAGGGGGCCATGCTACAACTAACTACTCTACTAAGAATTGAAATCAGTTTCATAATTTTTTGGGCTAAAGAAATATTTCCATGATCAAACCTGGTTTTAGGACCCGTCGATTCGCTACATTGGGTCGGAATTGACACGTGTTCATCGACCGCTGGAGCTCAGGTAGCGTATGGGGCTGCGCCTCGTCGGGCGGCGCGGCGGCGGCGGCACGAGCAACCAAGTAGAAAGGGAGGAGCCGTGGGCGGAGGAGGGCGCTGCCGGCGGGCGTGGGGAGGCGGCGGCACTTGCGCTGGGGTGGCGGCGGAGGGGCAGGCGTGGAGCTTGAGATAGATGGATACTATTTTTATTGCTTGCTTATCCCCAAAGAGATTACATGCCTCGCTTATATAGCCCGACTAGTGAGACTTGTAATCTAAGCAATCTTTATAAGGTTTCCTTTATACGATCGAATACCTTTTTACAAGCAATATTTATTTATTTCCTAATAAGAGTCTTCCTTATAGATTGAATAACCCCTTTTACACACCAAAAATTTCTAAGATAATCCTAACTTGAAGACGAAGGGTCTGACACGGAAGGGAGAGAGGCGGTGGCGGCGGGTAGGGCGCCGGCGCGCCGCCCCCTTTAGCCTATCTTGGCTGGCCCACCTAATCGGTCATGATATTTCCCCACCGGCTCGACCGAGGCGGCGCCCATCGCGCCGCCCAACCCACCACGAGTGGCGAAGGGCACGCCGATCGCGGAAGTGACCACCCCGCCCGGCAGAAGACGAGGACCGCACTTGTCGCTGTCGCCGCTGCGCATGCCGGCGCCCTTGTCGGCGAAGGAGAAGTCGAGGTGGAGGTCGCCAAGTAGATGCTGAACTTGAAGCTCACCGTGAGGTGCACGGCGGGGCGTTCCGCCCATGCCCGCCGGCATGATCGAGGCGCCGAGGGTGCCGGGGATAGTGCCGATCATTGGCGTGTCGGGGGCAGAGACGGTACGTAGGTCGCTTCAAGACCGACACCTTGGCGTGAAGTCGTCAGTAGACATGTCGGGCTTGACAGGAGGCGCAGGAGGTGAAGTCGAGGAGGCAACCATAAAGGAGGTCACCGGGCGGTTGATCGGGGCGGCCCATCCGCGCTCCCTGTGGTCCACTCGCGACCGCGACATTGTCGATGCGGAAGAAGACGCCGTTGTTGTTGTCGAAGAGGAGGACGGTGGCGCCCTCACCCGACGCCGTGGTGCGCCCGAAGTAGGAGGACGCTCGTTGGGGAACGCCCGATCCTCCCGAGCGGTTGGTGAGGTGGTAGCCCACCGCTACGCCATGCAGTGGTGCGTTCTCCCCCGCCAGGAAGTTCTCAAGAAGTCTGGCGGAGCAGGATGTAGTAGCGGTGGAAGTACCTCACAATGCCATAGTGGAGGCTCCACTGAGCTGTGGCTCGCAGCTCGATGGCGTTGGCAATGATCTCGAGCTCCTTGTTGGTCGCCGTGGGCCAAGCGCAGCTCAACGATCATGTCATTCGACGCCACCGCCAATGTCGTCCATTGCAGCAGCAAGACGCGTCGCCCCCTCGCATGCGGTCGACTGTGGCCGCGATGTCGCCGCCGATGTCGCCGGGTTGTCGCGGGTGGCCAGCCTTTGTCGGCGCCGGTGCCCCCGCCGGGCGCCGGGCAAGCTCGCCGTCGCTATAGCGGCGCAAGGTCAATGGTCTCTTTCATCGAACGAGGCTCAAACCACTGAGCCGCCGTCCGGCATGTCACGCAGGCCTCCGACGCCCGAAGAGGTCGACATCGTGGCGCTGACCCTCAAGATCCATGCGTAGTGCATAGTTCTCAAAGGCGGAGATGTAGTCGCCCGGCTTGCCTCCCCGGAAGGAGGTGCGTCTGCCCCGTAGTGTCGAAGATGACGGGGTCCGGGTCGCCGGGCACCGTAATCGTGAACTCGTCCTACTCGAAGGGACTTCTTCCCGACGTATCAAGGAACCAGAAGTAGCGGCCGCCGATGGAAGGCAGCATACCGCATTACATAGTAGTCCGGTCGATGTCCAGCTTGAGCTCGAACAAGAGCTCCATCTTCCCGATCCGTAGGTCGGGCTATCGGAGCCGCCGTACTCGGGACTTGCAGCGGTCACGAGGGGAGCGGTGCCGCGGGTGGCACCACGTCCCGGGCGCCGGTGGAGCGCAGGCGCCGCGGCGGCGCTGGGGGCGGGCGCGCGACGCCGTCGCCGGAGTCCCGCGCGTCGTAGGTGCCTGGAGAGGAGAGGGCAAAGGTGCTGCAAAGTTGTCGCCGAGGACGACGCCATGATGGTCGGCGGCGCCACATGCAACGCCATCTTCCTCCTCCAGCCGGAGGATGGCGGTCGGAGCCGCCGACGGGGCCGCGCAGGGAGGGCGGCGCCGTGGCCGCCGCCGGGCGCCCCGCGCCTGGCCGGGCGCGGCAGCCGGGCCGGGTTGTCCCTCCGGGCCGCGGGTCGCCATGGCGCTGGAAGTCCTGAGGCGATGCGCACGTATCTACGCGGCGTAGACGCTGCTCCATCTCGCCGGCGTGTCGGCCGATCTTGGCACATGAAGTCGCCGAGTCGCCTTCACCGCGGCAGAACTCCCTCATCTCGGAAGCCATGGGTGGTGGGAATCGCCCCGGTCTCCGGATACACCGCCGATTCGCCGATTGAGCCGGAATTGACACGTGTTCGCCGACCGTTGGAGCTCAAAGGTAGCGTATGGGGCTGCAGTCTCTCGTCCGGCGCGCACGCAGCGGCGCACGAGCAACCGCAGAAGGGAGGGAGCCGTGGGCGAGGAGGGGCGGCGGCGGGGTGGCGGCGGCGGCGTCTTGGGCGGCGTTGGAGGGGCAGGAGCGAGATAGATGGATACTATTTTTATTACTTGCTTATCCCCAAAGAGATTACATGCCTCTGCTTATATAGCCCGGCTAGTGGGACTTAATCTAAGTTATTTCTAAAAGGTTTCCTTATACGATCGAATACCTTTTACAAGCAATATTTATTTATTTCCTAATAAGGGTCTTCCTTATAGATTGAATAACCCCTTTTACACACCAAAAATTCATAAGATAATCCTAACTTGAAGACGGCGAAGCGAGTCGGACACGGAAGGGAGAGGCGTGGCGGCGGGCGAGGGATGGCCAGCCCCTGCCTGCATCCCGCCTGGCCCCCTTTTGGGTCGGCGGTGGCAGGCCGTCGCCCCCCTTTAGCCTATCTTGGGCTGGTCCAATTCTGGGTCATGACAAGGATATTATTTTTCCAGGTAAAACATATAATTGTATATTTTTTTAAAAAAATTGGATACTTTTTTTAAAAATATTTCTTTCCCCCGATGTGCCTCCTTGAACTCTTAACTTACGACACAGCACCAAGTCAGCCAAAACACCATAAAATAAATCTTTCAGAGTTTAAAAGTGTACTGTTTTTGAAATTGAAAGAGGTTAAAAACTGATTTTATAGATCAAGAAAAAAAACTGAGACGAAGGGTTTTGATTTTTATTCCTAGACGTCGACACCAGTAGAACTGGCAGGAGCAAAATTGGGCTGTCCTGAAACTAGAGGCCCAGCCTAGACTGGCCCAATTTTCTGTCATCTAAACCCTTGCCCCGTTCCTCATCACGAAAAAACAAAACTAAACCTTGCCCCGTTCCTCAGCGCCGCCCTCCATCTTCCTTCTCCATCTCCGATCTCGCACAACCACAGATCCATGGCGTCCAGCTCTAAGCTGAGCCATGGCGTCTCCGTATCCAATACCGGCGCGCCGGCCCTGCCAAACGACGCGCTGTTCGAGGTCCTGGCGCGCTTGCCGGCCAAGGACCTGTGCCGCCTCCGCGCCGTCTGCCGGTCCTGGCGCGCCCTCACCTACGACCCGCACTTCGCCAAGGTGCATAAGTCCCGCCACACGGAGCCTCTCTACGCCTTCACCTTCCGGGACGGCGACGGTGACGACCGGGGCGTCGCCATCGTGGGTCTGTCGGGGCAGGTGCTCAGGCGGATACCCTTCGGCTCAGTTTGCATCGAGTTGATGCTCACCCACCTCGACCGCCTCTTTGTCATCAGGGAGTGCAAACCCTCGTTGGCCGCCTGGGTTCTCAACCCGGCCACTGCAGTTTCCCTCACTGTGCCCGGTCTCTGTTCACATGAGTTTGTGGGCATTTGTACAGAGCACATATTTAGTTGGGGTTATGCTTTGAGCCACAACTGCAAGACGGTTACATATGGTTTTGGACAGGTTGCTTCTTCTGGCGATTACAAGGTACTCCGCGTTAGCCATCCTGATCACTCACAGACTCTGCTATGTGACATCGTCACCCTTGATGGGAGTAGCCAGGGCAGGTGGAGGAGAAAGCAGAATCCACCCAACAACCTTATGAGACCCAGCAACCTTATGAGAGATGAAATCATGAAATGCCTAGCTGTCAATGGGGTTGTGTATTTCTTCTTTGATTATGCTGTTATGGAACCAACCAGCATAGCTCCATTCGACCTCGATACAGAGATGTGGATGCCAACACTTAGGGGTCCAGAGCCATTGCGAAGTGTTAAGTTTGGCCTCAAGTATGGGCGGGAACTCTCATTAGCCAACTTAAATGGCAGCTTGGTTATAGTTGACAATTTTGCTGGTGTCTCTTTGGACCTATGGTTTATAGTGGATGAGAAGAGTGGTCTTTGGGTTAAAAAGTACAGATTAAATACGAAGGACCTTGACTACCTTGTATATCTACATCCTTTACTGATATTAGATGATGGGAGGATAGTCATTTTTGAAATGGTAGAGAGCTTATTAAAATGCTATGATCCAACAACTGACAATTTAGCAGATGTGTTGGATATCGGGGCGATGGGACTTGCAGACACTCAAAGCATTGGGATTTACACAGGAAGCCTGTTGATCTAGAGTCTCGCTTCTACCGATGAGTTTGGTATGCTTGTTTTATCCATCATTCAAAACTTTCTGACGTAGTATTGTGATGAATGCTCCAGTGAAAACTTACATTTACTTAAAATATGCTACATTGTTCTGTTGTTGATTGTTCTATGTTCTTGGTATGCTTGTGATTCATTCATATAATTCGCAAAATGAAATGTATAGGCGGCACTCAAACCTTTTAGGAGCGTCACCTAGATCCATAAAATTTGGAATTGCAGGTTGAAATGCGTCATCTAGGTTAAAAGAATCCGAAGTATAAAAATACGCTAGTGTTGTTGAAATGGTGCGGCAGCATAGGAATTTTTTTCATTGGTGAGCTAGAAAAATATATATTCAAAATGAAGCTTTTCTTTTTCCCATTTCTTCTTCTTCTTCACTTTTGAGTTAGTTAGGAACATATCTCCAGGTAGGGACATCAGTTATTCAGTTCATTGACCAGTTTGTAATTTAGACCTAGATAACATGTTTAATGTTTGGGCTTGGTTCCTTATGGCTTGTTAAGATAATGAGATGGCTCAGCTAGGCTCATATAGTTTGCTTGTGAGCCAGCTTGTTATTGCTTTTCAGCAGGAGGCTAATTATTCTGAACCAGATTATCTGACTTTAGCTTCATGATCTGAACCGTTTGTGAGATCCAACACAGTCTGCTCGTCTCATCTCTATGGACTCCATACCTCGAGTTCTGGTCACAGTGCTAGAAACTTCTGCTAGCTGCTACATAGCTCAACTAAAGCTCTGACAGACATCTACAACCCCCATTACTATTTAGATCCCACATCATGATAAGAACTGAGGTTCTTTAGTTCTGTTCTGGTTTGATTTGGGCAAGAACAACATCATATATATTTTGCTTCATCAAGCGGCCAATGTACTAGTCACTAATGCAGCACCATTTACATTGTATCATCCTTTCACTCTTCCTCACGTTCGAACACTTTAATGGGAACTGAAACTTCCCAGTTCCCAGTCCAATTGCTATGCAACTTCATAGTCGCAGTGCTGCTAATTAATGCTCCAAATCATCATGATGGGACCACACAAGAGATCGGCAAGGGCAAGGAAGACGGCAGCCTATTGTGTGCAGGTGAGCAAGGAGGCGGAGGGTGCAGCAATTGTGGTAGCACATTAAAACGCTGTGAACCAAATGAGGAACAACGAAATTAACAGGAGTAGATCATTGTAGTTCTGTCCTAATGGGATGGGCTGGGCTTGGTACTGAGGGGTAAACTAATAAAAAAAGGTTTGTGCAATTTTTAGAAAAAAAGGTCTGACAGAGCACTTATCTCTCTCTCTCTCTCTCTCTCTCTGTTTGGTGGTTCTTAAATGATTTACAGTTTAGACAGGAAGTTTGTTGATTTAGGGATCACCTTGTGCTGATGAGATTTGTCTGACTATTATATGATTTTATCTGGTACCATCAAGACATCATATTGTTGTATTTTGTAATACTATAAGCTGTTGCTTGTTCATGTTTTGTTGATTGCATAAAAAGAAGATTTCTAGACTTTTGTAAGCTATTGTGAGTTCAGTTAGTGAGCTAAAAGAAATGATATCTTCTGTGAGTTTTAGTATCAAATATCTAAGATTAACACCTGATGCAACATCTTATATTACTGTGATTTGCATGTTGTCTCCTTTGCACTCCTATAAGCTATTGCAGGTCGATGTTTTATTGATTTTGTAAAAAGAAGATTTCTAGACTTTTGTCCATTTTGTGAGTTCAGTTAGTGAGCTAAAAAGAAAAGCTGTCTTCTGTGATGTTTAATAGTTTATTACCAAACATCTAAGATTAACACCTCATGCAACATCTTGTATTAGTATAGTTCGCATGCATCTTTCTATATATGAACTAAGTAGCATGTTTTGGGGCCCACATCAGATGGGTTGGCTGGAAAGGCTTGCTGTTTACTGCTTATAACAGTGAGACTGGGAAGGAATAGAGAGGAGTTCAACAACAACTTATGAAGGCAATGCAAGATTGAATTTCCTTGAAATTGGATTCCAAATTAGATGGGAACTTAGCTCTAATGAGCCTCTGCACCTGGCCTGCTAAACATTATTTATCTGCAGGATTGCTACAAAATAAAATATGTCAATATCAGATTGCAGGTTACAATCTCATAGCCTACCATGTTTGTGAAAGTCTGTTAGATGTTCACTAAGCTGGACTGAGTGTGTGTCTGGTGTTTTCCATGCCAAATTGCCAGTTATACTATTGGATGAATTTCTGGAAGTTATCTGAAGAAATGCATTGTGCTACCAGCTATTAGCATATTATTTTCCTTAATCTCATTTTGTCTTTCAGTTGATCTTCCTTCAGCATGGTCCTTTTTAGTTTCAAAGCACTGTCCAGCTTTTTGCTACATGTAAATCTACTTCTGAGTTCTAATTCGATAGCTTCCTTTTTAATCTTTTGCAGCTTTACTCAAATGAGTGATGGACAGCTGATAAGACATATGTAGTATACGAAGCTAATTCTGAGTTTCATGGACAGCTGATATGACATGGACTCTACGTTTCTGGGAGTTGCTCATGCTGGGTTTCATACTTGTCTCAGGGTCTGCTCGTGTGCTACACGGCTATTTCATGGTGAAGAAGTGGTGAAGAAGGTACTCGTAATTCTGAAAGCGTTGTTGGCACTTGCTCTTTCCCTTGTAAATTTGGAGGCATGAAAATAATGGATGTAAACTATTAATATATTATGATCTGCCCTGCTGGTAATCGTATTTGTTGGAATCTCATCGTGAAACAAAAGTTTCATGATGTATGATCTTATAATGTTTGTGGCTACTGGCCTGCTGTAGTCATTGCCACATATTTGGTACCTTGGCAACGTCCAAGCTAGCCTATACTTACAAACCAACTGAAATAGGCCTTGTGAAAAAATCCGACAGAAAAAAAAAAAAATCACCTTGCTTGTGACTGACATAATATCTGCACACCATTAGGCAGAATATATCTGCACAAATTCCTCGCTGGCAAAATAGATTCACAACATGCAAAAAAAAATAGCAAAAAAAAAAAAAAAAAAATGTTTAGAATCGTAACTGACGTTGCAAGATGTTGGAGCAGAGCGCCTTCTTGCCTGATGAAGCAGAGCTGAGGATTCCAATTTCTATCGAACGATGACAGTTTGTTTGGTGGATCTGAGCTGAAATTTGTGGGTTTAGAATGGAATGTCTTCTATTTGATGTGTATTTGGGGCAAATATCTCTTTACCTTTTAAATATGAAGGGGCATGATATATTAAAGGCATCCAATTATTTAAATATACAAAATTTACCACTGCGTTTCAAATTGTAAGTCATTTTGGCTTGTGCGTAGACATTGTTGAAAATAATTGGAACCACTTGGCATACCCTTAGGTTGTCTATGTTTATTATATTGTCCGGTTGTTAAAGTTTAAACAGAAGGAATACCTTTTCCCACCAAAATATATTCCTTTTTCCAATCCTACTATCCTCTCTTCTTGAAGTGTTGTAGCCTTGCTAATCCTAGAAGAACCGTGTGTGCTTGCCCAACGTGTCCCCTCAGTCAAATGTGTTTTTCTTTCACTGTGTGGCAGGCGCAAAGAGCACCTCTAAAAACAAATGTGTTTTTCTTTCAGGTCTAAGAAAGTAAGGTGGCCCGGGTGTTTTTTGAAGTTTCATCATTTGTGATCTCCATGTTCTAAACTGAGGAAACATTTGGAGCGGAGTTGTTTTTGAGGATCTGAAGCTGCATGATGCTCTGCCAAACACGCCCTACTCTTTTGATGTGTAGTCATGTTTTACATCAATTAGTGTTTTACTGTATCTTTCACTTGAGACTCATTTGCACAATAATTTGTATTTTCTCTATATAAAATAAATCCTTACTCCTGGTAATGTCTTAGATAGTTGTCATAAGTTGGCAATGTCGAGTATACATGGTTATGTTAATCTTGGCAAGGTTCAATGGAGTGTTGTCATGTGCAAGGGATTGTTGCACTCAAGATTTTCATTAGCCTTTCACACCGGCGGTAGTGTGAAATGCCAGTGAAAATGCCAAAATTACCACTAGTAGAAAGCATCTTAGTACTACTGAATAAACAGTTCTCTGGATCCACCACTGGTAGATTAGATCATAAAGTTATATTGGTTATCTAAATAAGGAGTATTACAAAAAAAAAAGTTCATGTGACCAAAATGGACTCCCTCTAGATACCATTTTGTCAAAAATTATTTCCCTATTAAAATAATTTGTATGGTTATATTGTGCAGTGAAACAAATAGGTCGTTTCAAGTGTTGGGATGCATTCTCTCCTTTTATGGTTGTGAAAGGCTCAAAGCTTAAAAAAGGATAAAGCAGATACTAAAAGATAAAGTCAGTATGCCAATTGCCACATATGCACAACCAAAACTTTGCGTGTCCATGAGTTTGATATCATGTTCCCGCCTTTGCGTGTGGCTTGGTAATATTCGAAGCCCTTGCTTGCTAGTGGTGCTCTTTTTTGCTTTATTCCGGACAGATTTGCGCCCCAAATGTTGCTGTGCATTGAAACAACAGGGTTTATAGTTTTTTTATCATAAAACAAGTACAAACCCAGACATAAACATATATACATGAATGCACTGATCTCTATATATAAACGCACACATGCAAACAACAATTCTATAGACACCTCCAAAATACCGAGCCGAGAGATCTCAAACATTGACGAATTTACCGTACACGTCTCGTTGTTGATAGGTGCATAGGAGTATGTCACTTACTACTGTAACAATAATGAAGTTAGCTCTCGAAATAAATTTAAAAAAACATGAGCAACCAAGCCAAGACAATTTAATTGAAGCTCGGTGAACAGGTTCCAATCCAAGGACCATAAATATATACTATACTGCACTGAGCGCTCAGTTTGCAGGTCCAAATCTCGGTGAATAGGTTCCAATCCATGGCAAGCAAATAGTAGCAGAGAACAAACAAGCATGATGACTAATGCTTGTAGACATGGAACATAATATAATATATACTCCACTATTGCAAATTATAAAACATTTTTTTTCATTTCTATATATACTACTTTTACTATTTATCTCGACACAGTGTACGTCTAATCTAAGTGCATAACAGAAGTTACACAGCTAGAAAGCCAAAAAGTCTTACAACTGAAAATTTGAGGGAGTATATATTATCATAGCACCCAAAGGCAGGGAAGGGACCCAAATGCAATTCTAGTGTTAGAATAATTTACAGAGATAATATCAATATTTAGGTCTTCAAACAGATTTCCTATAGAAAAATTCATCCCAATATGGTAGTATTGGTAATCACCACAATGCTGCTTTTTTTAGAATATTACTAGAAAGACAGCGCGGCCTTGCCACGTGGCCTTTATATCGGCCAGTCCATTGTGGCCCAAAAACCAAAACTATATACATATATACTTGACATGTTATCTTGGGCCAAAATACACAATGTCTACGAAACCAGAGAATGAAATTTTTTTATTGAGAATGAGTGTTTCATCCGTGTTTAATTTCATTGTACTTGACATGTTTGTGTTGAAATAACACCATGAACCTCCTTATACAAAACCGACGGAGCCCCTGCATGCCCAAACTGTCCGTCTCCGGCGATCCTGCTGGGGCATGCAAGGGCTTTAAGTCTATATATCGAGCTGACTCCTTGAGGGATTGTCATCATTGTGATGATTATTTATTAAACACAAGCAGGGACACACACATATACTACGTACTGTATTAGCGAGAGAGGGAGATCAGGAGATAGAGGAGATGATTGACATCTCGAGCCTTGTGCAATGGTGGGACGATTGGCAGCTGGGCGTCCTTGTCGTGGGCAGCCTCGGCCTCCAGTGGTTCCTCCTGCTGGCTGCCCCCATGCGCAAGTACGCCATCCCGCAGGCCTTGAGGACATGCATCTGGCTGGCGTACACCTCCAGCGACGCCCTGGCGATCTACGCGCTGGCCACCCTCTTCAATCGCCACGCGAGGACGGTTCCCGCCGGCCACTGTCCTGCTCCGTCTGCCGGCAAGGAGCAGTCGCGCATCCTGGAGGTGCTTTGGGCACCGATCCTCCTCATCCACCTGGGTGGGCAGGAGGAGCTGACGGCCTATTCGATCGAAGACAGCGAGCAGTGGGCGAGGCACGCCATGACCCTGGTGAGCAAGGTCGCGGTGGCCCTGTACGCCTTCTACAAGTCGTGGCAGCCCAGCTCCACCGACTGGAGGCTCACGGCAGCCGCCGCCCTCCTGTTCGTCGTCGGAGTCTCGAGCTTCAGCGAGAAGCCCGTCGCTCTCAACACTGCCGAGTCTGCCAAGACCAAGCGGCTGGCGGCCGTGTCGGCCTGGACAAAAGGAGCCAAGGCGAAGCCTGCTGGTTCGGTCTGGAGGGAGGACCTGAACGAGTTCTCACTGTTCGGCTGGTGCGGTCTTTGGACTGGTTGGCATGCATCAGGCAACAGCAGCAGGAGCAGGGGGAGCCGTCAGAAGAAAAAGGATGCCCTGTCTCGGCGAGACAAGGTTGTGATGCTACTCTCGGACATGTCCCTGCGAGCTACTGCTAAGGAGCTGGTGGAACAGAGGAGAGCCGACAAGGTGGAGGACTTGTTCCCACCTCTGCTGGAAGCCGAGGAACAAACGCCGCATTGGCTGCGCGGCGTGTTCGCCGTCGTATACACCAGGGCCTCGGTGTTTGGCAGCCCTCTGTACCTCAACTACAACGTGGTGCTCGTCCCGGTCCTGCACATCGCCGCCCTCAGGCTCTTCGCGACGAGCGACAAGCACTGGTACAAGCGCGCCGACGTGAAGATCACCTACATCGTCCTGTGTCTCACCGATGTACTTCCTCGCGGTGTTCATCCGCCAGCTGGTATACCTGCTCATGTCCATGACACAGGTGCCGCCGCTGTGCCAGACGGTGCCCGGCTACAACCTTATAGACGAGGCTGTCCGAGAAGCCGACAAGGGCGGCATCAGCGGGTGGATAAACAAGTATGCCAGATTTGTCGTCTGCAGGCCTCGGCATCCTGATCGTAACCTGTATAAGAAACTTGTAGCAACTGTGCTTCCGGATCTGGTGAACGCATCCTTATCGTGACCTGTATAAGAAACTTGTAGCTCATTTACAAGGTGTGGCTGGGTATGCTCTGCTACTCGGCCAGCATGTGCAGGGCCTACCTGCACGCCAAGAGCATGGGTGAAGGTGGAGAGTTCCTCTCCTTCCTCTGGCTGGTACTCTCGCTCAAGGGGGCCAAGACTTTGGCAGACAAATTTTTCATGATATTACGTGTAGGGATGACAAAAGAGTGCATACACTTTAAGTTTACTTATGTTTCAACTGAATACATATGATGCTAAAAAAAGATTAATCTTACAAATTATTACTCATGAAAATGGTAGAAATTAAAAAAGTAGATCCTAAAATTCTTACTAAAATCTAAAATGTTATCAACTTGGTAAACAATAATCAACATAAGTAAATAATAGCTATTGTATCTGAGGAATTAATTAGCTTAAGATTCAAGAAAAGAACAAAAATTTCGGTTTATGCCCTAAAAATAGGGACTGCAGATACGATTTTCATACATAGTTTAAGCATATGTTTCAACCAAATATATATTGGAGGTACACAGAGGTTCTACATAAAAAAAAACCGTATTGATACAGATGAAAAAAAAGCATATAAATCAATATTTAACTAAAATAGACTTCAGAGTACCTATTATAGCTATTATTTTTTTCATCAAAAACTTATAGCTATTATTTTAGAATATTAGTGGAGAGAAAAAGATACATAATATAAGTAATTCTTATTATTTATTAGTATCCGACACATAAGATTCTAACTCATGCGAGAGCACGGGCTGGTGAAATGGTATAACTATAATAGAAGCACAAAAAAACAGGTCCGCTGCTAAATGATAACCCAAACCACATGTTGGTGAAGTAGGCAATTTTTAGAATAAAACCAATATATAAATTCATGAAAAATCTCAGATATATACTAATATGCATAGTGGTCAGATTAAATGACATGAACAACGATATTGGATCACAGGGTGTGTGTACGTTTAGGTGGCAATCCTGCTGCTGCTGGTGAGAAGTGGTCCATGAGTGGTGGAGGAAGGCGCGTAGCGGCGAATACACCATGACATAGGCCGCCTGACTTGGATGGAAGGCGACACATCGTGGAAGTCGGGAGTAGTCATCGCGGCGCTTCCCAAAACCTTATTTGTCCTCCGTTGGTGTAGAATTGTAAGCACGAGGGTTCGAAGAAATACTCTCCCAATCGTCAATGCACATAGGCGCTCGGGATGGAGAGACTACATGGCGGCAGCGCAACAGCAAAAAACATGCAAAAACTGTAACTTGAGCAATTTGCCATGGCCGATAGGCGTTTACATAGGCTTGTCCAACCCTTACAAATTTAAAGCCAACTAACCAAAGTAACCAAAAACTAAAAGTGCAAAAACAAGCTATGCAACAACAAGGCGTGGAGCCAAATTTTGGTGGATTATTCACGAAAGAGCCGCATGCGTGTGGGGCTTACTTTCTCCTCCCTCACATTAGACTTAGGAAGTCAAGAGGATTTTCATATTAGGTATCTCTACCTCCACTTCCACAAGCAAATTGGGACTAAAGAGTTTGCATTTCCCCTTCTTTCACAAATGAATGGAGTTTTAAGATTTCCCTAGGAATTTTAGAATTTCTTATTTGGCCCAAGCCCACATATATTCTAATGTATCATTGCTAAGCACGAGTTATTCTAACTTTTATGAGCATGATTCATGAGTCACCAGATCACGTACACGACGCATAATATGTCTTAGAATTATACTCCATATCGCACTAGATGTGAACTGTTCTAACTCGTATGTGCATGGGTTATTAAAATTGGAATGGAAGGAACTCTTTATTAGGACAAATTTTAGCTTTTCATTATTATAAGGTGGGTAGGGGATGCAGCAAGGGTAGGCGGGCCGAGGGGTGGGGCCAGGGGCGGATCAATGCCCCGGGCTAGGGGGGCTGTAGCCCGGGGCGCAGCATCAATTCCCTTCATGCAAATCTTCCTCAACCATGTAAATTGTTTAATTTTCAGCCTAAAATAGCATGTCCTTAACTAATTAGCCCTCCCTTAATCCTAAAATAGTCTGTCCCTAACTAATTAGCCCTCCCTGGATAGTGTTTCTAGATCCGCCACTGGGTGGGGCGCGGCGCCAGATCCGGTGACGCCCGGTCGGGGCGGTGAGGGAGCCAGGCGACTTGTAGGATTGGTGTCGCATCACTTCCGGCGTGCCACGAACCAGGATTTACTCTTCTTTTCTAGGTGTCATTAAGATGGATATATACGAGGCCTATTATTACAGTTGCATGTTGAATTCGATGATTAATATAACCGTCCAACATTTATTTACCCATGACTCCATGAGCCTAGATAATCAGATGTTCGGTGGTTAGAAATAAGAGTATAGGAAAAAAAAAAAAATACTATTATTAACAATGTAGAACTGACAAATAGGGTCAGTGCAAGTGAGGTGAGATTATTATAGTTAATTTAAGGGAAAGCTTAGTAATTCTACAAATTCAGAAACGTAAATAAGAATCTAGACCGACTCATTATTGCTTTCCCTATCCTTTCTGTTCCCAACGTCGTCTTCCTTGCTAGCACCCACATGTACCGCTTCAAGAAGCTTGGTGGGGACTCTGCTCACAGCCTCACGCTGATTGTCACCGTTGTTGTGTCGCATGGCACAGGCGCCCCCCCTCCCGTTGTCTGCCGAGGCGTGCGATGACGACACCTCGGGCAGCGGCGTCCGTATTACTTGAGGTGGAGCACGGGAATGGGAGCCTGTGGAGTGCGGAGCGAGGAGCTGGGCGCCGTAATGTTTGGCCTTGTCAAACAAAACTAGAGTCTCAAGGGGTTATATAAACGGTTATATATAAACGGTGTGAATATATATGTTTAAGGGGGTAGAGTACATGGTTTTATAGTTCATGGTGAAGTGGACACCATGGCAAACATTAGGGGTCATGCAGACTTTTCCTCATGACAAATATGTCCACAAAGTTCGGCAAATTACATATAGAAATCGTGGTAGTGTATTGTCATCAATATAATAATTAATATCACGATATCATTGCCAAGCTTGGAATACAAAAAGAAATGATACCCACACATAGGATTGTTCTTTTCTAACCCAAACGAAACGGTTGGAGACGATTGAGGGAGATTTTGACTTGTAGGAGATTAAACCCTCAGGCCTCGACAATCGGCATCTTGGTTTATATTTTTTAAAAAAGGAACATGGCCTTAATGTTTGGCCACAACTTCTATTAGGGAAGTACTCCATTAACTGGTGTGCAGCACAGTGCCTCAATACGAATCTCCTTGATGATTGATAACCCATTTTCTTCTTGTACCCTACAGGTGCTGACGGTACCCTGCGCGAAAGTAAACATTCCTGTCCCACCAATAATCGCCAAGTCGCCTCCTTGATTTCCTATGATTTTAAGACTGGACCCCTGGAATCTAGATCAGGAATGGAATATATTTTTTTTTGATAAAGGGAACAATGAAATAATCCAGTAAGCTTTAAGAAGCCAAATCAAGGGTGAGCTATGTGCATTGAATGTAGAAATTTTGTAGATTGCAATATTCAAAGTATTTAAGACAAACAGTAAGTAGTGCCAAACCTTTCATCAGTAAACACTACGCTGCTCCAGTGGAGCCAGTCAGGATCATAGCTCATGCTAGTCTTGGTATGCAGACCTTGCGCACGTGCAACAAGTTTCTTACGAGGGCCAAGACTATCATATATGGGGTAGTCATGAACATTTGTGTAAGCAAACATATTATGCTGCCTTGGGTCTGCTATATTCACTTGGTTATAGTCTGGCCCACTGCCGATCTGGTGCATATACAATATGCGAGTATACATTGTCAGGGACTGTGGATTATAAGCCATAGGGATGAATACATTTGAGACTGCATTGCTGGAACCGATGGTTATCATCTTGTCCTTGAGAGGCTGCAAATAAATTCAATGCAGTTGTCTTCTTAGTATAGGTAAACAAATATTAGAAATGTAGAACAAAGGTTTTGAAAAGCTAACTATATGTAGTACTGTAAAGCTGTAAACCAGACTAGTCGGTGCCAATTCCAAGAAGACATGTGCAACTAAACGTACATATTACATGAACCCATCACTTTTAAATTTATTTAACTGTAACAAATCAGATATTATTATGTACCTTGCAATTTCTTTTTAAGGTCATATACTCGATCTGTTTAAAATTGTAAAAGCACAGATCGCGTTGTCAGACAAGCGATCTTTATAATTTCGCCAATTGTTAATAGTGAATGATTTTTTGCGGCGCTTAAAATAAACATTATTAGGTTTGTATAAAAAGTATCTGCTTATGATTACAATTTTCTATCATAGAGTACTTCAAGGTGAAAAAACATATGAAAAGATGAACGGAGTAATCTAATATGAACTGATTGATATGCTTGATCTATTAGGTGTGGCAGCTCTTTTATTTTATAACTTTACATACGACATAATTTAACTTTACATAATAAACCATTAATGCCTACGTTTATTGTGTACGTGCCAATTTGACGTCCCGTGATTGAGGACTGTGACTATTTATTTTTATTTTTATATTGGTCAACTAATTAATTAATTCAAAGAATCTAGAAAAAACCAAGGGCTCCTTTTTATTAAATGTATTATCTCCTAGCAAGTAAAGGGGCACTTTTTTAGGGCTTTTATTAAAAGTCCCTAGAAGCACCTCCTTAAGAATCTTTTTCTAAAAATCCTAAGACTATATAACTAACCAAACAGAGCCGAATATGTCTGATAATGGCTCGAAATATCAGTCTGTTTCGACAAGGGAGGATAGAAAGTAAGCGGGAAAAAAAAAATGCTAACATCACCTTTGTCTCAATCGGTGTGGTTGGTGGGTACCAGAATGCATGGATACGGATTTCCATGATGTTCCAGGACCCACTTTCTCGTACTCTGCTTGTGGTAGCGCTACCCTCCACAAAAGCAAACTCCCCTGTCCCTCCGACGATAGCCCATTCGCCTTCTAGATTTCCTATTACATTAAAGCTTGAACCCTGGAATCTATAACAAAGGATATAAAACAATCCAATAAACTTGCAGAGATGCTATCAAGGTCTCCTATGCACATGTCACTTATTAACCAATGCATAGAAGAAAGTTCATTAAAAAAAATGCATAGAAGAAATAATTATAGAAGAAAAAAATATTTGGAGCAAGGGCCGAGCTACGTTGCTCAGTGTGCAAAATAGAAAAGACTCATTTTTTTCACCATATTTGCAGCTAGATTTTATAGATCCCTCACCGACGAGACAAGGCTAACCCCCCTCGGATTTGGTCTAGCTCCGCACTTGGTTTGGAGTATATAAGATCAACATTGAGTTACCTTTCGTAGTGATCAAAGACTACTCTGCTCCAGTGGAACCAGCGGCCGCCATTGTTCATACTAGTCTTGGAATGCAGGCCTTGTGCACGTGCAACAATCTTCTTGCCCGGACCAAGACTATCATAGATGGGGTAGTCATGAACATTGGTGTAACCAAACATCTCAGGCTCCTCTGGATTTGCTATAGTTACTTGGTTACGGTTTGTCCCATCTATGATCTGGTGCATGTACCATATGCGCTTGTACTCAGTTGCCTGAGACTGGAGAGGTACAGATATAGACCACCACCCTGTGGATTAGCTTGCTAGCCATGGAAATGATACATATATACGCATTTGAAATTGCATCGAAAAATCAATGTTTATCATATTGTGTTTGAAAGGCTGCAACCCATCAAGCGGATTGCTGTTCTCAGTTTCAAAGCAAATAATAGAATGTAAACAAGGGAATTGTGAAGCCAGCTTCTGAAAAAAAACAAAGAATTTTGCCTCCAGTAGTCCAGTTGCGAGTGAAGAACACCAAGGTCATTTGATACACTTTCCTAGAAGAGTAAAATGCACCACGGATGTCACTTGAATCCATCAACTCTTAAAGTGCATGTTTGGGTCCATCAACTATTCAAGTGATTCAGTAGTTATCCCTATATCATCATTTGGCAGTTGGATCTAATGTGGCAAGTCCATTCAGTAGCTAGCATCGCACATATATGCAATTAACCCCTTTCCTTTTATCCATGTCTCTCGTCCAAGACCATATCCGTGTGGCAAGTCCATTCAGCCACACGGCAGGCGCTATTGCTGCCTGCAGCCGGAGGCACTGATGGCGCGTGCGTGTTTGCATGCAGAGCACCTGCACGGACACGCTGTGGCAGGCCAGCGAGGTCGCCCACACGCACAACCAGCGAGCACGGGTGTTGCAAGGGCTCCGGTCATACGCTACCATCCACAGCCCTCTCGCTGGCCACCCTGCGGCTGTGCGGGGAGCGCGAGGAAGAAGGGCAGCCATGATGGCGTGACACACCGAGGAAGAAGAAAGGGGTTGGATTGTAACATGGACACGTAAAAGAAAAGGGGCTAATTGCATATATCCACCACACTGGTGCTTGCTGAATGGACGTGCCAGATTATATCAAATTGCGAAATGAATGGGTATGAATGTCTAGTGAATCACTAAAAAGTTTGTGGACCCAAATATCCATTTTGATAGTCGATGAGAACCTAGGTGACACACCCACAAAAGTTAATAGACTCCTCATGCATTTTGCTCTTCCTAAAACAAATTGCACATGCATTTAGAGGGATCGGGTTACTACCTTTCTATACTTTAATATTAATTAGTACAAGTCAACTGGAAAGCATACTGATAGCTAGTGAGAGACACATTCAAATAAAATATATGGAACTAAATATTTGATGCACCACATCAATTTCTATATGTGATTTACATCAATTGGAAAGGGAGTCCGAAATGTGAGTGTTGTAATATGAATGAAACTATCCAGCACCTCTTTTTTGATTGCCCTTTTGCAAAAACGATTTGGAGGATTATTTTCTATGCTACTAAACTTACCCAACCTGTTTCAGTTAACCATATGTTTGGTACTTGGCTGCATAATCAACATAAAGATTTTAAGCCGCTGATTTGGGTTGGTGTGGCTGCCTTATTTTGGGCCATCTCGGAGATGTCGCAATGACACGATTTTTAATAAAATGAAATCTAACTCTATTATGCAGGTTATCTTCGAGGGAGCTTATTGGTTGCGCTTCTGGTCCAATTTGCGGCATAATGAGCAAGCAAAAGGACACCCTTGTTGCATTGAGCAAGCAATTGGAGATGGTTGCCTTAGAGATTTCAATAGGGGTGGAAGCATGTTTTCCGTTTGCTTTAGTTCCTTTGTCTATGTTTCGACACTTGGCTTTGCGTTTGCTGTTTCATTTTCCTAAACTCTCTGTAATAATTGGTACGTGTACATCCCGGATGTAGAGGCGGATTGTATTATCCATTATCTAAAAAAAAATACACTGTTCCAAACTATTTTGTTTGACTTTTTTAACCTCTCAAGTTTGACCACTTGTCTTATTAAAATTTTTTGTACAAAATATCACTTCTTTTTGCTATGGCGTGCTTTATTGCAAAAAAAGTTTTTTTAAGAATGACTTAAATTTAACTATGTTTGTATTTTTTTTTAATAAGGCAGTAGTCAAATTTAGGGTAAAAAAAAAAGTCAGGGCAATTATAATTTGGTATGGAGGTAGTATTTCATCTTTTTTTTTTTATGCAGTCATGTGAATGAGAATCATATGGAGTGATAATTGTCAAGGTTTTACAAACTACCTTATGTTATCTCTTACTATCGAATCCGGGGCTCAAGCTCGAGCAGGAGGCGTGGCCCACGTCACCTAATTCTCCGCCCGTCGGATCGGACATGTCAGCGATCCAGATCGTCGCGATGTCGAAAAATTTTTGTGGAAAGGCCCTTACACTTACCGAAAATCAAATCTACACCATCGCTGCTGCCTCGCACAGCTCTCCAAAATCATGGGCTGCCCTCCAGAAGCGTCGGCACAGGCGCGTCTCCGTCATGGCTTCAAAAAAGCGGCGACAGCTTCAGTCGCCGTCGGCTGGCTGCGGCCTCTGCCCGCCCGCCTCGCCACCACGCCCGCGACCTCCCTCATCAACTAGCGGCGGGCGGGCGAGGGCGGCGCGGGCGCACCTGCGGCGCAGCTATTGACCACGGCGTGAGCACTCCTCGGCGGCAACCGCAGCGCCCGGCGCCACGCGGCGGCGGCGAGGCGCGCCCTGCTGGTGCGGCGGCACGGCGGCACGCGAGCGGCCGACCCAGCGGTGGGCCCAAGGGGCCGCCCGGTGACCTCGGCAATGCAGCGTCGCGTTGCGGCGGCGGCGTGGTGGTGGTCAGCGAGCACACGAGGAAGGACCCCGCGGCGCTGTGCGCGGCCTGTCCTGCTCCCAGCGCACCGCCCGTCTCGCGTGGCCCAGCGTCGCTTCTGCCGTGGCCCTGTCCGCCCGGACCCGCTGCCGCCAGCCATCTGGCGCGACCCTCGCTCCGGATTACCGCAGCCTGTCCGCAACTCCCTCGCCGCCGCTCATCTCGCTACAACGGTGACAGCTTGAGCTCTACCCCAAATCCGACCAAGCGCCGCCACCATATGCCGGCGTCGGCAGCTCCGGTGCCCTCCGGTCCCGGGCCCGGCCAGCGCGCGTTCAGCTCCTACGCCACCTCCTGCACGCACGTGCATGCAGCACGCCGCCCATCGCCGGCCCAAGAGCTCGTCCAGGTCCAGCGACCGCCGCTTGCTCTGCGTTCCTGCTAGCTTCATGACGTCACCATGACACTACAACTATGTCATATACTCCCTTTTCTCATTGTAAATAAAACCCAAAATACATAAATACACCACTTCCCAGCATGACCGTGTGTTGGCATCGCCTCGGCTAAGCGAAGCACAGCACGAGAGCGTGTTCCACCTATGGATCATGACGCGCCCATTGCAGCTATGCCTTGGTGTTCATCAGGTTGGACTTCGGACGAATCAGACATAAACATTTTTATCACTCAAAGCTTATTACAAATTATCCCTACTAATTTTCATCAAGAGTTTTATAGATGTAAGTACTCAAATAAAGATAGCAAGTTGTAGGCTTTCAATTCAAGTGAACACTAAATCTATTTAGTTTGTGTTGTCACATATTGGAAACAAAATTTAGCTCGTCCTAATAATCGTTATCTCAGCCATGACATATATTTATTCTTCGCTATAAGTCGTGATAAGAAATCTTCATAAATTTCATCAAATACGCAATCTTAGATCAACTGCATTTCAATTACTCGAGAAAATATCTAAAACCCTAAAGCTTTTTCTATTCAGCTTCAATACTCTATTAACTCTTTAACCATAGGCCAATAAAATAACATGGGTCATTAAAGATGACGCCCTTTTTTTTAAAAGAACATATTGCTTCACTAATATCACTATCTCATCACACTTCTTGCTTTATTAGAGTGAACTAAAAAAAACAAAAGCTACCATGGCAATACTGCACAAAATATTAACCACTAAGAACAACATGAACAGTAGCACTCTTATTACAATCCTTCGACAAGCAAACACAAATTCTACACTGGCGCACTGGCCTGATCCAGTGTAGGCGCGGCAACGCCGCGCCACCGTTCTAGTACTTGTCCTATTGTGACCAACAAATGAAAATACAGACCGTTATTGTTATGTTACTATTAATCGAATGTAGCCCTTTTCAGATTATACCAAAGGAAACATTTGATCATTGTTTCATCAAATATATTGATACACATATAGGTAATAGATAAAGTACAGTGTGCTATTCGAAATTGTAGCCTTTATATGTGGGTAAACTAGCTTGTTTTAATAAATCTATTTGTAATGAAATAGATAACAGTAAGTACAGAATTCTGTAAAAAGGAAATAGAAAGTAAAGCTGTAAAAGTGTTATCATTACCTTGGTCTCAATTGTAGTGGTGTGCCCTCTGCAGAAAAAAATGCTCGGATGCATAATTCCTTTATGTTAAAGAACCCACTATCTTCTGTTGAACAGATTGTGATTGTGCCTTGTGCAAAAGCAAATACGCCTGTTCCACCGACGATAACCCATTCCCTTGAAATCTCGTTTTGATTTCCTATTGCAATCAAACTAGAGCCCTGGAACCTGATTCAGGAAAGTGAAACAATCCAAGAAGATTGCAATGCAAAAGAAGACAAATCAATGACAATTGTGTGCAAGCAAAGGTGCCACCAAATAATAAAATGGCTACAAGTATTTCTAAATTTTAGTCAACGAATATATATATATGCGATAACATTGCATAAAAAGCCTACACATGTTATAGAAGGGAAATTTCCGAATAATTAAGATCAACAACAGAGTACCAAACCTTTCTTCGCTGAACACTATACTGCTCCAGTGGAACCAATCATCATGGTCTAGACTAGTTTGGGTATGCAGACCTTGTGCGCGTGCAACCACCTTTGCGCTGGGGCCAAGACTATCGTATATGGCGTAGTCATGAACATTGGTGCAACCAAACATCTGAGGATGTTCTGGATTTGCTATAGTTACTTGGTTATGGTCTGACCCACTGATGATCTGGTGCATGTACAATTTGGGATTATCCACGGAACTGTCGCCGACAGTTGAACTGCCACTGGGGCCTTCATTTATTGACAAATGGTTGAAATGCTGCACACAAATGAAGGTACAGTACGTTCTCCTTTTTAGTGTTAATACAATATTTTCCTGTCAAAGAATAATACTAAAAGACAGGATACGCTAGATCAAAGACATTGAAGTTAATGTAACCGCAGAAATTCTAATCATTAAAATTTTCAAATCCGCCCTTAGCTTGTCCCAACAGATGGCTAACATCCTAAGCAGCCGAATACCCTCTTCTGCTCAAATTTACCTGGATTACTTCTGTCAGACTTCATCATACTAAGACCCACCAGTCAAGATCATGGACATAATTCACACCAGCAGAAATATAAGCCATGCAAGGAGGGATTACGTACTACTGGAGGGAGACTAACCCACAGTAACTCAGCGTTCGCTGCACTAGGAAGCTGCGTGCGGCTTCAGGCGGCAGCACGAGGGTTCCTGCCACACCGGCGAGTGCAGTCTCTCCTCTCCGTGAGGTGCAACATCTGGCTGTTATATCGCCCCGGCCATCACGTGGTCATCATCCAAGGAGCAGGCCAAGGTTTCCTTGCCCGTCGGATGGTGTGGAAGATGTGCATGTTGCTCAGCCTGTCGCCGCAGCAAATCGCAGCCGGCACATTTTCAACCACTTGGGCTCGCCTATCCGTCTGGCAATTCCAACCCAAGAAGAGACCTGGGTATCGCGGTCTTCGGTGCGGACCAGCACAACCAAGCAGCCACCATGCCATCTGCCACAGCTTCACCAATGACTTCCACTGCCTCCACCACCAGCTGTCTCCTCGGTTCCATCACCTGCTTGGGTGTCGTGGGATGTGTCGCGGCTGCTGCTAGTTGTTGGGCTCCTTCCATGGGATCGGGGAGGACATCATTGGCTTCGTCGACTGCTCTCCACGCTTCCAGCTTGAGGGGCGAGCTGCTCCTCAAGGGGCGGGGTAGATGTCATGGGGGCAGACAGCCGCCTGGGGACATGCAATGGCCAGCTGAGGAGGTTCAGTTTAGCAATTAAAGAGTGGTTGAGAGTGCTTTAGCTATTATTAGTAATTAAGAGAAGGTAAAGGGCCATGCGAGAAGTTAAAGGGCTGGGCGCCAGCTGAGGGGATAGAGGGCTGGGCGCCAGCCCCTATTTATATCCATGTCACCAGGTCTGATGAATCAAGCAAGAAACAATGAACAAATTTATCTCCTAATCTCATCCCCTTCATCCTAATCTCACCTCCTCCCCCTGGTCGACCAGGTAACAGCCCTGGCACCATTACTGGCACCTTGGTGCTATCCTCCCTATCCCTCATATGAACTAAGGTTCATAACAGGTTTACAACATTATGAAATAAAGAAATGCAAAGAATTGGATAAATATAAGCGCAATCTTCTATATGTATTGAAAACAATAGAATATAAATTCCTATTCACAATTTAATCTCATTTAGCTTTGGTATTAGCTATTTTAGTATCCATCTGTTAAATGCATTATGTAGACGGAGAGCAAAAATGATTTTTTAATTTGTATGTTTAGATGGCGATAAAAGAGAGGTGATGAAGGAAAAATAAAACATGCATATATACTTCCACCCAATCATGTTAACTTTCCAACTACAAGAGAAAAAGTAAGAGATTTTAGACCATTCCTTACCACTTCTAAATTTGAGCCTGGGTCATTTCTCAGTTGGTTAGGTAAACGCACTGCCAATTTCTCTACTGTATGCTCTAGTTGGTTAAGCCAATGTATGACAACCCCTATTGTAGGTCTTTCGTTTCTGTTATCTTGGACACAATCTAAGGCTATTTCAACGCATCTCCTCACTTGATAACATTCAGCTGCCAGTGACACACAACCTGATGTTGCCTGAAGCCTTTTTCTCCAATTTTCATACAACTGCAAGATTAGTAAACATAACAATTATAACAAAAGTGCTGCTGTCAACTTTGAATAGTATATCTGAGGAACCCTTATGAATCAGAAATTCCTTACCAGTTCAATAAACTCCTGGGAAGACATATCGTCTTTTTCTGTAGTAGCCAGCTTTTCCAGTAATGATCCTTATCATTACGACCCCCAAACTGAAAATATCATACTTATTGGAGATTAATTTGTTATCAATGTATTCTGGAGGCTGGTATCCGCTGCATGACATCATCAACGATGGATACAAATGTTTTAAGAAACCAGTCTGGTTAATTTAGAAACCAATGACTCTACAAACATGGATTCAGTTACCTCGTTCCTACCGGAGTCTGTGTAGTTTGGGTCTGGTCAATGCGGATGATCTTTGATATGCCAAAATCAGCAATTTTTGGCACCATATTCTTGTCTAGTAATATATTTTCGGGCTTTAAATCCAAATGGTACATTGGACTTTCCAGTCCCTCGTGAAGGTATTTCAAACCCTCACAAGTACCCTTGATAATTTTGTAGCGCGTCTGCCAGTCATGGCCACAGCGTTCATCTATGTGATCAACAGAGAGAGAGAGAGAGAGAGAGAGAGAGAGAGAGAGAGTAATTTAATCAGTCTATATGCTAATAAAGAACATTACTGAATAAATATGACAATCTTACCAGTAAGATGTTTTTCTAGACTTCCGTTGTTCATATACTCAAAGCAGAGACCTCTATGGATGTCTTCAGCAGGAATCAATGTTCCACAGAAGTCCATAACTTTATGCTTTATTTCGTAGCAATAGCCAATTAACTGTACAATATTTGGATGCCTGAGTTTCCAAAGGTTTCCCAGCTCCCTCATGAATATCTGCTTGCCATCATCTTGTCCATGCAGACGAAGAATTTTCACAGCAATCTCTTCCCCGTTAAGTAGACCCTAATCAACAACTCTATAATTAAACACATCCTTGATGGTGAAGGCTTTCTTATACACATTAAAAAGTACAAACTAAAATAGGGTAGCCTGGTTCATTACCATATTTTTGGTCATACTGAATATTTTTTAACTGGCTATTGTGCCAACTGGTGCTTTTATAAATTGTTGGAACCGATCGACTTGAACGTGTAGTTCCCACCTGCCCGAACCCCGGCGAGTTGAACCAATCGACTTCTTCGATGCTACGAACGGTGACCATGCTCACCATGTGAACCGGGAACGAGAAAATAACAAAAGTACGAGATATGTTTTGCCCCAACACCCGCACACATTTTTATTGAAGCCTTTTGCTTACATTATATAGGCCTGGGGCCTTGAGCTCCTCCCCCCGTTGCTATGAAGTTCCCATGGCAATCCTACTAGGATTCACCATGAAACATGCAAACCAACACGCAACAGGGAAGGACACCGATTTTGACACGGTTTAGCTAGGCCTGTGCACATCTCCAGATCCTCCTAAACTCTTTGTGTCCTAACTACACTAGGACTCCTAATAGGACTCTAACAGGAGTACAATAGGAACATGATTAGGAAACTATTATGCCTAACATATATAATATTATTAACAAAAGAGAAATGCAGGGGGCTGGTAGTAACGGAAAACTGCATGTCAATAATCTGCAAAATCTTAGTTTGTGACCAGATTTGAATTGCACTACTATATCTAGAATCAATGTCTCGACTCCCATTTTTATTTTTAGAGGACCGGGCTAAGACACTCTGTGTAAATGCCCGATGGCACTAAGCGAATTTTTGAGATGTTTTTTGACTTTCAGATGTTTTTTTTTTTTTGAGATCACGCCTAAGCGAATTTTTCATTAAGCGAAAAGAACTTTTTGAATACAGAAAAGCGAGGGGGACGGCAGCCCGCGGTTAACGAAGCCCACCCAAAAATGACTTCGCACAATTGTGACTAAAAGGGAGGCACGCGGAACCTACACCTTGTTCTCCAGCCCAGTCAAGTCCCGAAATGTCCGTTCAAAAGAATCCGGAATCGCTCATGACTTTCAGACGTCGTTTGTCTACAAAAATAGCATCTGTACTCAACAAATGACTTTCAAATGTGGCCCACATAAGCAACTTCCCCTAAAAATAGCATTTTTAGAGATGGTTACTTAATACTTATGTACAAGTTTGAAAATAGAACATTTTTAGAGGCAAACCAGACAAAAAAACCAGCCTTATTAAGAGAGGATGCTCATGTAGCATGTCTTAGAAAGTAAGCCCAAGGCCCGTCAGCCAACGCCATTTATGCCAAACTCAATGCACTACTTTTGGATAGGATGTCGCACTAGCCTTTCAACCTCTTGGTGTTAGAGAGTTAGTTGGAGTACTTCAATATTCCCAACAACATCCCTCTTAACCTTGAACACACCCACTTCACACTGATTGCTTTGTGTCCCTTCAACAGGTCTGTCAGAGACCAAGTCTCATTTGCTTTGATGGACTGTAACTCAACTTCCATGGCTTCCTTCCAACCCTCCTCGTCTATCTTCAATGCTCATCGGCTCATCAGCTGTGAGAATACAAACACCACTATACTCATAATCCTCGATCACATCAATATGATCAAATAGATCCATTAGTGTTCTAAAACGCCGAGGACCTCCTTTTGAATCTGCTTACTGCCCTTGAATTGGTGTGACCCAATCAATACTTGATGCATCATATGGGGTATTTGTAGCTAGTGTTTGTAGGGAATTAGACCCCAAAGATCCTCCTGGTGACTGCTGCGAGGAACCAGGCTCGAGAAACCCAACAGCCTGGCTCGCTGGTCCTGAATTGGCCTCCTGTGCTGTTGTTGGATCGTCTAAAGTAACTGTGAGCTCAATTTCAAATTGTTCAGGCTTGTCTTGAACCGCTAGAGAGCCAGCCCAATCCCAGCCTTGGTCTTCTTCGAAAATCACATCTATATGGATATGTTGCATCGTTGACACAAGATTTAGCATCCTATAGCCCTTCGTTCCATCTTTGTAGCCAATCATCACCATCTTGACTAATCTACCAGATAGCTTGGTGATGCCAGGACCAATCTGATTCACATGCCCAATGCAGCTGATAACTTTGAGGTGATCAACTCTTGGCTTTTTACCATACCAAGCCTCATATGGTGTGACACCATTTAAGCTTCTTGTTGGAGTCAGTTGAGAATGTATACTGCTATTGTTGCTGCTTCTCCCCAATAGCATGAAGGAATATTCTTGCTCTTCATCATGCACCTGGCCATCTTAACCACAGTCTGATTTCGATGCTCTACTGCTCCGTTTTGCTGAGGGGTATATGATGTAGCAGTTTAGTGCTTGATGCATGTCTCATTGCAAAAAAAATACTGAACTGAGTTGAAATGAATTCACCACCTCTGTCAGTCCTTATGCCTTTAAATTTTCCTTCTAGTTCAGTCTCTCCCTTTGTGTTTACCTTCTTCAAATAAGATAGTGCTTCACTCTTGGACTTGGGCATCTCTACCCACATGAATATGTTGTGATCATCAACAACCATTAGAAAGTATGACTTGCCTCACGGAGTTGGTGGACTAATCGACCACACAAATCGGTATAAAAATAATTCAAGCCCTTTTGAAGCACGATATGTGGGGGTCACACCTGCCCCTCTGGCCTTCGCCGTCCGGAGGCGGCGGGAGGAGGGGCGAGGGTTTCCCACAGGGTGTTCTACTGCGAAGGTGGCTGGGAATCAGCCCCCGTCCGCCTCTCCTCCGCTAGAGTTGCTTGGGGAGATGTGCGGGGCGGGGATGGAAACGACACGTAAACGCAGTTGGGGAAAAGAGTAATAGATTTGATTAAATGGCCATAACTTCGGCCACCAACTCTCTCCCCTTTTCCCCTCGTAGCCCATACTCGGGCATTTATAGGGAGTTAGGGAGTTGGTAGAACATTTTACAACTCGATACATGGTAAGTAGGTGTCCCTATACCTTGACAGTGGGCCTACGCAGGGGCAATGGTATTCCGCCGCCGCTTGAGGGCATTTTAGTAAACTAAGGCGATGACCTAAAGCCCTTAGGGTTTAGCGCGGTTCCGACGCGGCCTCCGCTTTTGGTCCTTGCCGAGGCCCTTCGCCTTGGTGCCTCCTCTGCTCGGACCGGGGCTTTCGACCGACGCTTCAATGGGAAGTCACCATCTTGCCTTGTAGCCGGGTGTCTCGCCGCGGGCGCCTCCCTTGGTTAGGATGCCATCCCCTCCGATGTCCGGACCTCGAGGCCTCCTCCGCCGTCGATGATCACACCGCGCGCGCATGACTTGTTGAAGGGGGACTTGGTTGGCGGCGACGGGGGCGCTCCGGGCGAAACGCCCCCTCTACGACCTGCGAAGGGTCCTTCGGCTCTGCTGAGACATCAGGTTAGTTTGCAAGTTTTTTGGGTTGCTTGGCCCGTCAAGTCGAGGGCTGCGAGTCGGGCCGGGGCGCGGTCGCCCTCCCCAACGAAAGCCCCTCGAAGGTGCGGTTCCCTCCGCGGAGGGCCGAAGCGGCCCGAACTTAAGCCGGAGGGCTTCATGGGTCCCCGTGATCGTGTTGGACTCGTGGGCCTTTGCCCGCGCCCCCTGGGCTGCTCATGGGCCTCGCGGACGGGCCCCGGCTCGTGTGGGGTCCGTTCACGCAAGATGTGGCCGTTGGGGGGGCTGGATGCCGTCCGCTGATTTTGCGGGATCCGTTGCGGTGGAGGCCGCGTGGATCTCGGGATCCGTTGCGAGGTTTCGGGCGGAACCGTGCCCGCCCCTCCTCCCCCTATAAATATGCGCGTGGCGAGGGGGCGCTTCGTGCTCTCGGCCGATTTGCTTGCCCGAGCTGCTTCTTTGCTCTCTCGGTTCTTTGCGAAGGTCTGTGAAGGTCTCTGCGAAGGTTGCCGCGGGGTCGTTGCTAGTGCATCCCAGTTTTACGTTCTCGGTTCCTACGTGCTTCAGAAGGTATGTCTAATTCTGTTGTGGTTTTGCTTGTTTGCGAAGGCTGGGGTGGGGCGCGTGGACTGATGCCTCGGTGTTCTGGTTTGGCTTTTTTAGGTACCTCCGCGAGATGGTGATGCCTCGAGTCAAGGAGACGATGTTGAAGAAGCCCTTCATGCCGAGCTTTGACTTCCCCGTCAGCCGATTACGAAGGCATCGTTGAAGGCCCTAGCGGACGGCGGCGGGGTGGATCGTTGCCAAGAAGGCTCGCTCGCCCGAAGGGGGGAGACCCATGCCGCGTCATAATCGGACGAGGTCATCATTTTCAAAGGAGTTTCGAACGCCGGGCTTCGCTTCCCGTGTGCACCTTCGTCCTAAAGGTGCTTTGGAGGGTTCAACCTCAAAACTTTCACCAACTCACCTCGTCGTGCTTCCAGCGTTTGGCCACTTATGTGTGGGCTTGCAAGTCAATGAAATTTGGGGCTCGCGTGGGCGGCCGTGGCCACCCATCTTGTCACATCCAGCCTCGCACTATCGGGACTACACCGTCGGCGATCCCTTCGGCTCAATATGGCATGTGCACCTTCATCCCTCGCCCGGCGTTGAGGCCCGGCTCCAGCCCGAGAAGAACAAGTGGGCCCTCGATTGGGTCGAGCACGGTTCTACTACCGCGTTCGTGACGCTGAGGGTCTTTATGGTGCTCCGGCCGAGATCTCGGTTGCGAAGCCGAGGGTTGTGAGACGCTCGCGCTGCCGGCGGGTGGCGGACACCCTCCGGCGAGATGTCGGTTAGGTGTGTACGAGGACCTGGTGGAGGAGTTTCTTGGTGTCTTTAGTCCATCCCCCGTGGCGGGGAGGCGTTTGTCGAGCTGGAGGAGTCAGAAGTATGCTCGATGGGGCCGAAGGCCCCGAAGGTGGATCTGACGACGGCGAGGTGGCCTGATCTAGTCGGGGATGCGGGGGGGGGGGCGAGGCGCGGTTTGGGCGCCTTGTAAAGGCGGAGGCCATCAAGGGCGCTGAGGCAATCTTTGGGCAAACTCGAGATGGGAGAAATCCCGAAGATCCGAGATTGCCTCGACGATCGTCGAAGGGTGAATCGTTTGTTCGGTCTTCTCGATGGGAGTATGAGGATTGGCCCTCGGTGGCCGATGCGGAGGCTGCGGCGTAAGAGGAAGAGGGGTTCGGAAGGGCGAGAAGCGCTGAGGGCGCGGCTCGTCCCCCCCGTGGTCGCGGGAGCGACTCCGGCGACGCCGCGCGGCGGGCCCCTTTGGCGTCGGCGGCTGCGCGAAAGGGCGGTGCCGTGGAGGGAGGGGTAAGGCCGCGGCCAGCGGTCACGATTTCCGGCGACGAGGAGGAGATGGAGGAGGCGGCCGCGTTGGCGTCGGTGATGGGGGCCTCGGAGGCGACGGCTCAGTATGAGGGCTTCGAGGAGGGGAGGAGGAAGAGGCCGAGGAGGACGAAGGTGACCCGATGACACCTAAAGGGAGGTGGAAGCCTCGGACTTGCCTCCCGCCGCCGTGGCGTGGTCGGCGTGTGCTGCTGCGGTCGGGGGCGCATCGCGGAGGCCGCCCCTGGTCCCACGGCGCTCGTTAACGAGGGCGCGGAGGGGCTCAGGGGCTCGGGGTGCCTTGTCTAGGAGGAGGGCAGGATCGTAGATGTTCCGCCGAGGTGCGGGTGCCGCTGCGGTCTGCCGGCAAAAACCTTGTGGGGCTCCGTGGTCCTAGCAACCTGCCTTACATGGCCAAGTCGCTAAGCATCGGCGACCCGGCGATGGAACTGCATGCTTTGGGATGGACCTCCGCGATTCACACCGAGGAGCACCCGAGGTGGAGCGGAGGTGGAGCGGAGGTTCATCGGTCGGGTCTTCGACCGGTTCAGTTGCGAGATCGAGGCGAAGGCGCTAACCGATCCCTATCTCGCAGTTGAATGAGGACATCAAGGTTAAGGCTGGCGGAGCTGCTCATTCTTCATCAGAGCGCCAGTATTCGCGAAGGATGGGAGTCCGTAGAGCACAAGGACAAGATGAAGGAGCTAAACAACACGCTGAAAGAGAGGGACGTGGAGATTAAAATTAAAACCCAGGGGCTCCGCTGGGGGGTGGTGGCGAGGCTACGGCCCGGCAGTGAAGGACCTAGAGGCCAGGGTGCAACTCTGACGGCGGAACGAGGAGCTTGCGAAGGGGCCCGGAGGCGCGCGGGACCCAGGGGTGCTGCCAGGTTGAACGACCTGAACCTCGGCTCGGTGACGCTGAAATGAAGGCCGCCAAGGCTGCCTTTGATAGCTTTCTTCCGGCGTCAGGGGCTACTACCGCGGGCTACCTGCGGCGGCGGCGCATTAATGCGGGGCTCGGATCCGTAATGAGGTGGGCGAGCTTGGCTCAATGATGGAGAACGCAGCGTCCAACTTTGGGGCTAGCACCGCTGCGGTGGCCATTGAGGGCGCCCTCCGTTACCTGGACTGCGAGCACCGGGGCAGCTGGCGCGTAGCAGGGATGCATTCTTTCCCAGCGGAGAGGGCGTCAAACCCTTTGCCACGGACAAGGAGGCTAAAATGTTAAACCGCGCTTCCCCGGCGGTTACGGTTCCAAGGAGGCGGGAGGTGGCTCGATTTCGCGAAGGCTGAGATCGCGAGAAGGCGGTGAGTGAATCTTAATGGTACTTCTTTATTCGTCCATTCGCTCCGACATTTTGCTAACACCATTCTCGTGTGTTTTGTTGTGCCCTTCGCGGAGCGGGTGCTGCTTTGGGCGAACCTCGCGGCGGGAGTACCTCCGGGACTGCTGCCCACGCCGGCCAGGTTGGGGGCTTTAGGTTCGCCCCGTTTGCCCGCCGCGGCTCGGGGCAGCGGCGGTTTCCTCCGGTTATGATCGAAAGCTGCTCTCATCCGCACTTCCGGCTGCCTCGTCTCCTCGGGCGCGACGAGGCGCCACCGCTACCTCGCGACCGGGCCTCCGGCCGACACCGCTGCGGCTTCGGCGGCTCCCTTCCGCTGCTCACTTTAGAGACTGCCTCCGCCCGGCTAGCTGCCGATGTCGCTCGTGATCCGGAGGTGTGATGCCCGGATGTGCTTGCGCTATTAAGTTTGAGAACAGTTTGATTTTGGTTCTACTAGCTACTTTAAGTTGGTGTGCTACATTTGGCCTTCGGGCGCTATATTTGTTCCGTGCGTGCTCCCTTGTGAGGGGGCTTCTTAAGCTTAACACGGCTTTTTCATTTTTTGGGCGTTGATGTTTTGGTTGGGTGGTGCTTGCTCGTGCGGCGGTTGAGTTGGATGCGTCGCGAAGGGTTGTCTTCTTGGCTGGTGATGAGTTTTGATTCTTTGGGCTTACCATGCGGGGGCTGCGAAGGTCACGTGGGAAGTGTTAAATGTGGTGCCGCTGATGATGAACCGTCAGGATGTGTTTGTTGCGGGGTGAGAGTTGGGTCCACGCTATGGTTTCACATCTGGGCTGCCCTTCGATCACTTACGGTGGTCTCGGGTGCGAAAATATGATGCCGCGAATCGGGCCGATGGCCTTGGCGAGGCCACGATCTTTGGATCGCCCGGGCTGCTCGTGTTTATATTCGGCGCGGAGGCTGGCAGGTTGGGACCTGACGACGATATTGAAGATGAGGAGGCGGTGGACATCGTGCTTGGGCGAAGGGGCTGTTTGTTGGACGCCGAGGGCCGGGTGGTTGTGCCTAAGCGAGAGCCCGTGGAGTTGGACCATCGGGATATCACGAAGGGTGTTTCGTCGGCGTATTGGATGGTGAGCTTCCCTTGGCTTTACGCGCGCCATTGTTGTGGGGTCCGGTGTGCCTTGCTGGCGAGGGTGTTGGATTGGGCGTTATGGCGGGGGTGCACCGGGGTGATGGGGGTGAAACAGGAGTTGGAATTGAGGTGACGGAGGTTGAGGGGTTTGTTGAGCGGGTGGCCTCTGAATTGGTTGACGACGTGTTGGAGAGTGTTTTGTTGAGTCTCGCGAAGCGCCTGTGCTATGATTTGTAAGGGATGGTGTTGTGTTGTGTTCTGTTGTGCCCTTCGCGGCTCTTTTTTCCTCTTACTGATATTCTCATTGGTCCTTGTGGTATGCATGTTCTTCGTTTTGTACGGTTTGCGTAACTTCCGCGTCGCCCTTTATGCTCTTGCGATGCTCGCGAAACACTCATCCTGTAGCGAGGTTCACAGCGATGGTGGCTTTGCGAATCACTTGACACGAATTTTCAGCGATGCCCCCTGTTTTCTTTGCCACGGGCTTAGGTGGATGAAAAGAATTTTCAAGCGATGCCCCCCCTGTTTTCTTAGCGAGGCTCGCGAAGCCCTTAGGTAGATGAAAAGAATTTTCAGCGATGCCCCCTATTTTCTTAGCGAGGCTCGCAAAGCACTTAGGTAGATGAAAAGAACTTTCAGCGATGCCCCCTATTTTCTTTGCGAGGTTCGCGCTTTTCCAAGATGTTGAAGTATGCTTTGTCAGCGGAGGAGCCCTTGTCTTTATTAAGATAAGTGACTTATTCGTGTACAAATGGATTGGTCCGTGATCATTGCAGACATGCGCTGGGTTCCCTATTGAAGCTAAAATCGACTGGGGTCCGATGGAGGGGCTTCGCTGAGTTGTGTCGGGGGGTCCTCCGTGGTTTCGTGACCTAGGCTTCTCTTGAGCTGGTCAATGCGGTGTCGGGAGTGACGGTTTGGAGGCTTGCGCCGAGTGCCCTTCTTGTGGAGCTTGTTGACCCTGGCGGCTTTGTGCTGCCGAGCTGCGTAGTGCCCTACTTCGCTGAGTTGCTGTGCTCCGCGTCCTTTTTCTCCGGAACTTCGATTCCTTTGGTGAGACGCCGTGCCGGAGAATGTTACATTCTCCATTGCGGTGTCCCTTTTGTGGCTCCTTGTTCGCTGGGATCGAGCGCGCGGTTTTCTTGATGAGCTTCGTATGCTAGGTGCGCGAAGAGCCCTTGATGCACTGCTAGTTCCTATTGTCGCGGTGGCCTTTGCAGCTTGTTTGTGGAAGGTGGGTATTCCCCCAGTTGGCCTTCGTTTGTGTAATGTGCAACTGAGCAGGATTCTAGGATCTTTGCGGATGTGGGTTCCGGGGCTGCCTGTTTTGGCCATCCGCCTGGGCTTCGGAACGCGGCGAGTGTGGCTGGGCTTACATTTTCCATCGAAGTGTCTGGGGTTCCGTTCCGAAGGGTTCTAGAGGGATTCTTGCGAAGGCCTTGAATGCTCGCGGGTTAAGTGGCCGATGGAGCATGGTTGTGCTGCAGGCTTTGGGATGTGGTGCTGGGTTACTGTTTACTGAGATGAGGGAAATGAGGTTGTGGTGGTTTACTTTTATAGCCACGGGCCGACCGCGCTTGCTATGATCGAAAGTACGTGTGGAGTTAATGGGGTTGATATCTGGTAGTTGGGAGTTTTGGGTTTGGGTTGTACGGTCGGAGGTATGCAAGGAGTTAATGGAGCTGGTGCTTGGTGGTTGGGAGTCTGCGACTAAGTTGTACGGTCGGAGGTACGTTCGGTACTGAAAAATTTTCAGCGATGCCATCCACTTTCTTTGGGGAGGCTCACCTAACACTTAGCTTGTCTGGAAATTTTTCAGCGATGCCCCCTATTCTTTTTTAGTGAGGCTCGCAAAAACACTTGGATTAAGCTTAAAAATTTTTAGCGATGCCCCTATTCTTTTTAGCGAGGCTCGCAAAACACGTGGATTAAGCTTAAAATTTTTCAGCGATGCCCCCTATTCTTTTAGCGAGGCTCGCAAAACACTTGGATTAAACTTAAATATTTTCAGCGATGCCCCTATTCTTTTTAGCGAGGCTCGCAAAACACGTGGATTAAACTTAAAAGTTTCACAAATGATGCCCCCTTATTCTTTTTAGCGAGGCTCGCAAAAAAACACGTGGATTAAGCAAAAGTTTTTCAGCGATGCCCCTTATTCTTTTTAGCGAGGCTCGCAAAACACTTGGATTAAGCTTAAATATTTTCAGCGATGCCCCTATTCTTTTTAGCGAGGCTCGCAAAAAACACGTGGATTCGCTTAAAGTTTTTCAGTGATGCCCCTTATTCTTTTTTTAGCGAGGCTCGCAAAAAACACGTGGATTCGATTAAAGTTTTTCAGCGATGCCCCCTTATTCTTTTTTTAGCGAGGCTCTCAACACACTTGGATTAAGCTTAAAATTTTCAGCGATGCCCCCTATTCTTTTAGCGAGGCTCACAAAACACTTGGATTAGTTTAAAAATTTTCAGCGATGCCCCCTATTCTTTTTAGCGAGGCTCATAAAAACACTTGGATTCGTTTAAAAATTTTCAGCGATGCCCCCTATTCTTTTTAGCGAGGCTCGCAAAAACACGCGGATTAAGCAAAAGATTTTCAACGATGCCCCTTATTCTTTTAGCGAGGCTCATAAAACACTTGGATTAAACTTAAAAATTTTCAGCGAGGCCCCCTATTCTTTTTAGCGAGGCTCGCAAAACACTTGGATTCGTTTAAAAATTTTCAGCGATGCCCCTATTCTTTTTTAGCGAGGCTCACAAAACACTTGGATTAAGCTTAAATAAAAGAGTGGCCAGCTCGTGATCATTACAGATATGCACAGGATTTTCTTTTGAAGCTAGGATTAGTGAGGGTCCTAGTGGGTAGCCGTTGTTGTGTCGTGGAGGTCGCTTGCTGCTATGGCGGTCCACCCCTTCGCCGAGGCTGGTTGACGTATTGCCAGGAGGTGCCGCTAGCGATGGTTGTGCTGAATGCTCTTCTGTGGAGACCGGCCGTTTTGATGTTGATGTCCTCCGGCTCTGCGTCGCGCCTACCGGCCTTCTTGACTTTTCGGTGCTCCCTCTTGACTTGCCCTCGCAACTTTGATTCCTTTGGTGGTTTGCCGTACTGGAGGATGTTACATTCTCCATTGCGGTGTCCCCTTCGAGGAATCTTGCTCTGTGGAGTCTTTGGAGTCAAGTCTTTGAGCTCTCTGCATTGTAGGCTTCTACCCTTGCGAGGGCTCTCCCGCATCTCTTAGGCGGAGGCGACGACTTTCCCGATTCGTCCGCGTTTGAGCTTTGTCTGGAGGTGGAGTGCCTCAGGCCCTTGCTGTCGTTGGATTCGAAGCTGCTTGAGTAGGCCGTCTAGCGGGAGTTCGGTGCACAGCTAGCGGCGCGGAGGTTACATTTTCCATAGCAGTGCCGCGGGGCGGTATTGGATGTCTTTGGTGGGATTCTTGCGAAGGCTCGAAAGGCTCTTTGTTTCGGGGGTTTTGGGATCATGGTGCTTTGCTACTCTCTCTCTGTCTCTGTTCTAGTGTTTGTGTCTTGGGCTTTACGGCTGACTGGGTTTGGAGGGAGTTGGGGTTGGTTACATAGCGGTGAACAGGTTCTGGGGGGTGTCTTTAATGCATTAATGGATGGGGAATCTAATGTAAATGTGGAGCGGGTTGTGTTATGACTTGATGGTTTGGGGAAGTAAATTGTGCTTGCCTGTGTGTTAATTTATCTTCCGAGGTTACCATTGGGTGCCCCTTCAGGCGGGCCCTGGCGAAGGTGCCAGGGTGTCCGGCTTTTGTTTGGCCTCCGCGCGACTCAAGATTCGGCGAGCCCCTGGCGAAGGTGCCAGGGTGCCCGGCTTTTGCTTGGCCTCCGCGCGACTCATACTCGGGTAGGCGCGGGGTGAGATTCGGCGAGCCCCGGCGAAGGTGCCGGGTGCCCGGCTTTTTGCTTGTGCTAGAAAAATCCAACTTTTTTCTTGCGGAGGTTTGGCCGAGCCGGGCGGCGCTTTTTGCTTTGCCCCGGCGGGGCCAATCCTTGTTCGGCGGTTGTGCCGATGAGGGCGGGGCGTTACCGGCCGGCCCCTTTCGGCATGTTTCCTTGATTCATGCGACCTTGATGGGGAAAAGTCACGCATCTATTGATTATGGGGTCTTTGTCTCGTTAAAAACCTTTGCCCCTTTGCAAGGAAAAAGAGTGCAGCCCCTTGAGTTTTACATACTGACTTGCTTCGAAGGAAAAAAACATAAGGAAAAAAAGAAAACGGACTGGGAAATTACAACTATCTTACAATCTCTGCGAATGCTTGTGCCAAGCTTAAGCTAAGGGTAGTACTTTTGGCGGTCATCGACGTTCGGTGTGTGGGAGGTCATGGCCTTCGAGATCTCACAAATGGTAGCGCTGGTCTTGTTGTCTTGGTGATGAGGTATGGGCCGGACCACTTTGGCACGAACTTGCCGCCATCTTCACGTTCGGCTTCACGATGAGTGCGAAGTCCCCTACGGAGAGGCTTCCGGCGGGTTCACCTTCTTGTCGCGCCATCTTGTTGTTTCTTGTTGGTAGGAGCGGAGGTTGAGCACGACTTGGTTCCTTGTCTCCTCCACGAGGTCCTTTGATAGGCCTTGCCGTGTTGGGAGGGGGGTCTCGAGGGTTGTTCTTGGGGAGCCGTGGGGTAGCTCCTCAGGGAGCACCGCCTCTTCTCGAACGACAACTTGAGCGGTGTGAACCGTAGCCCTGCATTCGAAGGTGTTGTGCGACCACATTACGGGGTGAGCTCTTGGCCCAGTGCCTCACGGGCCTTGAGTAAACCTTCACAATGATTCCCTCAAAATGGTAGCGTTGGCTCTTTCGACTAAGCCATTAGATTGTGGGTGTCGCCTTGGCGCAAAGTGTATCTTGGTTCCAATTTGATGGCGAAGCGCTTGAAGGCCGCGGTCGAGGCCCGAGTACCGTTGTCAGCTGTGATCTCCCTTGTGGTGTTCGAAGCGGCGGGCGATTTGTTGCGGGAAGAACTTTTACGCGAGTGCGAGGTTATGGTGGCTAATGGGCGAGCCTCGATCCACTTGGTGAAATACTTCGATGGCTACTACTGCATAGCGAAGGTTCCCAGGAGCCGGTGGCGTGGCCCCGCAGGTCGATACCCCACATTTGCGGGGGGCCATGTCGGGCGAATGAGGGTTGTCGGAGCCCCCGGCTGTTTGAGTGTGGTGAGCCGTCATCGGCATGCCGCGCGGCGTTTGTCCGGTTCGATCAGCGTCGTTGGCGATGGTGGGCGGTAGAATCAAGTCTGAAAACTTTCCCGACCCGGGGCCCTTGGGCGCTATGCGCTCAGCAGATCCGCCGTGCACTTCTACTAGGATGTCGCGGCCTTGGCTGAAAGGATATGCATTTTTAGCGATGGCGCCCGTCACGAAGAAGCTTTGTAGAGGTTTTCCCTTATCATGCGGTATCCTCGCACCTTACGTGCGATCCTTTTTCCTCTTCTTTGGATTGGGGTTGAAGTACCCCTTGATGAAAAACTATTATCCGGACCCTCCGGTCTTTGCTACGTATGGCGTTGACTAGCCTCGGTTGCGGAGGTTGGGTGTTAACGAAGGAGGTTACGAGGATTTCATAGAACACGTCCGGAGGTAATGGTTCTGATCTTGGCGCGGCTTTTTGCTAACTTCGTTGGCTTCACCGTTGTCGCGCCGGGATTGTTTTAGTGGTGATGCCTAGAAAGAAGGCCTCTGTTTTTCGATGCGGATGAGGTATTTCCGGAGCTCCGGCCGCGCACCCCGGGTATCCTTCTCCACTTGGCCCGACCGACCTCGAATCTATTACGATGATGGCCCTTCACGCGGACACCGCTCTGCGAGCTTGTTGGCGCTAGCAAAGCGCCGTACTCTGCGACATTATTTGTACAAGGGAATTCTAGCCTTGCTGCATATCTTAGCTTGACACCGGATGGTGAGATTAAGATGGCCGCTACGCCCGCCCCGTGGGCTCCCGAGGCTCCATCGGTGTATGTTGTCCATATCGGATCGAGCTTATTTGCTTGGTTGTATATGTCCGGGGTCCAATCCGCCCGCACGAAATCTGCGAGGGCACGGGACTTTATGGCTGTTCTACCGGCGAAATTGATTGCGTGATCACCGATCTCCGTGGCCCACCGGCTATTACGCCTTGACTCGGGATTTACGAAGATGTTGTCGAGAGGGAAAACTTCGAAGGTACCCAGTTATTTCGTGTTGGGAAGTAGTGCTTGAGTTTTACGGCGGCCATGACGGCTAGCGTGAGCTACCTTTTCGAAGCTACGTGTAATGCTTGCTTCATCCTTCGAGGGTTTAAAGACATAATAGATGGGCAACTGCTTTCTCTGGTGGCCACCTTCGGCTTCCTTTGCAAGTCTGTGTGACCGCGTGAGGAGATCTTTACATACAACAACGGCGCCGCCGCTGGTTACGGTGTAGTGAGGGTGGTGAGGCTAGAGAGGTAACACTTGAGATCTTGAAGGCCTTTTTGCTACGGAGGCCCCCCCAAATGGCTCCGCGTTCACGAGGATTTGGAAGAACGGTAGTCAGCGTTCTCTGGGACACGGAGATGAATCGCTTAGTGCGGTGAGGCGGCGGCGGCGCTACGTGACTTCTACGTTCGTTGGGGGTTCCATGTCGGTGATTGCACGGATCTTGGCGGGGCTGGCCGATCCCTCTTGTGGAGCGTGGCAGCCCAGGGCGCTTACCCTTCGACTCCGAAAACACACCAGCGGGGGTTGAGCTTGAGCACGGCTCAGCGGAGTTTTGCGAAAAACTCTATTGAGGTCGGCTATGTGGTCCCAAGCTTGCTTTGCACCACTATATCATCGGCGTGAAATTTGAGACTGTTTTGTCATCCTTAAAGACCTCCGCGGTCATCCTTGCGAAGGTGGACCCTGCGTTCGCGAGGCCTTCCGCCATTCTTCGGAAACAATATGTGCGAAGGGAGTGATAAAGCTTCGTCTTTTTTCCTCATCGTCTGTGTTCATCCGATTTGGTGATACCACGAGAAACATCTAGGAGTGATGACATCTCGCACCGGCGGCGGCGTCGATGAGGGTGCTAATGCGGCGGGAGAGGAAAGTCGTCGCCGGGGCAAGCTTTGTTGAGGCTGGTGAAGTCTACACACATTCTCCATCTAGTGGCCTCCGACTTTTCCTTAGTGAGGCTTGCTTTCTTGACCAAGACCACATTGGACAGCCAGGGTAGGGTACTTGACCGGCCTGATGACCTTCGCATCTAGAAGGCGGTTAACCTCAGCTTGCGCTGCGTCCTTCCTTTCCTCCGACATTTGGCGAGCTTTTGGGACCGGGTGCGCCTCGGGCTTCACATGCAGATGGTGCTCAATGAGGCTTCGATCTACTCCTTGGAGATCACGATCTGCGACCATGCAAACACATCGGCATTCTGTCGAAGGAATTGAACAAGCTGCTCTTCGGCTTCCGGCTCTAAGAGTGTTGAAATGGTGACTTCTTTCGTAGGGTCGTGAGCAAAAAGCTTCATTTTCTTGGTCTGCTCCATGGGCTGGGCTCGCGGAGGCTGCTTCGGAACGTCCTCAGGCTCAGGCTTATCTTTTTCCCTTTCTTTTTCTTCTTCGAGGGCGTGGACATTTCACGGCCTGGCGCTACCCCCTCCGCTGCTCTTGCCATGTCACGGTCTCCGAAGGCGGCTATGACACCGTTCTTGATGGCATTTTCATGCGAGAGATACCTCGGGTGGAGCCTTATGCGGCATCGAAGGCGTTTGTGATACCCGACCAGAAGATGGCATTGTAGTTGTAGTAGATGTCCACGGCGTCAAAGGTGATGTTCTCTATGCAATGGTGGGGCTCCTTTCGAAGGAAACAGGTAGGGTGATTTTCCCCTAGTGTACTCACTTGCTGACCTTGAAGCCAAATAACGGGTTTCCTGGAGGGTCAAGCGAGGCTCTCTGTCAAGTCCCATTTTGTCGAAGGTGGAGCGAAAAGAATATCTGCGGAGCTGCCCATGTCCACTAGCACCCTTGTCACTGTCCAACCTCCGACATTAGCCCCTATGACCATGGCGTCTGTGTGTGGGTAATCCTTGAGCCTCATGTCTCTGGCATCGAAAGCGATTGGGACGTGAGACCGGTATTTGTTTTTGTGCGGACCCTCCGCTGCCACGTGATGCACTCTTTGGTAATGCTCTTTTCTCTAGCGCTTGTTCCCGTGATCTTCGTTGGATCCTTCGGTGATAGCGAGGATGATTCCATAGGAGGGAGGTGGGTTGATGAACCCTTTGTATTGGTTTCTTGCTTTACGGGGGGGGGTGGGGGCAAAGTCGGAGGCGGAGGTAGGCTCGGGATTTGGTATTGTGTCTGCTGGAGGCTCTGGAGGATGGGAGACGGTGTAACGGGGTTGGCGGGGGCGGGGGGGGTGGTGGTTCTGGTATGGGTTTCTTTGGAAAGGCTGGGTAGTGGAAACACAGGATGGACGGGGCTCCGTGTCGATGGGGGTGTAACTGTAATGGTTAGTTTGCGGAGGGGGGGAGGTTTTTTGGTGTGATTCACTTGCCGCTGTTGGCTTTGCGAGGCCAGCTCCTTTTCCATGGCCTCTTTGCTCTTAAGAAAATAAGTACGATTAGCTTGGTGGTATGGCCCTTCGCTTCTCCGCAGTACAGACAAAACAATGGTCTTTGCGAGGCCCTTGGGCGGCTATCATAGGGCTGGGTCTATGTTCTCTTGGCTGGTTTTTTGCTTGGGCGAGCTTTGCTCGGCAGCGCCTGCCGGGCGGAGGTGCGGTACAATAGCTCCAACCCGGGCGGGTCTGGGCGGGGCGTAACGTCTGGCGGCGGGTATGGGTCCCCACCTGCGGTAAGGCGGAGTTCGCTGGTAATGGGGCATAGGCCTGAAGGCGTCGATCTTCGCTTTGTGGCTGGTGTCGGCTCTCTATTATTTCTCCGCGATTTCGCCTGGCGGCTCTTGAAGGTCTTGGGCTGCCTCCTTTCGATCTTCGAATGGCGCGGGCGGGCGGAGAGCGCGCGATAGCGACCATGATGACGGCCTGGTCGGAGACCCCGGTTACGGCCTTGACATGTAGGAACCTTCGCCACCATTCTTGCGGGGGCTCGTTAAGCTGGATGACATTCAGCGACTCCATCTTTGTTGATGTATGTCACTTCTGAGGTTGCTCCTCACGAGTTCGCTAAGAGTGCAGCTCGAAGGTCGGCCCGGGCCGTGTCTTTGCCCCCTAGCGGGGAGTGTGCGATGCCCGGGGCTGTGCGTGCCCTCGCGATGATGACGAAAGATTTTGCCATGGTGGTTTCCGTCCCCCAGCGGCGGCAAGCGCAGCTTAAGTAGGTCATGATGAACTGCTTTGGGTCGGTAATTCCGGTGTATCTTGGCGGTGTTGCTAGGTGAAAGAAGTGGGCCACTCTGCAAGTCGGCGGGAGCAGGGACAAAGGGTGATCTGGGGTCGTAGTGCGGCTGTTTTGGCAGATTTTGCTTGGCGTGTAGCGGGTTACTCTCCGCGATCGGGAGGAGTAGGAGTAGAGCTAGGCGCGAAGGTTGTCGGTGTTGCGGAGGGCCTGGTCCCGTGGCGGAGCAGGGTTCGAAGGTAGTGGCGCATGGGCCGGCGGAGGTGGGGGCGGCTGGCGTTGGAGTGGAATGGACGGGTTGCGGGATCTCGACAACACCTCCGGGGGTCCCTTGTCTCGGCGTTCCGGTAATGTCTGTTTTGCTCTCGAGCCGGGCGAGCTCTGCCACGTGTGGCCCGCGGTCTTCACGTGGATGGCCCTCGGCTGCCTCCCGATCAAGGCTTTGGAGCGTCTCGCTTTCTCGGATCTGCGCTTCCAACGCTCCCGAGGGCCTCGGCCCCTGGGCGGCTTCATCTTCTTCATCCTCGGTGAAATTCCCTATCGCCGCGAGAAGGGGCCCCACTGGCGGGCGGGCAGCTGTGGATGTTGTATCGGCGGTTGGAGGACCACGGGCCGCGCCTCCCGGGCCTCGGCGGAGGCGGAGGTGCGCCGCGTCCACTGGTGACCTCCGAGCCATCGGTTCGCGGAACCCCTGCTCCAGAAGGCGCGACCCTCGGCTGGCCCGGAGACGGCGTTGTTGGCTTGGTCTTGGACTTCGACTCGCGGGGGTCCCCGGCCCCAGCGTGACCGGATCTTCTTTGCGGAGGCAGCTCTTGGATGATGGGGGGCGCGGTTGATTGTGCGGCGCTGCGTGTTTACTAGCATGGCTTTTTGTAGTCGGTCCCCATGGTCGGCGCCAGGCGTGGGGCTCACACCGCCCCTCGGCCTTCGCCGTCCGGAGGCGGCGGGAGGAGGCGGGGGTTTCCCACGGGGTGTTCTACTGCGAAGGTGGCTGGGAATCGGCCCTGTCCCCTCTCCTCCGCCCAGTTCTTGGGGAGATATGCGGGGGCGGGGATGGAAATCGACACGTAAACACGGTTGGGGAAAAGAGTAATAGATTTGATTAAATGGCCATAAATTCGGCCACCAACTCTCTCCCCTTTTCCCTAGCCCGTACTCGGGCATTTATAGGGGATTAGGGAGTTGGTAGAACATTTTACAACTCGATACATGGTAGGTAGGTGTCCCTATACCTTGACCAGGTGGGCCCGCACAAGGGGCAATCTGGTATTCGGCCCACGCAGGGGCATTTTAGTAAACTAAGGTGGCGACCTAAAGCCCTTAGGGTTTAGCGTGGTTCCGACGCGGCCTCCGCTTTTGGTCCTTGCCGGGGCCCTTGCGCGGTGCCTCCTGCTGCTCGGCCCCGGGGCTTCGCCCAGCGCTTCCAGCGGAAGTCACCATCTTGCCTTGTAGCCAGGGTGTCTCTGCTTTGCCAGGCGCCTCTCCCTTGGTCAGGATGCCATCCCCTCCGATGTCCGGACCCGAGGCCTCCTCCACCGTCGATGATCACTGCGCACATGACTTGTTCAAGGGGACTTGGTTGGCGGCCTTCGAAGGCGCTCAGACGAAACGCGCGCTGCCCTACGACCCTGCGAAGGGTCCTTCGGCTCCTGCTGAGACATCAGGTTAGTTTTTAAGTTTTGGGTTGCTTGGCCGTCAAGTCGAGGGGCTGCGGGACTCTTGGGGGCTGGCGAAGTCGCCCTCCCCAACACGATATGAGCCCGATGCAGGAAACGGGTCTGTGTTGTTTGCCAATGATACAACCATCACAAACTTGCTCAACCCTGTGAACAACATGCATCCCTGACACCATGTTTTTCCTACCTGGATCCTGTTTAGGTGACCAAAACGTGCATGCCACTTCCAAGCATCATCATCAATCTTTCATAACAAGCAAACTAGAGATATTGAACTTAGCTTGATGGTATAAAGATGATTAGATGTTCTTGGATCGAGATCAACAACGTATCTTAATGATTGAACACCCTAAGCCTTGTTTCAAAGAAACTTCCCAGCCTTTCTCTTCAAGTTGGCCTAGACTGATTATATTACTTTTGAGCTTAGGAATAAAGTAAATATCAGTCAATACCTTGTGCTCCTTCTGTCGTCCTTGAATCACCATTGAACCACCGCCTTGTATGTTGGCAAGTGGATCCATCGGCAAATCGGAATATACCTCGGACCTCCTTGTCGACATGAGAAAGCGTTGATCGGCGGCCGGTCATATGATTCTTGGCTCACATATCTAACACCTAAATCACATCACGGAGAGTCAATTGGCACAACCATCTCTATCAAATGCACCACCTGATTTGTCAAGCGAACAGCGGTGCCCTCGATGGCCATCAACGGGGCGGATGATCTCCCCTGCACCAACCGCGATATTGGCTTCTTCGGTGCTTCTCTTCCTTTCTCTGCTTCTTCGGTCGATTGCGATCTTGTGTCTAGTGGCCATAGATCCCATAGTTCTTTCATCTTCCTTTATGTCACGGTGTGCCCTCACGAAGTCGACTTCACACCACAAGAGTTGCTTGAGCCACGACCATCGGTGATGAGGTGCTTTGCCTTTGCCTTGATTGTTGTTGCCTCCTTCCTGGCTGTGATTAGATTGGAAATGGTTCTTATGCTTCTCAAGCCAATCTTCATCTGCTAGTAATAGACATCCTTCCTTGTCGATGTCTGCTCAACCTTGACATCAACTCTTTCTTACGCAGCACGAAGCCATCCCACTAGGTCTTCGACTTTGAGTGTTTTGAGATCACAAAACATCTCAATGGGATACAACAACCTGATTGAAATGGCAAAACACATAGAAACTTCTTGACAATCCGAGGTTCCTCGATAGTCTCACCCTCTTGACTTCGGTGGTGACAAGATTGGTGATCCTCATCTGAAATCTTCTACCCCTTCTCCTTCCTTGAAGCCGATATTCTCGAATTCTTGTAGGAGTTTCTAAGCACCGACTTCTTTCACGCGATCTACTCCAATCCTCCTTTGTCATGATTTGTCTCCCACGCCTCTTTCACGGACTTCTTCACGCCGAGAGTGGACGACATCGCTTGGCGCTGACCGCATCGGCTCTCCCATGGCGGCGATCTTGGATCGTTTGACATTGTCTTGGGATCAATTGCCTTGATTTGCATCAACATCGCCCTCCACATAATTTGTCCGCCAGTAAGCATTGGCCACATGAGATTGCTCTCCTTGGCGCGCCGTGTTCTGGTGGTTGCATCATCTCCGCCCATGTCTTCGTTCTCCTCTCTTCACCTTCTAGGCGGCATTGCGCCTTGATCTTCACTGGACCGGAGCGATACCACGTGTTGAAACCGATCGACTTGAGCGTGTAGTTCCCACCTGCCCGAACCCCGGCGAGTTGAACCAATCGACTTCTTCGATGCTACGAACGGTGACCATGCTCACCACGTGAACGAACGAAAAATAACAAAAAGCACGAGATATGTTTTGCCCCAACACCCGCACACATTTTTATTGAAGCCTTTTGCTTACATTATATAGGCCTGGGGCCTTGAGCTCCTCCCCGTTGCTATGAAGTTCCCATGGCAATCCTACTAGGATTCACCATGAAACATGCAAACCAACACGCAACTGGGAAGGACACCCGATTTTGACACGGTTTAGCTAGGCCTGTGCACATCTCGGATCCTCCTAAACTCTTTGTGTCCTAACTACACTAGGACTCCTAATAGGACTCTAACAGGAGTACAATAGGAACATGATTAGGAAACTATTATGCCTAACATATATAATATTATTAACAAAAGAGAAATGCAGGGGCTGGTAGTAACGGAAAACTGCATGTCAATAATCTGTAAAATCTTAGTTTGTGACCAGATTTGAATTGCACTACTATATCTAGAATCAATGTCTCGACTCCCATTTTTATTTTTAGAGGACGGGCTAAGACACTCTGTGTAAATGCCCGATGGCACTAAGCGAATTTTTTGATGTTTTTTGACTTTCAGATGTTTTTTTTTTTGAGATCACGCCTAAGCGAATTTTTCATTAAGCGAAAAGAACTTTTTGAATACAGGAAAACGAGGGGGCGGCAGCCCGCGGTTAACGAAGCCCACCCGAAAACGACTTCGCACTCGACTGTGATTACAAATAAACAATTGTGACTAAAAGGGAGGCACGCCGGAACCTACACCTTGTTCTCCAGCCCAGTCAAGTCCCCGAAATGTCCATTCAAAAGAATCCGAATTGCTCATGACTTTCAGACGTCGTTTGTCTATAAAAATAGCATCTGTACTCAACAAATGACTTTCAAATGTGGCCCACATAAGCAACTTCCCCTAAAAATAGCATTTTTAGAGATGGTTACTTAATACTTATGTACAAGTTTGAAAATAGAACATTTTTGGAGGCAAACCAGACAAAAAAAACCAGCCTTATTTAGAGAGGATGCTCATGTAGCATGTCTTAGAAAGTAAGACCAAGGCCCGTCAGCCAACGCCATTTATGCCAAACTTAATGCACTACTTTTGGATAGGATGTCGCACTAGCCTTTCAACCTCTTGGTGTTAGAGAGTTAGTTGGAGTACTTCAGTATTTTTTTGTCAAAGCTATTTTATAGAGTAGCTAAATCATTAAAAGTTGCTAGTATTTTTTTTTTTGTTAATCACTTGGAGATGCTCTCAGGGTCCGTTCTTTCTCTGTTGATCTCTCTCTCTCTCTCTCTCTCTCTCTCTAATGCACATTTCTCTCATATCCAACGCCAGGGCCGGGCTAGGGCCATCCACTACAGCAAGGATAAACGGGTTAGTTGCGGGCAGACAGGATCTAGCACGCAACAACTCGGATCCAGGTGGGCATACCACCGCTGGGATCAATCTGGCATGCATCGTCATGTTCCCACCATCCACTTCTATCTACTAGACATTGCCTATGTACTTGTTGTTGATGTCGATTCGGGTCACACAACTAGCATGGGATAGGACACCAAAGGCTATACAGCCAAGTACACAGCGAGAACGCCCTAAAACAGCAAGACTGTTTAGCTATCCTGTCGCCTAATCCTCCATCACCTATTCTTCACCTAATAAGCTCTTGAAAACCTCCCAAAAAGACCCATTAGGGTGGGGCACTACGATATTTCTCAAGGGTTGGCAAAGCCACCTAGAACACTGTGAATCTTGTATGAGAGGCGCCGAATAGCAAGAGTGGGAAAAGGTATGACAATTAGATAAATATGGTAGTATATATATTTTTTCACGATTGGAAGTTGGAATACTAATCGGTTGTATTCCTCCATTATGTATCGAGGGAGTAGTCTTATGCTAGTAGAAAACAAGTTGAAGATAGAATCCACAAGTTTAGCAAGACGAAAGGTGACTTTTCATTGAGTTGGAATCAATCGGGTCACGGACAAGGAAACCGACCTGGTCTGTTTTGGAAACCAGCCTGGCTAGTTGGAGTCCATTATACGCTTTCGCACATTTTGCTGTCCACATATGACCCCCGTTTGGAGGTGGGGATGACAGGAATCTAAAACCATGAAACACCAAATAGCACGATGTAACATACTTAAGTACTTAACCACCCACCTACACAAAAAAAGTACAGTTGCTCCCGTTCGATGTCAAAGGAATTGATCTCACGACTGTCCTTGTTGAGTTTCTAGCAACACTCAATTTCCCCTTCAAATATTTGGGACTACTTTCCGTTTCTAGTATTCGGAGAGTCGATTTCCAGCCACTTGTAGATAAATCAAGCATCAAAATCACAAATTGGGAGGACAACTTATCTCCCTAGACGACTGTAAAACACTACTCTCCTCAGCCCTTTCATCGCAGCCAGTTTATAATCCTACTACAATGAGAACACCAGCAAGTGTTCTCGAAGAGATTGACAAGAAGTTCCTCTTGACAGTGACCAATACAATTGCAGGATTAAACTGCAAAGTAAAATGGGTTAAAGTTTGTATGCCATGGATTGGCATCTTAAAAACCTTAGAAGTTTGTAAAACGGTCCCCTGGAGATCTTGGCATCTTAAACCTTAGAAGTTCGCAAGGGCTTTACATCTACGATGACTATGTTTTGAATGGAAATCAAAAAAATAAGCCATGGATCTAAAAGGACATGAACTGTTCGTGTGTCTTCCACAAAAATATCCACTGGCACAGGAATAACCAAATAAGGCACTTTTTAGCCCCCCTTTGGGATGCAGGAATTGTGAAGGAATTTCACTCGAATCAGTTCATTTTCATAGGAAAAACTTAGGAAACGTGAAATGATATCCCACAGTCCAAAGCGGAATTTAGACTTCAGCATTGTTGCAAGGTGAAGCTCCAAAGGAGGATTTAGCCCCGAGCAACTTTAAAATCACAAAAAGAATATCACATACTATTAAAGGAGTTTAGCTGCCTATGAATTTTGAAGACTTGACCACGCATTGCACCCGACCCCTCGCGTAGATCCAAGGGGCACGAGGTGATAACCACTTTGGGAGGTGGGAGGGATTTGCAAAATTGTGATTAGAGCAGGTTTTAAGTGTAAAATTACCTAACTCTTGGATCAGCATCCTGTGGCCCCGATTAGAAGTGTGCATGGTTCCATATAAAGTCTGGTGTGCACATGATACGTTCTCTCTCTATATATATACATATATACATATATATACACATATACATACATATATATATATATATATATATATATATATATATATATATATATATATATATATATATATATATATATATATATATATATATATATATATATATACATATATATATATATATACATATATACATATATATATATATATATATATACATATATATATATATATATGAATCTTCCTAAGTTAAACGAAGAGACGCAACCTCTCCTATTCTTGGCAAGAATAATATCTGGTAGGCTTCCAAACTTCGCTGGTGGGAGAAGAAGAGAAAGGTGATGTCCGTTTTTTTTTGTTAGGCGCCTGCACTCCCTCCCTTCTGTTTTAAGTGGCGCACACTCGTTTTTGAGTTCGGCCGATTTATCTGGCGCTGTGAAGATATGGAGAGTAAATTAATTATTTGCCTATTTGGTGATAAACCAAGTGTCATGCATTGGCCAGCAATGAAGCGTTACATGCAACCACCTATCAGCGATGAGATATAATTAGCGGCAGGGCTGCATGCACGGCTGTAGTCACTCAACATGCATGAAGTTAATATGTTTCTTGGTCTTTGGGATTAGGCTCACCGCTCCAGATAAATCGGAATGGAGGGAATAGTGGCTAATTCATGATGCATGCGTGATAGCTAGTGGGGAGGGGCAGGAGGCAGTATCGGTGGAGCACCATGGGTCTGCATTTAGTACGGCATGCGTCGAGAGGTAGGTGAAGAGGCTGGCATCGTGTGGGGATGCTGATGTGTCATGGCTGCATGTCGTGTCAGAGGATTCCCCTAGTGGGGGTTACCCATATAGGTGTAGTAGATTAATATACAAAGGCAGTTCTCTGCTTTGAAAAGAAATATTATTATTTGTAGTGCTTAGTGAACAATAATAAGTCCCACTTTGACCAACAGTTGGTCATTTAAGTAATTATGTGCCAGTTCACATCCCTTTATATTACAAACTATTATGTGCTTACTATTACGCAAGTACTCCCTCCATTCCAAATTGTTAGTTGCTTTGACTTTTTTTGGTTCATCCTTTATATTACAAAGCGACTTACAATTTGAAACGAAAAAATGCCTATTTATGTTTGGGTTTAATTACTTTGTTTTGTGGTATACTGTTATCACTCTAAATCTTTGTATATAATATCTTCCGTTAACTTGCAATGATGACATATATAAGTACTTGAAAGGGTAGAACATTGTTTGTCTGCTATATTTTTTGTGGTCTACTTAAACAGTGTTATAATTGTACATGATGCTTGCCTTTAAATTATTCGTTGATCAAATATATTCAATTATTCATGAATAAGCTTCCTCAAAAAGTAGCTTATATTGTGTTCATTTTAAGTCCTCTCAGAAGCTACCTTTTCTAATATGCACCTTTTTTGCAAACTACACAAAGAATCCAATATTAATGATTGACAATAATGCAAACAAGTCAAAATACACGTGTTCACCCTTAGTAGAACAATTTCTACTATGTTAAGCCGAAAAAAAAAAAAAAAAAAAAAAAGACACACACATTTTTCACATATGGTTGAACTTGAATTTTATGGTTTGTATATAATCTGTTCATCAAATTCATCCATACTAACTAAAGCCCTAATTTGATGATCCATCACTTACTTTTATCCACAAAACTAACACTACATAATGAAATGTATAAAATACAATTTGTTGGACGATGTACAACGATTTGGTGCATATGCATATTTGTGTGCGCGCGCATGTGTGTGCAAGCTGTTCTGCTAGTAGTAAGTAGGGTTCATATTTTCCTTAACAATCAATATGTTGTAGGAAGACACTACTATGATTCATGATATATAAAAGAGAAAAAAAATGACATACCTTATAAACTTTTCCAAACGTCCCACTACCAAGTTTAATTGAGTAATCCTTTGTAATTTCTTTTAATGAATCCAATGACATGGCTCTTGGTGCCCCTCAGAATGGTTGATATTTTCCATGCTATTTTACATGTCAGCCGGACACGATTGAACCCCCAAACACAACAGTCTGCAAAGAAAATAACAGTAACATAATATGGAAAACCCACTTAATAGATGCAAAGTGGTAAGCAACATATCAAATGCAATATCGTTTTGATTTAAAAACAGACAACATCGCAGATTTTTTTTGAAAATAAAAACGGTCATTATACCACAGCGTCAAGAAATAAGTCACTAATCCCTACTACATGATTCATTTTGGTGGCGGGCGTCTGAGATTTATGGAGGCGGGCAAAGGCGCCCGCCACCAATGTAAGGTCACGGTTAATCACACATTAACGGAGGCAGGCAAAAGTTTTAAAAACTCCCGCCACCATCGAATCATTAACCGCGGCGGGCAAATAGGGGCGCCTGCCACGGTTAATTTTTTGGGTGTGTCTTGTAAAATTACCGTGAATGAGATGCCATTACAATGTTTTTGCACAATGTTGTCAATCATCCGTATAAGGATGGCATGGCGTGGCTCAATGCAATCAGATGGAAATGGCATATACACATTGGAGTGAATTACATGGGGCCAGTGAAGGTGACAATTGTATTCTAGTGAATACTTTGTCAGTAGGGTTAGATGAGAGCAACTATGAACTGATTATTTTGGTCAAGTATGTTATCATGATCAATCTTGCCTGCTTTAGAAGAAATTAATGAGTAAGATCTATGCTTAGTGCATTAAGTTGAGTTCATGTTGTGTACACTCTCTATTTCTTACTTGTCATATTAGTTTTGTCCTAGATCAAACATTTCTATCAATAACCATACATTTTTTTTAAAAAAAACTTGAATAGGTTAACAACTAAAGATTTATGTTTTAAGGTTCACTAATATATTGTTCATATTGTGTTAAACTACATGATTTGGGGGTAATATATATCTGGGAGAACATAAAAGCAATTAGATCAGATTTATCTCATGTTGGACATTCATTTGGTTTTGGATTGAATTAGATATTGGATTTTATTCTTAAATTTCAATTACACTTAATTATATATATTTAGGAGCAACACCACATCCATTTTTACTGTCAACATAAAAGTTTCGTTTTCTAATAGGATGTCCATACATAGAGACTAGGATGGTTTCTATGACCATTAATTAGGGCACCAACTAATCAAATGTTGAAGTGACATTGAAATTAACAGAGGAAGAAAATGGTTTCATAAAAGAGAAGAGGAAACTATGGCTACACGAGATCCAAATAGAAAGAGATGTGATAGGTGGATGATATATGAGGAAAGATATGTGATTAGACAAAAATCTAGCATAAAAAAATCTTGTGTAGTGTATGTATGACTTAATATGTACAGAAAAAAAGCATATCATAGTTTTTTTTGTTTTCACGTGCCTTATTAATACCTAATGAAATACATTACTACAAAATTCTTTTTACGTGACACCCCCCAAAATCCATCCATGGCGGGCACAAGTTTTCCCCGCCAAGGTTATTTGATGAAGCCAGCCTACCACGGTTAACAATCTATTTTACGTGGCGGGCATTCTAACGTGCTCGCCATGGAAAATCAATTTTCCATGGTGGGCACCTTTAAAAGCCCATCACCAAAAATCGGTTCCTAGTAGACGGTCCATCTCGGGCGATTCGAAACTTCAGTGTATACATACCAGTGCTAGGGTTTCAGTTACGAAAATCCAATCTCCCTCCCTCCGGCCCGAGCCAAGCGCCGCTCTCCTCCCCAGCATCGGACTCCAGCGCTCTCCTACCACGCGAGCCACTCTCCGGCGCTCTCCCTTCCCCACTGCGTGATGCTCTCCCTCCACCTCGTCTCCGCTGCCGCCATCTCCATCCCTAGTGCGTGACGCCTCCCTTCCCCGATCCCCCATGGCGCGCGAGGGTGCTAGGAGCGAGGGGCAACGGCGGCCGAGATCGGCGGCACGCTGCCCCCACGGCGGTGACGATTAGGACCCTCGATTGGTACGTATGCCCCCGTCCCGACTCTCCTCTCTCGGGCCATGGAGGATCCGTTCTTCATCTCCCTCGCCCTTGCGGATCAGCCGACCCGCGATGGCGGATCACGCGCCCCATTTCAGCGGCAACGGCGCATCCAGGCTCCTCGCCCGGCTTCGGCGATGGCGGCGGTGGATCAACTTGTCCTTGCAGATCAGCTCGACCCGGTGGCGGATCCAAGCTCCCCTAGCTCGGCGACGGCGGATCCAGGCCCCGGCGGTGGATCCAAGCGGGGCGGACCCTCGGCGGCGGATCTAGGGTTTGGAGTGCACTCACCGGCGGGCCCGACATGGGCTCGCCCGGTGGGCTCATGCGTTTTTTCAGTGATTAACCATGGCGGGCATTTGGAATGTGCCCGCCACGGTTAATGGATTAACCGTGACGGGCTCTAATGCCCACCTTGGAAAATCTCGAATGCCCGTCACTGAAAAATTTTTCTGTACTAGTGATACCAAAGACAAAACCTCACCTCTGTAAATCAAATTTCAGAGGCGGAGAGCCTAAGTGCTCGCCACTAATAGTCATGCAACTTTTAGAGGTAAACCTTTTAAGATCTTACTTAAGTCTTTTCGGTCCAGTGAAACTATGCCCAAGGCCTACCCTTGGCGCATCAAATTTTTTATGTATATAACCACTTCATCTCATTTTCCTTCATCTCTCTCTCACAAAGCTCTGCCCCTCTGCCTCCTCGGATGTCGTTCTCACATGAGCCCTCAATCTCCCTCTGCCACCTTCTCTATTTAGCGTATCTGGGCATGGTGGACTATATGGGTCCATGAAGGATAAATCCCAAAGGCATCACCAAGGTGGATGCCTTGATCGTGTGTGGCATCTAGAGTCCTGTTACAAACCGAACGGATTCCGCGGCGGTGACACGATCGGCTGTGATCTTGAGGCGGCGGCAGCGGCGTTGGGGCAGTGATGACGTCGAAACGAGGCGATCGGCGGCGATGGCGCCGGCAGCGCGTGGCGCTGCGGTGCTGCGCTGCGGGGCGGCATGGGCGGCAGCGTGGGGAAGAAGCGGCGTGTCTTGCGCTAGGGTTAGAGAGAGAGAGAGCTGAAGACCGGTTGTTTGAAGTTACCCCTTTATTTTCTCATTAAGATTCAACTGATTACATCCCCTTGTATTTATTTATTTCCTAAATATTTATTTCCTAAATAATTATTACTTAATAATGAAGTAAACGACGGCAGATGACGGAGCAGGGCTGCTGCAGCCCTCGTGCGTGCATGCGCGCATGGCCCTTTTGGCCGGCCCATCACGGCACGTGACAAGTCCCCATCATTCTAAATTGATACACATCCATGTCATCTTTGGCTGTCGTCATAGTCCTTTGCATGTTCCTCACAATGTGCAAGACAACAATGGGGTGGAGAGACCCGCTGCCGACTATGTCTCCCCGATGCTAGCAGCCTAGCACAACGATCTTGGTGGCGGGCTCGAGAACATGCTCAACAGTGGGCTTATGGTTCCTTCATTTTAACCTCTTCGTAGAGATGGATGACGTTACGACGTATATAAATTTTGATTAAATCTTAGTTCTTTCAAGCTTTTCTGAGTCACACTAATAAGGTGAGCAAGATTATCTGATGTAGAGGGCCTGTTGTGTGATAAGCTGGGTATTTGGCTATGGAGATTATTTCTACAGCTTGGTGGAGCTCAGTAGTACAGAAAATCTTTTTACGTGACACCCCTAAAAAAACTCGTGGACGGGCGCCCAGTTTGTCCACCGGGGTTAGTGCCCCGATTAATGGTGGCGGGCATTTTTTATTTTCGAGGCGGGCAGGGCACTACTGCCCGCCAGAAAAATTGATTGACCGTGTCGGGCATTTATAAAAGGCCGCCACGGAAAATGCAGCCATTTATAGAGGCGGACTGGTTATAGACGCCCACCATGCAAAATTCTCTAAAGCCCACGGTGAAGTCCAAACCTCCCTCCCTATAGAGCCATATATATACGACACTCTAGGGTTTCTCTCTCACCCTCTAATTCTTTTCTCACCTCCCTCTCTACACTTCTCCTCCACGCTTGGCCCTCCTCCCGACCACGCACCAGCACGCGCCGCGCTCCCTACCACACGCGAGTGCCATCCCTCACCACCACGCGCCGAGCGCTGCCCGTCCCTCCTCCTTGTGTTGGCAGCCGACGGGCGGATCCAAGGCGGAGGTGGGTGGCCGACGGGCGGATCCAAGGCGGGAGCGGCAATCGACGGGCGCATCCAAGGCGGAGTGGCACCAATGGGCGGATCCAAGGCAGGAGCGGCAGCGGTGCCATGACGAGGAGGGCGCCGGCCATCATGAGGAGGCTTGGATCCGGAGATGGTGGCGGCTGCGAGGCCGGATCCACCGCTGGCGAGGGTGGATCCACTCGTTAATTGCGGCGGATCTCGGCAGCGGCTCCCTTGGCCTCGACCTCCAAGCGGCGCTCTTGGGCCTACCTCTCTCTCCTCGGCGGTGCCCGGGCGCGGATCGGCGGCGGTGTGAGGCCTGCACCTAGGCCCATGCGGCCCGGATCCGGCTCATGCGGGCTTTTTTTTGTTTTCTCAATTTATTAACCGTGAGGGGCAAAAAGCGCCCTGTGGACCGTTAATCCTGCATTAAGCGTGACCCCATCACGGTGACGGGCACATTTGCCCGCCATAGTAAGCCAAATCCCCCGTTATGGTTGGACCCTGAGGGGGTGGCTTTGTGAAGGATGGGCTAGAGCTTCCACCAGATCCTATTTTTGGCGGGAGGCAGGTGGTTGGTGGGAGCTAAGACGAGGTCGAGCTTAGTGGAGCATGCTGGCCTATTAAAGCTCGGTAGAGGCCTCTGATTGTCGAGAGGGTGGTGGCGTCCTTTGGGAGTCATGATCTGGTGGAGGCTAGTGTCCTACAGGAGGACGACGACTGTTGGGGTGGGGGTGGCATTGTGGAGGCGTCCTTTGGGAGCCAACATCCGGTGGGAACTGGTCGCGGACCATAGGTCGATCTGGGCCAAGGGATGCGGCGGCTGGGATGGGGGAAGTAGTGAGGGTGGAGGAAAGCGGCGGCGAGGAAGGAGCGATCTGGGAAGGAGCACCTGCATGGAGGAGGGCGGAGGGCGCGAGCACACATGTGGGTGGGAAGGCGATTCATGTTTTTCCAATCACAGGCCTCAGGTCCCATTTCGACACACTACAGGTGATGGTCTAACGTGGATAGCAGAACATTGTCGGGCTTTAAACAACCGACAATATTAAGAGAAATAACATTGTTGGTTTACATAAAGCCGACAACGTAGTGGATTGACAACACTGTAGGTTGAGTCACCCGATAGTGTTCTTGATGTTAACATTGTCGGTTTTCCAACCGGTAGTGATATATGCTATCACTGCCGTTTGTAAAACCAGACCCGACATTGTTAAGCCTGGAGCTGTCACTGGTGCGCAGCTTTTTGTTATAAAAAAGTAGAGCCACTATCGGTTTTATAAGCTTGAACGGACAGTGATATACTACTAGCAACGCGATTCTTGCTTAGTGCCGCATCAGTGGCCTATCACTAAGATCTCACAGGCCGGCAGTACTACCCCTGATCGAACATCACAGCAGGAGCACTGCTCTCACTAACCGAGACAGCTAGCTAGCCGTTGGGCAGGAGTACAACTTTGGTTTTAAATAAGGCAGTGTTGTGGACGTGTGGTTACTGCAATGGTAAATAATGTAAACCAGCAGGTGTGTTTTATATGACAAAATTCAAATAGATATCATTAATTATCAAAAAGTCTAAAAACTCAATTGTAGTTCAAATTGATTCAATGGAAGTAGAGTTAATGTTATCAAAATGTCTAAAAAAATGGCCAATACTGAATCAAACTCTGGGAATGGTGTTAGTAACCGTGTGACTTAGGTGTGTTTAGTTGGTGAAATATTTTGGGTTTGGCTACTGTAGCACTTTTCGTTTGTATTTGATATAATTATTGTCCAACCATGGACTAACTAGGCTCAAAAGATTCGTCTCGCACTTTTCAGCCAAACTGTGCAATTAGTTTTTTTAATTTACCTACATTTAATGCTCCATATATAAGGCGAAAAGATTTGATGTGACAGACATTGTAGCACTTTTTGGGTTCACTTTTTCGTGAACTAAACAGGCCTTAATCGTTAACGCTAAACTAGCATTTTCAATTGGAATGGTGTCGATTCTTATTTGATTAAATGAAAGTTGAGTTAATGAATGATATCAAAAAGTCTACAAAAGAATTGGCATGGTGGGGCATCAAACCCGGGCCTTGGGATTGGAAGTTTAGTGCCTTAACTGCTGAGATAGAGTAGTGATTTCAGCAAGATATATTTTATCTAACATATTTTTAGAGAGTTGTAGAGTTACTCAATGTCAGTTTGTGGACCCGACAGTGCTCACTGCCGGCGGAGACTGGTTGTTGCGCCCACCATGGAAACGTAGCCGAAGAATTCGAAGCGCATCTATCCCTTGGGAAACGTATTGGCGGGCGATAATTTGAAGTAGATATTGGCAGGCGACAAACGCACCGGGCCGCTGTTCGAATTCGAAGTGATGGCGTTTGATGGCGCCATTCCTTGGGAAGTGAACAGCCACGACTAACTCACTATTTATACACATACGATCTTTGATCATGGTGATCTCTAATCCCTTCCACTACAATCTCATTCAGGCACCCTTAGAAACCGATCAACAACACCATGGATGCCTCAGGCTCAGGAGTGAATAAGCGCACCAGGGCAGAGTTTGAGACGGCCGACCCCAAGGCCAAGAGGGCGGCAGAGGATATCGTTGATGACCTTGAGGCGATCCCCATGGCGGTCTTGGCTGAGAAGCTGGAGGTGTCGGCCAACTGTCCCAACCGTCGTATGCAAGAGATCATAGACAGACTTCACCTTGGAGCGTCTGAAGTACACCTTCATAAAGCTCAAGGTGATGGCGAAGGACCATCGTCTTGAACCGGCAGCGTCTGCACCATTGGAAGATAAGGCCATACCACGCCTTCAAGCTAGTAGATTTGGTTGATATCCTCAGCAAGGCGATACCGGCCAGGAAGGACGCCAACGAGGAGGCAAAGAAGGACTAGCTACTTTGTTTTCCAGTATTTTTATTAGTTATCAATATATATATATATGGTACAATTAGAAAATAATTTCCCTATATAGGGTACACTTTCTATACTCGAGGAGTAGTTACTCCCATCGTCAAAAAAACACCACATTGTGTATATTTTCATACTTGTTTATCAGTTTGAGTATGTTTAGATACGCATATTAAGATACTCTAGATGTTGCTACGCGAAAAAATTTGAAGGAACCTAATTTTTTTAATATATTACTAAAATGCCACTACTGATATACAAAAAAATGTATATGCACATACTCTATGTGTATATATATGTGTTAATTTTTTATGCTCTCGGGAACAAATATAATTGAACTAGACTTATGCTAATATGTTGTGTGTTACTTTTCCCTATGTTAAAATCATTGTCGGTTCTTTAACTGAACCTACAGTGATCTAAGAAACAACTGTCAGCTCTTCTCTAAACCTGGCAGAGATGTGTGCCCATCAGATCAGTGCCGGTATAGTTAAAACCCGGTACTGATGTTAATTTTCATTCTCGATTTTTGTTGAGTCCATGAATTTTCTGATTTTCCCGCTCCTGAGCTGGTTATCACCGCCAGTGGTGTCAATTCCAGCAGTGATGCCGGTAGGCAATGATGTATGTATCTGTAGTAGTGACTGTTAGCGAAAACGGATCAATTCTCCTCTCATCGTGTCCGCCTCAACACGCACTGCACGCCCGCGGCGGCAGCTACATGCCTGGCCCTAGCCTCCGTGCTGCCTAGCATAGTAGCACCCTGCCCCGGACGCCATGCCCATCTCACCCGCCGTGCCGCAAACAGAGCCGAGGCAGAACCCACTATTTCCCTGCTTCCTAACACCGAGCCGCCGCTCTGCTCTCTAGCCACATGCCACGCTCAACCTTGCTGCACCAACGCCGCACTACTGCTGCCTCCCCGCTGACCGCACGCGCAGCTCCTGCCCGCTGACCAACCTCGCCACCCTGCTGCCCTACATGCTCGCCACATCCCCACTACGCCGCCACATCCCCAGCCACAACGTCGCCACAACACGGCATGGTCACGCCGAGCTGTAGCCACGACACATGATGTCTACTTTGCTCGCTTCCGCCCTTGCCCCATGCGTCACTACCATAGCCGAGCACTGCCAACCACTTCTCTCCTCTCTTCCTCTGCTTCTCTTCCTTTCTTCCTCTAGCTCCCTTCCACTCTCCTTGCTCTCTCTCTCTCTCTCTCTCTCTCTCTCTCTCTCTCTCTCTCTCTCTCTCTATCTATCTCTCTTGGCGAGAATGGAAAGAAGGCAGGCACGCACGCCCCGACGGCAAGCACCCATGGTGGAGACATGCCGCGCCCGCGTGGCGGGTGGGTGGGCGGCGGGGAGAGGAGAAAGTGGGGTGGGACCCACATATGAGAAGAGGGATAGGAGGATATTATTTCTAGGTGATTGAGACTATAATGTGAGAGGGTATGAAAAATGAGAGCCCATTTAGGGGCGCCACTGGAGTTCGGTTTTTTGCCAGGAGACAAAGTAGAGGCTTGGCCTAGAGATGCTCTAATAGAGAGCAACGATTCAGAGATGGATATGCATCTCCCCTCTACAATGTACAAATGAGTTTTGACCATCTCTAAGTGCAACTCCAGTAGATATGTTATTCTTGTTAGGTAGACTATTTATGCCCTTTTTAGGGGGAAATGTTGAACGCCAACAAATGTGCTATATGATTTTGTAAAATATCAAATATGCTATCCTGAAATCTAGATGGTCATATATAGCCAGTCATAGCCCATTTGGTATACAGTTTTGTAAAATAGCAAGTCTATTGTGGATCTCTTGTTTTTGGACAAGTTTTCTATTTTACAAAATGACTAAACAATAAAATTTGGCTATTAAGTTTACCAAGCTGTTGGAGTTACTCTAGATGCCCTTTACTGTCACGAGAAGGCGGTTACATTGCAGTGACCATTCCCCTCTAGTTTTCTATTTTACAAAATGGCTAAACAATAAAATTTGGCTATTAAGTTTACCAAGCAGTTGGAGTTACTCTAGATGCCCTTTACTGTCACGAGAAGGCGGTTACATTGCAGTGACCATTCCCTCTACCAACAACCGACGATACAAACCAGTTGGTTTCAACTACCGAAGCCTACGTCAATGCAGGCCACTGTTTCTGTGCGATGAGAGGAATAAACGCTACGAAGTTCTGCTATGGCATGTTTGGATCCTTTCTCTAAATTATTTTAGAGCTCTAAAAGCCTTTCGAGCACTTAGCTCAGTTTCCACTCTAAAGCTCCAACGTAAGGTGTGCTAAAGTTTAGAGCTAACTTTCAACTACCCGTTTAGAGGCTTTAAGTCTAAAGTTTAGAGGAGGGGATTTGAAAACCTGTGCTCGCGCACATGTGATGGGTTGTTCTTCTTGATGTGTGGTAACTACTCCCTTCATTCCAAATTAAGGCATTCCAAAAAATCTTAGAGAGTTAAAGTACCTCAAGTTTGACCAAAATTATAGAGAGAAATAAAAAGGATTTTTGCATCAAATAGATATAATATAAAAATATATTTAACGAAGAATCCAATAACATTTTCTTGACATCCTAAATGTTATTATATTATCATATAAATTTGATCAAACTTGAGATGGTTTAACTCTGCAAGATTTCTGAAATCTCTTATAATTTGAAATAGAGGGAGTACTTAATTAGGCATTGGATCATCAACTAATAGGTCACCCAATTAAAACGAGCGGTTAGCTCTTTTGATTAACGCAACTAATATTTGTTAGCTGAGTAGAGATCCAAGCCTGGCCTAATTATCTTCATCATCTAAAAGTGGTACTTGCGACAAGTCTGCTTTGTAGCCTCGCCTAGTAGTATAGGATAAGATAGCCACGAAGCTACGCTGATGTGAATAATCATATTCTATTTTAACTCTTGAGCCAAAACGCAAAGAAAAAGGTCGGTCAATGTATACGGAGAAAGAAGTTCGACTCTCTGATATGCGTGGTCGCGAGTCATAAAGGTGATTTACATGAATCAGAGCAAGGCCGGTTAAGATTTGCCTGAAATCAACACATAGCAACCTATCCCATGCTAAAACACACGGATCAGTATTCCAGTTTACTAGAAAATTCTTTCTGTCTCTTAATTTTTTTATTAGGACTATGTTCATTTGTACCTTTCTTTAACATCCAGTTAATAAATTCCTGTAGGGGCTCCGGCTCCTCCAGTTCATTAAAAAAAGTTTGCTAGGAAAAGGCACTATACGGATGCACTTAGGCATGGATCGAGAGACATCACTGGCAGAATCGGGCACTGACCTGTGACCCCAAATAAGATGGATGCTTCTTGTACGGTGCTCGCAAAAGTTGCAGCCTTCAGATCCGGAGAAGAACAGGGCTCGCCATGCTCGTGCGTTGACGTGGTGGTGAGTCTGTAGATATGCTTGGTCTTCAAAATATCGGTGGCCACACAGTTGGCCCGTTGTTGATAATGCTGAGACCAAAAACTAAATTAGAGGTCTGTGCTTTTCGACCGAAACAAGTGGCCAGTTGGCTTGCGTGAGTGTTACACATTCTTTTTACGACTTGTACAGTGCTATACTGCTATATATTACATCGTTCCAATTCTGTCGGTGCCTGTGATGGGATGGAGTACGTTCTTGACAGCTTCTGTGCTAACCTACCACTACTATAGAATTGTACGTCACTGCCGGGCTCTAACCCCCCTTCACCGTCGAAAAATGAACCGCAGAACCAAAGCGGTAGTGATGTGGGGTTCAAACACTGCCGGGTCAAAACACCGGGCGGTGATTTGAGGAGAGACTGCGGTTTGATATCAAACCGGTAGCACACCGCCATCGAACACCGCCGGGTCCTCGCTCAACCGCAGCATTTTTGATCCAAGCAATGCCGGTTCGCAAGTCGACGGCAGCGTTGATATTGAAAAAAAACACCGCCGGGCCTGAACGAACCGACATTTAACTGGGGAAATAACACTATCGGGCTAGATTGTGCCGATAGTGTATCGAAGAGGTAACAATGTCGGTTTACTGTGAACCCGCCGCTGATCTTAACATGAACACCGCCGGTTGATTTCAACCCGACAGCGTTATTAGAGTGGACACTAACGGTTGGTTGATGCAGCCGACAGTGCTGTTTTTGTCATCGATGACGGTTTGTGGTCAACCCGATAGTGTTTGGTGTAGTTACACTTCTGCTTTGTTTCTCGCTCACCGTCGGGTCCATGCTAACCGGCGTTTTTGTTTTAAATATTTTTAATTTCAAATTTATTCATGCAATTCAGCTCTCTTTAAATCCCTAAATGCATCATACATTAATATCGACAAAACATTACATGGTTGAACGGTTACATACAACAAACTCCGCCTTATGTTCTACAAAACTAAGCCTTCGACATCAACTTCCAAATAAGAAAAACAATGACAATAGCCATAAATGAAATCATGACATCTTTCAAAGGCCAAGTAGCAATTCTCCTAATCTTCATATCTATGGAGAGAGGCTTCTCATCAATCTTCGGGGCGGTGGATAGTCAAAGTGTTCACCATAGTAGGCCCGAAAGCTTCAGCTTTCGGTGTTGTATTTTTGTAACAATTACCGGGGTAGCCGAGACTTGAGCAGAGCAATCTTTCCGTGTTTGATAGATCCCCGGCACGTGACCAATACGCACTACATACCACGCCATGGTTTCCTATATATGTAACCAAATTAGGATGTTAATGCTATGTCATTCAGAAATATTGTACAAGAAGAAAAGTTTGAGACTTATATATATTTAATTTCAATATCCAAACTGGATCTTTAACACCACAAACTCATGAATTTCAACATCTATCTAATTTCAATCACACTTCGAGCATTAATTACTATGTCTTCAATCATGCTGTAAATGACCCTAATGTTTAAATCTAATATGTTCACCATATTTGCTACTATATAAGGATCCCGAACTGTTTGAAAGGAGAATCTAAGTGGAGAAGGGAAATAACAGGTTGGAGTTATCTACACGGGCATTTCAACGAATAACTCAAAGGCAGTGATCGACGACTCACCGAGCATCGGTGCGGTCCTTGGCAGCTCCTATCTTGTCTCGGGCGGTGCGAGACGCAGCGCCCCGTAAGCAAGTAGAGGGCGCGGACGGGCGTTGTTCGTGGAATCGAGGAGTTCGAGGTTGCGGCAGGTACGGCGTCGAGCCAAGATGGGCATGGCGTGAGGCTGTGGACGGGCGGGTGCGGTGTAGCAAAGCAGCCCTCCGTCGACTGAGGAAGAACAAGCGGGCGAGGCGACGCGAGAACAACGGCAAATTAGATCTATAGGCAAAATCTCGAAGAACCAAAGGGCTAATTAGTTCTCACCGTGGAGGTGCACAGACGCCGGCGAGGTGTTGGGGACGCCGGAGAAGAAGAGAATGGCGGGGGCGCCAGAGGGTGTCGACGGACGATCGCGGGCGTGTGTGGAGCTGCCGTCCGCCGGGCGAGACGCCAAGGGAACGAATGGCTCGGGGTTGAAATGACCTAGGAAAATTTCACACCGCCGCGCCCGCCAATATATATCGCCAAGGCCGAACGAATGTCGCTGGGTTCAAATGACCTGCGAAATTTTCACCTCGCCGTGCCCATTTCTATAGTTAATCACCGCCGGCCACACAAACACACCGTAGTGTTGTAGTAAATATTCACTGCCGGGTCCAAACGTCGGTGAGCCGACGCATAAGATATCATTGCCACCTACCACCGGCCACGATGGTAAGACACGGTTGCCACCTACCACCGCCACGGTGGCCACTCAATATCCACCTACCACCGCCTATAAAAACAGCCCCCCCCGAGCAATCGATGGAGCTGCTCACCATGCATGTATGGCCAACCGTACGCCGATTGATCCCTTCTGTTATTTGCCCGTTTTCCTATCCACATATATGGCCTCTATTTGGGAGAAAGCCCTCCATATAAATATTTTATTATGGGTAGACAGTGTATACAACAGGTACTAGAAGGGAGTTTCTGAAGATTAAGCTACAACGTTGCTTACAGAAGCTGGGTGTGAAGCTCGTGTAACACCGTTGTTACACGGACTGCCAGAAGATGGGAAGCAGGAGCCAAGTAGCATGCATTCTTGTGCTTCGCCTCCCGTCGTCGGGTCTTTGCCGACACGGAGAGACATTGGTTCTTCACAGAGGTCTCCCATCCGCCTTAACTCGAGTAAGCATAACGGGTAACATTGTAACCACCTCGGGCATAGGTGCTAGAAGGGTGTTTTTGAGGTGGTTATTTCTTAATGTGTTTGTACACTTTGCTTATTGTACCGTGTTGAACTATCAATTAATTGTAATCCCTTTGTGAAGCATGTATGATCCCACAATGTACAAATGGCTTGAATTTTTTTTACAACCATGTACACCCAAATTATGCCCCCACACAAGATCTTAGGTTTTTCCGATCGATATTTTAATTATTATATTTTCCTAGGTGCTAAACGCTATAGAAGAAGGTTAATTACAGCTTGAAATCATAAGAATTTTTGCTGCAACCTACACATTGAATTGCCTCCTAGGGCACATGAGACCATGTGGAAAATTTTGGCACCATTCCAAATTGTTATTGGTTAACCCCAGTTCAACCTATAATTACTTGGTGGCGTCGCGCAGAAATTCAATTTAACTCAAAAAATTACCAAACCTAGTCCGAAAAATCTCAAACTCGTGGTTCCTTCACACATGGCATGTGCACGCCTCGAAAAAGTTTGAGGCGATAGGACACCGAAGGAAGATGACCCAACAAAAGCTTATGGATCTATGTGTGTAGTCATGGTTCCGATGAAAAAGGGTCATGTACCTTTGTGAAGCATGTATGATCCCACAATGTACAAATGGCTTGAATTTTTTTTTACAGCCATGTACACCCAAATTATGCCCCCACACAAGATCTTAGGTTTTTCCCGATTGATATTTTAATTATTATATTTTCCTAGGTGCTAAACGCGATAGAAGAAGATTAATTACAGCTTGAAATCATAAGAATTTTGCTGCAACCTACACATTGAATTGACTCCTAGGGCACATGAGACCATGTGGAAAATTTTGGCACCATTCCAGCTCTGTTATTGGTTAACCCCAGTTCAACCTATAATTACTTGGTGGCGTCACGCAGAAATTCAATTTAACTATAAAAATTACCAAACCTAGTCCGAAAAATCTCAAACTTCGTGGTTCCTTCACACATGGCATGTGCACGCCTCGAAAAAAAAGTTTGAGGCAGATAGGACACCTAAGGAAGATGACCCAACAAAAGCTTATGGATCTATGTGTGTAGTCATGGTTCCGATGAAAGGGGTCATGTACCTTGTGAAGAATGTATGATCCCACAATGTCAAAATTAAAATTATGAAGGAGGAGAGAGTAGGTCTCAAATGACACCGCTTTTTATGAAGAATCATAGTGTCATGTGATCCTTCATAAAATGGAGTGTCATTTCAATCCTACTCTCTCTTCATATTTCCAATAAGAGATTTGACACTTCCATATTTAAGTTGGTACACACCACCTTCAACTAGCAATGTGGTACTAAAGGAATGCACTCCCTCCTTTGCACTTCATGCACGGGCCTTTGAGATTTTCTGATTTAAGGAAGGCCCATCACTATCGGTTTCTTATTTCAAACCGACAAGTGTAGTCTCTTTTCACCGCCGGGTGCTCTATTAACACCCGGCAGTGATGTGATCGCCCAGTTTTAGTTTAGCGACATGCATGCTAAAAACACAAGACTTGTGCATGGTTGCGTGGATTAATTCCACACAGTCATCCGACGATGAATCATAATTGCAACTTTTTGTTTGAATGATGTTTACCAACTTTTTGGTTAGTACAAGATAGGGCATTTTACATATTTATGTTGGTCCATGAAAAAAATAAGAAGTGCGTCGAAAAATAAGAACACTGTGCCCAGATCATATATAAATGCAAACATCCATTGGAAAAGAACGATACTTTTATTATATATATAGAGGAGAGCAAACATCCATTGGAAACACAAACTACAATCTGATTACATATATGATATCAAAGACCTTGAAAAAAGTTACATATATGATAACAAAGACCTTTTCACAAATAGGTCAATGTTATCATCAAAGTGTACAAAACACATTTAAAATAAAAAACGCCCGAAGGTAATGTGATTCTTGTCGATGAAATGCCGATGGGATTTTGAAGGTCCATCGGTGCCCGTTGAGGTCCCATCGGTGCTCTTTGAGGTCTCTTGTGCTCGATCTATAAGGAGGGCATGACTGATTTACATTTAACACAGCAAGGCCGGAGGAGACAAGCGCCAAGAAAATTTTCTTTGCCTTGACAAGAGCTGCTGTGTTAGTCCATAAGACAGCTTTGCATAGGCTTCAAGACATTCTCGGGAGAAGATCATAGCCATCTATAAAAATCTCCTTTGATCACCAAAGGAGATTTTCATAGATTTGTAAGATCTTGATCAAAGGAGATTTTCATAGATGGCTATGATCTTCTCCGGAGGATGCCATGTCTCTTGTGGACATGTAAATCCGAGTCCACTCTCTCGAAAGCAATACGTAACCGGATGGCTCTATGAATCTCACAGCGGATCTAACCTTCGGCGCTGCTCAATCTTTAGTAAGACTCTTCTAGCATCTGTTGTGTGAACCATTTTGGTGGGGTATCTATATGTGGAGGGATTTCTCCCACAGAGAGGCCATATGTATTTGGAAAGAAGGAAAGAAGATCGAGGACGTTGAACTGGGCAGGGATTTCGCCCACAGAGAGGCCATATGTATTTGGAAAGGAGGAAAGAAGAACGAGGACGATGAACTGGGCAGGGATTTCTACCACAAAGAGGCCATATGTATTTGGGAAGAAGGAGAGAAGATCGAGGAAGATGAATAGGGCATATTTGCTACGACCGAGATGCAAAACTAAGCGCTGCACTAGCGGTTTTTATAGGCTAGATGAAGTGCTGGAGTTGCCGTGGTAAGCACTGATCACTGCCGGGTTAAAGTTGTGCCCCGGCAGTGATATGGATGATCAGTGCCCACCGGTTAAACAAAGAGCCGACATGGCCATTTGTACTCCGTAGGCTAGGTGCCGTGGTTGAGGCCGTGGCCGTGGTACAGAGAATGTGGCACTAGTGCTCCTACATTGGTGCAGTGGTCAGGCCGTCAGGGCAGCCAGTTGACTGTGAAATCACTGCCGGGTATTAGTTGTTACCCGGCAGTGATGTCCAAGATCACTGCCGGCTTTGAAACTTCACCGACAGTGTTATGTCTGACATTGATATAACCCGTCGACGTTGGCACAGGTGCACAGCCTTTTCTCATCGAAAGCGGAGACACTGTCGGTTGGTCTAATTATAACCGGAAGTGAAGACTAGAGCAACATGATTACCCATGAGCGCCGCAGCCGTGACCTATCACCGAAGCTCGACAAATAAGACCTATTATCGAGCTTTGACCGCCGTGACCTATGACCCAACCAAGTGCGCCTAACCGTGACAAAGATGTATATATCCATTGGGCGCGATTTTATATGATAAAATGAAAATTGAAATTACGTTGAAGTTCAAATTTGTCGAAGTCTAAGAAATAGTACTTTCATAATGATTAATTTATTTATTTTGTTTTTGGTACAACAAATTTAAATAGAGGAGCGATTTTAACTTTATATATTTATTTTTGTTTTACCGTTTTGTTAATCACTATCGGTTCATGTGTGGGCCCTAAGGCAAAGATCAATGAAGGTGGAGAATGGTTGTCGTCAGCGCATGCCATGGAAACGCCGCCCGGAATTCGAAGCGCAACCGCTTTGGGAAACGCAGTGCCAGCAGAGTGATCGTGAGAATTCAACCGGCGATCGTGCGAATAACAAGCGGTTCGCTTAACGGCGCCCGTGGGGGAAGTGATGAACAGCCCGCTAACTCACTATTTAAGCATGCACTCGATCATGGCGTTCGTCCCTTTTAAGTACTACTCTAATCCAGGCACATTCTCTTTTGCAAGCATCGCACCATGGCTGCCTCAAGATCAGGGGATCCAACAAGCGCACCGGGGGAGGAGCCGGAGGCGGCGGAGGGCTCGGGAACGAACAAGCGCACCAGGGAGGAGGTGGAGGCGCCGGCCGACCCCGAAAGCCCGAGGGATCGTCCGACGACGACCGACTCCCTACATCCCGCCCCTCTCCTAAGCCGCATCGCATGGACGTTACGGCCGAAAGGATAGAGGAGGCGGCCAATTCTAATGACCTCGCACTCCCGGATGATCTTCAAGAGGGATTTCACGCCGACTTCCTCAAGCCTCGCCTTCCGGAAGCTCAAGGAGCCGGCGGGCGGCAATGATCTTCGCCCAAAGGTGGAGCGACCTCTCGGCGCAAGAGATCAATCACTACGCCGCCAAAAGTGGCGGAGTTGGCCGGCAACGCCCTCAAGGCCTTTGCCAAGAAGGACGACGCCGGCGGAGGAGGAGAAGAAGGAGGAGGACGAGGACTAGGCCGCCGCCGCCTTCCTCTCTTTTTTATCAATTTTAATATATTCTATTTTTTTGTTTTTATATATATTATATAAATATAAACACTCAATTATATATATAAAAAAATTTGATTCCTAACAAAACAAGTTTGCTATTTTAACAAATATCGCTTAAATTTGAAACCATTAACGCCGGTTTTGGGGCGTCGACCGGGGATCACGGGATTGGGTGCCTTATCAAACACAAATCGCCATTGAGTGTCGAGGAGACGGCCATTGGTCGCAGCCGGTCCGCTTTTTGACCGACGAGGGGACCCGCCATTTGGTAAATGCCTGCGGCCGAGTCCTATTTATACGCACATAACCCCCTCGTCTCCGCTCTCCAACACACTCCGCTCTCCAACACAAACCGCCTCTACCCCGTTTACATAGTATTAAGCCAGGTTGAGACGCCGCCGACGATCGACATGGCTGCCAACCACCGGCGAGAAGTTCATCGTGGAAGCGCCTCGGCTCCACCCTCAACAAGGTGAATCAGCTCGGCCGACGGGTTGGCCTGCCCACGGTGAATGTCCCCTTGGAGGAGAAGTCCAACTTCTACGCCCTCGGATCGAGTCCTTGGCCAATACCCTCGCTGAGGGGATACCGGCCAAACTGGAGGAGATGAAGGAGGAGGCCAAGGAGGCTGTTGGCGGTCATTATCGAGTATATTATACCGCCAACTTATATCCAATTCATGAGAAAGGGGCAAACTTATGTTACATATACCTTTACTTCTAACCTAGTTCCACTTGTATTCGTAGAAATTATGTCTTGCGTGTATAAAAGTGGAAACAGTACAAAGTCGCCAAATAAATTAGAAAGCGCATTGAATAAAAGACGCCGAGGAGTGGATTGAGCAAGAGACCCAAACCCCTCAGTGCACAATTTGGCCCATGCACCATCATAGGCCCAACATTTGAAGGACAAAACGCGCCAAGAAGAGGGAGAAGGCCGGGGGCCGGGAGGCCCAAAGGGGGCGGCCGGCCCACCGCGGGGCGGCCGGCGCATTATTTCAGCCAAAGTTCCCGCCCTTTCTTCCTCGCGGTTTGGAGCGATCTTCAAGCGGCGGTTGCATGCGGTGCAAAGTTTCGTTCCCGCCAAGAATAGCTCGAAGCAAGGAGAGCCCTCCATTCCCTCCTCCTCTCCACTATATAAAGAGAGGCACTCCTCACTTGTAAAAAACACACACACACACACACAACACACTACACATCACATTGTTACATTCTCACCTTGAGCACCACTCTCTCCCCTTCATTAGTTTAGTGTTAGTATTTGAGTTAGGCGGAGCTTCAAGGAGGGCTTGTCTCCTTGGAAGGATCTTTTGGTAATTTTACTATGAAGTTCTTTCCTTTATTCAAGTCCTATTATTTATATCGCAATGCATATGAACTAGAGTATAGTTATCCTCATGTTATATTCATATTGTGCCAACTAGAGTATAGTTAGTATAATGTGATAATTAACATGACTAACTTTAGGCTAATTGAATCATATTTTATTCTTGGAACGTAGTAGAACTAAGTTTGAGTGATGGTCCGTGTACCTTCTTCGGGTTTACCTTTACTCTTTCCCCGTCGATCCGTAGGGTCGGGGTACCGCTGGGGGTTTAGGTAGTTCTCTATAAACGTAAGCGAGGTGCTTAGGTCTATAGAGAATCATCCGAAATGCCGGCATCCCACGGTAGTGAGGTAGACGGCGCGAGGGTGACAAATCTGTTCGCCCTTCGCACTCCTCCACGTCCGGGTGTTGGGTTGGAGTCCTATCAAGTGTCACCGGCCGGCATATACCGGCCGCGGGGCATCTCCTCATCACTTTAGCCCATTTCTCGCTATGAACCATGAATGATATATGTAGACTATAGTCCGACGCATTGGCGATATTAAAATAGCCAACTCAACATAGATTTTCCCTTTAAATGTTATTTTCTATTTATTCCTTCTAGTGCTCAAGAAGTGTGTGTGTCACCACTATCTCCAATATTATCGCCACTTACCCCCTGTACATGATTAGTGGCTATCCATACATACATTGTGGGCTATCATCATCATATTAAAACTAAACCTGCCTTCCCATGGGAAAATATAAATGAACGATACCTGAATACTCCCGGGTGAAATGCTACAATGATAGATCCGCGCGCTTTGCGGGTTGACCCTTGCAATATTCAATTATCTATCACCGACGCTTTCTTGACGTTATCATTAAGGATAATATTTATTCTTAGTGATCGCTTAAGAAACGCCAACAGAGGCCAGGCGGGTGGCCAAGAAGGCCCAAGCGGGGGCCAAGAAGGCCAACAAGGCGGCCTAGGATCTTTTTTTATGTTAATTTATCTATTGTCTTATTTGTGTGGATGTGTAAGATACAATACATTTGGTTTGTGTGGTTAATTTGGTAATGAATCAGATGTTTGGTTAATCTGATGCATGCAAATCTCTTTTTTCTGTCGTTAATTTGGGTTCTACTGTTTCCTTCTATCGGTTTAATATGATGCGTGTGAATCTTGAAATGGCTACCGGTTTTATTTGAAACCCCGCAGTCATCGATCTGTGTTCTAGTCCGATGTCGCCAATTTTCTTTTTCTATCATTTGTTTTACTGTTACTTCGTCTTGAAATCACTATCGGTTCGTATTCAAACCCGCAAAGGATCTGTGTCCATCGAGATTATTGCCGGGTACTATTCAACCCGGTGGTGATCTAAATCTGCATTGTCGGGTTATCGCCGGTCTATGGAATTTCTGATTGTCTCGCGCCTGAATGGTTCATCATTGCTGGGCGCGGTTCATCGCTGCCGGTGGACTAAACTTCGGCAGTGATGCCGGCGGTAGTGATGAACGAATCTGTAGTAGTGTACAAGCCGAACCTTGTAATTATTGGCTTGATTCTACTTGGTGAAGCCAGATATGAACTATCCTATGTCTAAAAAAATATATAGTGCAAAAAATATTCATATCGGACGTCTGCACCATATGTGCCATAGCTCTATTCCTGTGAATTTTTTGAACGTAAAGCTGGTACGAGTTTTGCCAAGATTATATCATATCAATTAAAAAGCTGAATAGTTTGGCCTAAGCTCGAAAGGAGAAATAATAACGAAAGAAACGAAACAACATAAAACTATATAGAGCCAAAGATGGCTGAGATAATCAATTTCTAGAGTTATGTAGGTCAAACTTTTTTTATGTTTGCTGAACTTACAGAAAAAAAGTATGAATATTTGTGACACCAAAGGAGAAAAAATATAGTTTATGGTGTCATAAATCTTGGTGCTTTTTTCCTATAAATACAGCCAACTTAAAGAAAGCTTGATTCAACACAAACCCGAAGGACCGAAAAGACGACTAGAGGGGGTGAATAGGAGCCTCGAAAAATTCTTTTCGAATTATCAACTTTGTAGCTCTCACGACCCCTCAAAGCAAATCAAGCAACTCACGGTAGGATCACGACCTTGATTGCAAGGTGGATGACCTAGGGATTACCCTAGAGTCACAAAGTGGATCAACCGAAAGAAATCGACACAAGACCGAAAGCGGAACCAAGGCAAAGACATCACAACATGCTAGTCGGCGGACTGTCCGGTCGTCCCGCGATACGGATCCGAACTGTCCGCCGCCTAAAACCAGAAAAAAACGAACAGCGAAACACGGCTGCTGGACTCGGCCAAAAATGCACTTCGGACTGTCCACCCTTAGATGCCGGACGGTCCGCCGCATAAAACCTGGGAACCCGGACTGCCGCGACAATGGCGGACTGTCCGCCTTGAACCTCGGACTGTCCGACGTTCAAAAGCTGAGAATCAAGCTTTCTTGTAACCTTGCTGGTGTCGCGGATCGAACAAGGCTGGACTGTTCGCGCCCAGGAGCCGGACTATTCGCGCCTGATGAAATCAGCGCGAACAGCTGCGCCGCCGGCGGTTCTTCTCACCTAAACTCGATCAAAACTCGATCCTAGGTCATGAAATTAAGTCCAGATGATCTAGACATGTGGGTGACCATTTCCCCCTTGGAATTTTTGGATCTCGCGGAGCAAATCAAGAGAAAACTCAGATCGTGTGCAAACCCTTACTAAAAACGACTTGAACACAAAATTGCTAGAACTGTGGACAAAAGAGGATTTAACCAAATTCCTTTGGTGAATCACTTAGGTTCTTGGTCGTGAAATGAATTGCAGCAATAAGAATCACTCAAAACAAACCACACATGACGAATCGAGCACTAGAAAGGAGGAAGAGAAAAAAGGCTGCAAAAATAGAACACAAGAACACGAAAACACAGGGCAAAATCACAACACACAGGTGAATCGATCTGACCCCAAAAGCCCAAAGGGCCTGCACACACTGAGGGATGTGCTTCTTACGAACTGATTCACAAAATAGTTGTCTGGACATCTCCCACTCAGAGCAATTACAGACTGGAAAACCCTAACTGAAAATGGAGACTGGAGAGGCAACCTGAGATGGAGAGGGTTGCCCTCTCTATTTATAGTCTTGGTCCGAATGACCATCCTACCCCTATTGACGGTCACTGCGCCTCCTCATCTGTAGCATTGCTCCACGCAATCTCCTAGAAGCCGCCACATGTCGCCCTTCCGTCCACCGGAACATCCGGTCCGGGTTTTGAGGCCCAAACGCGCAATACCTGCCACCAATGGTTTTGAGACCCAAACCACCAATCCCGCCCCCGTGGTTTTGAGGCCCAAACCATGAAATCGCCACCGGTGGTTTTTTGAGGTCCAAACCACCAAACCTCGTGAGGCATGCCACCCGGTCTTGACTACCCAAGTCGCTAAGTCATCCGAGCCACCCGCTCTGCTTGCACGCTCGCCGTCTTGACCCGATCGACACGGTCCCACCACGTCCTCTTGCATTCATCGATGTCCCAGATATCAGTCACCATGGCTAGCCACCCACCGATCCGGTCCCTCGGTCCAAGCCTCACGTCCGTCCCTTCACCTCCGCAGATCCGTCGGCCCGACGCCCTCCTTGGCCCCTTCACCTCGCCATCAGCTACCATCTCCGAGCTCCACACCCGTGCAACACAAACCAAGAGATGCGTATTCGACACACTCCACGCGTGCCGATGAACATAGCCGAAGCATAAAAAGATAAAAGAAAATAGAAGTAAAATGTTGATCTGCTGACAATCACTCAATCACACAACTAAACACATTTGACCTAAATCAACCATGTGTTCGCACAAACCGTAGAAATTGATTTATTGAACAGGGGCTTATTTAAAATACAACATTGAAATTTTAAAATCAGCCTCCGCAGCATGCAAGGTTGCCACTAGCCATAAGTAAAACGGCCGTGTGTGTGGTGAACATCGTAGTTGTCCCCTTCTTCGCCTTCACCTTCTTCCATTGTGACACTAGTTTCTCCGTGCTTGGTCCAACAAACATAGTTTGACATGAAACCCGACTTCAAGTGTGAATGAATATTCCTTGAGGAGGAAAATTCCATCCTATTCCTACATATGGCACATGGGCGGCACATAAAACCATTTCGCTTGTTTGATTTAGCCACACGTATGAAATCATGCACGCCACGACTGAACTCTTGGGAGCGCCGATCAGTGTTGCACAGCCAATTCCTATTCATCGGTAGTACACGACATACGTATGCACCATATTAAAAATCATAATACATAATTAGTAATATTAAGTACACAACATGCATGGATCACAACTGATTAATTTATTACAGGTAGCATACAACTTTTGTTTGGTTGCATACAACAAACACCACCAAAGAAGAAAAACAATAATCATAATCATCAATAAAAGCATAACATCCTTCGTAGGCCAAGGAGCAAACGGTCCTAAGAAACTCATATTTCTAGCTGGCATCTCTTCAATCTGTAGGGCAGGCATCTCTTCAATCTCCATTGCCGGATCTTGGTCATTGTTATTTGGAATATTTGCGCCATGGTAGGCCGTCTAAGCTTCAGCTTCTCAGATTGTATTGTTGTAACAATTTCCAAGGTAGTGATGGACCTGAGCATGGCAATCTCGCTAGGTTCGATATATCCCCTCGGCACGTGACCAACATGAACTACATAGTGTACCATGTTGCCTACACATGTAACCGAATTAAGTTGTTTTCCTTATTTTAGACTATATTGAAATATTCAAATTGAAATTTTGAACACTACTAAATTATAAATTTCATATCTACTCTCTATACTCATTTTTGTAAACCATTGTAAATTCCTCATTTTCCTAAACAAAGGAAATTAAAGAAACTATAATTATATAAATCACAAAACTATGAAATGGATGATGAAAATGAGAGGAGAGTGCAGTTTGCGAACCTTTATTCCTGGTTTGGTTTAAAAATCCCGAGTAAAGGGTGTTGTGTAGAGGATTTGGTGAAGAAAACAGTTCAAAATTTGAGACATCGTGGTCGGTGTATATAGGCAGAACATTATTCGGTTGCTAACACCAACCGGGAGTAAAGCTCGACCTTTACTCCGGTTGGTGTTACCAACCGGGAACAGAAGCCCCAAGCGCGGGGATGGCATCGAAAGGTGGGCGGCGTGGGACTTTACTCCCGCCATGAATCCAGCCGAGAGTAAAGGTCCCTTTACTCCCGGCCCATCGGGAGTAACCACCGAAATGCCATGGGGAGTAGAAGTAGGTTCCCTACTAGTGAGTATAGAGCAAGACAAAGGTATTGTCTTTAAGCCAGAAACCATCACAAAACTTTGCATGAAAGAAAGTTGGAGCAAACAAAAGGAGAGAAGTAAAAAAGGTAGCAACCAACATAACCAACTAATATTGAGCTAAACAGAATCCACCACAAGCTTAAAGTGTTCCAACGGATGAGAACAGCAAACCAACTAAAGGTTATACATGCCAATCATTGGCCAAAAGAGGATTATTTAACCTAGGGAGACACAAGCTAGAGTCCACAGCACTATCCAGATAGGTGCCACCAGGTCCAAATTTCTAGTCAAGTTTTGCACTGCCCACATCTGCCTTGAGGATGGCATTGGAGACAACCGCAGGTTGAATCTGAAGGAAGCCAGAAGCTATGCCCTTGACCACATCAGGAGTTAGGTGAGGAGAAGGGCCTTCAGATGCTGCACTAGGACTAGCTTCGGGTGGGATAACCGCCAGGGGGTGGGATTTAGGAACTCTTTTTGAGTTGGGATTCCCGCCACAGCAGGAGCTTCGAAACCAACATTCTTGTAGGTGTTTCTCTTGCTTCGACGAAGGAACCTGTCCTCTATCTGTTCTCTTGCTTTACGTGTCCTCCTCTTCCTTGGAGTGAAATCAGAGCCAACAATCTCATAAATATCATCCTCATCCAGGATAGAGTTAGGCCCTCCAATCGGTTCTTTAATCTGAGGAGGAACAGTACTACTAGCTTTCAGCATAATTTTTTTTTTTTTTTTTTGCGAAGAAGCTTTCAGCATAGATGATAGAGATAATGTTAAAGATCGTTATATTGATCATCAGTGTATACGCACGTATCATAATTTAACGAAGAGAGAGATAGAGAGATAGAGCAGGGGTAGGAGTTCTTATAATTTATGAATTCTCCTTAACGTGGATTTTTTACATGGATAAATACAGTGATACAGTACTGCAATGTAGTACCCGATGAATGTCCCTATATGGATCAGAATCTCACGGGTTCTCAAGAAAACAAATTCATTGCTGTTGCAGCGTGCCCGCTAGTTCTGCAACGCTACTCGCTAGTTTCAAAACGTTATTCAAACCTTCCAGGCTCGAGGGACCCTCCTTTCCATTCTTCTCTCTGGCGCCGCCGAGCAGGCACTCGATGTGGAGGTCGACGTTGCACAGTCCGCAGCGGTAGACCCAAACGCCGCAGGGCTTGCTGCACGCCGCGCACGGTGCTCCCGCACTGGGCATGGCGGTGAGGCTCAGGCCGTGGTACGGGTGGACAAGCTCGCTGCGCACCGCCTGCGGCAGGCGCGAGCACCGCTGGTGCACCGTCTGCGGCAGGCGCGAGCGGACATGTGAAATTTTTTTCGGCAAAATATCGCCGAAATTTCCGATATATCACATTTTTCAGTGAGGTCCGAAAAAATTTTATATATCGGTCAAAAAATTTTCGCTAAATTCATATTTCACTCAAAAAATTACACCAAACCATCCTAAAACCTCCATATCCTCTAGTCTTAATAAAGACTTATTTTTTCAAATCTATTTAATTTTTCTCACTAACACATTCGATGATACTAACATATTTTTTGCAAGTTGCCCACCGTGAGCCCGTTGTATTATCACTTCACAACTTATGCGATATATTGTGTTGTTTCGCTCATGTTATATAAATTTGTGATGGAAGATGGATTTGGGAGTTTTTCTAGTGAGATGATGCCAAATTTTAAAAAAAGCATTTTGAATTTGTTTAAATTTGACCCGATATTTCCGAAATTTCTGAAATATCGTATTTTTCGGCAAGTGCCGATATTTTTTTTCTACCGGTAGAAAAACCTAGGGTGCAGGTCGAACCATACGGCGCGCAGCGGTACAGAACACGCCGTCAGGGACTTCCTCGCGGCACAGGTCGCAGCCGCGTCGGCCGTCCGTGGCGGGCGAGGGTGAGGTCGTGCCACGGGTGCGCCGAAGAAGGAGCGCAGGGTCTCCGGATACCTGGCGCACTCCTCGTGCAGGTGGAAGCTGCAGAGGAGGCGGTCGCAGCTGTAGCCGCTGCCGGTGAGCTTCTCACCGCACAGGTCGCAGTGGTGTGACAGGCGGTACTCCTTCAACTTGAGCTCGTGTTTGGGATGCAAGAAGTGGGCTGCCGGTGTGCCCATGATGTTGGTTGCTGCCTTGATCTCTCGGATAGATCAGATAGCTGCTGAATGAACGCTGCTACTTGGCTACTCCCTCCGTCCCACTGACTTTGTCACCCTGGTTTCCGTGCCATCTTATTCGATGCTTCGCCTTATTCAAATTTTTACACAAATATAATTTATTTTTTATGACTTATTTTATCAATGAAGATACTCGAATATTAATTATTTTATTTTATAATTTGCAAAAATATTTTGAATAAGACGGACGGTCAAAGATGAAGTTTAAAAGTCAAAAACGCCGGTCAGCATGGGACGGAGGGAGTAGTACACATCTCAGCGGTTACTATTTCTTAATTTATATATATTCAATGGGTGTATATGGGTGTGTAGGTATGAAAAACATCATCGATCACGTCACTTGCTTCCTGCAACACGGTATTACCTATATAGAAAGACCAAAAAAAAAAAAAAAAAGACTAGCAACATGTATGGGTCCTCTGCTAAACGACAACCCAATCGTATTTTTTCTTCTGGTCATTAATAAATTAAGGTACCTTCTACGTTATTGCTTCTTCTTTTGTATGTATATATGCCGACTACCAATGTTTTTATCGCGACAAGGACAGTCGTCGACTAGCAATGTATTGTCGGATTCAAAGCGAGCGGCAAAAATCTGAAGAGAATTAGCTGCAAGGGTATGGTCAGGCAGACGGTGGCTCGACGCGCGACGACCGCCGGGAGAAGACTTTAATTTGTCCAATTATCGCTCATTTAGTATCGGTTGAAAATGCAATTCCCATGTGACGACAAATTCGGTCTATTTAGACCCTGTTTGGTTCCAAAAAGCAGGTGACTTATAGGTCAAGTGACTTAAAATCAGTGACTTATAAGTCATGGTTGTTTGGTTGCAAATGACTTAGAAGTTAGGGAAAATGATAACTTATAAGTTTTAAGTAGGAAAAACCTAACTTATTGCTTATAAGTCACCCCTACTTATAAATTGGTGGTGTTTAGCAAAATAAGTCACTTATTTTACTTTTTAACTTATAAGTTGGTGACTTATTTAGAACCAAACATAGCCTTAGTTTATTTAATTATTTAATGAATATGATACTCCGTTGGCTTGTCAGTGCTCAATGTTTATTTGATTTATTTATGGATGGATAAGCTGAGTTATCACCATGAGGCGGAGCAAGAATTATACACAGAGAAGAGCCAGGCAAAAAGATTGATATATATATATGAATCGAGCGTAGCTCATCTGTCTAGTCTTTTTTTATATAGAAATTTGACCACCCCAGATAGTTATTGATGTATTTTCTCTTATTTTTCTAGATTTATTTTAATATTTGATGATTTAATAATATTATTCGTCTTGTGGTAGGAGGCCATGCCTGTTGACAGCGAGTTAAATATAGTGACACATGAATATCGAACTCTACCAGCTTAGTATTTTGGAGTTGAATAATAGTGGGGCTTGATGTGTGTTTTTTCATAGGGTGAACGCGAGTGCATGTATGTCAGTGTCAATGTCTGTACTACGATTTAGAGTTAAATGAGAACCCATATATAAATAATAGTGCCGTCGAATAAGCTTGATAGTAATGTTAAAGTAGTAATGACCATCGGATTGTTATTTCTAGTTAAATATACGCTCAGAAAAATATAAATATAATGAAATTTAAGTACATATTTAATGCTCCATCCGTCCTCAAATAAAGTAGTGTATTCTGGCATTTGAAGTTTTTTCCTCAAATATAGTGTATTGTAGGAACAAGAAAATAATGTTTACTTAAATAGAAATATGTGATTATTTTGTACAAGGAAGCAACTCATGTACTTGCCATATTTTGTATAAGGAGACTGTCACAGTCGCGTTGGGTGGGCGGCGGCGACGGCTAGCGGCGCGCGGGGCAGCGCGCGCACGGCGTCTTGGCGAGGGCGAGGGCAGGGCGGCGGCGCTAGAGGCAGGGAGGCAAGAGCTAGGGAAATATTTTCTTTATTGCTTGAATAATGAGGTTGCATCTCCTTAGTATTTATAGCCCGCCTGGGGACTAGTAATCCAAGTAATCTCTAAAGGTAGGCCTTGAATCGGTGCAGGAAAGTCCAAAGAGGGGAGAACGTCTGTGCCGTCCATGCCGTGAATGTAGGCCGTCTGGCCGGCCCGTTGCAACGCCCGGGCGTAGTACAGTACCTGTGTCCTCCCGTTTGCGGAGGTTGGAAAGGTTTGACATGACACATTGGTGTTGTCCTTTCCGGACGGGTGACGTGCGTACCATCCCCTTGAAAAGAAGGGCGAGCAAGCCTCGTCGAGTACGACATTTACTCTGTGTTCTATTCGAGGCATGCTGGCCCTGTCTGTCCTTCAGGGAGTCTTGTTAGGGCTCGCCCCGTCCAATCTACCCGGGCGACGGAGCGTTGAAACCTCGCCCGAGCGTGCCCCTGGACTTGGGCTAGGGTTGGGTGAGATTGAGTGTCGGGCGAGAAGGAGGCCTGCCCACAGAGGCTTGGGACATCGTTCAAACCCTCGCAGGTCTGATCGTGGCCGGTATTTCTCCTCGTAGGCAGGTTCATACGCGACCATAGCAGGAGAGGACGAGACCCAGTTACTACGCCTAACTTCTACTGGAGTTCTACTTGAGTCTCCATCCCCTATCACTATATATTTTATATCCGACAGTAAGTGAGAGGTATATGCGTCTATTGCACTCTCTCTTATTTTGTCTTAGAATGACCAAAACCCACTATAGTTTAGGAAACAAATATGTTTAGATAAATCAAAATATTCTATTCTAATTGTATTTTGTCGGATTTTACTGAGTAGGAGACATATAAAATATATATGATAGTATCAAATCTTTATAAAATATGACATTTTCTACAATAATTGGGGAAAAATTCAACGGGTGAGAATGGCCGATCCGACGGCTACAAAGGCTGGAGGCAATGGGAGGCAAAGGCACGGAGGCAAAAATTGCCTCCTGTTGTGTCTATGACAGTGGGCCATAGAAGCAAAAATCGCCTCCGACTGCCTCCGCAAAATGGACAGATTAAGAATGGTCGGTAATTGCATTCTTGTAATTCTTTTTTTCGATCAAGGGTTAAATGGTAACTCTATAACTACACAATATTGTTTTGACTAGTATAGTTAGGGTGGATAATAATTAGTAGTATACTTAGATTATATTCCATGTCGTGTACTTGTAGAATAAAAAAAAAAAGAATGTCGAGATTTCTTCCTCTAGGGTTCCTCCTCTGCCGGTGAACCGCCGCCGCCGATGGGCGGAGGCCGGCAACCCCTGCCCTAGTTCCTCCTCGTCATCATCCACTCTGGGCGTCGCCCTCCTTGTCATCGTAAGGGGACCGCTGGAGCCCCGAGCGGTCGCACTCTCCGCCGCCGTGCCGCCGTCTCAGGCGCCGCCCTCGATGCCGTCATGCTTGTCGCCACCGCCGGAGGTGGAAGGGACCAGGCGGGGGTCCGTGAGTGGCCGCGACGCCCGTCGACGTGCCGCCGCAAACGCGCCGCCCCTGACGCCACCATGTCCTCGTCCGCCCCCTCCTCCCACCGGGCGAGCCGCCGAGCCGCCGCTCCCACCCCCCCGCCCACGACTGGAAGCGCGCCGAGAACAAAATCGGATGCGGTCAGGTCGAGGAGCTCATCGAGGAGGCCGAGGACGAGCTCAAGCTCATCGCCAAAATGATTGGTATGTGATTCTTGGCTACCTTCGTGATTGCCGCATAATATGCCATGATGGACGTTGAGTGTTCCTTCTGAATTTACATACGAGTATATGACGTTTGGGCTGATGTTGTTTCATTGAAATATACTGATCTAGCATAAAAAAACTTGACCTGCGGGGGGTAGGACATGATCTAGCATCGAACAATGTTAGTTTCATGGCTTCAAAATTTTGTATGAGCTGATGTTTTCACATTGAAATTCTAATAATCTAGCATCAATGCTTGCATAAGAATTGAATGGGAAACTCATGTGTGCCTGGCAGATATCAAGGGAAAATTGCATCCTACTAGTTGAAGTTAAAGTGTTAAGTCTAATAGAATAGGAAAATACAGCAAAAATATCCAACTTCTACACATTTTACCACTGGGAACAGAGGTACCATACGTAGTATTAGTTGTGAGGTCTATAGAGCAGTTTACAATAATTTTCTACTGTCTGGTGTCATGGAAAGGGAAATCTCATATATGAAGGCAGGCTCGAGTGATAGCTTTAGGAACGTGCAGAAGGGATGCTAATGCTTTCTCTGTTTCCTGGAATACCAATTCTAAATTTTCCAGTTTTGTCTTAACTTTAACTGCAATTCTTAAATGAAATGGGGAAAAAAACGAACTATGATGATTCTTTTGTTCGCTATTGGTTATGTGGAATCAAACTGGTATGATGTCGCAGAATAAAATATTGATCCTTAACTGCATTTTTTTTGGTAAGAAAGTGAAAAAAAAAGGAGACTAGATTTGACAGGATATTTGGAGGCTAATCAAACATCTAGCTTTGTTTTGTTTTTTCTTTGTAGTCTGAATTACATCTCGTCCATATCTTTGCCAAGTTACATTTTTCACGTTCACTGCTTTCCTGTGCTTGGCTTTCTTTTTGTAAAACACATTCAGAAAGAGGAAATCTGAATGTTACTGTATTTTACTTACTAGATTAGGCTGGTTCTCAGTGTCTATCTGTTTGGTTATTGATATTGTTCAATATTGTTGCTGTCAAAAAGGGGATTATGGTCTGTTTTTACCAGCCCATGGATGGGATCTTGTCTCTCTGTTTTGCATTACTCCCATGTAACCTAATCTGCTCAGCTACTGTCCTAAAATGTTTTTATGATGCCAAATCCACCATATCCTGCCTAGCATTTGCATTATGTTGTAAACTGCAATCTGATTTGGAGTTTTTTTTTGCATCAAGCAGATGAAATGGTAGGGTCCTCTAAGGACGAACCATGCTCAGGAGACACAGACGCAACGGACCTGGGGCAGGAGCACAGCTCACGTTTGGCTGACCGTGAGCTCAAGGAGATGCTGCTGAAGAAGTACAGCGGCTGTCTCAGCCGGCTTCGGTCGGAGTTCCTGAAGAAGAGGAAGAAAGGGAAGCTACCAAAGGACGCTCGGTCAGCCCTGATGGACTGGTGGAACACGCATTACCGCTGGCCGTACCCTACGGTAACATCCTGATCCTGACAACAATTGGTTCATCAACCTGCGGAAGCGGCACTGGAAGCCATCAGAAGACATGCGGTTCGCGCTCATGGAGGGCGTCACCGGCGGCGGATCCTCCTCTGGAACAACGCTGTACTTCGACACAGGCACGATCGGGCCATGATCAACACTAGCTCTGACGACACCAGTTTCGGCAGGCAGGCGAAAAGAGCATATACATTTTACTGGGAAAAAAAATAGTGTTTACATTGTATTGGATGTATACCCGTCCAACTGTGCGTGCGTAGTTTACCATCTCCATTTGTTTTGTTGTCTGAAACCTGAGCAATCTGATAAGCGTGAAAGACGGAAAATTGAGAATAAATGATGCAGTCTTATGCTCCAAAAGCTGAGGGCAGCCGATAGCTAAGGTTGTCAAGCTTTCACTAAGATCTTGTTCTCACGTACATTTGTGTATATCACAAACCAACCGGCCCCGCCCCCGTCTTTGTATTGACTATGGGAAAAACCGCATGCCGGCCTCGTCGGGCAGCCTAGACATTTGGGCCTACGAGGCGGTGAAAACGGGCCTCTCAGCGTCGTTGGGCTGTCGATAATTTTGGTTCAAATAAAATCACTCTCGTTTAGTATCGAAAGTACTTCAATAGCCTAATGGTTATACCAATTGGTTTGTGAGCCCAGGCTCCCAAGTTCAAACCTTGCTACACCCATGTTTTTTAAACAGTGTTTCTATTATTATTTTTTTCTCTATGTTCTTTATTTTTTGTAATTTTTTTTTTTTTTTTTGCATAGACACCTGATTTTGGCTCCACTAACATACTAGTTAAGTTTCAGATGATTTGGAGATTGTGGTGATACACATATCTCATATGTGGCGATATCTCATCCACGATCATATTGGTCGTAGTGAGACATTTATGTCTTTGTGAGGATGTGCACCCACCACTTTGTCAGAATCTAATGCAACTTTTTTCTCATGACTATACACCAAAATGGTGTTTCCCTACAAGTTTTTGGATTTTTCCATCAAGTATAGGGTATTTTAACATTTATTCTTTATTAAATCTAGAAATAAATATAGAAATACGTAAACTTGCTCCCGAAAATTGTATAGATGCACACAACATCATAGTTTGGATCCATGAACACCCTATTAAAATTTCAGGCGATTTGAAGATAGTGGTGATACACATCCTTCATAACCATAAACATGCTCACATAGAGCCATGTGAGTCGATGAGAGAGGTTTATGGTTGTGATGGATTCATAGTGTCATTTTGTCCAAATCATTTGAAAAATTAATGACATGGTAGTGGAACCAAACTATGATGCTGCGTGCATTTGTACAATTTTCTGAACAAGTTTACCTATTATTGTGATTATTTGATGGTAAATTAAAGAAAAATGTAAAAATATCCTATACTAGGTAGAAAAATCTAAAAACTTGAATGGACAACTGATTTTGGTGTATGATCATGACATAAAAATTTCCAGTGGTTTTGAGAATATGGTGATACACATCCTTCACAATCATGAACAAGTCTCACATATAATCTTGGGTGTAAGTGAGAGATGTTCATGGTTGTGATGGATGAATAGTTACATATGGTTCAAATCATTTAAAATTATACTGGCATGATTGTACCCATATATTTGAATTAGAACAAAGGTAAAAATAAAAAAAAATTAAAACAAAGGTAAAAATGGCAAAAATATTGTAAAACCGAAAAAAAAAGCACTTCTTACCAGTTTGAAAAACCGAAAAAAATTAAAAACGAAGGAATTGCATTTGCAGCTCAAACTCTAGCGGCTGACCATTATGCTATTCAAGTACATTGTGTTTGTATTCCTTCGCTGTTTATTTTTTACCCTTAATTATTCTCGTAAAGTTGAAAATTTATTTTAGAAATACCAGCGACGTGGGGAAGAGGGAAACCGTGCCATGATTTTAGGATCTTCATTTACAGCCGCACCGTGACTTCCGATGAAACGAAAGTCATTTCCATCCAATGAATGTGTCCCAGTTCAGCCTCATTCAAAATCTGCTGATACAGTATATCAGTGACTTCCGATGAAATTCTTGCCTGTCAGGATTCAGGCTGCAGAGTGAACAAATATTTTGAGGGACTTGTCAAGCCCACTGAACTCTACAAGTTTTTTTTTTTTTTTTCCTACGAGCAGTTCACAAATCCAGCTGATGAAGGAACAGAAGCATTCACCGTGACAAAAAATTGCAATGTTTTAACGGGCATCAGCAATCGCGAGGGTACAAATATTGTATTTGACCTAACACATCTCGAGAAGTCCTAAATTTTGTAGAAGCAGCCTTCTTCAGGTCAACATCTTGAGGCGCCAAGAAGTGCATACAGCTAGTGCACAATACCAACTCAAGTTGAAGAACAAATGGGGTGCTTTCTTTTTGCTATCTAGGACTCATTGCAGCCTCTTCATTAGCCTGCAGTGGATAAATAGAAGATTTGAGAAATCATGAAATGATCCAATGTGCAGTATACATCTTTTGCATGGAGAATATAATAATATTTACCGTTTTGGCCAGTAAACTGGCTTTCTCATCATCAAATCCAAGCGATTCCAGGATTTTATGACCAGCTGACTGTTTATCTGACCATATCCCCAGTAGCAAATGATTAGCAGTTACTTCTCCATCCTCACCTAAACACACAGTTCAGTTCCAAAAGAACACCAAAATTAGATTATAATAAGTTAAACCACATGGAACAAAAAATAAATAGAGTACAAATCAAAACCAACTATGCTCGGACATGCAGATCAGGCACCCACCATATCGGGGGCTCAACAACATAAAGGTAACTGGACTGGAGTAATAAGCTAAAATAAAGAGCCAAAGTAGAACATGAACAACCATAAAACTCTGTGTGCCCTCGAATTGCACTATCCTTCAAGAGAATCTCCAGTCAAATTTATCAACCACTATTTGTCCAAAAAAAAATTATCAACCACTGGAACTCTTCAGTCAATCAAACGAGGGCTATGGGTCTTTAGTCCCGAAATTCACAAGGCCTCTAATCTTATAGACTAGTCTCTAGAACCAAAATTAACAACACAACTACTCAAAGAATGGCAAGCACATTCTAGAGTCTAGGCCACACTACAGCTACAGGAAGACCTTGAGATAGTCATTTCGTGCACGGCTTCTTATAATAGTTTAAAATTAGTACTGTAGTTTGATGCCTACCCAACCATTCAATGCCAAGAGTGCATGACCTAAATTCAAGGTCCTGTTCAGAGAGAGAACCAAAAGCACAAACAACCTCCAAGCCTTCCTCTTCAATTCATGGTCTATTACACCTTCAAGCTTTAGCATTCAAAAATCATGTTGAACTGATACTTAGGATAACAAATGGCTGCTAGTTACCAGAACAATAACCCCAAATGACCATATATATGCAATAAAGATTCACAGGCCCATCATTAGTGGTTAGTAGGCTTGGTCTTGCAAGTCCAAGATTCAGTTTAAGACATTCAGTCGAGTGTACTACTACTGAGACAAGGCTTGAGACAAGTAAGACTTGAGACACGGTGTGAAGGAACAGATCAGTTTTATATACTAGCAGGTATATGTATCAGACCAACAGCTACTCAATTTTTTTTCCTGATAAGTGAAACAACATGTATATTTATGCAAACTTGATATCTTAATCAACAGATTGAAATATATTAGGAAACGTTTTTTTTTTTTTGACAAGTGAAACAACCCAATTCTCTGAATTGCTTAGTCTGCTTTTGCTTATCTAAGCATGTTTCTGACTACTACTCATTGGCAAAAGCAACTATTTCACACATCTCTTAGTACAAAGGAAGGACCATGCCTTTCTCAGTTTGTTTGACTGAATTCAAGCAAGGAAAAATTACGATGTGAGAAGAGCCTTCAATTGTGAAGCTCCTAAATTTTGCTGGGACATAAATCAAAAGTATGGGCTGCATACTAAAATAAATTGTATAACTAAAAAATAATTCAACTGATGAAAGAAAACATCGTTGGCTATCCTTTTCTAAAGAATGGAGCAGCTTTGGACATGTTTGCAAAGTTGGTCATCCTAATTACCAGAACCACTCATGTATATTGGGCTGGGCAGATATTTCTACATCATGTTTTAGTTTCAGCACTCAAAATGTTGTTCACTAGAGTACAAGAAATGCAGAAACACCACAAATTGCACAAAAGTTTCAGCATCTCCGTCCTTCAACTGCAAGCAGAAGGTATCCAACCGTGACAATCCAAAAGCTAACCACTCAGCAGGATATAGCCATGAATGTTATCCAACAAAGAAGCCGATAAAAATGAAAATCAACTAAGCAATGTACTCCTACATCGCAATGGAATTACAGACATAGAAAATCAATATAAAGTAGTAAAAGCTAACTAGCTAGACATCGATTTCAATAGTAAGCGAGCACAGAACTGAAATTAAGGTTTCAAAGTCTGATCTGATACAACGAAAAAGACAACTACCATGACTACAGGGAGTTTGTACCTCGAGGCTGGCCTCAAACCGGATGGCAGGTGCGTGGGAATCCGGCGAACTCGAGGAAGGCGGAGATGGAGGAGTTCGCCGCCGTTGGCTGGGTGTTGCGCCCGCCGTTGGGGGCAGGGCCGCCGGGGAGACTGGACACGAGATAGGCAAATGACGGAGGCGACCACCGCGTCTCCGCTACTGGGGCGGCGGTCCGGCCGAGGCAAAGACCGCCACGCGATGGCGAGGGCAGTCCGGCTGAAGGGCGCCGCCCAGCGCAAACGGCGAGGGCGAGATGGTGGCGGCGCTGCGACGAGGGTGGGAGGAGGAGCTTCGGGGTCCTTGTGCGAGGGCGAGGGTCACGACAACGGCGACGGCGGGGCCGGCGATGTCGCAAGCCGGCCGGAGGAAAAATCGCGATGGCAACGAGGAGCGGAAGAGGTGCGAGGCTACGCGCGTCTGGGTCGGGGACTCGGGGTGAGGCCGTGGGCGGATGGGGAGGGGTTGCGGTGAGGGTCGTGTGGGTTAGATGTGAACAATGACGATGGTACCCTTTCAATCGAAAATAGTAATTTAGGGGAGGCAATGAGAGGCAATGGTAGGCAATTTCAAGTACCGTAGAAGGGCTCTTATAATATAGGTTATTAAATCATATGCTAAGTATTTTTTTTTTTTTTTTTGGTGATGTTAGGAGGGGCATGGCCCCTGCTAGCGTTGAGCAGGGGTCAGGAGGTGGTAAAATATGCATGCTCATCCTTGTTGTTTAACCATAGGTGGAATATATATTTATTGAGGTTTTTACTTCTGTATAAAGTAAGTTAAAAAGAAAAGTATTAGATTTAAAGATTTTTTAAATATTTAATTGATATGCTTGATCTATATATTAGGTGTGGTAGATTTCTTTTTATTTTGATAACTTTACATACGACATTATTTAACTTTACGTAATAAACCATTAATGTCTACGATTATTGTGTACGTGCCAATTTGACATGTGTGTGCACGTGTCTAACGCGCGGTAACTTACAGGTATCTGCTCCTGGCTGGTCTGGAACGACCGGTGCTAGCTGTGTACGTGACATTTTGTGTAGGTGCCAGCTTTCTGTACGTACCGTGCGACTCACATGACATTAAAGCAACTATGTAGACACGTTTTCATCATGCCATAATTACTTGAAGCAACTAACACTATGCCAGAAAATGCTATCTGTGGCGCCTCAATTAGTGACGTCAAATAAAAACGCGTCACTAAACTGATATCAGTGACATGGGTTGACAGGATGCGTCACTGATTACCTGTTGCCCATGGTCCAGGCACAAGACACGTCACTAATAACAACATATCGGTGGCGTGCCTTGACAACCTGCGTCATCGATAAAATCTGTGGACGCGTGTTGTTAAGGCGGCGTCCGCAGATATATATGGCCGTATCTGTGGACGCCGGGTGAACAAGACGCGTCAGCGATAAGGATAGTGACACATTTTGCTTAGACGCGTCACTGATAAGGAGGCATATAAGTGACTCTTCTCCACAAAACGCGTCAGAAATAGAGGAAGTGACACGTTTTTGGGCTGAAAGCTAGAAAGGCCCAAAGATGTACGCCCGGCCCGGTCCAAAGATAGGCGAATCGTGAAACCCTAATACCCTTGCATCCTCCGGACTCCGGTCCCGCCCTTGCATCCTCCGGACTCCGATCCACCGCTTGCCGCTTCCCTCCGCCGCCCACGCGGCGGCAGCTCCTCCTCGCTGACGGCGCTAACTCCCTACGCCGGCGCGGTGAGCTAACAACGCTCCTCTCCCGTTCCCACGCGTTCGCGACTTCGCCTCCCTCGGCGTTCGCCGCCGCGCGGCGAACCGGCGACGCGCGCTCCTCCTCTCGGCGTCGGTGCGGGCAGCCGGTGGCGCTCCCTCGCCTTGGCGTGGGCGCGTGGTGGATCCTCCCGGATCGGCGGCGGGGGTGGCCACCCTTCTCTTGCTCCCGACCGGTCGACAACGGGATGGCTACCCTTCTTCTCCTCCAGCCGGATCCACGGCGACGAGTCGGCCGCCCTTCTTCTTCTCCTCCCGGTTAGATCCATGACACGAGGGCTGCAGCGCGGGGCCGGTTCCGCCGGCCACGCCACAAGGCCCGCAGGATGGCCGCGTGAAGGCACCCGGCCAGCGGGCGCGGAGCCGCATGGGCGTGGGCGCGGTGGTGGATCTTGGCGTCCGTCGCCCGGCACTCGGGAGGCATCCACTATCGCGAATGGTGACCACAACTTGGCTTCTCCCCAAACTGCTGCATGCTTTCCATGATCCATGTGCACCAGCTCTCCGTGCAGGTAAATTTGGTAGCCTCCATGCCCAGAACATGTTCGATGATATGCCAATGACAATAGATACGTGGTTTAGCTGTGACGTTTGTTGCTATTAGCAGTCCTGAATCGATTTGTAGTCAGCTCCTTCTAATCTAACGAACTTAGCCAATCTGAGATGTGATTTATATTAGCTGTGATGATATTCCCAGAACAGGTTCGTTGATATGCCAATAACTAGTTTTCACAAAGAAAACTGAACAGTTTTCAATAGTATAATATAATGTATGGTTGTAAATCTGTTAAACAATAATTAGTTAATACACGATAACTATTGCAGTATTAGATTGTGAAAATGCAGCCTGTTCATGTTCCCAAATAATTATTTAATCACCACAACTGATGAACTGAGTTCTACATTGCAGTTCCTGGTATGCTTACACCACTTGGTTTTACTTATTGTCACAGTACGCTTTCAGAGTTGCAGTTCTATGGTACAAGTGTTTGGTTGTCTAGCAGTCCTCTTTTTTTTCAAGAATAGCTGTGAAAATGTTAATTCATCATGTATTTTAGATGTTAAGATAGACAAGCCCTGATGCTATTTATTCAGTTAATCCAAAATCACTTGAATCCTGGTTCAGTAAGTACTTTAGTAATAATGGCAGAGGGCACATCCACAGGCATGCATTTAGAGAAGGGACGCGACTATCACATTAAGCGACATTTACAGAGGGGACATAACTCACTTGCTAATTGAATTTACATCTTGTGATTGTGATCTTTAGTCCAAATCATTATCGCTTGCAGATTTCTACTGGTAGGTTACTATCAGCCTATCAGGTTTCCAAAATCTATTCCTGTTTTGGTTATCTTCTAAAGAAGTTTCACATAGTGGAATGCCTTTCATTCTTATTCTTATGCTGAAATGCAGGTACCTCCATTGGCTGCTAGCTGCTAACAGAAATGCCTCAATACTTATTTAATAGGCAGTTAGACACAACTGTCCATCTCTATTTTTTCTCTATTTACATAGGCATGCATAGGAACATTTGATATGTATAGGAACATTTGATCTCCACGATAGATCCTGGAGACATGAGGCACGAGGCCTTATTCGGTTAGCATTAGCCCCTGATGTGAGTTCGAATTAGTGAATCCTCACTCATTTGCATCAGCTCAGTCTATAACAAAGTATTCCAGAAACTTGTTCTTTGGGAAATTAGCATTGTTGTTTACCTAGCTAGCATTCGATATCTAATTATAAGTTGCTGCATACATGGCTGACATTTATATCTGAATCATTAGCTGTAAGCCCCATACGAGTTACAGTTACAGTTAGAGCAGTACATGTGCTTCTATACATCGTGCTTCAAATAGGTTATGTGGATTCATGCTTATTTTTCTGGAAGTGATGGTTTTACTGATATTTGACGTTGCAAACAGAAATTGCTTAAATGAATTGTCCTGGAGGTCGTGAAGAGGATGAGTTATCCCAGTAGCAGGTATACTTGCCCTTCAACAATAATGCATGTTTCATTTCTTGGTTCCTTGTGTGATTATCTTTTGTGTTCTGGAAATGCAGTTTATGTAAGCAAAATTAGCTACACAGGTTGAGTGGCAGAGGCTTCAAATTAGTCCTCATGTTCAGTTACAAATTATTTCAGAGTTCAAGAAAGCGTGCACGCTATTATTTTTTACGGCATGTTCAGATTATTTTTTTAGCTGAATAGCTGGATGCTGGGGGCACTTTGTTAAGTTTATAATGTTGTTATGACAATAATAATGATGTTCCCATAAGGCAACAATGTATAGGAGCCATGTCATTTTATATGATCTGCACCTTATCTGCAGCTACTGCACCTTTACTGGAACTATTATTACTGTGACTATGACTAGAAACTGCTTCAATCTTATTATGTTCTATCGAAACATAGGGTCTTGTTATTATTTCAATTGCAAATTTGAACTAATGAAGCCCATGAATTCCATGTCATTACAGCTGTTAAGGAGCACAAGTTTCTCAATTATAGGCCACGGCGAGCAGGTTTGTGCACAAGTCCACCACGGATTTAAGTTGTGGACTAGTAGTGGATATATGCCAGAAGATGAAGCTGCCAAATATTGTGCTTGGCTGGAAATAGCACACAGGTACCAAATTCTGCACTTGCTGCTGCTGAAATGGATCTTTGTCAACTAGTAGTGGATTACTTACACAACCTTCCGGTTTTATTCACCAATATAGCAGCAGCTCATGCTTTTTCCTGGTTGTTTTTTCACTGCAGTTCAGCAACCACAGCTGTAGGAGCAGATGGACAACAGCTACTCTAATGCAGGCTGTCATTTCTTATGTATTACACTCAATGTAGTCAGTCTTATTTAATCTCAAGGATAATCCTTGTACTATGTATAATCTGGTTATGTACTATTAGTAGTCATCTCGGTAACAAAAGAAACCTGTTTTGTGGCTTGAGTTGTATCTAAAATAAAAAGAATTTGATTGCTGAAATGGATGGCTGATGTATATAGGACCCTAGTAGTTTTTTTTTTTCATTTTTTTGTGTGTTTCGCATGGTAATCAGTGACGCCGTCTTGGCTAGCTGCGTCGCTAATGAGATTCACATCGGTGACACATGTTGACTACCTACGCCAAAGATAGCTCTTATCGCTGACGCATGTTGGCTACCCTATGTCACAGATAACTCTTATCGCTGACGCGTATTGGCTACCTGCGCCACGCGATAACTCTTATCGGTGATAACTCTTATCGCTGACGCGTGTTTACGCGTCACTAATGTGCCCTTATCGCTGATGCAAAAATAGTGACGCCTAAAAAATGTGTCACCGATAGCGCTTAAGAAGTGTCACAAATAGCGTTTTACGGCATAGTGTAAATAAATTTATGTGCCGCTATCATAACATTAAAATAGCATCCAGATGACATGAGTGTTCTTGTTGTCTTCATTTCTATAGATGAGTTTCATGCACCTATGTAGAGGATCAATAGCGTTGGATTGAACATATATATGAGATAACTGAACTCTCAAGAATTATTGGAAAATAAGAGCAACTCCAACCATCCCTCCTAAAAATAGCTAAAAATAGATAGCTAACTTGTAAAATTTGATAGCCCAAATCTATAATTAACTCTAGTGGAATAAAATGGACTCCCATTTTCATTTAAAGGGTGGATAGGAGGCTCCTATATCTAGCTAGCTATAGGAGCTTGGGAGGAAATTTTAGGAGGGATGGAAAATAAAAGTTAATTTAGGAGCTCCACTAGTGTTACTTTTTATACCCAAAATAGGGGTTTCTACTGGAGTTGCTCTAATACATTTATTTGGACAAGCAAAACTTAGTTACCTATAGGTCCTGGTATCCCAGGAACATAAAGTCTGCCCAACTGAATGGTTTGTAGCCAATAGTGGAAGCGTTGGGTGGCAAGCAACGTCATAAACGTCGGAACCGCTAATGCCAAGTCTATGGATACATTCCTGAGACAGCAAATCCCATATCGGATGGAAAAATAAAAAGGAAAAGGATTAATGATTGACCCCAATGCCCAAGAAATTAGTTAATGCTTAGTAATATTCCTCCCTAAAAGATGAATGCCATACGTACGAATGCACTTTTTTTGACATTACTCTCACGGTCACGACCGATAACCATGAGTTGTTCATGAGTATCACTGTAAAGGTAATGTGCATTCTTCATCCCCTCAATCGTGATGATAGGATCTGAAGACTGAATATCCCACACCTGTAAATTTCATGTCGAGAAGATGTTGTAAACGTCTAAAATTTTACATTGGAAAAATGACGAGCGAGTTGGTAGACAATGCAAACCTTTACACTCTTATCGTAGGAAACGCCTGCAAAAGTAGTGCTGCCATCAGTTGGGTTCCACGTGAGACGGAACAAACCCGGGCTGGACACATGGAATGTTCGAATGCAAATCCAGTCCTGATCCCAGTCCCAAAGCTTGATCGATTTGTCCGTAAAGGATGATGTCAGCAGGAACGGGAAGGTTGAGTGAACAGACAATAAGGAGATTGATTCACCACGGTGAGCTTCGAATTCCTTGATCTTTTCCTGTGTATGCTCAGCGTAGACATGGACCCATCCATCACTATCCCCGATTGCGAACCATTGCTCTTGACAAATAAATTTTGCTGATCGAATATGAACCGTTACTAGTATGTACACTGGTGACCTGCGACACGATCACTCTTTCCTGCACAACACTGAACAACTTGATAAACCTATGTATAGTACGCAGGCTTGATCAAGAATTGTGAGATACTAGATGGTAGAGAGCTCTTTATCAAAAAAAAAAAAAAAAAAAAAAAGAAAGAAGAAGAAGAAGGATGATACATATAGAGCACAACTAGTACTGATACCTGCGTTTTTTGTAACTAGAGGAATTCCCGCGTTGCCGCGGTATGAAGGAGGAATATAAATGAGATTTATATATATATAACTTTATTTGTATATGATTGATGAAAATAAATGACACAACCACAGTGCATGCTAAAAGAATGAACCTTTGCTTTTATAAAGCACTTGCGTTGCCGCGAGTATGAAGGAGAATTCTATGAGTTACAATATTACTATCACCCTCCTATTCTTTTTCTTTCTTCTTTTTTTTCCTTTTTTCCTTTTTTTTTTTTTTTTTTTTTTCTTTTTTTATCTATACCAACGGGTTCCACTTATAATTTTATCAAAATATATACATGTGAGACCTTGTTTTAAAGGATTTATTAAAATGAATTTAATGGTGTAATCAGAATTTGATTTATTTTTTTGGTTCATGAGTTATAACCTTTTTATGCCCATAGACATGTGGGGGGCATGTTGATGACGTGGCGCAAGGAAGGGTTAGCAGGCTAGTGAGGTGGCATGCTAGTGGGTTGTTAGTGGGATAATGAGGTGGCATGCTTGCATGTCAAGAGAACTCCCCTAGTGGGTCTTGTCTTTATAGGGGTTATAGATTCCAAATGAAAATATACCCTCCAATATGACCCACCAAGATCCTGCAAAAAAATGCATGTGTGCTCCAGTCAAAGAGGAAAATTATATATGGTAATGTACTACTTTGTACATTATACTAGCTAGTTAGAATTAGAATTAGAAGGAAAATACAAGTGTCCAAACAAGCAAATAAATGAGTGCCATTCGGATCACTATGTACTGATTACCTTGTTTCGTTGGGGTGTGCATCTATGCATGAGACGTCCTCTAATAGCGGCTTTGTTTGACCAAGGTAACCTATCGACCACGCTACACGACACTGGTAGAGGGTCAATTCCTGGCAGCTCGCTGGATCACAGATGTTGTCCGTCAACACCGCCTTGTGTACCTCGCCCCACAGCTCCTCGACCCTCTTCAGACAAGCTATGTCCATGATCAGCTTGCTACCAGTAATGGATTCCTTCAAGTTTCCGAGGTGCTCCTTCGACCTTAGTACTACCATCAGCACCTCAAACATTCCGGTCCCCCGTGGCAGCCATCGTTCCCAACGTCTTACCTCCGTGATTGTCAAAGTTACAACCCACGTAGAATGTGGCTCCATCATTTGGAAAACAGGTGGGCATGCGTCCTCCCATAAAACTGAAAGAGGAGAGGACGAGGACTATGAGAACTCAAAAAACGGCGAGACGGCCAATATCCATTTCTCAGTAGCGAGGGGTAATTATCCCTAGAATCTAGAGAACTATGGTCGGTGGGTGTAATCCAAGCACCAACGCAATGGTTCGTTCTGTTGATGAGGGTCACTGGGCACATGACAGGCTTGTTTCTCTCGAAAGGGAAGTGGAGTTCAAGCGGGTGGATGTCCAATAGCTTGCTTGTCTCAGAGGACCCAATGTTGCGTATCTGCAGGCAGCGACCACCATCAACACTCTCTCTATATATAGAACAATCTGCCGAAGTATTAAACGAAATGAGCTTGGAGGTAGCAGTAATAATTCACTCACCTCGGTGCTTCTCTCGCTGGGTCTCTTGGGTACACTGACTATTCTGTGCAGTGGCTGGGATTGTTGTGCTACAGAAATAACCGTTGACTGTGCCATTCATGCATGTAAAAAGATAGTGCTTCTTATGCAATACTCTAAGAACGACTATTTGTACAAATACTATGAGTAAATAAACTTACATGTGTTACTGATGAAGTAGTCCCAATGAAGCCTATCTGGTCTCTTACCTGGGTCAGGATCCATACACTGTATGCCTATCTCAGCGCAAGCTCTAACCTGTTCCAGCTGTGCATCTCCCTGTGATATTTTGATGCTACCATCCCAACTTTCAAGTACCTATACGGAATAAAAATCCACGAGTGATAATATATAGACAAAGTACAAATTAATGTGTGCATATTACACATAAACAACAGAATTGATGGAAATATGTGCAAACGAGTTCAATATTGACGTCAAAGGTACAATAAAACCTATAGCAATAATAAACCATCACACCAGCAGTCAGTGTTACACTATGTGATATATGCATTGTTTCCACCTTTAATCCAATTAAGGAGAAAGACAGTTTACACTTTTGCTGACTGCAAATACTAACTTCCATAAAGATAAGTGCAATCCTTTTACCCATTTTTCATGAAATTTTCACTTATATTTGGTTGTTTTAAAAAATAACTTCGGAATTAGCTAGTCTATGAAGATATATTGGATTAATTTACTGCATTCAATGACAAAGTACTCTACAAATCTCCGTGAACCTAATTAACTCAGTTCTAAATGATGAAGAACCACTTTATTGACTCAATTCCCAATCATAATAATGCAAGGTGTGTTATGTATACTGCAAACCATTCACTTTGGTACGATGATATTATAACAATGCAGGTTAATTAAAGGGTTTAAAATTATGTATATCATAAATACAATAACAATACTAATTTGCAAATTTTGGAACAGTTTATTTGTCAAAGTACATTGAACTAAGCTTTGCATTGTTAGTGTCGCACAACCATATTGCTCAGGCTTATCTGTCAGGTTCATTATGGGTCGATACATTATCTGGAATGGTCGTATAGATTGTTCTTACATTCTGGACTGCAACATACCCCTTCTGCCCTGTCAAAATTTCTAGTATTATGACACCAAGACTATATATGTCTAACTTGAATGTGATTACTCCGCTAAAAGAGTTCTGGCGCCGCATACCCCTGCATGGAAAATTTCATGGTATGTAAGTAAAAAACATTGACGCTGCAATGTAATGGAAATACATTATTATATATTAAAAAGAAATGCTTAGCTAGCTTACAGTGTTCCAAACACTTTTGAAGTTATAGTTCCGTTTTTATTTTCATCAAAGCACCTCGAGAGACCAAAATCAGCAATTTTTGGTAGCATACTATCATTCAAAAGTATATTTGCAGGTTTGAGATCTAAATGTAGAACACTGTTCTTGTGAAGATAATGTAATCCCTCACAAATTCCCTTGATTATTTGATACCGCATCTTCCATTCAAGTCCCTGAGATGCATCTGCCGAGGGGAACAGATCTTTCCTCATCAGGTGAAAATTGTCCAATATTATAATACGTAAGATGGAAATAAACATACCCGTGATATATTGAGCAAGAGTTCCTTTTGCCAGAAACTCAAAGCAGAGCAACCTTTGTCGTTCCTCTGCCATGACATTCTTGCCATCATATTTCCATACTTTGCTTTGAGTGTCAGCACAATATCTCAGGAATCGTACAATATTCTTATGCTTAACCCTCATCAGAGTATCAACCTCTTGGTTGAATTTTCTCTCGTCAAGCTCAGACGATCGGGACAGTTTCTTCACAGCCACTGTGCCATTTTGCAGTAGTCCCTGCAGTACACGATGTTGTCTCCAGTATTAACATAAGTTTTTGAATATTAATTCTGATGAAGACTCTACTGGGAGTGGAGAATTTAGATACCTTGTAAACAATTGCAAACCCACCACTGCCAATTTGCTGATCATCAGAGAAATTATTCGTGATGGACTTCAGAAGTGATATTGGCAGGTTTGTCGGCTCTACACTTGCATCATGCAGCATGCGCTCCAGGAGAATGTGTGCAGTGGCTTCGCAATCCATTTGTATCAACTATGGCTACTACACAATGTGTTTTTATGGGCGTGTAGGGGCAGCTTTGCTAGCGGTCCCTACCACACTGTTGTTACAGGCCGCTCCTACAAATTATTTTCAAAATCATGATTTCAAACCTCACAAAATGCCAAAAAAAAAATAGCAAAATATCTATAACCCCTATATAGAAGGAGGCCAATAGAGGAGCTCTCTGCACATGCAGAGGTGACACATCAGCACATCCTTCAGTTTACACAACATGTCCTGCAGCACTAGGAGAAGAAATGCATATTCAGTTAACGAAAACGCATCCCAACTCCACCTCCATCCACCACGCCGTCCTCCATTCACTCCCCATGAAACGAACAGGCACAAACTGAATCATCACTACGAACGCCTTGCGGAAGAAACTAGACCATCGCACAGCTTTGTGTTTAAATACCTTTCCTTACCTCCTCTGTCGATCGTGTGGCCATCGACACCGACGACAGGAGAGAGGAGTCCGCTGCCGTGGCCCTCTTCACGCCTTGAGTCAACCTTGATGCTGGCCATCTTCGCCTCCGCGCCGGTCGCTTCGCCTGGCTCTGCATCCGCGTGCCAGCGGTGCGGCGAGGCCAGGCTAGGCGTGGGGCGGACGGACTACGCTGCGCTGGGCAGCGACTGGGACGTCAAGCCCGGCGACTGGTACTGCTACCGCTGCAGTGTCAACAACTACGCCTCCCGCGGCAGCTGCTTCAAGTGCGGCGCCGCCAAGAACGAGTCGCCGGTCGCCGTCGCGCAGGGCTGGGGATACACAGCCGCGGGCCAGCTATGGTGCCATCCCGATCCGCTTCTATGCTGCCCTTCAATCTAGGAAAGGGACGGACCGGGAGCCCGCCGCCCATCGCTGGAGAAGCCGGGGTGGAGATTTGGTGGAGATTTCACGACCGACAAGTCAGACCGTTCCCACGGATAAGACCTTCTGTAGTTTTCTTTAACTCTGCAGACGTACTTGGTAGATTTGTTTTGTTGTTTTTTTTCAATATATAATACACTTTAGGGCAGTAATGTCTCTCTAGCCATCGGTAGACTTTTTTCTTTCCTTAGTGAACGACCGTGAGTTGATGGCTAAGATTGACAGTTGTTTTTATTTTACTAATGCTACCTGTATTTGGAGGCTCGCAAATTATACATCGTCACATCGTATCTCACAATTATACGTATACCAATTACAATGAGTTTGGCCATCTATCATTTGTCCTTAAATTTAGTTGACTTCATATATCATTAGTAATATCTTACACATTTTTCTCTATTGATCTCCAAACATGTTACCTAAACTATAAGTCTATAACCTGAAACTGTCATCTAAACTATTACATCAAATTCCCACAGCAACGTTTGAGGAATTCACATGTACATCTATATGGAGTACATATAATATCTACACATCTCTTAATCCTTATTGATTATCATTTTAATCCATCTAAATTTTTTTTTCATACCCAAGCAACGCTGGGAATTCTTCTAGTTTAGTTTAAACCCGGGAGACCCCCACCGGTTTTCCAGCCACCCCTAAAAACCAGTACACGCAAGTGGCAGCATTTTTCCCAAAAGACCTCACCCTCGTGTACCCCCTCTACCAATGCACCCCACACTCATTTGTGTCTATGTACCATTTGGTTCCCCACATATTATACTAAACCGAAAGTGTAAATTGATTGTTTGAGGCCTTAAAGAATTCAAATGGAAAACTTGTCAATTACAAAGTTTCATAACTTTTCAAGCTATACAACTTTCATTTAGGTAGTTTCTCTATTGAGGTCGTTTTACAAAATTTAAATTTCAAACATGAAAAAGTTAAACATAGTTTTACATGATAAGATGATTCCAAATTAAAAGCTTATCAACTATAATGTTTCATAACTTCTTAATATCTATAATTTTTATTTCGGTTTGTTTCTCCATCCGAGATCGTTTAACAAATTCAAATTTTAAATTTTAGAAATTCAAATGTAGTTTTGCATGACATGATGATTTCAAATCAAAAAACTTGTCAAGTATGCAGTTTGATAATTTCTCAAGTTGTCAAATTTTCATTTTGGTCATTTGTTCATCCGATATAGTGATAGTAACACTATTCATAAATCCTAGATATCACTAATGTCTAGGATTTGTGAACAACGTTACTACCACTATGTCGTTTGAAAAAATGACCAAAACAAAAAACTACATCGTGATGAGTTCTATAACTTTTATGTTCACGACATCTTTAGCCGAAATCATTTGATGTTTCAAAATGTTGTTTGAAGTTGTCATTTTTAAAATTCAAAATTTAAAACTTTTACAAGAAAAGATGAGCAAAATAATAGCAGTAAGAGCACAATAACTTGATGGACCATGATTTTAGAAAGTTTTATAAAATAAATCCATCACATTTGGAGTTTTAGCCATAGATTAAAAAGAGAAACCATAGTTCTTTAACAATTAAAAATTAAATTTCAAACATTATTTTGAACCATCAAATGAATTCAAATAGAAAAGTTATGAACAACAAAAATTCATAATTTTTCGAGATCTACATCTTTTATTTTGGTTATTTCTCCATCGGTGGTCACTTTGAAAAATTCAAATTTTAGTACTTTATTTAAAATATCCGGGCGTCTATTTATAGGGGCACCTCAATAAAGAGTCACCCCTTACAAACGGATTTATAAAGGCGGTTGGATATTGAGCCGCCCTACAAATCGCTTAAGAACCATTTTGTCACAGCCGCCTTGAGGTGGGCGGCGGCGACACCCCCGGCGGCGCTGCGGCAGCGGCGCGGCGGCGCGGCAGCAGGGGCGGCGCAGGTGGAGACACGCGCAGCGGCGGCTAGGGTTAGAGCAAGGAGCTAGAGAGCCTGAGCTTTTTCAGGTGTTACCCATTTAATTTTTCTGATTAAGATTCAACTGATTACATGCCCCTTGTATTTATAGTCCGAGGGAGACTTGCACGCTAAGAAATATCTAGGAGGTTTCTTTATAGATCGGAATACCTCTTGACAAAGCAACTTATTTTTTTTTTCCTAAATATTTATTCCCTAATATTATTTTTGGTAAAGATTGGATGACGACGCGCAGCGCGGCGACGGTGGCCGGCCACAGGGCCGCTGCCCTGGGCGCACGCCCATGCCCCCATGGGCCTCCCGACGTACTGTGACACATTTATAGAGCCGCCCTATCTAAAAAAAAAAAAAAAAAAGGTGGTGTTGCTACAAATCGTTTTCTATGTAATGTGTAACTGTACTTTTGAATAACATAATTTTAAGTTATCATGGAAGATAAAATTATCTACATAGCTGATCTAATCCACTGATGATTGGAGCCAGCTATGGAAATGCATGGACGTAACACCTGGCTCCATATAGTACACAAACCGCAACATGCCAACATGAGATTCCTTTTCTATTTTCTATTACCATGTACTTATGTATGAGCATCTCTGTAACCACCCACAAATTCCCTAAGGCCCCGTTTGGATCTTTGAAATTAAATTCATTGCCAGTGGAAAAAAATAATCCATAGAATCCGTTAAGTAATGTCTACAAAGTTGAAGAAGAAAAATCCATAGAATCTATATTTCTCATCTCGACCGTATGAATTTGAGATAGGCTTATATATAAACTTTTAAAAATTTGTGGAATCTCAAATTCCAAGCCAAATAGCCTAATTTCTTAAGTAGATTTCAATTCCCCTAAAATGAAAGGATCTAGTTCATGTTGCCGAGCTATGACAGGACTGCCGGCTTCAATTCTTCCATGAGAAGCAAGCCGCCGCCTAGTGAAAACCATTGATCCCACAAATGGATAAGAAACTGACTATGACAATGGCAAGGCTTCGTTTGAGAAGCAGTTGCCTTTGCCTAGCGCTAAAGCAGTACTCCATAGGCGATAGCTAGAATGATAGGACTCAAGAGGATGACTAATTAATGATCATCACTAACCTGGAAGAAGATGACCTGATTGGAGCCTGACTGCACACACGAAGGTCGAAGGCTTGGCTGCTGCCTTCTCGAGAAGAAAAACCGCGTTTACGCAGCAGTTGGAAGGAGCTAGCTTTTGAGTTCACAGTGCGAACTGTTTGGTCGTCTTTGGGGGCCGGACTGGACATGTCGCTTGTTTGTTTTTATTCACAGCTGTTTAGTTGGACTTTGTGGCCCAGTTGTTTAGAAGAAGTAAACAATCGAAGTTGACTTTGTAGACATTATTGGACGACTTATTTTGGTATATAGCCCTGCCACTTTTGTTTTTAGGGGGTATATATAGCCCTGCCACTATGTATTGTAAAAGTCCACTATAGAGCAGCTCAAAAAAAAAAAACTAGATTTTTTTTAGAGCATCTTTTTTAGATGCTCTCACGATTCCATTTTTTAAGAGAAAAAATTTGTAAAGAACTACATTTCTTTGGCCAAAAAAGATAGAGCGGAATAGAAAACCTTGAAGCGGAGCAGTCCCAAACTATACCATCAAACTCAGTTACATTACACTACGTCAGAACTAATATCACTGCTCGGTCGGAACCCACCATGCTGGTAAAGATTAATGCTGGTAAAGATTAATATTAATCCGAAATGACGTGGGTTGCCAACCAGTACCTGTTCAACCACTCAGGCAATGACGTGGGTTGCTATTCTTTTTCACGATGCAGGTTTGAATGGGTCGACCCGATGACCCAAAACCCAAAGTCAAAAGTTTGATGTTTAAATCTATTGGGCCGACTCACAACAGTTTGGTGTTAAATAGTATTGGAGGCCTGTGGGCTCTCTGGGTAACCCGATGCCGGCTCCCGTGGCACCTGTCTGTCATCCGCACTTGATGCCGGCTCCCACGACCGCCACCGCTGCTGCCGCCGCAACCGCTGCCGGTGGTGCTGTGGGCCGCCGCCACCACCACTACAGCACCACCGGCGGCCCTACTAGATTCGCTTCAGTGTTGTTGGCCTGACGCATGTTCTTGTTCATGCAAAGGCATGTTTGAGTAATTCTATGTTTAGCTCTCCCTTTTGTGTGGCTATGAGCTTGCCGTCGTGATTAGTATGGATGGCAGCATGGTCCCCATCGTTTCAGTGTTGAGTTGGAACGATGCAAATTAAGGTCTAGATAGAGTCATTGAGTTGGTTGACAAAATGCGTGCTGGTTCTGAAGGAGTGGCACGTTCTGTGAACAATCTGCTTGAGAAGTTCCATCAATCCTTGTTCATGTACTTCCTTACTGCTCACTGCTCGATCAGCTTGGTGCTCTGATAGTGAACTTCAGTTGATCACATGGAAGATCACTCAGAAGAGGAAGCTTTGTTCAAGTTGTTTAAGATCATTCTCAACCCCTAACAATTAGAGGAACTCCAACAGTTTGCAAGATTAACCAATTCCCGCTTTCGGATAGGGGAATTAGGTTACTGCCGAAGGTAAGGTAAGGTAAGGTAAGGTAAGGTGCCTCTCGGCGACTACCCGGTGACCGCGTCCCGCCTTGCCCCCCCCACCGATCCCCCCACCACCGACCTCCCCACCGCCTCCCCCGCTAGCAAGATCCGGGTACTCCATCCACCCTCCTAGGTTGGAGCACTTCTCCAAGATCCGGTCTCGCCTCTACCCAGCTCGGGCCGACTTGCCCCGCTCCCGGATCCGGTTCGGACCAGGTCGGGAGCACTTCCCGCCCGGCGATGGGGGGCCGGGCTTCGCGCCGCTTGAGCCGGGCGGATGAGATGGAGCCGGAGGACCGGACGAGCCGGCGACCGCTTGGCGAATGGTGGCTCACGCCGGGCGGTCTTCCTCGATGACGGCAAGACCAAGAGGAGGTGCCGGGCGGCGCGTGCAAGCCGGGCGGGCATTGAGGGGCTCGCACCGGCGGCGCGCCGGCCGCTCCACTGCCGGAAGATGACCGCGACGACGGCCGTCTACAGCTCGCTCATTGGGGGAGTTCTCGACTCGATGCCGGCGATTCGACCCCCGCCGGGCGAATGCCAAGGGTAAAGGCAAGGCGCCCGACTTTGGGGAGGCCAAGAAGAAGAAAAAAAGACGCCACAAGAAGTTCTCTGGATTCATGGCGGCTGCCGGCAGGCTTACCGTCCGCTGCCATCTCCACCGCTTAGGCAACGGCCGGCCTCGGCCGTGGAGCGCCGCTCACTCGTCCCGCGTCTCGGGCGCTCTGGGGTCACCGCGGGCACACTCGCCGGGGAACGTGGCCATCCGGATGGGGATGGTTTCTTTAAGGTTCATAGCGGGAAAGCCGGCCCGACATAAGTTCGCCGGACGGACCTCGCCGGTCTGTCCCCCCGGAGCTCGAAGGACTCGTTTCAATTGCTTGCGTGAAGGACACATCAAGGCACATTGTACCTTCCCAAATGCCGCTTTCTCGTGCCATGGCGAAGGACATCGCGCGGCCGACCGCACACTTCCTCGCCTTCCGCCGGCTCCAAGCGGGGTCGCTCCCCACGCCGACATTGGCCCCGTGGATGGTGCGTCGTCCGGGCCGCGACGCCACGCTCGAGCGACACGGTTCTCGGGGGTGGCTCAAGGTCCACTCCGGCGCGGCCGCCGCCGCCGCGCCCGCTCGATGACACGGTGATTGGGGCGCCGCCTCCTCGGCGCGGCGCGTCACGCCGTGGGCCCCGGGTCTTCACCAACACCAACACCGCCGCCTCCGCCACCGCCGCCGCCGGCCGGCGCATCTTGGGGCTTTGGGGGCTCGCGAGACCGGCCGCCAGGGTGATTGGGACCCGGAGGATGAGGGTGAGGTCTCTTCCGTCGCCGCGGCCGATCCATGACATGTGTCGACGGCTCGGTTGTGGTGCCACGCTCGCGGGCAAGATGTGCGCAGGTAGAACGGCTAGGACGCTCACGCTTGTCACCGTTGTGGGAACGAGACCTCCAAAGACCTCTCGCGATGATCAATGACCTTCTCCATGTGCAGTTGGGGATCACTGGGAATGAAGCCTTGGTCAGAAAGAACGAGCCGGAGGACTTTGTGGTTCGTTTCCATCATCAGTAGGATCGTGACCGTGTCTTGGCGCTCCAACCCAGGGGACAGCTCATTCCTCTGTCCTGGAAGCCGTGGGTGCGAACGGTGAGGGCGAGGTATGGTACGTTCGAGTTCAAAGTCCTGCTAGCTTTGAGGAGGCTCCCGCTGCATGCTCGGAGTGTTGAGGTTGCCCAGGTTGCGTTGGGCAGTGCGTGTGCAAGGGTGCAGGACACTGACCTCCGAAACATCCCAGATGACGATGACACCGAGTACTTCGTCACGGCCTAGTGCAAGCACCCGTCCTTTATCGACGGACAAAAGCTCATCTTCATCCCCGAAGCTAATGTGTTGGTGCAAGGTGCTGATGAGTGCCTCCCGGGTCCACACTACTTCGTGCGCATCCGCCTGGTGGCCTATGCAGACTTCAGCACGCCGCCTGGTTCACCTGCTGTGGCCGTCGGGCCTGAGGATCCCAACGACGATGGCCACGACCTGGGTAATGGTCAGGCAGGACCGGATGCTGGTGGCGATGGAGTTGTTGAGGATGGCGATTCCCAGGTGTACAGCCCCGGGGCTGGTGCACACACTGGACGGCAGCGGCAAGCTTCCGGTTCACGACGGCACGGCGGTGGGTCGCCCTTGGCGGGCCACCGTCGGGGGTTTCACCTGTTCTACCTCTTCGCCTCACCGACTCCGTGTCTTTGGGAGGAGCCTGCTGCTTGCACATGATGCCTATGACTCGTCACCTATGACTGGAGTCCGGGAGGTGTGCCATGATCGGTGGCTGATGCAGGATGCGCCATCCACGCCGTTAACGCCACGTCCCAAGCCAATTCTGGGGTACGAAGCCTCGACCTTATGGATCGGCCGCCGGGGTGGTGCAAATGACACCTTCCATGTCTGTCCACCGTGGCAACGAGGGGTCGCCAGGCCTTGCCTGGGCGCCATCCGGTGGCACCGCATCTACCTGTGGGTCGCTCCACTCGTGAGCCGGGCCCGGGCCGGTTGAGGACCGGGTGGTCGGACCGGTGCCGGAAATCGAGTTGCGCCACCAATGTCGCAACCTGCTAGTGTCGACTGGTGGATGGAGTGTGTTGATATGGAGTTTCCTGGGCGCGAGCCGCCGCCGCTATGGATCCGGGCGGGGAGACCAAATACGGTGATTCAAGAAGTCGCCAATACCATGCCCTCTCAGAGACGCAGGATCGCACCCGCAGCTTGCTGGGATCCGATCCATCTGATGTAGGGGAGGTGGATGACGCATCCACTGTGGAAGGTAGGCTGCTGGCCAAGGTATGCCTGCCGATTCAGACACCGCTGGACTCCGCCATCGACGCCACGCCGCTGCCGCGCGAGTCGACCGCAACCAGGCCAAGAGAACCTAACGCCACCCCGCGCAGCTCGGGTCTTGCCGCAGGCTTACGCGCACGCCGCCGAGAGCGCGGTGCCGGGCGGACATCGCTGCACAATTCAATGCCGCTCAGGGTGATATGACGCAGCCGTAAGCGAGCGCTTGGCCAAACCGCTGGCGGGTGGTTTCGACGTGGCGGCTCGACCTCAACCCGGCCGCCTTGAGGAGGAGCCGGCGCCATAGGGTGTCGCCCTCGCCACCGCCGCCATTGGTTTCCCCATGACGATAAACCTCTCTTGCTTGGTGGGAACGTACGCTGTCTTAACGACCGCTGCCCGAAATGTGGTCGAGAGCTAGTGTTACTCCATCGGCCTTCTGTGGTTTGCTTGCAAGAGACTAAGTTGTCAAACATTTGTATCGCTACTTCTAATGAAATTTTAGGTTCCGCCTCACGACTTCGACTACCTTCCCGCGATTGGGGTGGCGGGCGGAATCCTCCCGGGGTGTCCAAAGTGAGGTGGCCGCTACTGCCGACGCGTGCAAGGGCCGCCTTCAAATTCTCGCCAGGGTGGTTCCCGTCCCGTGAAGGTGTGCGTACTTTGTGGAACACCGCCGTGGTACGCCCACGCCTTGATGATGAGAAGCCGAGTTTCTAGCCGAGCCGCAGCAGCTAGCCCGCGGCGGCACATCAAGGCCCCCGTTGGTTTGCGGGATTTTAACATGATACTTTACGCGGGCCGACAAGAACAACGCAAGGCTCAATCGATGTAACATGCAGCGTTCAGGGCCTTCGTGGATACTTACCTCACGCGGGTCAAGTGAAACCGATCACCCGACGCTTGAGAGGCTTGACAGGCGCTCGCCTCCATCGATTGGATGTCGGAATTCCCAAATTGTGCGCCAGCCTCTCTCTACCGCTTGCTCGACCATCGCCCCTTTGCCGCTACTCTTCCACTCTTTGGTGCGGCAAAGCAACGCTTTCGCTTCGAGTCGTTTCCGATCAAGCCGCCGGGTTCATGGACGGGTCACGCCGGGCGTGGCTCCACACCGGCCCGGGTCGACCCGCTCGCATTACTCGACATCAAGTTTCGCCGCCTAGCTAAGGAGCCGACAAAGTGGAAGAATGCCAAGGTGGGAAGCATAAAACTCAAGCTGGCCATGACACGTGAGGTCATCCTGAGGTTTGACATCGAGCAGGAGTCTAGGCCGCCGTTACAATGGGAGGCCGATCTAAGGAAGCCGCTCAAGGTCAGAGTGCTGGGCCTAGCGTCACTATCGCGTTCCATCGCAAGGCAGCGAGCTCGGGTGCAGTTTCTGGCAGAAGGAGATGCGAACACGAAATTTTACCACCTACAGGCCTACCACCGACGACAACGTAGTATCATTCGGTCCTTGCATGTGCATGGCGAGGAATTGGTGCAGGACCACGCCATGGTCTGCGTAATCGCTTTCAAAGACTTCACGTAACTGATTGGGACAACTTTCCAAATGGTCCAGGAGGATTAATCTTGAGCTTATTGGGGTGCCGGCTGAGGACCTGTCAATGCTGGACATGCTGTTCACAGAGGATGAGGTCAAGGCTGTCATTTTTGAGCTGCCAAATGAGAAGGCTCCGGGGCCAGATGGTTTCACTGGCTTGTTTTATAAGGTGGTCCGGGACATCATCAAGGTGGATGTGATGAATGCGTTCTATGCATTTTGGTCACAAGATTCGCGCAGCTTGTACCTCTTGAATGATGCGTACATGATCCTGCTACGGAAAAAGGAGCTAGCACAGGAGATTGGTGACTATCGACCTATAAGCCTCATACATAGTTTTGGCAAGTTGATTACCAAATGTTTAGCCAAACGCCTTGCTGCAGTCCTTGATGGCCTCGTGAGGAAGAATCAAAGTGCATTCATCAAAGGGAGGAGTATCCACGACAATTTCAGAGGTCCAAATAGCATGCAAGGCTATTCATGCACGGCGCACTCGCCATCCTACTGAAAATCGATATTGCAAAGGCTTTTGATTCCGTTGCTTGGCCCTTTCTACTTGAAGTTTTGCAGCACACGGGGTTTACCAGAAGATGGAGGAATTGGATTTCTATGATTCTTGCAACCTCGAGCACCAAGATCCTGTTGAATGGCCAGCCTGGACGCCGGGTTTGCCATGCACGTGGACTCAGGCAAGGTGACCCGCTCTCGCCTATGCTATTTGTGCTGGTCATGGAAGTATTAAATCACCTGCTCAAGTGGATGGAGCAAAATGGTTACTTGTTGCCACTGGCTGGTCTGAGCTATTCTAGGGTCAGTCTCTACGATGATCTGGTGATGCTCTTGGCGCCGGATGAGCACAGCCTGGCGGCAATCAAGGCAGCCTTGGACATCTTTGGCTTCTCGTATGGCCTCTTCTCCAACTTGGCTAAGAGTGTTGCCACACCTCTGCATTGTGCAGCTCAGGATTTGGATCGGGTGGTGCACACACTCTCATGCCGAGTATAGGACTTCCCGTGCAAATACTTGGGTATCCCACTATCAGTGTTCAAGCCTGGCGCTCTGACGAGCAGCCACTGGTTGACAAGATTGGAGCCCGAATCCCGGGCTGGAAGGGGAGCCTCCTCAACCCGGATGGGAGAACGGCGTTGGCCAAGGCCACGATGTCGGCGGTGCCGGTGCACACTGCGATAGCTGTTGGTCTCTCACATTGGGCCATGAAAACTATTGATAAACTACACCGAGCGTTCATCCGACCGGTCTGCAGTCGCGACAAGGAGGTCGGTGCAAGGTTGCTTGGATCAACATGTGTAAGCCGAAGGAGCTTGGTGGTCTCGGGCCCATGATCTCAGGAAAACTGGAGTTGCACTACGTACGAGGTGGGTGTGGAAGGACCGCTTGGAAGGTAGGAGGCCGGCCACGACGTAGAGGAGTGTCCCGCGCGCCGCTTCGTGGGGCGCCGAGTTCTCTGTGGGGGATGGCCAGACCACTTACTTCTGGGTGGACCCGTGGTTGCAGGGGAAGACGGTCCACAGCCTGGCGCCCAATCTTGTAGCAGCTGTGAGCGCAAGGAAGAAATGGACGACGGTGGCAGATGCACTTGTTGACAATGCTTGGATTTCCCACATCACCGGCTCTCTCTCATTGGTGATGATGGTTGAATTTGGGAAGCCGTGTGACCTTCTTGATCCGTTTCACCTTTCGCAATGCCGGACACAATCTCTTGGAGGTTCAGCCCCGATCGCAGATACTCGGGCCGCCTCGCCTTATGGCGCGATGTTCGTTGGCTCCATACGGTTGCTTGGCGCCAAGGAACTTTGAAGGTCTCCGCACCTCCGCGAGTCAAGTTCTTCTTCTGGCTTGTTTTGCACGGAAGATGTTGGACAGCGGACAGGAGGTTCAGACATGGGCTGCAGGAGTCCAATCTTTGTATCTTTTGTGACCAGGAGCCAGAGACCTTGGATCACCTCCTGCTTAGTTGTAGTTACAAAGCAGGGAGGTATGGCACGTTTGCTTGCTTAGCTTGAATTTACATAATGAGGTCATCGTGCAGCAAGGTGTGGCTATCCAATGGTGGCTACAGATGAGGAAGCGGGTACCAAAGCCATTTCGTCGAGGTTTTGATTCTCTATTCTTGCTAGTTGGTTGGAGACTGTGGAAGGAACGAAACTCGAGAACTTTTGACGGAGACGCCAAAACAGTGACGGAATTGGCTATCGAGATCAAAGAGGAGGGCGACTTGTGGTTGCGGTGGGCTACAGCCGGCTGGAGGTGCTTCGACAACGTGTGCGTTGAGTGCTTGGTATCCTTGGTAGCACTACGTTCAAAATGTAATTTCCGGCTCAGTATCCAGTAGTTGGTAGGTGTGGCTGGTAACCTGGGTTACCTAGCACTCGCGGTTTGTAATACTCTTGTGACTTTATTTTTATGTTTCCTCTGCTTAATGAAAAATGCGCCGAAGGGCGTGATCTCGAAAAAAAACTCCAACAGTTTGCTATTTATGTTTGACATTCTTATATTTTTGGAAAAAAGCTCAAAAATGATACTCCAACAGTTTGGCATTTATGTTTGGCAATTTGGGGAGTTGGCAAATCCAGGCTTCATGCGTGCATAAATGCGCGCGGTGGTCGCACTTGGCATTCGCAACGCATTGTCCGTATTAGAAGAGGTGGAAGGGCATAAACATAATTTTGTTTCTGCCTCAGGTTCCTAATGTAAGTTTTCAAGAGGTGGAAGGACATAAACATATTTGTTTCTCTCAGGATTCCTATTGCAAGTTAGATCTTGTTGACACGAAACTAGGGTTTCACACCAACACACCGAGAGGGCCTTGGACGCCCACGAGGTTGCGATCAACCTCAAAAACGCAGCAAGACTCACCACGTAATCACCCAAACCGATCTAGGGTTCGGTAGAGGTGATGTAGAGCGTGATCTCGGCCGCGAGAGCTTTTGAACGACCTCGGAAGGATCCGTCAAGAGGAGCGCACGCTGCGTTCTTCTAGGATCAGCAAGGCCACCTAGAACGCCGACGAAATTGCCGAGAACGCCGTCGAACAAACAGGTTAGGGTTTGAAAGAGATAAAAGTAGAGAGATATGTTGTGTTTGACGATTTGTTGTAGATGGGATCAAATCGCCATGAACCTCTTATTATATAGAGGGGGTGGTCTTATCCCCTTAGGAAACCGACAAGGGACGCTGCCAAGCTCCAAAACCTTCCAAAACGCGATCGGGAAAGAGATCGGTTCGAATCGGTACGGACGCCTCGCTAACACGCGATCGACGCTACAAACGGAGCGATCGGCGCACCACCGCGCACCGCACGCCAACAAAAGTAGGTCCAAGGGGCGCCAGACGCGCCACTCGCTAAGCCAGACGCGGCGACCGACGCGCCACTCGCTGCGCCAGACGCCAACAGAGCCACCCGCGGGCGCGACCTTTGCGCCAGACGCCGCCCGGCGCTAGCGACCGACGCTGCTCGCCAAGCGTCTGGTGGGTGTCACGCTGCTAGCACCGTGAGCGCCAGATGATGCGCAAGGCGCCAGCGGGCCGACGCAGTCCGCCCGCGCGTCGGGCGTGGGAAGGTCGGCGTAGACCATCTTTTTTGTCCGTTCTTTCGATCCTCGTGACCGCCGCTTCCTTTTAGTTGCATTTAGGATCATTGTTGGGACGTTCTTTATATGAAACAACGTCGCCAAATCTTGAGTGTCAACAGATCTGAATTTGGCAAGTGAATTAGATCAAATTGTTGGAGATGAGCTCTTTTTTTACTTGGCATATCTTTTTAAAAGTTATAAAACTCAAGATTTGCGCGATAAAATTTGGCAAACTCTTGGAGATGCTCTAAGTGCCTAACAATTAGCTTTTGTTTGGAGATAATAGGCAAAGGCGTTTTAGAGAGTTCAGTCAAGCAGTATGTTTGTTCTACAGAGTTCGGTCAGGTTGAATTTCGTACAGTATATTTTGGACATAAGCTATTAGAGTTCAGTAGTCTAATAAATTTATTTGTCATTTTGTTCTTTTTTATTACCTATAAGCATTTATATTTTAGAGAGAGATTTCTTTAATCATCATCAGTCAAGACGAATGGTGCAGTTTAGAAGTAAAGAGAAAGAAGGTACCATAGTGTTTGCATGATGCGGCTAGTGTATTTTTTAGTTTTCCTCTTGTTTAGAGGCAGCGGGACCAAGAAGAATGGGTCAACCCATTAGTAACCAGTGCTATAGGCCTTTTGGGTTTGGGTGGACCCAAACACCGATAAAAAAGTATTGGGTTGTCTAGGTCTGGGTCGACAAATGATGACCCACTTGCATTGAATTCTTTTCTTCTATTTATTTGTTCTCCGTGAAAAGTGACCGGGAGATTTTTCTATTCATTCACACCGTGGTGAGGGAGCATGCTGGGAGAAGTTTGCGAGCAGGCCGAGCAGCGGCGCGTTGATGTACATGGCGCCCGTCCGGGGAACGTCGGTGCTGTTGCTGGGCCCCCAACCACGGCGCCTAATGAAGCGCCAGCCCAATAACAAAACTAAAATTGCCCCACGATCGCGCGCGCAAGGGAAAGTAAGCCTGGTCGGACAGGCGTTATTGTTTGGGCCTTCTCTCCACTGCGTCTTGGTTATGTGCAGTCTTGGGCGATCTGCAGCAGCACCAAGGCCAGCACGTCCATCTAGAGCGCCGGTTGGTAAACTGCACGTCCTGCTTCGACCGAGTGATGCTACTGATTTCTTGGGATGCGTTTGGTTCCCTGTATATGGCCCATCCAGGCCCACGGGATGCAACGGAGGCGCTTTTGGTTCCCTGAACATCGCTTCGAGCCTGGCTCCCGTCATGCTTTTCCCCTCCCCAAGGCTGCATCCATAGAAACGCGATTTCCTTCCGTTTCTCCGCGTGCAGGTGCTGGCGAGCCATGGACGAGCGCGGGAGCGCAGGCAGGGTGAGCGCTGGAATCCTAGGGTCACCGCCCCATTTTTCGCGCCATCCGCTCGTGCTATATCTTCACCGGTGCGGCCTCTCCTTCCTCCATTCTCTTGCGCTCGAGCTCCGTTCTTCTGCTTCCTCTCGAACCTTCTACTCCCGGAGGTAGCATGTGATGCATCTCCTTCTTTCCCTCCTCGTGTAGATCCATGGTTGTGATTCACCGATAATCCTAAATCTTTCTCCATTCTCGTGGGCTGATTTGTGCAGTGTTGGATCTCGATTTGCTAGGGTTTCGTGGCCTACAAAGGTGCGTGTAATCCACCTCCCCTCCTAGATCTCGATTTTTTTTATGCTTGGGTAGTGTTTGTGGCCTGTTGTAACCCTAGCCTTTGATGTGCGGGAGTTGATTTGTGTTTTGCCTTTGGTTCGAGGTAAAATGGCAAGTTCCTAACCCTACGTTGCAATCTATTTTATACATCCGCTGGTTTGTGGTTACTAATAGTTATTTTGATGTGTAGATCTGCGAATCTCCTTGCCTTCCCCGTTGGTTTTCGTATTCCCCTCCGTCTCTGCTCAAGATCCCGCGGTAACCGGGTCCAGTCCCCCCCCCGTCTATGCTACTTGGTTTACTTGCACCGTGATGATTCTTCATTCCGTGATTAACCGGAAATCGTGTGTTTTGGATGCAACTGAGCTCTTGTATTAGCCTATGATGTTTTGTGATGATAGTTGAGCACAATGTTCTTAGTCGATGATGTCAATTTATTTCCAACAAATCTGAGCACATGTCCTTAGCTACCGATGGATTTTTTAAGCAAATTTGCTATGTCCGAGCACTTGTGTGTTAGGTGATGATGCTTTGATTCTATTGTAGTGATGTTTATAATGATCACAGCTTATATATTGTTGTCCCTTTTCCTAAGACATGCTTTGCATGTTTTTTGCTCGTAGATGAACCCAAAATTTTTAGACGCATGTTGGTGATCAAAGCCGCTTTTTTTGTCTACATTATTTATGCCTACTTCATGAGTAGGCTAAGGGTGGCTCATAATTCACGGCCTCGTATCACATATGGCCCAATGAGTGTCATGGATCGTGAACGGCAGGCCAACCTTAACAAAATTTATAACCGCAATGACATAGAGTGTGTTAGCATGTTGCGTATGCGTAGAGCTCCCTTCTTCAACTTATGTAACCTACTGAGGGACGTAAAACTTGCTTAGGGACACCATAAATAGCTCTGTGGAGGAACAAGTTGCCATGTTCCTCCATGTTGTTGGGCACAACCAAAGGTTTAGAGTCATCCATCGAACTTTAGGAGGTCCATGGAAACCGCCAAGAGGTATTTTAGGGAGGTGCTATATGCTATTGGAGAGCTTAGGGGAGAGATGATCAAAGCCACCATCAAATGAGACACCACTCAAAATCAGAATGCCCAAAGGTGGTATCCATACCTTAAGGTACTAAAATGTGTGTGAGGTTTACATGTAGTCCTCTCAGATAATGAACACACTTGTAATTTGTATTGATGTTACATTGTAGGATTGCATTGGTGCAATAGATGGTACTCATGTCCATGCTAGGGTGCCACCCAAGATCTCAGCAGCCTTTAGGGGTAGGAAGCCATATCCTACTCAAAATGTGCTTGCAAAGCAGCTTGATTTCGACCGAGATTCACCTATGTCTTGGCCGGATGGGAGGGATCGGCACATGATGCTCTAATTCTTGGAGATGCTATAGAGAGGGATGATGGGTTAAGGGTTGCCCAAGGTACTTGTCACCGACTCATTTAGGATTTAACAAAAACCCTTCCACTTCTTAGCCTTAACTAATTATGTGATCACCCTAATTAATTGTTAGGTAAATTCTACCTAGTTGATGCCGGGTATGCATGTCGGCCTGGATTCCTGCCACCCTTTCGAGGCACTAGATATCACTTGAAAGAATATGGAAGAAATCTCCCAACCAATAAGAAAGAGTTGTTCAACTTGAGACATTCAAGTCTAAGGGTGACAGTTGAGAGGGCTTTTGGGGCTTTAAAGAATCGTTTCCGTATTCTAGACAACAAGCCTTTCCACCCCTACAAGACACAAGTCAAATTAGTTCTTGCATGTTGCATCATTCACAATTGGATAGTTGGCCATGGTGAAGATGAAGTGTTCCCTAATGCTGCTACTTGGGAACCTAATGATTCCAATGTTCTAGCTAATGAGGAAGTGCCTGACAACCAGGCAATGGTACTTAGAAGGAATGACATTGCTAATCAAATGTGGAACAATAGGGGGCACTACCATGTCTAGAACTTGGTGTCCTGTTAGCTGAGCCTACCACATGTGCTATGATGATGTAATAAACTATTTTTGTATTCCTGTTAGGCTAAGGACATGTGCTATGATGATGTTGATTATCTGAACCATCTCTCATTTGTTGATTGAGGCTAAGAATTGTGCAATGATCTATTATTGTTTTCCTTAACTTTTTAGATAACTAAGGCTATGCATGGAGCAATGATGGTTCAGTCCTACTTTTTTCTGTTCTATGATGATAACCATGCATGTTTACTCGATTATGGCAATGAGTTGTGCAATGATTGTTCAATCCTACTTCTTTTTCTATGCTATGATGATAACCATGCATATTTACCGATTATGGCAATGAGTTGTGCAATGATGGTGACTATTCAAATTTTACCGAGGCAAACCGTGGTCGGTAATTTAGGGGATGGCTCATCAAAAAAGTGCCGAGGGTTGACCTCGAGGAGGGTTCTGAGATCATCCACCGGATGCGATGGGTGCCGTGGGTGCTGGGCAAGAGAGTGGTGAGCAGCGCACTAGGGGTGCAATGCGCTGGACAAGTGCAATGTCAGCCTTTGTGTTGAGGCGCATGTGCCAGTTGATTGAGACTGGGGTGAGAACTGACAAAGGATTTAAGGAGGTGCACTTGAACCAGGTTGCAAAGTTGCTGTCTGAGTTCACCGGGTGTGGAAGTGTCCGGAAATCAGGTGTATAACCACCTAAGGAAGTGGAGGCGCAGGTGGGTGAAAGTGTCCAAGCCGAGGGAGTTGAGCGGTGCCCAAAGTGGGTTGAAGATGTGTGCATGATTAGCCTGGAAGAGGAGCACTATCTGGGTCACATCAAGGTCTGTTGTGCATTGATGACTAATTCCTTTCATGTTTACTATTCCTCTCCTGTTAACTAATCCTCTCTTGTTTACTACATCCCTAAATTTAGGATCACCCTAAGGATGCTGAATTCCTTAATAGTCCTATTGTGAACTACAAGGAGATGGAAACCATTTTTGGGAACAACTTGGCAACTGGCAAGTATGCAATGGGTTCTAATGAAGCTTTAGGCAGCCCTTCTCTGTTTTATGACAGTGATGTGAAGAATGAGCCATATGATGAGGAGAAGGCAGCAAAGGGGATGGAGGAGCATGCCAAGCTGTTTGCTAATGTGCCCAAGGAGATGGCCAGTGAGCCAAGAGAGGACAAGAAGAGGAAGAGGTCTCTCCTTTCCGAGGAGGATCGTGTTGTCTTCTCTGGTATGACCGATGCCGTGAAGGATGTTGCCGCTGCCATTCATGAGACCAAGGTTGAGGTGCTCAACCCGCACCTCTATGGTGCTTTGATGTACGTGCCTGGGTTTACTGAGGAGGCCCTCCTTTGTGCTTACTCCCATCTGGCTGACAACAAGGCCCAGAGTGAGGCTTTTGTGAAGATGACTGATGCTCACCGTGTCCTGTGGCTTAGGACATGGCTTGCCAAGCACTACTACATCTAGATCCTTCTAGATGCTTACTGACTGGTCTCTTTTGTGGAGTGAAGCAAGCAGCTTGATGCTTCCTCCTGCTTTTGTGCAGTGCTGACTGGAGCTTGCAACACTTTGCTCCAATTCTTTTGGACAGAGATAGGATGGTTGGGTCTCTGTAGGTACTTGGGTCATGTTAGGTGATGTGGTTTAGGTTCAGGTGGTGATGTGGTTTAGGTTCAGGTGTTAGAAGATGATGTCGTAGATGAAGCTGTGTGATGATGGGATCATGTGGTAGACCAGTCAAAGTATTTGCCAATGATGTAATGCACTTTTAAACTGCCTATGCAGTGATGCAGTAATTGTCTTATATTTGCCTTCTATCTACCTTCTATTTCCCTCAAAATGCAGAAATGTTGACTGTCCTGAGCACAACTCATAGGCCTGTTATGATTGAACTGAGATATTGCATGCATGATCTGAGCACATCCTATGATTGAAATGAGATATTGCCTTCTATCTACCTGCTTGTTGATTTCTGTTTTCATGGTTTGCACCATTTTTCTGATTTGTTCAAAGATCTGAGCACAACTCTATTGCCTGTTATGAAAGAAACTTCAGCACTGCATGCATTAGCTGAGCACAAACTGGCAAGTATCCTAACTGGTTTTTCACTATTTGTGACCTCACTTACATATGCTAGTGACTTTGTGCCTTATTTCATGTAGGTCATGGACACTTTTTTTGTTGTGTTCAAGGGGAGAAAGCCTGGCTTGTATAACAATTGGCTAGATTGCCTAGCTCAAATAGAAGATTATCCAAAGAATGAGTATCAGGGGTATCTATCATTTCAAGATGCTCAAAAGGCATGGCTGCACCACAAAAACCATCTTGACAGCGCCAAGGAACTCACAGCAGCCATCTCTGCAGCTGGGCGGGCTAAAGATGCTGCTGTGCTTCATGATCTCTCCAATGCTTGAACAAAGACCTGCCCATCTTATTCTTACTGGTCATACTTTGTTCTAGTGTGCTTTCTTCTTGTTTAGTGCTGCTTAAACTGTGGTAATTAGGACATGGTTGTGGACCGTGCTATTAGGACATATTTATGTGGACTGTGTTGATTACAACATGTTTGTGGACTAAGTTAGTTAAGACATATGTATGTGAACCTTTGAACTTGTATTCAAACTAATTTTCTGTTGAGGTTGGAGGTGGTAACCTCACCATTCCATGTAAGTGGTGAGTGGACTGCTTTGAATTCAGGCAACCAAACATGAATGTGTATCTGTGTTCCTTGCATCCCCATGTACAACCAGGCAACCAAACACTTGCCCTCTCCAGCCTGGCTCTGCACGTGCTGCCAACCAAACAAAGGCCTCCTGTATGCTCTAGGCCCTGGGCCGGACAGCGCCCAGCATTTGTGGATGCATGCCGAGAAACCGAGAAGGGAACCAAACACACCCTTGACCGCCGGCGTCGGGGTGCTATTTAGGGTGCCACCCAAAGATTCTCAGTACACAACTATTGTCCATTTGAGTGCTAAGACCTCTATGGTTCTCCAAACTGAAGTTGGTATAGCCGCCGCCAGCCCAGCCAGAGGAATGGGATGAATCTTTACTACCTATAAAGGATGGAAAGGGGACAATTTTTGGTGCGGTAAAATTTTTGTGTCCGCCTCCCTCCGCCTCCCCGCGATCCGCGCGGTTAAAAATAGAAATCGCCTTCACCATGCGATCCCCGCCCGATAAGAAAGGAAAACCCTCCCGTCAAGCATGCCAAGATCGTGCCCTTCCCGTTATTCGTCGTCGGTTCCATATCCATCGTGCCCTATTATCGTCACCCTACCGCCGCCGCCGCGCCCACCGCAGATTAACGCGCATGGTCTTCCTCCCCTCTCCCAGTCCCGCACGACCCACCGTGTATGGAACCGGGCCGAGGCCGCCCGCCCAGGGACTCCATGCCACGAGATCATAGGCCTCGCCGAGCGGATTTCCAAAAGGCGACGTGCGGGAGTGCTCTTGCGCCCCGGCGGCGCGCGGCCATGGCAGCCCATCGCATGGGGGCACGGATCGACTAAGGCGCTGCGAGCCTTCGTCACAGCTCCGTCAACGTCTCCAACTCTTGCGCTGGTAAACCTTCCACCCCTCTCCTTCTGTTTCTCTGTCCATTGCCTCGGATGTGGAGCAGAGCCGCCACCGCCTACACTCATGGCCGGGGAGGCACGGGTCAGCCTCTAGCCGGCCTGGGCCCCGACGAGGGTGCGGACAGGCATCTCCCTCGCTCTCACCACCCTCCTCTCCGTCGCCGTTATCCTCACCGGCCGACATCCACAACCCAAGCCCATCCGTGTTCTATTCTGTTCGCAAGGTTGAAGAAGAGAAGGGAAATTGAAGTAGAAGTTTTTTCAGGGTTCCAGATGCGAAGCTGTAAACTTATATGAATAGTGATGCTCCGATTCAGAAAAGTTCAGGGGCTTAGCTGATAAATTGTTTCCTTTTATTATCTTTTGTTTTTATGCAGAAAATTGTCTGAACTTTAGAAACTCATAGTAATTCATAAAAAATCGTAAAATAGCAACTACCAATGTTGGTTGTTTCAGCGCCGGCCCTGGACACGGGCAAAACGGGGCGGCCGCCCCAGGCCCCCAGTTAGTTAGGGCCCCACCCCATGTATATAAACACTAGTAGTAGTATTTGACATTTTGACCCAAGGCGTGAAGCATCGCCGACCTGCTACAGCTAGTCCTGGCTCCTGGCCTCGAGGCAGCGCAGGATCGAGGGATTCGAGGGTGTATATATTAAAAAAGAAAAAAAAAAAAGCTTCTGAAGTGACATGAAGTTAGCGTTGAGCATATTAAAAATGGGATCCATTAAAAATGAGAGGCTGAAGGGACATGAAGTTAGTGTCGAGCATATTACCAATATAAACTCATGTCCTTGTAAAATATCTTATCCAAACTCGATATCGTTTGTGAGATATAAAAATAACAAATTTCTAACAAATCATCCGGACAACTTTCTCGACTTGAAATTTTTATTTTTATATATCACAAGCGAAGTCGAGTTTGGATAAGATATTTCACAAGGTTATGTACCATCATACCATCTACAAGTGTATTTTTTGTTGAATTTAGATGGATTTTTTTACCGTGGTTTACACGAGTTTTTACGAAGGGGTTGGTTTACACCGATACATTGCCATGTACGAAGGGCCCCAGATTTTAACTTCGCCCCGGGCCTCAAAAAGCACAGGGCCGGCCCTGGTTGTTTGCTCTGTTGTCTTGTTTGTAAATAAATGAACCTTTACGAACTCAGCCAATACTATGGTGTCAATTTAATTGTCATCTCCGGTACTAATGAAATCTTAGTCTAATCTGAAATCTTTGGCTTACTTTTTTTTTTTTTTGTCTCTCTTCTATGTAGACTTTTTGCCAAGAATGCTGACACCGCAAGAGTACATTTTTGGGTCTATCTTCTGGTAACTGAATCATGTTCACTTTCTCCAGATTTTTATGTGTTTCTGCTGTTCAGGAAAAAACAAATGCATGTATGATTGAGTCTTTCACCAGGCCCTTATGTTGTGAACATCTTGCCCTGCTTGCTTTTCCTCATCTTCTTGAGAGATACATTTAAACCAGACAAGAGAAACATTTAAAGATCCAACAAGATCGTATGGTTAATAATGTATTGTTTATCCAGCCTACTTAGACTCTCATATTATATCAGTTTATATCTCTCACTTCTTGGCCAGAAGAGTGAGAGATTGAAGCAAACACTAAATTCAATAGGGGTGAGTGCAACTTGTTTTTGAAGTCTTTGACAAATTGTTGATACACAAGAAGCTAACATGCACCTTTTTTTGTGTCATTTCAGATTTCATAACTACAAGGCAATTCAATGGAACTAATATCTCAAAGGATGAAAAGGTGAACATAATTATGTTATTTTCTCTTTTATTTTTTCCTGGAAAGTCCCTTGTTCATCAGATTGTATTCACATGAAGAACGCTTGGCCATGTAGGTTATGGATTGATAGCCTGATCGGTGCTACAACATTTGTAGGATTGTTTTATTACATGTTTCCTTGATGTAGTAGTTAGAATTGATCCTAGGTTTATTTGCCAATCTTGAAATTAAGAAGCAATTTAAAATTTTGTATTAGATGATGAGTCCTGAAATGATTTTTTTTTATCCTACAGATATGTCTTGCATTTAGCAAAAAGGGATTAGAGATTGAACCTATATCATCTTTTGTTTCTGTTTCATTTTTCAGTTATCACTTATGTGGTCTGCAACCTCTCCATATATATGACTTTTGAAATAAGCACTAACCAAGGTAGGTTTCACCTATAAATCTTTAGTTGTCGACGAAATCTGGTGATGCTTGCTGATGTATCTGACCATTCTTCTCCTGTGATGCAGGCAGTGACCATTCTTTAGGTGCTTCAGATTGAGCACTTGTGGGTTTTTTCCCCCAATGTCTTGGTGTAAATTGGGATATGTTGTATCATTAGGGGTGCGCCCCCTGCATCTGATCCTATCCTATATGAACTTGTTATGTTGCCCTTCTTCGGGTACTTCAAGGTAGCATCAGGGTTATTAAAAGTCGGTGGAACTTCCTCGCACGAAAGAATTTGGAGGATCGGTGGCCTTCTCTCAGTTCGACACATCGCCGCCAGCCCTCCCGCACGCGCTGCGTCTTGAGACCATGACAGGTGGCCCCTCCTGCAGACGGCCCCGTTGGCAGTGATGACGGAAAAAAGTCTCCTCTCCGCTCGGCCGCACCCGCCCGCTTCGGCTTTTCCGGCGTACGCTCGGGAAAGCGGCCGGGGCGCCTCTGCAGCGGTGCCGTGCGGCCCCCGCGCTAGGGTCCAGTAGGCAGGGAGTGGTGAGGGAGCAGCGCGTGGCCTCTGGCGTACTGGGCGTCGTCGCTCGCCCCCTACTGGCGCCGCCCGCCCTCGCCTTTTCTGCGGATGTTCAGGAAGGAGGAGCAGGCGGAGGTGGGAGGGATGCTCAACGTCGATGGCCGATGGCCCCTCCTGCGCCTGAATCCCGTGGGTGAGCGGGCGTGCGAGGTACGGGGAGTCATTAAGTGCGTCTACCTGCCCCGAGGCCACGCTGCCCCTTCTCGAGGCAGACGCGTCACATCGACGGGCGGCGCTCGTCGACGACTCTCTTCAAATGACGCTGCTGTACCAGGTGAGCAGTGCGCAGCAGAGCTCCCATCCCCATCGGAACAAAAAAAATTGGGTGCCCCCGGTACGGCGGCGAGGCGTGCCTTGCCCTCTCTTCCAGTGCCCCAGGTGAATCGTTCCTTCCCTCCCGGTTAGCTGAGGCGCATTTGCCCTCTCTCCCCTCGTCATTGCTTGACCTCTCCCTCTTCTCTCTGTTCCTCAGCTCTACACAGAACAGCTCCGGCAATCACAACAGTAAGACACCCTGGCTTTATTATTTCACTTGATTTTTTGGGGCCTATTGTTCTGGGCTTCGTTGGAGGACTGGTTTCCTGGCGTTTGATCTCGTCATTTCTGTTGTGATGTAGTTGAGCTCTTGTGGAGATGGCATTGGTGACCTGAGGTGGCGCTGGTCTTGGCTTCTTTGTTGGGTGCATCGTGAGATAAAGAATAAAGGTCTGTCTCTTTCTTGCATGCATAGCTGTTCTAGGATGCTGGGTTCTTGATTTTTTTGTGCACAGGTCAATGATTTAAGTTAAAGGCTTCAGTTAGTTTTTTTAATAGAATATCTTCGTATGATGCATAGATCATGGTTCCTCTACACTTCTGCAACGTAGTTACTAATCAACAGATTGGTTATACAAGAATCTTTTTGTACAGCCAAATAATAGTATGAAATAAAATGAAAGAACGAGAAATAGATTCAGGGACACCAAAATACATGTGCTGCTCGCTCGAGTGCTTCTGTCTTCAGGTGGTGGGTAGTCCGGTGGGGTTTCTGTGGTTGGGTGGCATTAGGAGGAGGTGCCTTTTGAAGCTTGGGCTTTCCCTTCACAAGGTTGATGAGTTTGCTGTTATTTTTATCTACGACTCTGCTATCTCCTGTTCTGAAGTGTTGTGTCCTTTGTGTTTTCTCACAGATGGCTTTGCGAGTAATAGGCATACTCTGTATTTCCTATCCATCTTTCCAAGCTTCGTATTTCAGATCATCTTTCCCAATCTGAACACATATTACCTATAAGTTGCTTGGCTTCTTTGCAGGGTGAGCTTATCTAACTCTGCTGAACTCCTCTTATTTGGACAGGGAACAACATCCATGCACAGATTTTCATCTCCATCAGTCCAATTTCATCTCCATTTGGGTATCATTCAAGTTGGGATCAAGCATGGTAATTTCGAAAAAAACTCTTTAATCTACTGTCTAATTCATAAGTGTGAGTATTGCAGTAAGGAGAAATCTCTGTTCTTTCTCGCTTTTGTTTTGTTTCAACCTGTTCGTTTTACCGAGTAGAATTTTTTGGATATAGCAGTCATAAATTTGTTTTGTTTCAACCTGTGCATTGGTCGCTTGTTCAGAGAAACTGCCAATAGGATTGGCCTATGTTCAGAGAATAGGATAAGTGATGCGTCTGTACAGCTTTGCTTACTGAATATCCAACCTGTGCATTGGTTATTTCTGGACACCATAGAACTAGTGATTTTTAGTTAAACAAGCACTGAATGTTGTCAGTTCACTAGAATTTACTTGTCTGTTGCTGAAAGTGGCAACTGAATGTGCCGTGTGGCCGCGCATCTAGATGGCTCAATCAGTCCAACTGAATTTGCTAATTCTTCTCCTATCTAGAGAATCTCCATGGGTGCCGCCGTGGCTACTCAGGTGGGTGCTGCGCTGAGATCCCACGGTAACCCCTTGTGCGGAATCAGACGCCCTTTCATCAATGCCTTCCCTTTTCGCTAGATCTATTTGACACACGGCTCTGAGCAGACCTGGCAGGATTCGGATTGGGCAGCGTTGTCCGGGGATCTGCTGCAGATTTCCTCCTCAAATTTCGGTAGTTAGAATTTACTAGAATGGGAAATTTTGTTGTTTCACTTAATTACAGATTGACCTCATTGGAGTTGTTCCGGGATTGGCGATTATTCATTTACGAAGTTGATTATTTGCCTCAACTTTTGATCTCCTTTGATGGGGATTCTTTTTCATCATGGGTCAGACCCAATCTCTCTTCTGCTCAAGATTATTGAAGTCCCTAATTCCCATGTGAACCATCAATTAATAACCTCAACACCCGACATTTGTTTGCTTATTGGATTTTATTGCAGATTAGTCTCACGAGTTTCTTAGGTGACCATCCTAATCATCAGGAAGTAGTAAATGTTGTTTTTAATATGGTCCTTTTCATCCTAGCGTTATTTTCAACTAAAATAACTCATTGTTTGATGTCATCCATTTTATTTGTCTAAATGGTGGCTCTTGCAAATTTAATGAAGTGAAGCTATCCTTTTTTTTACAATGTTTTTACTGTAAATTTGATCATGGCATAGACAATTTTGCGGGAAACATTTAGTCCAGATGTGCTGGAACTGAAGAAGCCAATGCATTGAAAACTCCATATAGTAATTTAATGATTTCGAGGTCACTCGTGTGCTTGAGGCTCTGACTATAAAGACTACAGCCTTGGTACCTTATTAACACTATACTGCACTTTACATGCTTAACACTGTACAATACATATTTTTCCTTTTTCTGATTGCTATTCAGGCAATACTGTTGTCTTCATTAGTGGAAACTGATGGAAAACTCAGCTTCCATCTACTGCTAATTTGGTTTAGGATATCTCCTAGCTTTTCAAAGGTCTTGATCGATGTTAAATGATAAGAAGAATGATCCTATACCAAAATGAAATGAATAGTCATGCAAATGTATGGTTAAATAGAAAGATGACGGATGCGGTTGCAATATAAATTGTACTCTATTTGTGCAACATGGCTGTCTCCCTATATAAATAATTTTTTGTGCATAGATTACCTACCACCCAATTATAAGTCCATATGATGAAGTGTGGATAACATCTTGTTTTCTTTAATTGGTCACCAAGGCTTGTTTGACGCTGCTAGCTAGAGGGGAAAATAATACTATGCTGTGCATTAGATTTCACTATTTTGTCTAATACTTGGATATATCATGCTTTGATGTTTCAGTGTGCACCTTGAACTAATGAATCCACCTTGAAGATTATGGTTTAACAGGAGAGTTGCATAGTTTCTATCCAATTTTGTACTCTGCTCTCTGATTACGTTTTCCATTTACAGGGTAGTTCGACTGATGGCTGGCATCTTACAGTCAACATCAATGGACCTTGCTGTTGTAGTGGTTAGCTATGTATATTTCGGAAATCTCATGGCAACAGATTGCAGATGTATCTTATATTCTTATCGGTCTTTTGTTTCTGACATCGAGAACCTATTCTATCATAATGACTTCTGTGCACGTCTGGATTGGAATTTGACAAAGATGTTCTGTAGTCATGAATTGCAATTGTGAACTCTAATGAGTAGCTATTTAACGTGTGGCTCAACAGAACTATAAGACCACAGTGATCATGCATGTATTGAATGACCATGAACTCAATGGTTGAATGGAATCATAAGGGCTGTGGTGGCCATAAGAACCATAAACGTGTTCCCTATTAGGACATGAGATATGTGATTGGTTGTTTTGTAATTTTTTGCTACGTTTTTGTTCGTGTGATACGCTTAACATAGATGCTGATGATGTGGTGATAATGTCAATGACTATGAAAACCAATGTTTGTGTTTGGAACTTAGTGTTAACATATTTAATTATAATAAAAGCATGCCTATTTAGAGGGATAATTGCATCTGTTTTCAAATTATTATCGGGCGCCTGATGTTCTAGTGGTATTTGATAGATGGGTTGGTGTGCTCTCTGTCTGTGTTGCATTCCACAGCAATTGGTGGTGTTGATCTATCATCAGCTGGGTCATCACTCCGATCATGTTGATTCATTGCAGAAGCATGAGCGAGTAGTGGAGTTAAGTTGGGAATTAGCTTAATCTTTGTACCGAAGTTGTTATGGGGAGAATGGCCTAGAATCTACAGTAGTAATATGGTTTTAGTCTAAGTTTCATTAAAAAACTTGAGCACCACTTGTTTCTTTTATTTCTCCTTATGACAGTACCTTTGGCGCCCATTAGATTATGTACCCTGCAATATTTTTAGAGTGCCGGTGACCGTATTCCTTCCATACTGTCAGCACAATCTTTGCCAGTAAAACAAAACCCATACTGTCAGCACAATCTTTGCAGAGAAAATGAGACCAGTACTGTTAGGCCTGTTGTCGTAAACTCGTCACTCGTCAGACCTCAGCCACTCCTCGGTGCATTGCCTTAGGTCAGGTTCCTGACAAGCAACACCTAGAATCTGGATCCTCTATAGAATAATCCCCGAACTGATATCGAGTGCAAAATCCTCTATAGAATAATCCCCGATATCGAGTGCAAAAACATCTATCTCCTGCGGTTCTAGGGTCATGCCCATACATTGCTTGCAAAGTACCAATAACTAATAACAGTTGCTTAGTACCCATCCGCTAATAACAGTACAGAGTAACACAGTAATCGAGACACAAAAAGTCAAACCCCTCGAAGGGGGAAGGCCCGTGGGTATGTATGGTACAGTTCAAGGCAAAATGTATTTCAGACGATTCTGAATAACTTCAGGAATGGTGAAGGGTAGCTTTTCATCAACCTCTCAATGCTGTTGATAGTCTTGAGCGCTTGGTTTTTCATCTTAGAAATCCACTCGATGGTAACTGCAGAAGATAAATAAAATTTAGATAACGTCGGAAGGTATTAATTCCTCAAGAATAGAAGACCCACTATAAACTGCATGCAAATGCTGCTACTTATGCAAACACCTTATAAAAATCTACAAAAATTTCTGGAGCATCATACTGGGATATCATGACTACCATAAAAATTTCATATCAAAAACATTAATATACTGTTCTACACAAAAATGACAAGTAGAATAATAAAACAAGCATGAACATACTTTGTACTACAAAATGTATGGAAACACAGGTTTTTAAGCATGATAAGATACATACCAGCATACTAACCACTCACAAAAATTTTCATGGCAAAACCTACTATAAATATTTTACTATGAATTTCCTAAGAAAGCATGGTAAATGGCACATAAATCAAAAGTCATACTTTTTCAACAGAACATAGCATGAACCTTAATTTTCCTGTACAGAGCATACAAAATAAAGACTAAATGCATAGAAATCATATTTTTCACATGCACCAACAGATAGATATGCATTTATCTAATTTAATGGCATAAAACAAAATAAATAAAACTATATATAAAAATATCATAAAAATACAATCTCATATTTTTTCATGTAGATCTACTGAAAAGAAAAACTAACAAAACTTTTAGATAATGCCTATATATTTTCATGTAGATCTCTTGAAAAGAAAACTAACAAAACTCTACACGTATATATAAGAATACCTCGTCAAATCATCCAATTTGGAAATTGTGATTCAATTTTTTTTCAGCAATCTAATAAACCAATCTACATCTTTTGTTAGTATCTTTGATTTTTTTTAAAAAAAATAATTCAAACATGTGAAGTCAGCTTGTATTGTGCAATAGTTTTCCAACTTGGCAATGAACCCATATTATCGAGATGTTCTTAAACATTTGTACTTTGATATCACAATGCAACACTCATTGTACTTTGTGGTGATCAGCCTGCTAGTTTTATGAATTTTTTTCCCATGTCCAAGAGCATATGGGGATATATGTGCTATATCATTCAGGGCGTGTGAATTTTAAAATACTTCTGTGCTAGATTTGCAGCTACTGCTTTGGAAAGATAGTTTGGGACTTAGTGGTGGCAAACAATGATATCTGGCCGATGAATATGCGTTTGGCCACCTGCTCAAGCTCAACCCCCAGACATGACATGTAAACAATTCAGATTCAGTGAAAAACTGACTTTAGTGAGTGCTCACATGCCTCTTTGTTACACTCTATCTATAGTATGTTAGTTAATCTGTCTAGGCCTGTTATTTTCTTTAGGAACACTGACATTAGAACTTCTGTTATTGTTGCAAGACAAGACGCGTGCCATTCAGCACTGTAATTCAAGGGGTGTTTGGTTTAGTACCCACCTATTTTCAGTCATGCTGGGCAGTAGAGGGGACGACTGTGCAGTTTAGCTTTGGAGTGCTACCGTCACCAAAGTTGTGATTTGCTTGCCTAGAGACTTATTTAATTATTATACATTTTGTACAAATGCAGAAGCAATGGTCAAGTAAAGACAAGCTAATTTCCATGTGCTGATAAAAGTATTTCTTGGTGCGGTATGGTCCGGTACCTTTAGGCAGCATTGGTGACGTGGATGACATTGACACTGACGATGACATTGGCACCGCAAGGTCTTTTTTCTTTTGAGTAATTGGCACCGCAAGGTCTATAAAGTAGAGTTTGTTAGCGTGCGACGCTGCACTCTCCGTAACTACCTTAATTTTACAAAAAAATAGACCTTTTGGATTAAATGTCTTTAACATTAGTATCCAATTTTATAGTATTATTATCTCATTGTGCGACCTAAGTTTTTTCAGCACAAAATGTTGGTTATCCCAGAAGAACGCACGGGCGTGCTACCTAGTAAAGGAAAGAATTATAGGATAGGTGCCGGTCAAAGTATTTCAAGTTTAACTAAATTTATAGTAAATATTATTAGCATTTATTCTCCAAATAACTTCTAAAAAGTATAGTCTATAACTAATTCTGTTTATTTTGTATCAATAATGTTTGCACTTTTTATATAAATTTGGTCAAAGTTTAATAATCTGTTTGACTTCTCGAAAAAGTGTAACAATTGTTTCCTTAGTTAGTACAACCAACTTTTCTCCACCGTTAGAGCCGGTAATCTTTGTTGTGTGCTTGCTTCGCCCCGCTCTTTGGCATCTCGCCTAATAATGAGCGAAGTCGTGTAACAAAACTCATTTTTCCCTTCAAGCAATACACGGACATGCGTGATTTCGAAAAAAAAAACTTCTCGAAAAGTGACTCGACAGAGGTACAATATAAAGATAAAACAATAAAAATTTCATAGAATAAAATGAGTTTTATGATAAATGAAACTTACATACAATGTTTCTAATATACGATAGTGTTGAAATAGTATTCCCTCAGTTCACAAAATAATAAAAATAGCACCAGTCAAAGTAGTTGAAGTTTAACCAAATCTATAATAAATAGCATTAATATTTATGTCCCTAATAAAATTTACTAAGAAAATATATTTCATAACTATATTTTGTATCATGAAAGCTAGCTCTTTTAATATAACTTTAGCCAAAATTAAGATTCTTACACTTCTAAAACAGCAATTATTGTATTCTTACACGGCATCCCACTAAAAGTGGCCTTATTCACTTCAGCTCCCTTGAAGAGCTGGCCAACGTCCAACAGTTGGAGATGGCCTTTTGTATCCTCCCAATTGTTCGAAGGAGTTGCATGTTGCACAATAAAAATATATGCCACTGACACGACAGTATGCCGCAATACCCGAATGCCAATGTTCAGACAACATGCAGCTGGCCAATTAGAAAATCACGAGCTCTCACTAATTTCCTTCAAAGAAAAAAAAAAAAGAGCTCTCACTAATTTGTCGTTTCTAGCCTCGTTATTGCATTTACGGATTTACCCTCGAACCAGACGACTTTGAAGCATCCTGTTCTGTTCCAAGTCTTCCATGGCCACAAGCTGAGAAGTGAGAGCTTGAGATCCCCTTCTCAGTCAATCGCGAGTCCCGATCCCGACTGCGAAAAAGGGACTCGGATATAGGATCTGGGACGAAGCTGGTCCTCAATTGATCCAGCGCATGCTCCATCTCAAGGCGGCGAAGATGGAGGCCGCTCTTCTGGGCGGGCTAATCAGAGCCATCGTGCCGAAGCTCATCTCGCTGGGCCACGAGAGGTACAAGCTCCACAAGAGCGTCAAGAGCGACATCGACTTCCTCGTGAAGGAGCTTCGCCTGATCGTCGGCTCCATCGACGACGGCATCTCCGAGCATGGCGAGGACCTCGGAGCCGTGTCGGGCTTGCTGATCGAAGACCTGCGCGAGCTGGCTTTCGGCATCGAGGACTTCTTGGACAGCCTCATGTACCACACAATCTGGAAGCAGCAGCCGGCCTCGTTCCAGAAAATCGTTCGGCTCCCCAAGATGCTGCGCGCTCGCCTGCAGTTCGCCGGCTCCGCCGAGCGGCGGCGGCTTAGGAACCTGACGACCGAGGCGTACGAGCGGAGGAAGAGATTCACGGCGGGCACGGGCCCACCCCATCTACAGCACTTGGCTGCTGCTGCTCCGGCTCCGATGAGTGAGTCGCCGTCGTCGTCGGTATTCCATCCGCGCAGCATCGGTGACACGGATCTGGTGGGCGTCGACGGGCTCCGGGCGGAGCTCCTAGAGCAGCTGGCTGATGCTAAAGGACCGATGAAGGTTATCTCCATCGTCGGCTTCTGCTGGTTGGGGAAGACTGCAGTGGCTGCTCAAGTGTTCAACAGGGAAACCGGCGGCGGAAGATTCGAGAAACACGCGTGGGTTTGTGCAGCCGGCAAGCGACCGACGGAGGTGCTCACTGACGTGCTCAGGGAACTTAACGCCGGTACCGGGTCTTCCAAAGGAACGCCAAGGGAGCTTTGCGAAGATATAAGAAGTCAGTTGCAGAACAAGAGGTAAAACAATTTCTTCTTCTTAATTTCGGTCGTTTATTTTGCTAATTTAATCATTTTATATCAACAGCATTTAATCCCAATTCCGTTACTGCAATATCTATTGAGTTTATTTAGTATTTATACAAAGGAAATATTTGGTTGTTTATCTGCAATTGCAATTTGTTTCGAAGGGCAGTAATTTTGGGTTGTATTTCTTCTACAAATCAAGGAATGTGTGTCAGAAAGGGAGTTTTGTTTCTGTCTCCAGCCACAAACTACCTTGAACCACTTCTTGCACACACTTTCAGTAACTAGAACTGTCATAGTAGCTTGGGAATCAAATGACTGCAGTGCAGAATGTTCCAAAACTAGGCTATCTTGCATTTTGCTTTCTGTCGATATAAATTGATAGATATCGTAGCTTAACATAAATTTTAGAGTAGAATACACTAATGGTCCCGCTCCATTCACCAATGTGGCATGATGACTAAACGCTGAGGTGAATCCAACACGTTTTTGTCCAGTACCTAAATTTGCGGTGTCATATATGTCCCAAACTTCTAGCATTGCAAAATTGGCTTATTGTAGTACTAATTAAACTGATAAATTTTAGTTGTTGAGTGTGATATGTTCAGTATGCATTTCAAGGTCAATTTTCAGGGTGTAAAACAGACTTTCACACAAGATTTTGAAGTTTTTTTTTTCGCTCAAGTAATGAGTTATGCTTCTTATAGAATATATTTAAGTCCTTTCTTGATTTTATTATTTTAGGTATTTCATTGTGATAGATGACATTCAAACAGAAGATATGTGGGGAAACATCAATTCAGCCTTCCCAGACAACAATGGTTTTTCCAGCAGAATACTGGTGACAACAACTATTCAACCAGTAGCTATTGCCTGCAGCTCCGCTGAAAGCTATATGCACAAAATGAGAAGACTCGATGAGGGATGCTCGAAACATTTGTTCACCATTAAAACTTGCCCAGAGGAATATTCCTGTTACAAGCAGCCGGATCCGGAAGCAATTTTGAAGAAATGTGGTGGCCAGCCACTTGCTCTGGTAACCATAGGTGAATTCTTGAAAAAACAGGGTTGGCCGATAGGACCTTCATGCGAAGATATTTGCAACAAGTTACATTATCATTTGGAGAATGACAGAACTTTTGAGGCCATGCGGCGGGTGCTGATCCACAACTACACCAGTCTGCCAAATCATGCTCTGAAAGCCTGCTTGCTATATTTTGGTATGTACCCAAGTGATTATGAGATCAAGAGAAAAAGTTTGCTGAGACTATGGTTAGCTGAGGGATTTGTTGAATTACAACCTTCAACTACCACCCCAGATTCTGCAACTGCTTTTGATATGCTCAAGGATCGGAACATCATTGAGCCCATTTATATAAGCAACAATGAAAATGTGAAGACATGCCAAACTTACAGCATGATGCATGAGTATATTTTGCACATGTCAGTTTCTCAGAACTTCGTCACATTACTTTGTGATGAGATGACCGAACACAAATATGTTCGACGTCTTTCTCTCCATAAAAGTGCTGCTATAGGTGGAAATAATTTGGACACTAATGTTTTATCTCTTGTTCGATCTCTGACAGTTTTTGGGAAGCCTAGTGAAGGTATTTTGGACTTCAGCAAGTATCGCCTTCTGCGAGTCTTGGATCTAGAAAGGTGTGATGACTTGAACGACAATCATGTCAAAAACATATGTTGTCTGTTGCTTCTAAAATATCTGAGCCTTGGAAAAAATGTTACCAAACTTCCAAAGGATATTTCAAAACTGACACTTTTGGAGACACTTGATTTAAGGGCATCCATGGTAGCTAAGCTTCGGGCAGAAGTTTTGTATATGCCTTGTTTAGTTCATCTGTTTGGCAAGTTTAAGCTACCTGATGCAGTGGATTTTCCAAAGGAACGAAGAAGTGTCTTGCGGACTCTATCAGGATTTATTGCTGACAGAAGTCAAAGTTACTCAAAACTTGTGGACCATATGATTAAACTGAGAAAGGTGAAGGTTTGGTGCGAGTCATCACCAGGTGCTGGTGGCACTGAGTGGAATAATCTTCAGGAAGCCATTCAGAGGTTCATCCAGGATAAAAATGTAAGAAACATTGGTGATCGTTCTCTATCACTTCATTTTGACAGAACCTTTAAAAACTCCCTAAATTCCCTAAAAGGACCCTGTTACCTGAGCTCATTGAAACTACATGGTGAATTGGATGCATTACCTCAGTTTGTTATTTCACTCCGTGGTCTCAAGGAGTTATGTCTTTCATCTGTTAAGTTTACAACGGGATTTCTTGAAGCTTTGACTCAGTTGAGTGACTTGAAATATTTAAAACTGATTGCTGACGACCTTGAGAAGTTCAACATAAAAGCTGAGGCATTCCCCAGCTTACTGCGTCTTTGTTTTGTGCTGCAACATCCAACATTTCCAACAATTCAAGAAGGATCTATGAAACACCTCAAGACACTTCAGTTGGTCTGTAAGGATCTACATGGACTTTGTGGTATCAAAATGGAATACATGAAACTCCTTAAGGAGGTTATTCTTCATGATGAAATTGATCCACATACATGGGTAAAATGGGAACAGGCTGCGAAGGAACATCCAAATAAGCCAAAGGTTTTGCCATCTAAAACAGCCGAAATTTCAAAATGGGTGGCCACAGAAGATTCTGATGTTTTGGTGCCACCCAAAATTGAGTTCACAGAAAATTCTGTCACGTCAATAGGATGCTTACAAGACAAGTTCACTACTATGCCAGTAAACCAAGGATTAGAATCATCTGCTGAACCAAAGACATATAGCATTTGTGCAGTCCAAGAAAGTTCAGATGATGGAACGAATATGGGAGTTTTTGAGGTTTCTCCCTTGACCAATTTGTCAGAAACTGCTAGTAATGCAGAAAGTGAACGTATGCCGGTTTCTGTTCCAGTAGAGCTAACCAAAGTTGAATCTGCAAACAATTCTGCTTCGACAGCTGAAACAATAGAACAGATTGACACTCAAATACCAGTGAACCAAGAACCAACAATTGTCCATTGATGGGCCAAAGAGGTAGAATACTGATATACAGAATCATGCTTTCAAGAGTACAGGGCTTTCCGAGGATTCTTTTTCAACAGAGTTGTCAATTACTGAGCATGCACGGAATGGTGCCTTCTCATACACTTGAAGGATGCTGTCCTAATTTTGCTTCTTCTTTTCAGTCATTAATTTCCCATTCATGTGTGCAGGTAGGTATCCTGCACTTCTATAAAAATCAATCACTGTTTCTAATAGAAAACTATAGTCAACTAGCCATCTTGTATTATGTGTTAGACTGCCGTATTATGGACTGTATCATGGGTCATTAGCACAGCTATATGGGCTGTAACGCCCTGGGCTTGGATTGAGTGCGCCATTGGGGTTTTATAGATAATTTTGGTTTAGGCAAGGTTTATTGCATGTTTATTGTACTCATTTGGCACCTCCATAATCAATCTACTGAGTTTTCTGGAGTCACCTCTTTTTTCGTTATGTCAACCATCATGCTACTCTCTCAATTCTAAACTATTAGGTCATTTTGTTACATATGAGGAGAATATTATGTACAAGTTTAAATTTGTTTGAGCTTTTAAAGGCATATAGAAAAACATGAGCCGCCGAGAGAATGACTAAGAACTTTCCACACAGCTCGAGGAAAACCCCTGAACCCCAGCTCCACCCATACAGCAGCACCACATCCCGTGAGATGGGACAACCACAGATGTGTACTTTGAAGTGAGACCAGTGAGAGGATTTTATTATCCTGAGCCCCTGAAATTCGCTTCATATTTGTCAGCAGACGTGCTTGGCCTAGGGTTTGAACTCAGGCCTGGGGTGCCTCAGCCAGAACCAACTAGCCACTCGAGAGATTGGACTTTGTGCAGAGCATAGGAGTCCCGGCAGAACAGAGTAGCCCACAGATGCAGAGTATCCTGGATGAGAGATCTTGCCGGGACCTGCTGGACGGGCGCGCCTGGGCTGACCTCCTCCCGCTCGGATGGAGCCGATGGAGGACGGACGACGGGACGGAACTCCTCTGTTCCACATGCGGTAGAGGAGCACTGAGGCAGGCACTTGGAAGATGACGCCGGCGGACGACGCTGCCGCAGGATCACGCGTAAGAAGAAGCCCGTGCGAGCCTCGTGGAAGATGGGGACATCCATGCGGTCCGCGTCTAGACGGCGCAGAGACGACGCGCACATAGGTGGGCCTCTTGGATAGCGCGCGCACCAGAGGACCCGCGCGAATCCCGTGCGAGTCGCTGGACCGAGGGCGGCAACGGGCCGGCGTGAAACGGAGCAGCCTTCTCCAGCGCGAAACGGAGGCATCCCGGTTTTTTTTTTTTTTTTTTTTTTTTGGACAACAAGAGGTATCCCGATCTTGGTCTAGCGAAGAACTAGTGGATAGCTGCTGCTGGATGACATGTGGACTTAATGGATAAAAAATAAAGATCGATGAGGGGCACAGGAGAGGCAAGGGTGGTGGCCTGCCGGATCGAAACACAAGCTCTAGTAGCCAAAGGGTGTTGGGTTCGGTTGGTTCTTCTAGCCAGCCTGACACTCTAGAGGCACCCTTCGTCAGGTCGAGTTCAAATCGAGCGAATTTCAGCCGGGGCTTTCTTAAAAAACCAAAAATATAAGGGTGGGGGGTTTCCCTTCCTAACTTCGAAAAAAACACAAGCTCTAGTAGACTAGTACCATGTTACAAATACAATAGTGTTATTTCAGCATCGCTTTATTCATAACATGCAGGCGCGGAGCCAGGATATGAATCTCACTCTCAAGGGGACTAATTAATGGGCACTTAACTAAAATCAAGATATTTAATAGTAAATTAATGCCTAAGCTACAGTAATTTCCATAGAAAATCAACCTCCTTGGGGCTGCAGCCCAAGCAAGCCCGCCCCCCTGGGTCCACCACTGATAACATGGTACCCCTCGCTTTATTCATAACATGACCAAAGCTCTAGATTTCGATACGGTCACTACCCTTTCCTTTCCTGTGACCTCAGATTCAATGTTTCTTCCCATCAAGTCCAGTTATCATGCAACAGCAGCTATTGACTTGTTCTCAACCAAATCTTTCCCGCCAGTGAAGTAACTTGGTAGTTGGTTACAGACTTGCGAAACCGTTAATGATGAACTCCTACAAGATCTGAAATCTCTTCCTGTGAAGTCAGAGTGGAAGACTCGAGAAGCCACGAGTGGTGGGCAGAATCTAATTCCTAACAATGACATCATGTGATAAGTTCGGAGGCCTAGATATGGTTGCTCCGGAGAAGTGTAGGGACCTGGAAGCATTCGAGTTCAAGACAAGTTTTATAACACAGAAATGACAGTTTGAGAGGTCAAGTACCTGAATCTCACCCCGGGACAAGGTCAAGGACAATTTATTGAGCTCTTTTGTTAAAGGCATTATCCCCAGTTTTAATTTCGGATGAAAATCACAGAACAGTGTTTTAAAGCATTCCCAACATCTGAAATAAGTACATAAACAAGCAGCAGGCAACACAAAAAAAACCCAAACCACACACGATCATACTTACTCATCTACACAATCAACCCTTCTTATATTCATGTAAAATGGAAACCTTGGATGTTTGTGTATGGAGCTAACAAATGCTGATTCAGCAGCTCTTCTGTCGGATTCGTCAACACCAACTGCTGCCCCAATCCTCAAAGCAATCCCCTTGAGGTTTGACAAGTGCTTGATGCTAGAAATCGCATGGGAATATATCTCACCTCTGTGGACATTGAAGCAAAGCTTCAACCTCTGAAGATTGGGCAGTGCCGCTTCCTGAATGTCTATGCAAAGAGCGCTACAACTGTATTTGAAATACTTGAGAACTGGCAATGCTCCATTCTTGAATACGACTCTTTCTGTATTGAGTTGACGAACACAAAGGGATAGAACAGTGAGATCAGGCAATGTAGTGAGGATATCAATATCACTACTTATCAGTACTCTGACCACAATTTTCAAAATGCTGAGTCTGCAGAGTTTCCCAATCCACTCAGGAAGTCTGGTAAAGACACAAATAGACGGCAAAACCTCAAGTCTCTTAAGAAACATGGAAGTGGAGAATATGGCACTTGAGTGCTCAACAAACATTGTCATGCCCACAGCACCATGAGCCAGTGTGAGAGATTCTAAGTTCGTAAGTCTCCCAAGTGAAGATGCCAGAGCTATAAGTTTTTCTCTTCAAGTGTTTATGAGACAGTGCTGTGGAACAGGTGAGGTGAAGATTTCTCAGGTTTTTCAGCTCACCAAGACTCTGTATACATTTTTCAGAGTTAATTCCAAGATCGTAATGCTTCAGCGTTTGCAGAGATGTCAGAAGGCCGATCCGATCAGGTAGTTGTATCCCCTCTTGAAGGCTCAAATGCAACAACCCTGGGAGATGAACTATATCATTTGGAACAGCAGACTCTTTTGCATCCATTTCCATTCCTTTTTCATTATGAGTGGTAGAAACTCTTGCAAATATTTCCAGTGTTTCCAATAATTTTAATCCCTGGATACTGGATGGAAAATACACAAAAAATGTGACCTGAAATCTTCAAATATCTCAACAGAACTAATCTGCAAATTCTTGATAGGTCGAGACTGCTGAAATCATCCTTGTTGTCCCAAAGTTCAATGATTAAAACCCGTAGAACCTTAAATTCTATGACAGAAGGCATGCACTTAGGGAGTCCAAAAAAGGCAAGTGATCGAACTTGTGACAGTCTTATATCCTCTGGTTTGGTTGCATACTGAGCACAGCTTAAGTGTAGGGACAATCGACGGGGCTTCATAAAAAATAATGCATTGGTCTGAGAGTAATCTACTGCTGTGATAAAATTCTCTTCTTTAGATTTGCATGTAATAAGATCAAGTACAATATGGTGTACTGTACAAGATAGCACCACATTATTGTGTGTAATTTTCTCAGGTTGGATCATTCCCCTTTTGACAAGCTCATCGAAATAACTCTCTGCAACTCCCTCATTTCCTTTTGCTGAAGTAATGAAACCTTCTGCTGTCCACTGCTTTAGCAAATCAACCTTCCAGATCGTGCATCCCTCTGGATAAATGGTAAGATATAGCAAACATGTCTTCAAATCTTGAGGAAGATTATCATAACAAAGGTTTACTATTTCTTTTAGCATGTACTCCAAAGACAGATTTGACAAACTGGAGATAACATATCGCTGTAGTTGGTGCCATATATCTGAGTTATTTTGCAGGCTTGCAAAAAGACCAGCTAAAGTGATGATTGCTAATGGCAAACCTCCACTTTCTTTTACCATTCTACAGGAAGCATCCTTCAACGAATCAGGACATTGATCTCTCGAGCTAAACACTCTACCTAAAAACAGATTTTCAGAATCTTGACTGCCAAGAGACTTCAGCTCAAAAATATCAACAGCATGAGAACCAGAGCATTCAGCACCTACATTTTGTACTTCACCCGTTACTATTATTCTGCTGCATTTATTGCTTTTCGGAAAAGCATTTTTCATGAGATCCCATGCTTCCGGTTCGCTCAAATCATCAATTACGATAAAATACCTGCGGAATAATTATATAATTGTTTAGGCAAAAACGTATGGCTTTTATAAACACTTCCAACATAAATTGGAAGGAAAATAAATAACAAAATATTTCATATGATTATTTTTATTCCTGTTCGTTGCAAGTATTAGATCTAATAAAATTCTCTCCAAATCTCCAAATTATACTAAGATCATGAAGGTTGTTCATGCTATATGATGTATCAAACACCATATTCTCCAGCACATATATATTGTAAAAAATACATGGAATTTAGGGAATATTAAAATATTTAAACTTTACAAATTTATGGCATACTAAGCACTAATAATTAGTAATGAATGAATGAGCAGAGCTGAAAAATTTATATCGATTATAAAAAGTAAGTAATACAAGAAAATGAGTCATTTTCAGCTTATTGTTTTGAAGTTATGGAACACTACGCCACTCAGGCTGTAGGGCGGCTGGTGACCCTCTGTAGGGGCGGGTTTCCCAGCCGCCCCTAAGCCCCGTTCTTACAAATCTTGGATTTGTAGGGGTGGTTTCCCAGCCGCCCCTACAAATCGTTACAGTAAGCAGGGTGGTTCATAACACCAACTGTGCCCTACTGTGTCATTTGTAGGGGTGGCTGGCTTCAAGCGGGGCCAGGACGCCCACCGTAAGAACGGCCGGAGAGTTGGCCGCCCCTTCCCAAAAAATGGGGTGTTGCTATAGAGCTTTGTCGTAGTAGTGGAACATATGGAAGAATAAGTTCCTATATGTTTAAAGGAAGTTATCCCTGTTAACTTAATGAAAGACCTTCTTTGCTCCTTCATACCCTCTCATTTTTTGATTCCATGACCAATCTATGGATTTTATTCCTACACAAAAATTTCCACTCCGTGCCTCACTCAAGCTTTGGTTTTTGGAAAATTCTGTGGCAATGACTAATAAGAATCTGTTGCATAAGTGTAATTTAAGTGATATAAATAAAGTTGCAAACATATGCACAAGACCTACAAGTGGTGTAAAACATTGTGATTATACGATACAAATGGCCCGACCTGTAACTAAAGAGATTTGACCCATGTTTTTGAGGCGTTGCGACAAGGCGCGGTGCCCTACCCCCTTCACAACGCCTAGGCGTTTGGGGTAGGCGACGCCATACGCACATGTTAGGCACCATGAAGGCGCTGTGTAAACTAGAATTTTAGATACTAGTGCAGTACATCATACCTTGTTCCTAATTCTTGAGCCCAGCACAATAATCAAAGAGCACTACTAATTAGTAAGTATCATACTAATCAAAGGAAGAACCTTCTACTTTGTGTTATGTAATGAAAGCTTAAAGATTAAACAAAGAACCAAGCACATATTATACTAATCAAAGAAAGATCCAGTACAAGTAGGCATTAGTCCTCCGTATGAGTATGTAACAGGTCAATCGTACAAAAAAGCAGAACAGAGGAGGCTAGAACAGAGCACACCCACCAGAACAGAGTACACGCACCGGGGCACAGCATACAATTTAATATTCTACAACTAAAGGTAAGATCTATAATATATTAAAAGCAAGTATCTAACTAATAAGTTTAGCGAGCAGATAAAGAATTACCTCTTATCTTGGAGGTGGTTACTAATCTTGTCAATGATGTCTTGAAGTGAGCAGGCATCAGAACTTTGTTTAGGCCACTGTATTTGATAGAATAGTTCCTCAAGAAGCCTACCTATATCACGATTCCGTGACACCCGTATGAAAGCCCAGCACTCAAATTGCCCACTAAGTTCACGATACAGTTCTTTAGCAAGGGTTGTTTTACCAATCCCTAGGGGTCCAACAATACACAATACTTTTAGCTGTGGTTCCAATTGGTTGGTAAGCCACATGGTAAGTTCTTTCTTTGGTTCCTCCATACCAATTAGATTGTGAACAACTTTATAAGAAACAGGGATCCGACTACTACGTATGTAGGACAGAAACATTGGATTTGAGATACAACCATCAAGCTGGTACCTTTCGTACCGTTCGCTCGCCTCCCACAGCAGAGTCCTGAGCTCTGAAACTTTTGTGACCCTTGTTGACAGCTTGAGTATATTGGGAAGACGATGGATCTTAAGATGGGCAACCCTCTGCCTGTGGATTTTATTCTTAATGTAGAGATACGCAGCTCTCCTGAATGTCCAAGAAAAAACCCTATGGCTATGGCCATGGATGGATCTAGACGTAGCATAGGCAGCAGTGTGTGAGAACATCATGATGTCAATGCTGTCCTCAATGTCATACAAGAGCTCACGCACCTCTTCCATCCAGTATTTCACTTTATTTTTGTTGTAATCTACCATCGACTGCTCAATGAGGGCATCCCTTATTTCTTCCAGATCTTCCTTCAGAAGCTTGATTGCGTGCTTCAGTGACCTCCGTGAGTGGGTAATTGGGCACCAGCAATAAACTGAGCTTCTTGAGAAGGGAGCCCATTGCACCTAGTGACGAACTCACCGGTGCCTCCAGCATGCCCTGAGAAGCATCTGCCATCCCCTATAAAAAGCATAGTAGATTCCACTTAATAATTATATCCTCTTTGCATATGCATAACAGAAGCAAACCCATGCAGAGGGGAAGACATAATCAATAGTAATGCAACTTGTAAAATAATTTGAGCTTCATGCACAAACTAATTGTACCCAAAGGCATAAGCTGATTGGAAAATGCAGACAATTTACATAGCAGTACTCCCTCCGTGTAGTATAGCTCTCTTGTGCCTTAGACAAATGAAAACGATTATAAGCGTTTTTTGTTTATCTATAGGCATTGACACAACCTAATGCACAAAATTGGCTTTGCTTATTGCAACAGCAACAGGGTTTTTTGTTCAAAAAATTCAGCTACATTATTAACTACAGCAATATCTCAGAACTTTCTGAAAATTAAAGTTTGGTGGTTTTCATCATTTACATCATGATTACTACAGCTGTTGAGTTTGTATCCATGTAAACTTTTTTCAGGAAATCTCCAACGTTAGAAATAAAACATACTTCATATTTGCATTAATAAGCCATCACATATTTTTATTTATATCAAACTGAAATGGAGGATTCCCGAGACTACCCCATGATGCAAATATATACTCCCTCTGTTCCAAATTATAGTGCACTTTAGCTTTTCTAGAGACACTGCTTTTGCTATGCTCCTAGTTATACACTATGTCTAGATGCATAGCAAAAGAAATGCATCTAGAAAAACAAAACGACCTACAATTTAGAACAGAGGAAGTTGTAGTTACGGAGGTAGTGAAGTGTCAAACGGTTTTGAGGCACAAACCGATTCAGATACTATCAATGCAATCCAAAGCAAAAATAAAAGGTTGGGTCATGCCTCTAGGTACAACGGCATGATCTATGTGCCAATGTAATGATAGAGGTTAATGGACTCGTTCTCAGAAACAATTACAGTATGCCATTGTCAGGATCACTGTTATGTTAAGCACGCTTTGGTTTCAACTTCCAATGGAAAGTGGGGCTCAAAAGACTCATGGAGCTTATCTGCAGCCTGGAGCCACTTAAAATAAATGCCTTTGCATGTTTTTTTGTCTTTGGAATAAACCAATACTGGTAGTAATAGACTACTTAACTCAGTGGTACCCTCACGAGGTCCCTCCGCTACACTCACGGGGTGTTTGGATGGAAGTGGAACCCTCGCCTGGGGGCCTTGGCCAGGCAGCCGAATCATTGAACGCCTAGCTTTGGTGCCTGGCTCAGGCTGAGGAACCAAATGCACTGATGTCATGAGTCGCTGCCCCTGGGATGGTGCTGCAGAAATATCCATGGACTGCCCCTGATCCAACAAATTGGTCACTGGGCTATTTCCCCCGGTAGTCTTAGTACCTATCTATTACTTACATTTCAGCATAGCAACATTATGATTAGTCTTAGACCTTACTACCTATCTTCTTTTCAATTTCAGATCCACACTAAGAAGAGAAGTAGGCTTACTACAACTCGCCTCAACAAGTTGGTCTATGTTCAATTCAACAACAGGTTGCTTAGTAAGAGGGAGAAGATCAAGTCAAAGAAAATCACATATGTTCTTTTGTCTAGTGAAACAACTGAAGCTCAAGGTTTTCTCCAAGAGGGTGGAGATGATCATGCATTAGTGGTCTTTAGAGATGACGAAGATGAGGATGAGATGCAAGGTACAGGGATACCTTGGTCTGTTATTGGAGATGCAGTGGGAGCAGAAGAAGAGCTAGAGTTGCGCAGAATTGCAAGAGTGAGGGAGCTCTATGAAGGAGAAGAGTTTGAGTCCGAAGAAGAAGAATTTGATGAAGATGACTATGAGGAACCCTATTGAGCTGCAGCCTGCAGCTGTGTGACTATGTCTGTGTGGCTGTGATTTGTGTTTGAGAAGAGAACTAAGAACTGTGATTTGTGTTGTGCTTGTGATGAACATGAGGGGTACTTTGTTCATGAGGCCATTGCCATTGCCATTGATTGCTTACAAGTTGATATCCAAATGAGGCCAGAAATGGATTATGTACTTTCCCGTCTTCGGATCATTGCTATTAGATGCAAACTTGCTGGTACACAAAACAATACTGATAAACTTCATCCAGCTCTCATTTCAACCATTTCCTTGGAGGAACTGAATGAAGCAACCATGAACTTCAATAATGATGTTCTTATAGGACAGGGACCATCTGCTGATTGTTTCCTGGGAGTTCTTAAAGATGGGCAGAAATTTGCTGTAAAAAAGTTTGATACTTCTGACGAAATTCAAGTAGAGGTCATGCCTGTGTGCCTTGCTTTTTTAACTTTTGCAATTATTGTTCATTTATTGTTGTGTACAGCAAAGGATTACCTTCTAAATTATACTTCTGCTGCAGGATCCGGCCATTTTAAGAATCTGTTACCATGACAATGTTGTGCAATTTCTTGGATGTTTTCTTGAAGGGAAAACTCGTGTTCTTGCTTATGACTACGCCCCAAGGGGCTCCTTGCATGATATTCTTCATGGTATAATGCAGGAACACAAGATTTACTTCCTAGTCTGATTACCTGGTATTTCTTGTCGACATAGGTCCCCCCCACCCCCCCACCCCCTTTTTTTTTTTTTTTTGAACTGTCAGACATAGGCCAACAGTATGACCCCCTGTTTTCATATCGTATTATCGTTCCAAGTCGTAAGACCACCGATAAGGACGATAAGGATGATTAGTCGCCCTTATCGGACGATTAATCGGCCTGATCGGTCTGATCGGCTGATCAGACAAATTTATCGTCCCGATGCCCGATGACCTTATCGACCTTGTATAAACTATACATATATGATGTAAATATATGTGATTTGGCCACTTACCCAGAATCGCAACTCGAGCAGGAACTAGAAAGTGGAGGGCAGGGTTCTCAGTCACTCCCTCACTCACTAGTCACTCCCTCACTCACTCTTCTCTTACCCTAGTGGGCCACCGGGCCTTGGGCTGAGTTCCCGAATCCTAAGTTCCTAAAATACCAGCACAAGTTATCGTCCGGCTTAACTTATCGGACGATAAATCGTGATTTATCGCCCTAATCGGACGACTAATCGCTTGATCGAACAAAACTGATCGAACGGCCTTATCGAGCACGCAGCTATTTTATGGACGATTAATCGCGATTAATCGCAACTTATCGGACGATATGAAAACAGGGGTATGACCTATGTTAAAACTGTTAAAAACCAGTTGTATGGACTGTATTGTTAGTCTGAATAATCTACAAACTATCAAACATGGAAACGCCAACTGATATTTTTCATGCTTGACGTGATCTTAGGTAAAAAGGGCGTCAAGGGAGCCCGACCAGGACCACCTTTATCATGGTTACAGTGTGTGAAGATTGCTGTAAGTGCCCCAAAAGGCCTCGAGTTCCTCCATGAGAAGGTTGATCCTCCCATCATCCACAGCAACACCAGGTCCAGCAACATATTTCTCTTTGATAACGACGTTGCAAAAATAGGTGATATTGGTGTACATCGAATCCCTAGCAGGGGTTATTTCCAGGATGAGACTATTTGGGGTCCCCTGCACGGTTCTGGCTGGGAAGTACAAGTACCTGAGTATGTGAGGAAATACTTCCACACTTTCAGAATTACTTACATATGTCGGCGGCGGCGGTCCAGGGTAGTAACCGCCAGAGTACGGCGGCGGCGGCGGCCCCCAGAGCTTCTTTGACCTCTTCTTCCGCCTTCTTACTCGCTTCATCCGCCTTCTTCTTCTTGGCTTCCTCTTCCTTCTTCTCCTTCTTCTTCTCCTCCTCCTCCTCCTTCTTCTTGTCCTTCACTTCCTCCACCACTTCCTTCTTCTTCTCCTTCTTCTTCTCCTCCTCCTCCGCCTTCTTCTTGCCCTTCACTTCCTCCACCACAACGATGTCGGCGCTGCACACCTTCTTGCGCAGGTAGTTGACGAGGACGACGGTGTCGACGCCTTCTCCTACCACCTCCAGCCGGTCCTTGCCTTCGCCAGTGATCGCCACCGAGGTCACTCCTGCATATGGTAAGTACGTACTCAGTATCTGCACAAGCGTTTATTCATGGACATGTGCGGTGTGGACGGATCCCGCACACCGGGCGCACACGAAGTTCAATCAACATAGTAGCTAGTTAGTGTGATGGATGTGTACCGTCAGATTTGCAAGCCAGCTGCACGGCTTTAGACCGGTTCTTGGCGTTTGGGTCGCCCAACTTGATCACAACCTTTTGCTGCAACAACAACGACGAGCCCAAATTAACATCAGTTTCTTTTCATTTGGCAGGGCAATCGTCAAATATTTTTAGGTAAAGATTTGGTCAGATCTAAAATTGTTTGACTCCTTAAAACGTAAAAGTGAGAGCAAATTGTCAGTAGAGATCGAAAAGAATGAAGGCCTTTGGCTACTACTTACCTTCATCGCGTCGCCCGCAGCCGATCGATCGACGACGATGGGAAAGAAGAAAGAAACCGTGCACGGTGGCTACGCTAGCTGATCGGTCGGCTATATTGCGCTACTGGCCGCTCCGCGCTACGCCGCCGCGCTGGCCGCTGGCCGCCGCCGCGCTGGCAGCTGGCCTCCGCCGCCGCCGCTGCTGCGTGCTGGCTGCTGCTGCTGCGTTGTGACCGCGACGGCGCGACGCGAGACGGCGACGTCGGCGAGAGCCGAGAACGACTGAACGAGAGGATAGGGTTGGGATGGGGATTTTTTATTTTTTTAGTGGAGATTGGGCTGATGTCCTTGTTGTGCTGCTGCTATGAAATTATTACCGGGCTGCCCCGGCCACCCCTCTCACCGGGCCGTGCCGCACGCGTGCCACGGCTGGGGGCGCCCATGGCCCGTCCGGCTGTCGCCGCGCCACCCGTGGCTCAGGGGCACCGGACCGCCGCGCCGTGCACCGGGTCATTTTACGGCTCGACCGCCGATAGTGTCGTCGGGCCGCTTGGACATCTATAAGTATAAGAGTATACTAAACTAGTTAAATACCCGTGCGTTGCTACAGGATAACTAAATTTTATATAAAAAACATAGATCGCATGATAAGATAACATTACTATGAATTAAACAATAATATTAAAGTGACATTTAATCTAAAACAAGTTTTGTGAAAGTAACACAATCAATTATGGATATCACAGGTTTGTAACTCTATTTTATGGGCTTTTATGTCACTAGTTAAATGCCCGTGCGTTAAGCTACGGGATAACTAAATTTTATATAAAAACATAGATCGCATGATAAGATAACATTACTATGAATTAAACAATAATATTAAAGTGACATTTAATCCAAACAAGTTTTGTGAAAGTAACACAATCAATTATGGATATCACAAAGTTTATAACTCTATTTTATGGGCTTTTATGTCATTCGACTAAGATAATGTAGACATTCTATTTTATCAAAGTGGAGTCATCGGGATATACTTGAATCTCCCACCAATAATCACCATAATCAAAATTTGTTTAGTAGCCTGGACATTGTAAACAATACCAAGTGCAACACTAAGATTGATTATTTGACATCAACTATCCAGATATACACCATGCACATGCAAATTGTATAACCGCCTATACAGACCGATACATCATGCATCAAGCGTTCAAAATATAACATGTACGATGATTTTTTATTAATGTATTGTGCATATAACATCTCCGTGTAGATTCCGATAAACCATTTAGAAGTACATAGTAATATTTACAAATATGGCGTTAGTTAAATAATATTTGTACAATATAAATTAAATTAAAAATGCATTGTACGTGTTAATAATCTTTCTATTACCTCGCCTATTGCGTAAGAACCTCCTTCCACACAATATTCTTCGTGAAAATTCCTTCAACCTGTTGGGTCTTATTATCCTTACCTTTTTACTTGGTTCATTTTTTTTATTTTTTTATGCCATTCTTTCTATTTTTTTTTCTCCATCTTTTTGGCCTCCTCCTCCCGTGCGTTCGCATCAAGCGGGAGCGAGGATCTTGATATTCGTTCTTGATGTGGCTCTAGATATCGCAACATACAATTGACCTTGAGAGAAAATCGGTGGACACATACACACCCACATTAAGGATAATTTGGCCTTGTGACTTGACCATCATGGCGAAGCTCACCGATAGAAATTGCTTCCTCTTAAATTTGAACGGAACATCTCATCATATGTGCATAGAGGTATAGGAAGGAATACTCGCTTCCCAAAGATGTCTTTGCCCCACTATGATTTGCGTGTTGATTGTATTTCTTAAGAACCCCCACATCGGTAGCCTTGTACCGTTGCACAACTCATTGGTAGGATCAATATTTTAAAGTAAGATGGCATGATACCCGAGCTTGAGCTTCAAGACGTGTAAAGGAAAGCCGTTGGGTTTAGACTGTTTATAAGGAACTCGTTGGATAGTAGTTATGTGGATCATCTACGTAGAGTCAAAACTGTGATATACCATCTTGTGGCGACCCATGATTTTAGAGATTGTGAGTAATAAGTAATAACAAGTAAGTTGGTACAACATTAGGCATAAGACATTCTAAAAAACAATCAAAGCGTTGCACTTGTACTAACCTAATTAGGAAAAATCATAAAATCATAGCATTTGGCTTAATCCATTCTAAAACAATCAAAGCTTTGCTCTTGTACTAACCTAATTAGCAAAAACCATAAAATCGTTTGAGGAACCATAATTCATTGAAAGGGTGTAATATGTAATGGAAACACATTTTAGAATACAACGTTTAGGAAAAATAATCAAGTAATCACCTGAATCATTGCTAGAGGGAAAAGTGCATGCCACGGGACATACCTTCCATGCTAGAATCACTAAGATGTTGGGTCACTCGTCTTCACCATCGGGAGCAATGAAACATTAGTATCCGACATCACCGAATTGTCTGCGCCTAGAAAAGTTGTTATTTCCTTTGTTCATTGTATAGCATAATCGTGCAATGAAAAGATGAATTTATTTCTTCAATCAATACAGAAAAATTATTCCTATAAGATTACGTAAACAATTATTTGGTTATCGCCACAAACCGCGATCGCATATTTCAAATCATAATAGTTTCTAGGATTAGGCGATCGCAATTTGGCACAACAAGAACACATTGGTGGGCGATCCTTACCGTGACGGCATACGGCGGCGGCAAAGGATTAGGGTTCGGTGGGGTTCATAATTTCGCCTACCATGAAGGGACGAGAAGGGATTCACACACCTAGTGATCTTGTTGCATCCCGTCGAGGCGGCGGTGGCGTCCGGTGCCGCAACCGTTGAGTGCTAGTGGCCTTCAGGCTGATTGATGGATCGAATTGAGGACGAGCTAAGGTCGAGGCGGCGGTGGCGCGAGGAGGAGGCCGCGGTGTCACATGAGGCGGCGTTGGGAGGGGTTCGCACGGAGGGAGGCTAGGACAGCGTCGCGATGTTGACTCCGGGCGGCGTAATTTTTTTCGTGTGGACACCGCTTGATGCGTGATTTCCACCCATTTCTATATTTGTCCGCATGATTTTATTTCCCGCATGCCGTATTTATTTGTCATGCGTGATTTGCACCCCCTTTCTATATATTTGTCCGCATGATTTTATTTCCTTTTCTTGCTCCGTGTCGCATGCACATTTTGTTTCCTTTTTTCTAAGGATTGCCGTGGACATCGCTGCCGTATTATTTGTCCCGCGTGATTTCCACCCCCTTTCTATATTTGTCCGCATGATTTTATTTCCTTTTCTTGCTCCAGGTCGCATGCACAATTTGTTTCCTTTTTTTTCTCAGGATCGCATGGGGTGATAGATGGGCAGGACCAAAATAAATTTCGCACCAAAAATTGTCAACTCTTTGTTCTTTTTATTATGTTGTAGAAATGTTGTAGAGATTAAAGCCTTTGGTTGTGAATGAGCAAAGCTACGCTTTGTTGCTAGACAAAAAGTTGAACGCGGCATGTGTGTTTGGTCAATTGGCCTGTTGCTAGACAAAAAGTTGAACGCGGCAATTGTCAAAAAAATGAAGAAGTTGTCAAAAAAAAAGTTGAACGCGGTCGTTGCTTCTCTCCGAGCGCACGAGCGCTACGACGACCACGGATCGAGTAGATCTTTTTTTTTTTTTTTTTGAGATTGAGTAGATCTTTCGTTCCATGTCGTTGGACCACTGCAACTACAGGCCAACGACTGACTTATATGAACTGGAAGCCGTGCACTTGAACATCAAGCACGCGCGATCAGGATAAACGGACAAGGACTTTTACCATATATATTTTCCACATAATAAATAATAATGTAGTGAGTTTATCACCAAGCCGAAGGTACCTAGAACCAGGAATTCGCTTCGACGTATCAAAACGTCTTACGTCTCATAGGCACTGTGCCAGCAGAGTCTCTGAAAGCAGACTGCAGACGGACCTCAACTTCATCAGAGACGGAGATTATTTGGTAGATAGAGACGATTAAGTCATTCTCATATGATCTCAAAAATCCAAATCTGTTAGTGATGACAATCGGTCTCATCTTATCTTAGAATGTAATAAACGAATATTGGGCGAATTCCTTCCCCGCACGCTCTGCATTAGTCTAAGCATGCATAGCTCAGGAAAAAAAAAAGAGTTGCTGCGTTTTTCTACAACTAGACTGGAAGAAACCGGCCAGCTCGTAACGGTTGTTGGCCACTTGGCCGACACGCGGAGAGCGAAGACGAGCCCAGCTCCCCGGCGTCTGCGTCAGCTCAGCTGGTCTCCAGTCAGTACAGTCAGTCTCCTGTGCTGGGCAGAGGTTTGTCCGGGTCGTCGCCAAAGTCGCCGCACGCCGCGCCACTCGCCCCGTGTCGCGCCCGGAACCTGGCTTGTCGATTCCTCTGTCGCGTGCTAGCCGTGCCGTGCATCGTCCGGTTCTGTGTGTTAGCAATAGAAGACACGGCACCGAAGGAAATTGAAAAGGGTAAGAACAGAGTAGATAAGCGATGAATGATTCGATTCAGAGTTCAGAGAAAATAGTGATTTATGGGTCCTTTGGTTCGTGGGTGAATCGCAGGGAGAGCGAAGGAAAATTTGGAACGAGCTGACGTCATCATCCTTTGGGAGCACAGGAAACATTCGAGGAATCGCAGAGGGAAAGGGTTGGCTCTCACTGTACACGCAGGGAAACAAAAATCCACCGCGACTTCATGTTCCGCTGGGCTGGACTGGACAGCAGCCCGTGAGTGGAGCCGTGCCGCTGCTGAGGAGCGACGTCGACGCGACCGGGAGGAGGAGGAGGGACGGGCGAGGGAGGCGCGGCCGCGGCGGTCTTGGTGGTGCGCGGCGACCGGTCGGCGTGGCGGAAGAGGAGGCCGGGCTGCGTGGAGGGCGGGCTTGCCCGCGCCCGTCCGCGCACGCGGTAGAGAGAAGAGGAGGAGCTGCGGGTGGAGGGCGGGACGAGGCGCCACCCGCACCTCTTCGGACGACGACGAGGCCGGAGTCGATTTGGCGCCGTGGTCGGCGTGGACGCCGCCGCGCCGCAGAAGCGCAGCCTCCTCGGCTCCTCCCGGGCGGACAGGGCAGCACGGGTACGACGGGCGAGGCGGACGGGCAGCACCGGTGCGACGGGCGAGGGCGGTCGGCCTCGTCCCGCGGTGTCGGGGCGGAGGAGGCGCGGTGTGCCGGGCGGTGGAGGCACTGGAAAGGAAAAAGGAAAGGAAACGAGTGCCTTCCTATCCTGCGCCGGTCTCCTTCCTATTCCTATCCTCGTTTCACCAGTGAGCCAAAGAGGGCCTTAGAGATTTGACTTCGCTGGTGCTATATAGTATAAAAAAACCAGACAGTCAAATGGAACAATTATTGTCAAGGCAACAGAGATAAGACATACTTCTTCGTATCTTAGCATCAATCTTCTCCTTACGAATCTTGCACCAAAAGCGGGCACCCGATAATGCCACGTCTCCAACATTCGCGAATCCTCGCGACCCTACCGTGAGTGACTCCCGATCCTCTCTCGGTCCCTCCTCCCCCCCTCCCTCCTTCCGCGGGCCGGATCATACGGGGCTGGGAGCGCCGCACCACACACGCGACTTTCCCCAGCCGCCATCACATCGCGGGCAGTGGCCATGTGGCCGGCGGTGCGCCCGTGGCGGCGCCGACACCCCGAGCTGTCCCAGCGCGGGTGGGGGGCTCGGCCACGCTGACACCGCTTAGGCGTGGGTCGCCTCCGCCGCCACGCCACCACCATCCAGCCCTCCTCCCCTGCAAAGATGACCATCCTCCCCCCTTGACGAGCCGAGAGAGCCCCCAGCTTGCCCGCACTCAGACCCCTTGCCTCTTCGTCGCCTCTCCCTCTCTCCGACGCGAGGAAGGCACCGGCGGCGGCGCACCCTCTCATCCTCTTCTTGAGCTCTCCCTCGCCGCCTCGCCTAGCATCGATGAGGACATGACACCTATGGATACACCCATGAAGGGTAAAAAATATGGTGAGCACGTTCCTACACTTGCATGATAACTTTTGGTACAATTCACTTGGTTCCACATGTACGTGTTATTATTTGAATGTAGGTATAAATGCGCCCGAAAGTGCAAACTCATCAAAGAACAACATTTGGTTCATCGACGGACCAACGATGCTTCTTGGGATATACCATAACTCATCTATCCAAAATGCAATTGAGGTCAATGAACACTTGTTGGAAAGACAGCGCCGCGATGTCATCTTGGGCTTATCATGCAACCTTGGGACCCCCGGTCCAAGTAAAGGCACGCTTCGAAAAAGGAGGAGAACAAGTTAGATATGCCAAAGGACGTCCTCCTCCTTGGCCACCACCATGCAATAGCTAAATCTGAACTTATCTCCTACGATGTCATCCTCTCGCTACCTCTGCATGGTCAAAGACAACTTGGTAGAAGCTCGTGTGGTGCCTGGAGACATTGCACGGATGAAATAATTCCTCCACCACTAGATGAAACAATTATGTGCGGTGCCTAGAGCCACTTGCATGGATGAAATGATTCATCCACCACTAGATGAAACAATAGTACCTCCTTAGATGGCGCTCCTATGCTGCATGGCTACAGGTCTTGCACGGCCTAGTTTCTTTTTTTAAATAGCCCTCGTCGCACCTTTAGAATTTGGGTTTTGCTTAGATTATTCTGTTAAGAACAGTTTCTTTGCACTTTGTCTTTTTTTTTTTTTTTTTTTTTAATTCTAGAAAGTGCCACAACGGGAGATTACAACTCTAAAATTAAGTTGTACAGTAACAACTCGTAACCTCGAGGCAAAGATTAAATCTCAAGTTGCAACAATGCTTATGCAAGCGTGCAAAAGGATCGTTGCCAATATGATATCAAAGGGATAGTATTAGAGAAAAACAAACGGCAAAAAGGTGAAAAAAGAGGCCGCACCAACAAAAAAAAAATTCAGAAGTGCTTGCATCCAATTGAGTCTTCATGCTGAGTTGTATTGTTCCTTACTTGAACTAGGTCCAGGACGTGGTTAGGGCGGGCGACATAGACTAGCTTGGGACTACTTTTCAATCTTGCTCTGAATTAAATTATTGCTATTCCTTGCTACCATATTTTAAGCCTCCCAAGATCCACATATATACTTCAGATCGGTACAGAAAAAGATCCTTGCAATCGCGTTACCACTTCCTCACAGGTATGACAACCGGACCACCGATTGCCATCTCTCGCCGGTGGTAAGAACTTGGGTAAGAACTTGGTAAGACGTGTGTGAGGATATGATTCCACCAACCCATAAAGTTGATAGGGATTTATTTTGATTTCTAACCATATCAACAATGTGTTTTTTCTAAGAATTGATTACAGAAACCATGGAGCAAAAGTTTGCAAGGATAAACCAAAAGAACAATGATCGACTATCACATATTGACTACAATCATCAAGGTAAGAGAGGTAAATTTACCATCCCATCCTATTCTGGACCTTATGATGGAGAAACATATTTTGATTGGGAAATGGCTGTAGAACAAGAATTTAATTCTCACCTAGTTCTTGGGATAAATAGAGTCGACACGCTACTAGTGAATTTAAGTATTTTGCTCAAATTTGGTGGCAAGAACTAGGCAATTTGCATCAACAACCTCAATCATGGGATAGACTTAAAGAAGCAATGCGTGATAGATTTGTTCCTATTTCTTATAAACGTGATTTTCACAAGAAATTACAACACTTAGAGCAGGGTAATATGTCCGTCCGGAGTATTATGATGAGTTCCGAGGTGTAGAATACGAAGTGGGATAATAGAGGATATGGAAGATAAAACTGTTCATTTTTATGGTGGTTTGAGACGTGACATACAAGATATTATTTTTGAAAAAGAGTTTTATACTATCAATCGTTTGTTCCAGACTTGCTTTGCTTGTAGAAAGAGATTTGCAGGGAATACGAACAAAAAAATCAAAGTGACATCGGTAACAAAATCAACGAGGTATTAGTGAGGATGGAGCAAACAATTGCGAAGGTCGAGGCCACAATAAGCGACCAAGTGGCCTCTCCCCTGCCACAAGTAGTTAAGCGTATCTTCACCACCACCTCCCACACCCCTGTTCAAAGCCCGAAGAAAAGATGATCCGAAAAGAAGTGCGTGCATCCGGTAAGAGCTCTCTTGATGTGCTTTGAAATTGTCCACCACTCATGCTATAGTGGAACAACATTTAGTCGACACTATTGATGCTAATAATTCTAAAGAACATTCAATTGATTTACCTTTGTCACATGGTGAATGTTCTACTAATTTTTGTGGTAAAGAAGAGTCATGCAATATTGCTATGTTTATCCATGTGCCACATCTTGTGAAAGAAACCTTCTCTTCTATTTTGGGACAAAATACTTCAAATGAAAATAAGAAATTGCTTCCCATTAACACTAAAAAGAGGAAGTGAAATTATTGTCTTCTTTAAATACCTTAGGTTACATTGAGTTTGATACTTTGTGTGCTTTGAGTAGTTTGGAAGAGAAATTTAAATGTTATGATTTACCAAGTTTTTCTCAATGTAATGTATCATTTTATTGGCAAATATAATTGTCAAGGAGAGTATATGGTGCATCGTGTCTATATTTGTCCAAATCTAAAATCTCCTTTTACTTTGCATAAATATGATAAACTAGAGGACCACAATAACTATAACCATGTCATATCGAGATCCCCAAGTTTTGTTGTAAAGGAGAAGCTTAAATTTCAAGAACGAAAGCAATGTTGGCAACTACCTACAACCTATCCTCCATCTATACTCAAACCGAGGACGGTTTGTTGTCAAGAAGGGGAGGATGATGAGGACATGACACCTATGGATACACCCATGAAGGGTAAAAATATGGTGAGCACGTTCCTACACTTGCATGATAACTTTTTTACAATTCACTTGGTTCCACATGTACGTGTTATTATTTGAATGTAAGTATAAATGCGTCTGAAAGTGCAAACTCATCAAAGACCAACATTTGGTTCATCGACAGACCAACGATGCTTCTTGGGGAAGACCATAACTCATCTATCCAAAATGCAATTGAGGTCAATGAACACTTGTTGGAAAGACAAAGGCCGCGATGTCATCTTGGGCTTATCATGCAACCTTGGGACCCTCGGTCCAAGTAAAGGCACGCCGAAAAAGGAGGAGAACAAGTTAGATATGCCAAAGGACGCCCTCCTCCTTGGCCACCACCGCAATAGCTAAATCTGAACTTATCTCCTACGATGTCATCCCTCTCGCTACCTCGCATGGTCAAAGACAACTTGGTAGAAGCTCGTGTGGTGCCTCGAGACATTGCACGGATGAAATAATTCCTCCACCAGATGAAACAATAATGTGCGGTGCCTAGAGCCACTGCATGGATGAAATGATTCATCCACCACTAGATGAAACAATAGTACCTCCTTAGATGGCGCTCCTATGCTGCATGGCTACAGGTCTTGTACGGCCTAGTTTCTTTTTTAAATAGCCCCTCGTCGCACCTTTAGAATTTGGGTTTTGCTTAGATTATTCTCATCAAGAAACAGCTTTCGCCGTTTATCGGTTTGTAAAACGCCACTTGTGTTCTTAATCATATATCTGCAGTTTGTCCCAATTTTGAGCTGCGTTCTTTCGAGTACTCTGACGGTTGGTAAAACCCCCACTTGTGTTCTTCGATTCGCAGTGTGGATTAGCCTTCTTGGCGAGGTCAACCGGTTGGTGACACGGTTGATAACCCGAGGAGACGTGGTGCTAAGATTGCGGGGTTCGGGTCTTTGTGATCCGAAGCCGGATCGCTGTGTCACTCTCCACCAAATCGATAGTTATCTTGAACCTGACGGAAGATCGGGAACCCCGTCCCCATCAAGTACTCTGACGGTGCCGGTGGACGGCGAACCACGGCGCCACGGCGGCCCCAGCGTATCGGCCTCAGCTACGGCGGGCCGCACACGAAGGTGTCACGATGGCGCGAAGCGAGCGCATGGCAGCCCCGGCGTTGCGTCCTCAACATGGGTGACGGAGGCTCCCGGCGCGCAGGCCTGGCATGGGGCCCTACCATCGACGGTCGCCGGCGCGGCAAGCCCAGCACAGATAGCCTCCCGGCGCGGCGTCGGACCGGCCCCTCCCTCTCTTTCTCGCTCGAAGCAAGGCAGCCATACCTGTTCCCGCGAAGGTGCACACGGCCTCTCCTTGCTAGCTGCTCCTGCCTCCTCGCGGTTGGGGCGAGAGGCACGCGCGGCCGCGTACGCCCAACGGAGACGCGCGTGCACATGCCAAGCCTTCCCCGGTGAGCCGTTCCGAGGCGGCCACCGGTGTCGAGCGGCTGCTACGTGCGTCAATCCACTGCTCTTCACCAACGCACCTCCACCGGTGTCCGCAAGGTAACGTCCCTGCCTGCTTGCTGTTGTTCCCTCTGCCCTCCATGCTTTGTGTCCTCTAGGTGCTCGATGCAATGTCCACAACGAGTATGCTCGGTAAAATTCCATGGTTGTGCACTAAAACCATTCAGATTCCCTCTAATTGCACATAGGCTTCGCTTCCAACTAATTGCAGCTCCTATCAGTTGCGGCAGGATGGTGTACCAGTACATCCCAATCCAGTGAGCGAGGCAATTCAGGCAGAGACCGGTCGGGCCCGGGAGGCAGCAGTGACGGCGCCAGCTGCGAGAATGCGACCACGGCAGCTGTCGCCGTTCACGACCGCGCGCTCATCATGTTGCACAACCACAGCGAGGCTTGCCGCGGACCGCGCTGCCGACGATAGACAGCACCACATCTTACTGCACACGCTACTCTCCTGTCGCCGCTCTCTAAGCGCGACTTCCCCCGCTGTCTTTGCTGCCATCTCTGGCAAGAACCAGGTACGTTGTTTGCCTGCCTTTATCTTGCTAACACCACTCACAGCCCAACTGCTCGACGAAATGCTCCTCTAGCCTGTACAGCTAGCCTATGTAGTTTTAACATTCCATGATCTTTCCCATGTCCACTTAAAATACCTCTGCAGTACACGCAAAAGGTCATGTTCGTCAGCATATGAGCTGCTGCTTTGATTCAATCAATGATATCAGGTTCACTGAAAAATTAACTTTCGCTGTAGTGTTTTTTTATCTTCCATCAATCAGTGAAATCAGATTCACTGGAACAAATATCATGTAAGTCAATATGTTTAGTTGCTGATATCAGGTTAGAACAAATATATATTTTGATGATCTCAGTTTCTCAAACAAATATTCTGATGATATCAGATTAGAACATCTTTCAATATATTTATTCAAAAAACATCTTTCAATATGTGGTTGTTATATCTGACCATTACCAAACGGCACTTTGTCAGTGATGTGCCTTTTCGATTTCAGTCGATCCCATCCTTTAGTAATCAAGTAGCTCACTCTTGTTTTATACTCTTGTATCCACCACATTTTTTTAAAGCAAATATCCTGAGCCTTTTATGTTCTTACTTGTATATAACCTTCTTCATTATCACTCAGCCTGAATGTTATTTAATAGTGCTAAAACTGAATACAAGTTTTGTAAATATTTCTCTTCCTCAAGAATGTTATTTACTGTATGTAGGGAGCCTTCTTGCTTGGGTTCCAAGACTTGCCTAGCAAAAATGAAGGTCTTGTTTTAGTTAGGCATATTTTCGAACCCAAGAGCAGGCTCATAAAACCAAGCATAGTCCTGGCAGGGCAGGAACATGGCTGCTTTTACATTTTTGTGATCCATCTTTGACAAAGTTATTGACATCTAATCTCAACTTTCTAATGAATTACGACAAGATCTGATGCTAATAAGGAGCTTGGGGAAAACTCAAAAGCAACATATTCCTGAAGAATACTATAAATCTACTCCTTGAGGTTGCAAACTAGATCGAACCAATGGGCAAGGCTCTACATTAATTCCAGTCATTAAACATTACAAAATATTTTTTTCCTCACTTTCCAAGCGTCTGCCCTAGGCTGATTGTTTGATTTGGACTACACTGTCTTGCCGTGGACATCAAACAGGACTTAAGGATTATATAATATATTGATCTCTTGGCACCAAGCCATACAATCTGTCCATGCCTAGCAATTCATAGTTAGCGCGGCATTAATTCGATAGAGTCTGTTGTAAAATAAATAAACAAATAATAAAAAAATCGATAGAGTCTTGGCTCCCCATTAGGCAAGCTCAAGGTTGCGCGGCAACGCCGCGCAAGTTTTCTAGTGCATCACTACTGTTGCTCATTTGCGATAGTTTTCAAACACACAGATATCAGGCTGCAGCCCGGTACATATGCAATAATCTGGGCAACTGATGATGACACGAAAAACCAAACAACAGAGTTTCAAGTGTAAGGAAACTATGACATCCACTACTACTGAAATCGACTTTTAGTCTCGAGGCCAAAATGGCGTTTACTCCCGGTAGGAAATTTACCCGGGAGTAAATGTATCTTTACTCCCAGTTCTAATTACCAGCCGGGGAGTAAAGCGCCGCGCGCCGCCCCCCGCCCGGCCAGGACCTCAGCTTTACTCCCGGTTGGTAATACCAACCGAATAGATCTTTATTCCCGGTTGGTATTATACCAACCGAGTAAAGCTCGAGCTTTACTCCCGTGTAGCCTCCGACCGGGAATAATATTCCCTCCTATAAATACCCCCCGCCTGTCTTCGAATTTTCAACGCATTTTTTCTTCGCATACGAAAACTGCTAAACCCCCTTTACTCCGGGTTCCCAACCAAACCGGGATTAAAGGTTCGGCAATTTCACTCCCCCTCATTTTCGTCATTTTTTTTTCATGTTTTTGCACTTTATATTAATATAGTTGTTTATGTAATTTTCTTTTGATTAGAAAAATGAGGAAGTTAACTTAATTTACCAAATTGTGTAAATCATTAATTTGTAGTCTAAATTAGAAATCAATTTAATTTATTGACATGTGTAGGAAACATGGCATGGTACGTAGTGCATGTTGGGCGCGTACCGGGGATCTATCGAACCTGGCCGGATTGCCATGCTCAGTCCATCGCTACCCTGAAATTGTTACAAAAATACAACACGTAAGCTGAAGCTTTGGCGGCCTACCATGGTGCAAATATTCCAAATAACAATGATGAAGGTGTAGCAATGGAGATTCATGAGATGCCAGGCGAAAATATTAGCTTCTTAGGTTCATTGCTTCATGCCCTACGAAGGATGTTTTGTTTTAATTAATGTCTTGTTCTTCTTCCTCTGCTTTAGTGGAGTTTGTTGTATGCAAGCAAACAAAAGCCGTAGGCGATCCGTCCTGAAATAATAAAATGTACTATTCATGCATGTTGTGTATTTACTTAAATGTATGTGGTGTTTACTTTTTCATACAATGATTATGTTAAAAATTACGATGAAGCGAAAATTGGATGTACAACGTAGATCGACGCGACGATGAGTACGGGACGTGGGGTGCATGAGTTCCTATGTGCGCCCAAGCAAACAAGCGAAACGGTTTTATGTGCTGCCCATGTGCCTTGTGCAGGAATAAGAGAGAGTTTTCCAAAGCACATATCCTTCATTTACACCTGTATAAGTCGGGATTTATGCCCAACTATGTTTGTTGGACCAAGCACGGAGAGACCGGTGTCCCAATGGAAGAAGGTGAAGACGAAGGAGGGGATGACGACAATGTTATTGCTGAATATGCTGAATTTGGTGATGTCATACAAAATATTGCAATGGAGGAAGATGCAGAGGAGGCACCGGTGCTAGCGTGAGATGAGTCTACCGATGGGCTTGATCAGGCTATTCGTGAAGCACGAGAATGAATGCGAAAAAAAAAAGGAGAAGAAGAAGTTTGAGCGCATGCTAGAGGACCACAAGAAGTTGTTGTACCCAAGCCGTGATTCAGGGCGTAAAAGTTGGGTACCACACTAGAATTGCCGCAGTGGAAGGCGAAGAATGGTGTTTCGACAATGCGTTTAGCCGCTATTGACTATCCGTAAGAAGATGCTTCCGGGACAATGAGTTGCCTCGCCAAAGACGCACGAAGCAAAGAAGGTTGTATGTCCTTTGGGATTAACAATCAAAAAGATTGATGCATGTCCTAATGATTGTTTCCCTCGTACTATGGCGAGGATAACGAAAGTTGGATGAATGTCCGACATGTCATGCATCACGGTATAAGATCAGGCGAGACGATCCCGGTGATGTTGATGGCGAAAGGCCAAGGTTGAAAATCCCTCGCTAAGGTTATGTGGTACGCTCCGATAATACCACGCCTGAAACGCTTTGTTCGTAAACAAGGACCATGCAAAGTTGATGCGATGGCACAAAGAAGACCGTAAGATAGACGGCAAGTTGAGGCACCTGCTGATGGGTCACAAAATGGAGAGCAATCGATTCGGAATTCAAGGATTTTGCGAGATGATGCAAGAAACGTGAGGTTTGCCTTAAGCACGGATGGTTTAAACCCTTCGGGATCGTAACAAAGAGCCATAGCACCGGCCCGTTACTCGTCTATCTACAATCTTCCCCCGATATGCATGAAGCGGAAATTCATTATGATGCCGATACTCATCCAAGGCCCGAAGCAGCCTGGAAACGACATCGATGTGTACCTGAGGCCACTAGTTGACGAGCTTCTTCTTTTGTGGAATAAACCCGGTGTACGTATGTGGGATGAGTACAAACAGGAACACTTTGACTTGCGCGCTCTGTTGTTTGTAACAATCAACGATTGGCCGGCTCTAAGTAATATATCAGGACAGTCAAACAAGGGATATAATGCTTGCACGCACTATTTCACCTGATTGTAAGGGGTATTTTTTGAAAAACTGTCGAAAGGTCGTGTACCCTGGCTACCGTCGATTTCTTCCCAAGAGTCACGTGTTAAGAAAGAAAGGCAAACATTTCAACGGTACCGCAGACCACAATGCCAAGCCTCGCAACCGGACTGGTCAGGATGTACCGAGATGGTCAACGATGTCAAAGTAGTGTTTGGGAAGGGACCTGGCAAAGATACCTGTTCCAAACGACGATGAAGGTCACGCACCCATGTGGAAGAAGAAGTCAATATTTTGGGAGCTACCCTATTGGCAAGTCCTAGAGGTTCGCAGCGTGCAATTGACGTGATGCACCTAACAAAGAATCTTTGTGTCAACCTGCTAGGCTTCATGGGTGTGTACGGAAGCATAAGGACACACAAGCGCGATCGGACGATGATGGACGCCAATACTTAGGCCCCCGCTAGCTTTAGTGAGCAAGGATCCCTCCATCTTACTCAATGAAGAAGACACTCCATGGACAAGATAGAAGCCAACTTAATTTAGTGTTTGTGTAATATCGTATTTTGAGACAACCCTATATATAATAATTATGACCGAACATCTTTATTAGTTTCTTCCATTTGACAATGTTTGACAATGCTACGAATATACTTTGAAAAAAACAAGTAATGTCAGAATTTTGACGTACGAGATAATGTAAAATAATGTTCCCGTCAAAATACATTATATTTAATTATTTTATTTAATGGCAACAATTTTGCATTAATGAATTATTGATTATTAACTACATTATCATAGCTAGTCAATAGAAAAAGGTAAAATTTTTTAGGTTACATATTTTTATAGTGTGGAGTAAAACAATGTGTAGTTAAATTCAATTTTTCAAAAGTTTTAAAATTGCTATGTAATTTTCTATATTTAAAATGAATTGTAGTGAATAAATGAAAAGAAAATGTAAAAAAAAACAAAGGATGAAACGGTGGCGGAGATGTGAAAAATTTCACCTTTACTCCCCGCCGCACTCTCGGCCCGGGAGTAAAGGTGGGGGATTGTCCGGGCCGCCCAAAATTCACCTTTACTCCCGCCGCGAGTGCGTAGGGAGTAAAGGGGGACTTTTACTCCCGGTTGGGGAGTGGAGCCGGGAGTAAAGATCCTCTACTCCCCGGTTGGTGAGAGCGGAGCCGGGAGTAGAAGTCCGTGGTATATAACTCGGGCGCTGTTCCCCCTCCTTCCTCCGCCCCTTTGCCGATCCAGACGCCCCGTCGTCTTCGTCTCCGGCGTCGTCTCGCCGCGCCCGTGCGTGGTTGTCGCCGTCCGCCCGGCGCGCCCTCCCCGACGTCGTCTCGCCGTGCCCGTCGTCCGCGCGGGTCGTCATTCCCCGGCACGCGGCCCCCCTGACGGCGTCGGCCGGCGGCCCTCCACCTCGACTCAGCGGCGCCTCGGCGCCTCCCGGCACCTCGTCACACCGCGCCTGACGTCTCACGGCCGCGCGCCCTCCGCGCCCCACCGCCACGTCCCCTCGGGCTCCCCGCCCGCGCGTGCCCGGCCGGGCCATTCCTCCACGCCGCCTCCGCCTCCGACGTACGGCGCGCGTGCCGTGCGGTCCACCGCTCCGCCCGCGCCGCCCGGCCGAGCCGCCGACCCGCGGCGGCATGCGCCCGCGGCCACGCGCGCACGGCCGCCCGGTCAAGGTAGAAAAATTCGAGAATTTTTTTTTTAAAAAAATGATGTAAATCTAAAAAAAAAAGTTGTAAAAAATGAGAATAATTGTATATGATTGTTAGAGATTGTATGAGAATTGTAAACAATGGTAAAACCGTTAGGGTTTCCGGCGACGATCGTAGATTTTTCGCGAATGTGTTAGGGTTTCCGGCGACTTTAGATTTTTTTTTTTGAATGTGTGTTAGGGTTTCCGACGATGAACTATATTTTTCGATGAATGCATGTGTTAGGGTTTCCGACAACGCCGAGCGTTGTAACACCCTAGGTGTTAAGCATCTTGAAAGCATGATCATTTGCATAGCATCATCATCATTTCATGCATGAGCAAATGCATAATAGCTTTCAATTTGAGTTACTCTCATTTCATGCTTGCTTGACTCCGCTACTATAGAATTTTTTGCTATAATCATGTTTTGGACCTAGATTGTGCTTAGATGCGAGATGTGACAATTGTCGCACATGTGGCTCGATGTGACAATTGTCGCAGTTAAAAGCCGTACACATGAAGACTGCAGATTGTTGCAACCATTGCCAATTCCCGATTGGAAATGGGATGAGATTACTATGGACTTAATTGTTGGATTGCCGCGAACGTAAAGGATGTGATTCGATTTGGGTGATTGTGGATCGCTTGACCAAAGTGGCCCACTTCATCCCGATCAATATTCACTATGAGCCCCACCAATATGCGAGTTATATATTGCCCATGTACTTCGCTTGCATGGAATACCAAAGTCAATAGTATCGGATCGTGGATCCACTTGGACCAATAGATTTTGGGAGAGCCTTGAGAATGCCTTAGGAACTAAGTTACCGTGAGTTCTCGCTTATCACCCACAAACCACAGGCCAAACGGAACGAAAGTGAACCAAATATTAGAAGATATGTTGAGAGCGTGTGTGATATCGGCAAAAGGTTCTTGGGACAAATGGTTGCCGTATGCGAGAATTCTCATATAATAACAAATTATCGGTCGAAAGCATTCAGATGGCACCGTTTGAAGCGTTGTATGGAAAGAAAATGCAGACACCGCTAAATTGGATTGAAACAGAGAGCGACCGTACTATGGTATTGATCCGATTGATGAAGCCGAACAGAAGGTGAGAATTATAAAGCAAAACATGAAGGCTGCTCAAGACCGTCAAAAGAGCTATGCCGATAAGCGCAGAGACCTATTAAGTTCCAAGTTGGAGACTATGTTTACCTAAAGGTGTCACCAATGAAGCGAGTGCAACGTTTCGAGTAAAGAGAAAGTTAGCGCCTAGGTTCAGAGGCCCATATAAAATTTTAGCCACTAAGGGAGAAGTAGCATATCGATTCACGCTTACCACAGGAGATGGAGAGAATTTTTGATGTATTCCATGTGTCACAACTGAAGAAGTGTTTGAGAGTGCCAGAGGAGCGAGTATCAACCCGGAATGTTGAGATAAGTCAAGACCTAACTTATTATGAGGAACCGATGAAGGTAGTAGACACCAAAGAAAGAGCTACTAGGGGCAAGGTAGTTAAGCAAAGACAAGATTCTTTTGGGGAAATCATGGAGAGAATGACGCAACATGGGAGACGGACGAGTACCTTCGAGAAATTATCCGCAGTTTTATCGCAAATGGTTAGTTCACCGAATCTCGGGACGAGATTCTTTTTAGGGGGAAAGATTTGTAACACCCTAGGAGTTAAGCATCTTGAAAGTATGATCATTTGCATAGCAGCATCATCATTTCATGCATGAGCAAGTGCATAATAGCTTTCAATTTGAGTTACTCTCATTTCATGCTTGCTTGACCTGGCTACTATAGAATTTTTTGCTATAATCATGTTTTGGACCTAGATTGTGCTTAGATGCATTTTTATCATAATTTAGGACCATGTTTAAGCTTGTGTTTTGATTTAGAAATTTTTTAGAAAATAGCCCTAGTGAGTCAAACTTATTTGACCCATTTTGAAACTCCTTTCAAAAAGTGCTTGATAGAAGTGTTTTTAGCAAAAAGTTTCTATAGATGAAATGAAGTACTTTTTATGTGGAGCAAATGATCTGTTGTGACTTTCTTGTGAAAAGGTTTTGAAATGCCCCAAATAGAGCCCCCCAAGTTTGAGTCAAACTTGAGTCAAATTCAACTCTGTTTTGAATGTTTGAGTGAACCTTGCTGTTTTTAATTTTTAATTTCAAATCTAGGCCGAATTTGGAGATGTTCATGTTGAGAGTTTTGTAGCTTATGAAATTCTCTACAAAGTTGATGTTTTGACTTTTTCCAAATTCTGCACGGATTTCAAAGCACAGGCCAAAAACCGAGTGGATGTCGAAAAAACGAGTGGGGGGTATCGGCTGCCAGCCGGCCGACAAATACGGGCGACGTGGACACCGCGCGCCGCCGCCGATGTACGGCTCGGGACAGCCGCGTCCGCGCACGCCCACGCGCCTATAAAACCGCGCCCATGCCCTGTCCTAACCCTAGCACCACTCCCGAGCCGCCGCCACCCGCTCTCAGCGCCCCTGACGCGCCGCCCGCTGAAGCTCGCCGCCCGCGAAGCTCCGCCGCCGTGTTCCGCCGCCGCCGCCGAGTCGAACCACGCCAAACTGCAGCCCTAGCCCCGCCTCAACGCCCTCTACTCGAAAACCGTCCGACGAATCAAGGTGAGAACCACGGTGGCGTCCCCATTTCCCCGAGCCCGGCGCCCGGCGGCGAGCGCCCGCCATGGCCGCCGTTGGGGCAAGCCGCCGCCGCGAGCTCGTAGATCGAGCTTTTTCCGTTTTCTTCGCGTTTTAGCTTCGCCTCGTGATGCTCGAGCCCTAGAGCTAGGTGGTTGACTAGATCCGGCCGCCATTTCGCCGGGACGCGTCGCGTCGTCGCCGAACAGTCGCCCGTGGAGCACCGCCGCCGCCGTGTCGGGTTTGTCACCGCCGTTGTTCGTTTAGGCTCAAACCTGCTTGCATGTCTCTGTTGGACCTAGGCGAGTCGAGACGGTCCTTGGTTCGCCGGTTATCGCCGAAGAACGGCCGGTCCGCCGTCACCCGCGCCGCCCTTGAGCCAGCCGTCGCCCGTCGTCGCCGTTTTCGTTAGGTTTTAGGTCGAACCATAGGCACCAATGTGTTTGTCGCGTCGAGTAGAGTCGATTAGAGTAGCCGGTTGCATGTTTTGGTCATCGCCGGCAAAGATCCGCCGCCGATCCGCGCCGCGCCGCCGTCCCCGTCTCCGAAGTCGCCGACAGCCGGGCCCCGCGCCTTTTTCTTTTTCTTTTCCTTTTTCTCGCTTTTCCGCATTTGAATGAAATGTTTTAGAAATTCATATCTTGGTCATTTTGAGTCCAAATTGAGTGAGACAAATTTTTGCTGTGCTTGTTAGAAGATAGGCTACAGTATAAAATTATGAAATCCTATTTTCTGAGAACTTTTATATAGAGTTTTATTTATGGCCATAAATACATGGAAATTGGGAAAAATCATATCTTTTAATTGGTGCAAGATAAAAATATGCTTTCTGTTTGAAAAGTGCTTGTTTTTGTGAGTAGAATCTAGGAAAAATAGCATGCATGGTATGTTCTGTAGAAGAAATGTGATTTTCTATTTATGTGCTTTTTATGATGTGATCTTTAGAAATTCATAGGAAAATAAATATTAGGGTTTTGGTTGTAAAACTTGGTGTGGTGGTTTTTTTGATAGGTTTGAGTAGATGTTCATACTCAGAAATCTGTTGTCCGACACTTTTCACAGTACAAAGTATTTTCCCCGCCTAGCTTAGCTACTAGCTTGTCATTTTTGTATAGGGCTGTATAAGCCTTGATCTTGCCTTGATATTTTTATGGTAGTTATTACATTCCAGTAAGATGCTCTGGTAATTTTTGTAGAATTTTCTGAGGTAGTTGTATATTTATCATAATTATGGTGCTTGGGAATTAGGCTAGAAATGTATGCTTATATGTTCATGTTAAGTATTTATATTTTTATTATGTGTTCCTAGCATGAATATGACCTGTTGGTAAGCTTGGTCTGGTTAGTTGAGAAGTTTCTACATTTCCTTGTTCTAGCCCTTGTGTTTAATATTAATGTGCAAGCATGGTGTTGCTAGGGCATGTTATTTTATGAGTTTTAGAGTATCTTTTGGATTGTCCAGTAGGTTTATTTGGTAGATAAGAGCTTGATTTACTTGCTGGTTTAGTTTAAGATAAGTTGCATGAGTGGTTTTGAAGATATGGAAGTTTTATGTGGTGTTTAGGTTGAAAACAGCATCTCTGTTTTTCCCATTTTCGAGGCTGTTAAGTTTAGATTCAGCTGCTGGTGCTGTGGAATGTTTTGTAGGAAATTTTGTTAGCTTTCCATAGAGTCCTAGTTTGCTTAATTTGGAGTTATAGAACTCCCTGTGTGACTGTTTTAGTGACAGATGTGAATCTGCCATTTTTGGTTAAGTAGAGAGTTAGGATGTTGCTTGATGTGAAGTGTTGATGTTTCTTGAGTAGAATTAATTGTGTTTCTGCGGAAGAGATATCCACTTATTAATAGCTTGCATCATGAAGCATTCATTCATCATATATATATATATATATATATTCTTATTAGGCAAGTTGTTGTTTATGCATTTGTAATTAAATCTTTTCTCCATCATATGCATCATCTCAAGATCGGGGAGGTTCTGGAGGAGCGATCGAGGAACCAGGGGGAGTTGTTCCAGCTGGGAGTGCAGTCTGGAGGAGTCACCGGAGAAGAAGAGTCGACCGACGACTGGACTGAGTGCCCGGAGCACGTTCCGTCGACGTTCCTGCGAGGCAAGCCCCCGAGCATTCTGCCCTTTCCTATTCTTCCAATTAAATTGACTTGAGTCTTTTATATGTTTCTTGCATTACGTATAGGGAATGGTTGAAACCGTTGATGCATTATAATCCTTGCTGAAGTTGTTACCCTATCCTATTAGCAGAGTCTAGGTTAATGCTCGGATCATGATTGCGATGAGACGGTGATGTCGGTCACTTGAGGATATGTTGTGAACAATCACATGGGTGATTGTCAAGCCGTTCTTGAGAACCCGAAAGTAAAACATGTGAGATTGGGTGGACTTTGTGGTCCTTTCCACCGAGCGATTAAGGACTCATACTTTGTCGGGGCCGTGGTCGGAAGTTGAACGTGCGACATATAGTAGGCTCAGCGGGTCGTGAGCCACGAAACTCGCAAGGTTGTTAGGGGCCGCCATGTCCGCTTTATCGCTCCTCCTTTGGCGATCGGTTGCGAGAGGGTTTTGATATTGGGTGCAAGATGATGCGCACGGTGATGTCGGTCACGTTGCAGGCTCACTTGGCACCCGAGGAGGAGGGGGTAGCCGGCAAGACCGAGACTCTACGTCCCCGTAACACCTCGTAGAGTGATCGGGTCTACCTTTGCAAAGTAGACTTGGTGTGTGTCGGTATTCGCCACCGGTTTGCAATCGATTCGAATCGCCATCTCTCCCGGATAGTGAGAACCCGGGATACCTCCACGGCAATGTAGTCTTAATCACTACAACATAAATGTTTCCAAAGATGTTACAAAGAATTTATATCCCGATCCGATTACTTATATTGTTATTTATTCTGGCGAGCAATGCTTAATCTTGACTATACATGATTTATGTTATGTAAGTAATAAGAACCCCGTTAACTTGGAATAACAAAGTAGTATGTGTAGGCTCACTAAACAACTCTATTTGCGAAAAGAAAGGTGAGTCACCCGAGCCCCGTCTACAGCCGAGCATAATCCTTGAGTCTCTTATTTTATTTTAGTCGGGTAAGTCTAGCCGAGTATTTTGTACTCGGGGTTTTATTCCCATTGTTGCGGGTGATCATATTTACCATGGTTATTGTAAGTCTTGTCTGTTTCTGTTGTCGAAGAGTAAGGCCCGGGCAAGGCAATTCCCTATCCCTATCTCATCTTTGCGGGGATGACTATTTGATGGCACTATCTTACATTTGTTTTTCGCTAAAAAGACTATTTGGTTTTTCGCAAACTCTTTGCTTCCGCACAATGAACTTGAGTTTGTAATAAATTCATACTTCACACTCGATGTTTAATATATCAAATTTGGTTTTGAAATACCGCGGATTTTACTACCAAGCTCAACGATCCTGTTGTTTGTTGTTGATGAGTTTGAAATCACTCGAGATTTTCGAATACCGGGTTTGTATGGACTCAAGTGTAGATCGCGATTGCTTCTGTGATTGCGACTTATACTTGATTTCTTATAAATTGGTCGGCTCACACGTATGTTTTTCGATCGATGTAACATGTAAATTGAAACTTAGTTTTTCCGACCGGAAAGCACGTGTGTGTTAGGGTTTCCGACAACTTTAGATGTTTCAATGTGTGTGTTAGGGTTTCCGACGATGATGAACTATACTTTTCGATGAATGCATGTGTTAGGGTTTCCGACGACGTCGACGCGTTTTCGATCCATGTAACATGTCAAATTGAAACTTAGTTTTTCCGACGAAAGCACGCGTGTTAGGGTTTCCGACGAAGAACTAAACTAAAAACTGTGGGCCCCGACGAATCCATGTGTTAGGGTTTCCGATCCATGTATACAAAGAGTTCAATGTAACATGTCAAATTGAAACTTAGTTTTTCTCGACGAAAGCACGCATGTTAGGGTTTCCGACGAAGAACTAAATTAAAAACTTACTTCCCGACGAATCCATGTGTTAGGGTTTCCGGCGACGTCAAACGTGTTCTGATGTACAACGTAGCATGTAAAATAAAAACTTAGTATGTTTTTTTTTGTTTTTCAGGGGATAGATGGCCGATCCAAGAGACAACATCAACATGGACGATGAAGAATTAATGATGAATATTATCCACGGTGGTGGCAATGATGAAGTTGACGATCATAATAATAATGAAATGGAAGATGCGGATGTCGACCAATACTTAATGGATTTTGTGCGTAACAACCCGTGCAGTTATGACGAGGAGGTATATATGTGTTCATTTTGTAAGAATTAATATATATATATATATATATATATATATATATATATATATATAGGTGCACTTTCTATACACCCGGTGTAGTTACACCCATATTCAAAAAACCACATTGTGTATGTGTTCATACTTGTTTATCGGTTTGAGTATGTTTAGATACTCATATTAAGATACTCTAGATCTTACTACACGAAAAAAAAAATTCGAAGGAACCTATATTTTTAATATATTATATAAAATGCCACTACTGCTGTATATAAAAAAAGTATATCCATATACTCAACGTATGAATGCATACTTAACATATATACCACTATAGATGGTCTAGTATGATCATATACTTCATCCACATGCACTTTGTTCGGTCATATATACCACAAATCTTGAGATATACGTATGGGTGTAACTACGCCTAGGGTGTAGAAAAAATTTACCCTATATATATATATATATAATATTTTCTTCTTATTTGAAATGTCTTTGTATATCGCCCTTACGCATCAACGTCAACTACCGCCAATAGTAAGAGAACTCGAGGGTCTGTTAAGCCGTTGGACGGCCGATATATCATCGAAGAGTTCCATGTGGGAACAGGACAAGTGCTAGGAGAACATGCCAAAAAATATATATACCACTTTGTGGGTACCTTGTAAGGGAAAGGATCCCGATCACATGTCGGCTATGGAAGATGAGGAAGAGTGCACCTCATATTAGTTACGTCTACGATGCGGACAAAGATATAATCGGCAAGAGGTTGAATTGAAATTCTCGTTTGACACGATAATAATTACCACCATGTCATCACCCATGAAGATTTGGTGGCTAGAGTTAAGAACCGGAGTATGCGAGGAAATGGCCAAACAATTCGTGTCCCGGAAGAAGGATTTGTACACCAAATATGTCAAGAAGAACCCGACTCCAAATTGGTTAGTTCGGCTCCATTGCCAAGCGAGAGAACGTATTGGGACGAATTTGTGGAGTACAAGACTTGAGGAGGCAATGGAACTTTTCGAGAAAGAACCAACAAAATGCCGTAAAAAAAGAGTACCACCACCGCTTAGGTTACGGTGGATATGCAAGTTCCATTCCTAAGTGGAGACAAAAAAAAAAAGAGGAGCTTCTCGGCAAGGGGATCACACCGAGAAACACTCAACCGGCTCGAACGCGCACTAAGCGCAAAGGGCTTCGGGTCATGGGGGACAATTGTGCCCGAGACCGCAAGGTAATTCATGGCCAAAAACTTGAGGAGGCAACAAGAAGATTGATGCACATTCTTCAAGCGAAAAAATGCCGGCTTGTTCAGGCCCAATAGAGAGAGAGATGAACTTACATATGCCATTGGGACCGCCGAGCACACCGGTCGAACAAGAGGCAAAGGGGCCGTTCCGTGGAAGTTTGGTTTCCCGCATGACATCGGTACCTATAGAACCCACCGGAGAAGGAAGGAGCTTGAGTTAGAGCACATGCGCATGTTGGAGCAATATGTCGTTAACGCAGTTGAAGGAAAAGGAAGAAGAAATGCAAGCAAAAATGCAAGAAGAAATCAAAAAAGGCAAGTCCAAATACAATTGAATGAGTCGCTTTACGGTGCACCAACCGCGGCTCCGTAGCCACTGGATCAAGTGAGAAGCAAATGTGCTTCCACACAACGACCAAGTCTTGTTGACACGGACTGCGCTTCCCTCGTGGATGACATCAGCGAGAAGTTGACACCATGCGAGCCGCACATCCCAAAGGAGGGTGGCGATGCGGTGAAAGGTGGCCATTGCGGTTGTTAGTCCGATTGACCGTACCAAGACACCAAAGACTTCACGACACAAGAATACCACCGGGATTTGCTTTGCCGTCTCGGTGGATAAAGTGGTTGAAGGTTACGCCGACGTGGATCTTGAAATTGCGGGAGGTGACGGGGATACAAAACTAGGAGATGTTGAGAAGCAATTTATTGCATGGCGTAAACGGTACATTGTTATTCCCGGGATGCCGATGCCGCGGCCGCCTCCCGAGTTACGAGAACCCGGTGGAAAGGATGGCTCCCGGAGGATCGTAGTAGTCCCGGCGGTGCTTACGATGGCCCAATAGAAGACACGACGGCATCCCCGCCGCATCTCCAAGGCGTCGCCACGGCCTCCACCACCACCACCACCACCACCTCGGGGCGCCACCGCCAACGCGATCACCGCCGCCAACGCGATGCAATGCCTCCTCCCGTGACAAAGGCAACTAAGAAGGCAACAAAGGCAACGCAGTCTTCGCCAGCGAGACGAAGAAAATATTGTCCAAGATAAACGAAAAGCTCATTCCCAAGAAATTGCCCGGTGAAATGAGTAAGGAGGAATTGGGCGCCGATGTCAAAGAAATAAACAAAAAATTCTTCAAGTCGGTGTGTGCGAAGAAGGCGGAGCTCAAGACCTACTTCCTACCTCAAAACGTGCTTAGACGAGAAAATAGAAGCTAGGAAAAAGAAAGATAAGGATTCAAGCAAGCCCTCGCCACTTTCGGACTTTGACCGCACTCTATTCAAGGAAATTGACCCAAAGAGAAGAAAGAAGAGTCAAACTGTTCCACAACTTGGAGATACGTCGGGACCACTTTCCGGTGAAGTGTTCGATCAATACGGTTCGAACACGTAGTACATAAAGTTTCCTCGCTTGGTGCATCGATTAATACCAAAGTGAGCTTTTAGAGTACTATATTGCTAGTGGTATCGACATAAACAGTGTGATCTTTGAGACTCAAGCAAAGAGATGATGACCGGTATAGAACCTTTTAATTGGGCCAGAGTCTATGGGATCCTAATAGATGTTCTAGCCTGGGTACTCAAATGTATGAGCTAAACAGGAAGTACCTAGACTTGTGTGCAAAAGGACAAGACAAATTTGGTGTCGACTAAGAAACCGGTGGGGAAACGGGCGATGACGTGATGTGGGTTGATTTTTGTGAATTGCACCAACTATTCCACCGGACCTCCCTCGACAAAAGCATCCTCGGCATTTATTGTTTGTAAGTGATTCTTTCTCTGTTTACTAATACGTCAATATGTCCCGATAATATATGTATGTGTCTAATACCATATGCTCTTTCGACCATATATGTAGATCTTGGATTCAACATTTTTTTGAATCAAGGAGCGTCATCGATATTGGATACATTGATCCTTATATCGTGCACAAAAAACCCAAAATCAATACATGGTTTGAAAGTAGACACACGAAAAAAATATAAAGATGTTCCTCGAGCAACACCGCACCGACAAGAGGGTAGTAATGTTCCCATACGGATTCAAGTGAGTGTTCGTAACTTTGACGATCATGTTCTTCATAATAACCTTTCTTTCTAACTAGCTCAACCGCCAAGCACACATGCAAAGTGGACACCGGATATTGTTTCACATCGTGCAACCAAAAAGTCACCTCACAATCTTTGACTCGTTGAGATGGCCCCGAGAGTGGTACGAAGATATGATCGAAATAATTTAGGGGTAATTGCATAAACCTCATCAATTTTATATATACTCAAGATTTTCAAACCCTTTGCTTATGTGTTAATTAATAGTCTAGTTTTTTGTTCTATTGTGCGGGGTTTGGGCGGAGATAAAACATGAACATAACATGACCGATCGTGCACCACAACCGAATGTTCAACTATTCGGTATGTACTTGTATATATGGTTACATTAATTCAAGTCCCTATATTGCTTCATATATATGACAAATGACTCTTTCTTTTTTTCTTAAAGTGGGGTCTACAACAACCACGGGGGAGCAGTCATTGTGGATTATATTGTTGCGAGAATATCGGGATAAATTCCACCAATTACACCGAGCATGAACGGGTGCGTATGTACATCAAAAGTCTGTTGTTATTGACGTCGTTATTTATATAACTAATCATATCTTATATATACTAATACTTTTTATTTTACTCTAATTGCGACGAGAAGGTTAATGGAGAAAACATTAAAAGAAGCGCATCTTGAAGCCATGCAAGAGGCTATTGCCGGATTTATTAATACCCGGATCCTAGAGCCTTCCCTACGAGTTCTACAACGACACCAATGACAGATGGCTGCCAAAGGATCCTCTCCCTGTGTGTCGGGACATGTAGTATTATCTTAATATGTAATCGAGACATGTATGAACAACTTATATATATTTGTGCTTGAACAATTACTAATGTGTAATATATATGTGTGTGCTTTTAATATATATATATATATGTGCGCTTTTAATATACGTATATATATATATATTACAAATTAATAAGCACTATTCAAATGCTATTAGGAATAAAAATAGAAATTTGGCACGGCACAAAAAAAAAAAAAAAAAAAAAAAAAAAAAAAAACCTTTACTCCCTACTGGGGTACCAATCGGGAGTAAAGCCTCTGGCCGCCACGTTGCTGGCGAAGCTTTACTCCCGGTTGGTACCCCCAACCGAGTAAAGCCCCCTCTAGTCCCGGTTCGAATACTTTTACTCCCCAAGCCGTGTTCCCGGTTCCAAAACCGGGAGTAAAGGCCCTAAGGAGCCGGGATTAAAAGTCATTCGTACTAGTGATCCTTTCATTATCTATACAATCTTCTCTACTTGTGAAGACTTTGATCAAATGGGTGCTTCATCCATCCGCCGAAGTAGCAAGAGAACTTTGATGTTGGCACCTCAAAGTAGACGACAGCAAACTATGGAGCCGGAGATGATACGGCTTACAGTAGATACGCACCGCCCTTTCTCCCCACGCGAAGCAAGCGGATAGTGGCGCAGAACATTTCTCATATTAGCTTCCAAGCGAGGTGAGTACCTTGTCATGAAGCGTCTGGATCTAGCCAACGGGATGCCGCGCTGTCGACGTCGGCCATGAAGGCATACGATGAAAATGTTCAGCGGTGACCCCGCTCGTGAGTTACCACAGATGAGAAAAAATTACCCATATTTATGTATTTGGCTTGAAGAATTTTAAAGCAGTTTATCAGGCTGTTGAAGGATCTTCCAAATCCATTTAATTAGAAGACAATCATTCATGAGTCTTGTATTGATAATGCCTAAACCCCCTTGATCCTTGGTCTGCTTACCATTTCCCAATTGGCAATGTGGTATCTAAATTTATCCTAAGCCCCTTGCCACAGAAAGTTGGCCCTAACAATATCCATCTTTTTGTGAACCTAGTAGCCAGTAAAATCCCATACAGTCCAAGGGAATACTACTAAGGCAAGAATTAGTGAGAATTTGTCTCCCTCCAGAAGTGATGTGTTTTCCTTTCCAAGGATCTAGTCTCTTAAGAAATAGGGCCAAAAGCTCCACTACTCAAGTCCCGATAGGAATGCTCAAATATTTTAGTGGCATGTCCCAAAGTGCAGTTAAGCATATTAGCCATTCTTTCATGGTCACTCTGTGCAAAAGCAAAGACCTCACTTTTGTGAGAATTAATCTTTAATCCAGATAACCACTCAAAAGCAATATCGGATGAGTTTCAAGTTTATGATTGATTTATCAGAGCCATCAACCATGATGACAATGTCATTAGCATATTGGATGTGAGTGATCCCCCCAGGTAACAAGTGATGTAAGTCCCCCTTCAAATGTCCCTTTTTTATATAGTTTTATTAAGCATCTCCCTTGTCTCAAACCCCTAAAGCTCCTGAAATAAGCACTTCTCTCCCTGTTAACATTTATACAAACTCTCCCCCATTAACTGTATCCATTACCCAAGAAATCCATTTCTGAGGGAACCCTTTCCCTACCATAACTTCATGTAAGAAGTCCCACCTCACCCTGATGCAAAATTGTCATCCAAGATAATAATATCAGAACTCTCCTTGGCAACTTTAGTTCCCTGAATGCCGAATGATAAGCCAATATCTGCCTGCAAGTTTCAGAGTTTGTTAAGTATTACACAAAGATGTTTCTTGAACATCTATGGAAATATGCATGTTTAAATTACATATTAGGAACTTGAAAGTTCATGTTCAAAATGAGGCTGGTTTCAAAGTAAAATATTAGAAATTTCATAGGGACTAGTAGTCCACAAACCTCATGAAGTGCTGGGGTATCATTTGTGCCATCTCCAGTAACAGCAACGACGTGACCTCTTGCCCTCAGTGCCTTAACAAGTAAAAGTTTATCATTTGGTGAAGCCCTCCCATCACCTGTAGCCATTATTAGAGAATACTTCAACCCAAAGACAAAAGTGGATAGTATATCTGCATATGCAATGCGTAAAGCAAAATTGGTAGAAAGTCTTGTTTGAATTTATATAACAACTGTAGGGGCAGAGCAAAATAGATAGGCACAAAAAACAAATTTCCTCATGTTAGCATGGTTGTATTCGTATTTTTTTCATTAGCAGGTAGCTGGGTACAGACAGATTAAGGGATTGTTGCCCCATATCTTGACATGAACTAATCCCCAAATCTTGACACACCCAATTATGTATTGAGTCAGTGCATGTAAATTAAGGGATTGCCCTTCGGTTAGAGCCTAGATAGCTTATGCACTACTAATAACTGAATGACAACGAGTTTCATAGTGCTACTTAGGTCATTTTCAAAGTTTTTCATCAAATATTTTATCTCTCAAGTCGATAATCTGGGCATAAGCAATGTCACAAAATGTGAGCAGCAAAAACTTGCTTGTTGCCACAATATTTCACCGGGTCATCTGGTTCGCACCAGTGTATATTATTTCTGTTACCTGACATGGATATAGGTGCTGGGGGAGAGGGACCCAGGGAGGGAGAGGAAGAGACACAATGATGATATATACTAACCACAAAAAATATTACAATAGTATCATAACAATGCAATGTTAGGGAAAATGCAAGGATAATAAACATGCAGAGATTTTTTCAGCAGCTTCCTCCATTTCTAAGTCTGACAGCACCGGAATGTTTTTCCTTCAATGACGACAGGCTCCGACATATTGGGATCATCAAGTATCCCACACTCCAGGGCAATGGCTCTTGCAGTTTGAAGATTATCACCAGTAATCATGTGCACCTAACAATTTAAATAAATAAAGTGATGAATGAGAATAACTTTCAAGTAAACATCTCCAGACGAAGCAAAAGTATGGATTATGGAAGATAACATAAATGGCGATCTGTCCCTTCTGGATGCATCTAGTAAAGCGACATAGAAACATGATAGTATTAGTACCTTAATGCCAGCTGCCTGACATAAACGAACAGAATCTCGAACTCCTGGAAGGCAGGGATCCTGCATCAGTTAACAGATGTATATTACTTATTGACGATGATGGCTAACAGAGGCAGCACACTGTTAGAAAATACTGTACAATATTTTGCTGTATAAGAAAGAAGGGAACAGCAAAAAGCAAACATCAGTCTCATATCCTGTGGTTATGAGCACATCCTTCATCAAGATCATCTAAAGACAGACATAAAAAAATCTAGGATACAAGATACTGCCTGCATTGGCAGCAAACAACTGCTATAGTACTTTTGTAATCATTCAATTTCTAGTGTTGTTGATTGGTTAAAGTTGTCCTTCCGACCAAATAGTTTATACAGACAAATACTGACAAATTCAGTGAAAGAAACTGATAAATAGATCAATTCATATCATCGGTCACACTGAGCTATAAGGGGTATAATAACAGGTTTAATTCATTTACAGGAAATAAGCTCAAAATTAGACAGATAATAACAAATACTTCGCGCGAAATGTGGAACAAATACTACTGAAACGTAGCATTAGCAATAAAAAAAGGAGAGATGGAGAGCGCATCTATCAGAATATTTCAAAAATTAGCAGCGATCAAAACTCTCAAATGTCATGTACCTTTATTCTTACAATTCCAAGCATAATCAGGTTATCTTCAGGCAGTTTCCACTCTTCCCTGTGATCTTCGTCTGGAACATCATCCATCTCATGAGTTCTATAGGCAAACGCAACACAGCGGAAGCTCATGGGACATTAAAAATTTAGGCGTACATTTATCTTGAAAAAATGCAGCTTAATTATTTTCATGCATATAATTCATATGGATAGACGATAAGAGAGTAGTGAAATGGACTCTCTCTCTCTCTCTAACGACCAATATGCATACATACACGAGAGCATATATATGCCTTTCAAAGAAATTGTGCTTAGTACTACACTATAGGTGTGTATCTGTAACCTGCAGCCTGTTCAATTTCAGGCCGTGAAGGATTTTGATGCGCGCAATCTGGTGGAACATTAATTTCTCTGAGCCGCCGATCAAGCGGACCGAGCTCGTCCTTGAGGCATTCATACAACTGCACTAGGTCCAGTGCAGCCTCATGTAACTCAGTTTCCTTCTTCTTCGGCAACGGGAACTCTGGGACATCAGTGATCGTGATGAAATGCCTGGAGCAGAGCTCAATTTGGTGTATCTCCTTGAGCAGGCCACATGACTTCCTGCGCTTCTTGGACTCCTCAACGATTCGGTCGTAGAGCGTGGTGACAGGTCCAGAGATGAGGAATTTACTGGGCACCAAGAAATGCGCCTGGAGGCCACGGTCCTGGCACGGGATGGCAGCCACGAGCGCAAAGGACACGATAAAGAGCACGGCGCCCATGGTGTAGACCGCTGAAGCAAGGCCTGCCGTGGCACTGTCGTCGTGCGAGCTGGGCACCAGTAGGCCTTCCCCGATCAGTTGCAGGTGCCGTGCCGCGGACCATGGCCGGGACACGATCAAGGGTGAACTATTAGTGGAGCCGGAACTCGATTCGGAGCTGGACCTGGAGCTGGAGCTAGAACGGGAGGGGCTGCTCCAGATGTAGGAGCGATTGAGCTGGCCGACGACACCTCCTCTGGCGCCATGCCCATCGTCGAGCGTGAGGACGGTGAGGTCAGTAAGCGCCTTGCGCGCGCGGCGGATCCGGATCTCGGTCTCGCCCTTCCCGTGTGGCGTGGCGCGGTCGGGCAGGGAGGTGAGGACGGCTGCCGCGATGGAGAGGCGCCTATGCCACTGCTGGACGACGACGAGGCCGTCACGGAGGGCGTTGCAGAGATCGAGCGCCTTGACGGCACAGTCGAAGAAGTCAGCGACGAAGCGGTCGAGTGGAGGACGTGCGGCTAGCGACTCCACGTTCCCGGATCCGACGAACAGGGCGCGGAATTCCTCGAGGCAGAGGAGGAAGGCGTCTACGAGGCGCCGCGTCCAGGCGAGGGAGAGGATGTCTGCGGCGGGGTTGTCGGCTGGGAGGACGAGGAGGTCCGCTAGGAGGTCAGCGGCGCGGCGCTGGAAGGCGTCGGTGGTGTCTGACACAGGGTCGGCGTCGGCTAAGGAGTGGATCAGGCCGCGGTGAAGGTGACGATTGGAGGGTGAAGCCAAGCTGAGTGGCGAGGCGGGCGAACAAGGCATCTCCGGTGCCTCCTCCATGGATGAGATGGGTCGCTAGAGCAGGGGAATCTGAACGAGCTATTGGTTGATTGGCTCGACTTGACTTCCTCTCAGCTCGAAAATATCTAAGGCCATTGTCAATGGGTGGCTCGGTTGCCCTTGCCCATCTCATTCACACACACATTGGGTGACCTGGCTAGAAAAATAAGCCAGGCTTGAGTTAGCTTGTCCAAGTCAAGCCACTCTGGGCCTCGTTTAGCTGGCTAAAAGTTTTTATCAAAAGAACGCTCAACTCCTATAATAATCTGGCTGAAGACGTTTAGTTTGTTAGTGGTAAATATTATCCAACCATGGGGTAACTAGGCTCAAAAAAATCGTCTCATGAATGTACATCTAAACCGTGTAATTAGTTTTTTTTTTACATACATTTTATCTTTCGAACATATGCCTTTTGGTGTATTTAATGTGATGTGATGGAGAGAGTCTAAAAATTTGTAAAACTTTGGCAAAACTTTAGCCAACTGAACGTGGCCCTCGTGCTCGTTTGGTTGTCATATGCTAACTTCGGCTGGCTAAGTAAGTTTTTGTTTGGTTGCTCGGCTTATGTGGTAGTGCAACCCTTTCTCTGTGATGGTGACCTTACCACCATCACCGCGCGAGCGAGACGAGATGATGGGAGCGAAGCGAGCACGACAAGGAGCGAGGAGGCGAGGTGGATCGAATCGTCGCCCTCCTCCGTGCGTCGGTCTTGGGAGAGCTTGAGTCGCGGCGAGGATGATTCAACCGCATCCCCACCGCATCGCCATTGGGAGAGCTCGAATCGCGACAAATCGCTCCAACCGCATCCCCACCGCATCTGCCCGGTCGCCGCGCCCGCATCGCCTCCCCACCCCGTCTGCGGCCATCATTCGCGGTGGCGGCGGTGGAAGTTCTTCCGGCTCATCACCCCCGGCCGCCGGCCGCATGGACGCCGCCGAGCGGCACTCGCCGGAAACTCGCGTGGAGGGAGGCCGCTCTAGTCCGGGGACGCCGCCAAAGCCGCACGAGTTGGGGGGCGAGCCGCCCCGGGAGAAGCTGCGGAGAGGAGCTCCCATGTTCGTGCGTGTTGGGGGAGAAGCCCGGAGCTCCCATGTCCACCCAGGGGATGCCGCGGTCGGATCTGAGTGGGGGGAGCTCGCCAACGGATGATGCCGTGGGCGGATCCGGCCGGGCGTCCTCACGAGGCGCCGCCCGTCCGGGCGGGAGTGGATGTCCCGCGGCGGGGTTGTCGACCGGGAGGACGAGGAGGTCCGCTAGGTGGTGCTGCGAGGCGCGCGCTGAAGGCGTCGGTGAATTCATAGCTGCTAGGTGTCGCGGAGAAGGGGAATGGGAACGGGATATTGATGGACTGGGTCGTCTTCCTCCTCCCCTCTCTCGCTCTCTTCGTTACGAAAATGCTCCAGTTGATTCATTCTCTGCTAGGCGTCTGATATTTATTTTGATACAAAATATCGTACGATGGCAAGCTGCTCGTTGACTCATTCTCTCTCCCTTGGCCCACAACAAACCCACCTAGGCCCCACCTCTTGACCCAACACCACACACACCTATACTTGACGGCACCTCACTTCTACTATTGGATTCGCATTAAGGCCCGTATCGATGGAGAGTTTCATAGAGCTTAAGGGTCCCACAATCTATCTCTCATTCGTGGTTTAATTGCATAGTTGCGTGGTGAAACGCTATTTGTGTCTCAATAGAGGGTCACCCGTTTCCAATGCATGTGAAACAAGGTGCCAAAGGTTTCACCATGGTGAAAATTTTTCTTCTCTCTCCTAGGCGTTTCATGCAAAAAGTGAATTTTTGTTAATGTGGCGTTGATTTAATGTGTATGAACCACTCATGAAACTCTCACCGAGACGCCTAAGAAGTATGCACACACCTAATGCAAAAGAGCCAGGCTAGTGATTCCGCCCGCTAGCCGGCCGTAAGAAAGTCCTAGTCATGCTGGCTTCCACATAATAGTCTATCCTCGCCCGGTTTTCCGCGGGCATCCGGTGAACGGCCCGTTTCACTATCTAATCTATTCACCTTTTCTCTCCTCCATGTAGGATCTCGCCGTCTCCCTCGCCGATTATAATACTTTGCTCTAAAAATACACATGCCCCCTTTACTGTGCATTTAACCATATCGGCCCAACTCAATAACTAGTCCGATTTACCTCTTAATTTTTGACTTAGTTTGATTTGTCCTCTCCGACGAGGTGCCATATCAGTGAATAAATCATCTAAAGTGCAAAAACATAATAATGTCTTAAAAGATGAAAAGATAAAAAAAAATATAGCTTACGGAGGAAACAAGATCGAGAGGTAAATTGAACTGGCTTCACTCCTACCCGGCTTCAGTTTTTTTTAAGCGTCATCAGGTAGTCAGACACCACCGAGCCCGCCTCGCCGGCCCGTCAAGGGGCAACACTCTCCGCCATGCCATGGAGGCCGTCCAGCGGCGTCGGCGGAGCCCATGCCACGCCGCATCTAGTGCACGGACAGCAAAAGAGCGTGGTACTGCTGACCGCACCTTCTGGAAGCCCCCATCCGAAGAAACAAGAGGATATCTATACCTAATAATAAAACAAACAAATTTCTGCCAATCTGTCATGGTATTTTCTGTCCGCCACAAATTTCTGTCCGCCTGTCATGGGTATAATGTCCGGACTCGCCGTTTTTCTTTCACCTCGCCCCTTCGTATTGCCTTCTACTCTCTGGACTCAGGATCAGGATACAACACACGTAATGAGACAATCTATTTCGACTCCAGATCGTTGCCAACTCCGAGTCCAGATACAACTCATACCCCAAAGCGGATGAAAAGAAATCCTTGAGAGAATATAAATTCATGGGATCTCAGGAAGAAACCAAGAAATTTCCCAAATCTCACAACGTGGGACGCAATTGAAACAAATTGAGGACCATATGCATCAGCCTGGCCGCACAAGATCCACCACCACCTGCTGCGCGACACCCGTCACCGCCACTCGAGCGCTGCCCGCACGAGGTCCGTTGCGCCGGAAGGATCCTTGGACCCTCGCGAGCCAATGGGGATGCGCAGCCGCCACTGGGGGCACGGCCGGAGCGCGATCCGCCGCCGGGAGCACGGCTGGCGCAAGATCCGCTGCCACCGGAGGTATCCCAAGCGCCTCGCGTCACCCTCGCCTTCCACTGTCAGGGACGCGGCCTGGCGAGCCGCCCCTACGGCCGTGCCCTCGCTAGCGATCTGCAGCAGGGAAGAATGAAGTGGAGCAGATCGATTTGAGTGCCAAGAGGCAGGGGAAAGGGAGCCGGCGTTGAGGAAGGAAGCCGAGGGAGGAGTGCGAGGGGATAGAGCCGAGCGGACGGAAGGACGAGGCAGGGGCGACGGTGGCCGTGCGTGCTTTGCCTTTTGTGTGGCGTGAGTTGCTTTCTCTTTACTTTTTCTTTTTTTTTTTGTAAAAAAAAAACAAATCAGGTGGCACCGTGGGTAGTGTGCGTGAGATGTAATCAGTTACAAACTTACATGTACCATTTTTGTTCTTATATTAATTAAAAATACATTCTTATTTGTTACACATGCATATGTATTTATAGAATTTTACAAGCTTGCTTTACTGGGTCTAAAATGTATATCCCTATATAGCTAGAAATTTGTCTTCTATATTTTGTAGTAAGCTAAATAGGAGTCCTTAATAATTCAGACAGAGAAATTTCTATTTCTGTATGATCAGATCAGAGTAAAAAAAAATGATCAGAGTAAGAAGCCTCTCAATCTACCACGACCATCACCGAGAGTCTGACGTGTCAGTACGTCTAGATTGGTGGATTGGCATAGTATTTTGGATTATAAATTTCAAATTACGGTATCTGCTAGAGAGTCTGACGTGTCAGTACGTCTAGATTGGTGGATTGGCATAGTATTTTGGATTATAAATTTCAAATTACGGTATCGGCTAAAGGTGCTCACACACCGACAAACATATAGTATGGCTTATGTTAGTGATTATAAATTTTGAATTAGCAAGCAGGAGGCATGATATGATTATAAATCTCAACCCGGTGCAACGCTTTTGCTTGTAGCATCGTAATTCAGTATGAACGAATTACCAAAGCTACTTTCTAGGCATGATATGATTAGATCATGGAACATACCCTGCAACGCGCGAGGCGTTTTCTTAAGAAACATCATAGCAGAACACACAAAAAGAATCTTAATCACGTTATATTGGGCTGACGGATGCACCAAGAGCCCGAAACTAGCAGCCTTTCTTCCATGGGTTGGCCGCCGAAACAAAACGGGCTTTCAAGTCAAAATAATCCACATGGTCGGCTCGGCCCCTCATTAAGCTCTTGGAGAGGATCCAGGACCAGCAGCAACTGATGAGCCTCCTGCGCTTACACAGGCATTCCTAATAACATAGTACTCCTGTAATTGACGAACGCTTGAATCGATAAGCAACGTCTGGCGCGTGTCTTCCATCCGGTCATCAAGTCATTGGTAATTTGCTATGCCTGACACATATAGACGACATCAATACACACGGTAGACTGCTAACTTGCTACATGCCTGATGTCTCAAATTAAGTATTATTTTACTAGAGAAAAAAAAAAATGCATGTGCCACATGCATGGTGGCTGCTGTCAGCCTGTCAGCGACTCACCGTGTGCTCCAATGTTACATACTAAACCCAATTCCCTCACAAAAACATACTGCACTGAAAACACAGATTTGCAGGTCTGTGTGCAAACATGCATCTCGAGTGCTCTTGGGACGAGAGGTTCCTTTGGACGAACATCAAGGTGAGCCAGCGAAACAGATATAGCAGGCCAGGCCGGTGGTCCTGTCGTGACCACCCGAGACGAGAGAGGCAATATGAAATTCTCCATATTCATGAGCGGCGAATTACATGGTCTCGTCGGGCCGTCGGGGCCGCCTGAATGCCTGACCCATGTATTTTTTCACCAACCCCAGCAGAAAAAGGGAAAAAATAGGCTACTCAGAGGCACAGCACCAATGGCAGCCCAACACAGCTAAATTGTTAATAGGCAGCCCAGTTCATAAAAGCATGGCAGGCCTACGCAAGAGCCTAGAGCCCATAGCCCAAGGGAGAAGGCCAAAAGTAGCGGTCCGTGGCCTGCCGCATAACATTCTACCATTCTTCATTTCTTCTCTCTGTCCGACCTTCCAAATTTCCGCGTCGGCGTGCCGGAGTTCTCGTCGTCTCGGCCCGTGATCACAACGGCCACTAGTTGCTGACGGCGACGACGAACCGGCGGACGGCGTCCGCCGCCGCCACTACTCACCGTACTGCTCAGTACGGAATACCCCCCCCTGCATATCATGCGAGGTACCTGAACCTAAGGTCCCAAATCCTCTCAAAATTTGTATTTGTTCCCCAATCTACAATTGTGAGATGCTTGCATCTTAGGGTTTTCTATCCTTTTTCCAGTTTATGCATAATATGTTCAGAAGGGAAGCATAAGGCATTTTGTTTGCGTTCCAACAAAGTAGATACTAGCGAGTACGTTCGGCGTTCATCTACCAGCAAACATGTCACGTAAGAAAAAATAATAATTTAGTGACTTTTTAATCATCGTATAGCTAATTGTGCATTAAATATCTAGTTGTGTGTTTAGTTTTGTTGATTGAATAATTTGAATTTAAAATGTCATAACACCCGCATCCCCCTTAATTTTGCTGTTATCACATCTCTCGAGTTCTAAAAACACACAAAATAGGCCGGTTCACTGCTGGTGTCTACCTGCCTCCAAGTATATTTTGCTCCTTTTCGTCTATTATAATAATAATTATAATAAAATAAAAAAGAGCCAATTTTTTCAATGTAAAAAGAGGGACCATTGCGACCTTATATCATTCTAGAAAAAATCTGTGCCACGTGCCTGGTCACTGCTGTCATGTGCTCCATTTGTTTTTTTTGAGAATTACACAATTACGGCTTCTATTGGGGGTAACCCCCACCCATACCCATCCGACCCATATACCTAGTATTCTAATCTGCCAACCCACCCCATCCCACCCCCCCGCAGCACCAACACCCCGACCCATACCCATCCGACCCATATACCTAGTATTCTAATCTGCCAACCCACCCCATCCCACCCCGCCGCACCAACACCTCGACCCAACCCGCCCCATTGCTTGCTGAAACCCGCCACAACCCATCGGGCTCCCTGCTAGCATTCATGGCCGTGCTTCAGCGTCCGTCGCACGTCGCCGCCCTACATCCCGTTCTCCGGCCGGGCCACGAAAGAAGAGCGGGCGGCCCAAGAAGGCGGGCGGGCGATGTCGGCGTCGTCCGGCGAATATGGTCTCCGACGCCTCCTTGATGGACATGAGCGACGTTTCGGGGATCACCCCCCCGGGCTGGAGCCCCGCCGCGCTCGAGGAGAGGAGCAGGATCACCGTGCGCTCAAAGATTCTGCACGCCGCCTAGCTTCTCCGCCGCGATCGGCAACCACCCTTTCTCCGGCTCCACCAGCTGGTGCGCCCACTTGTCGCCGATCTTCTTAATCACCGGCCGCGCCTCTTTGTGGCGGCATCAACATCGACATTGCGGTCGGCATGCCCGGTTGTTGGTGACGCCACTCTTGGCGCCGTCGTGCGCTTGTTGAAGTAGAGCTGCGCTGCGGAATGACGCCGACGGCATCGATGGGGCGGCGCGGTGCCGCCATCGGACAACGCTACGAGTGTTGATGCTGCAGCCTGTGTATGATGACGCCCCGGCCTGCCCCAACCCGACTTTCATCTAATCCCAACCCACGACAGATGAAACCCCGTTCCCACCCACCCATATGCAAGCCCCATGTGAGAACCCGTCCCAAGAAACCCATCGCACCTCGCCCCATTAGCGGCGTATACACAAGTACAACGCAGACGCTCACAACACGCACACACACTCACCCCTATGAGCACACGTACGCAAACCCTACCCTTATGAGCACCTCCGAAGGACTGAGCACCCGGCAGATCTGGAGATTCCCGAAGTCACCATTGGCACCTCGTTGTCGACGGGAACGTCGCTTGCCACTTAATGCATAATGCCGGTAAATCCTGAGAAAATCTCAGGAAAAGGTGCGAGCACCAGGATTTGAACCCTGGTGGGTAGCGTCCCACTGGACCGTCCTACCATTAGACTACAAGCCAATTAGCTGATGTAATGTGCTCCATTGGCACACCCTCATCTTATATCTATCTACATTACTACTGTAGTCAATTCCATACCCAAAAAAAACATACTGCGCTGAAAACAAACAAAACCTTTAGATTTGCAAAAGTCAATTAGCAACTGTTCTGTGTGCAAAGATGCATCTTTGCTTGGCCTACCAAATGATATAAGAAACTTACAGAAGGCCAGTTTAATGTTCACAGCAATAATTAGCATGTGTTCCAAAAAGGTATATATTTAGACTAAAACATGTTAGGGTCCAAATATCGTATTGGGACAACTGAAGGAAAGGGCAGCATTCAGTTGTCTGCCAGAAGCCAAAGATATGTGCTCACAGCTTCCAAATCACTTAATTGCATCCCAAAGACATGACTAGTGTTTCGGTGACTGGATCGGTGAGAAAGCCCTGTAGTGACCCGTTTCATGGTCTCCCATCTTTTTGAGATGTGTTGCAAGATTCTCAGGTCCAAAGAGAGTGATTTTTTGGGCTGAGCGTCTGAGAATCGATGTGCTGTGAGGATTTTTTTTGTCTTGGCTATCTCACATGATCAGTGTTGCCCATAATTACTTTCAACAGCCGCTCAATAGCGTAGGCACATTGATTTTAATTATTGATATCTCTTTATGAGAGAAGACCACAAGGCTACACATGATCAAATGTTCCAATGTCAGACGATGTGAGTTGTTAGAAAAAAAAAAAGGAGAAACAGATCGAACCAGAACAATTGAGTTGAGAATTATCTACTATTGTAACACACCACTTAATAATTCGATAGTTCTGCGAGTGTATGGCTATAAGATAACTGTGAATATTGGCTGGTAATATTGATTTATCCCAATGCAGAAATGATGCTTTATTTTAAGCTAGAAACTATGACATAAGAGGAAGAATATTTCAGGGTTTAGTGTTTTTATTTCACATACAGAATGCATTATTTCAGGAAACCATACTTCATTAGAATTTAGGTTATTCAATGATAATGTTGGTAGGAAATAAATATTACCTGGTTATGTCATTGGCGCCATCGAATATCATTTCAAGATATCTGCCCTCAATAAGAAGTTCAATCCTTTTCATAACCCTATTATGTAATCAAGAGACCATTAGTTATATTAGTTTATATATATAGTAAATATAAAAACTTGCCCATCGCCACAATAATAAAGAAGAATTGTATATCCATGGGGATTAATTCATTGTGGGTCTTGTTTGCGAAGTTTCGTGAAGCTTCATGATCTGTTGTGAGTTTTTTTTTTTTTTTTTTTTTTTTTTTTTTTTGACAAACACTATTTTTAAAATAGCTTTATGAGTGAAGTTGTTTTTCCCTCCAGTCACAAAGGGCCGAGTTGGAATGAAGCTGAAATAAAGTAGTCTGTCCCAGCTTCAACCACCATCAGCAGGACCCAATATGTATGGATGCTAGATCATTACTATAGAAAATCTTTAGGAGGCATTTCCAAAATCTTAGCCTTAGCGGACAGACATTGAAACTGCCATGATTAATGCCTCTATTAGCTAAATGTCATTTTTTATTAACCGAGACAGTTAAAAGAAAATGCCTCACAAAATCCATTAATAGGGGCAGGCATTTATAACGTGTCGAGATGAAAATTAGGGCACTCCCAATGTTAGAAACTATCATGGTTTCTATAGTCTTGGACATTGTGCTAAAGAAAGTATCTTCCACAATGCAATTTTCTATCATGATGTCACATGACCCACATGTCACTCTCCAGATTGTCTTGGTTTTTGCGTGAAGACTTGGTTTCTTAGTTAGACTTGGTTTCTTATGTTTTTCCTCTCTTTCTTAAATAAATACAAATACCACATCAGCAAAAAGCAATTAATAGAGGGGTAATAAATGAGAATAGAAACTATGATACGTCTGCATTGTGAGTGTGCTTTTATAATTCCAACCGCCTCGGTAAATGAGGACTAGCTCGCCAGCCCAAGAGGTCTAGTTCTGAGTTTAGGGCGTCCGTAATGGTAATAGCTAGTGCTAGCTACGTAGTCGCCTAATGTGGAGGTGAGAGACAACAACAACAAAGATTATTTTTATATTATTGGACCCACATGCTCTCCTCACATGTTCTTGAGTTACATGAAATAGTCTAGCTATTTGCATGTAGCTAGTGACTATTCTCTCTCCCACTTTTTTGACACATCACATCTAGATAGCCAAATAGGTAACAATTGCGGACGGCCTTAGCGTGGCATGCCCGAGTGGCTCTCTCCCTCTTCCCGAGGCGGTCATCGATGTGACCCTGCTCAAGGATGCAATACGCGGGCTCTCCGCCAGGGGCTCACAGCCTCCGCAGCAAATTAAAGCCGCTAGGGCTTGTGGCCTCCAAGGCACCATCACCGACGCACAACCGCCGAGGCTTGGCCACCTCAGCGTGGAAGCCAGCGCTCGTGGCCTCCAGGTTGTGGCCACTGCGCTGCCGCTGTCGAGGCCCACGACCTTCGGGGCATGGCCTGCCAGATGATCAAACCGGGTTGAAGAGGAGCAGGTCACTGGGGCACTACCGTTGGGATGAGTAGCGTGGTTAGGCACATGAGTCGCGACCCAACGGCATGTGACTGAGGAAGACAAGGAATATAGAGATGCCGGTGAGGAGTTGAGGAAAAATGGAAAAGAAAAGCCAGGGGCACTATGGTAATTGAGACTCTTTTCGTCCATTATTTGAAGGTGATTTGCCAATCAAGAAGAGAAAAACATCTCTGAAAGAGTTGTTCTTTGAGCCGAAAACAAAAATGCAGCTTGCCAAACGGGGACTATCCTTCCTACTACTAAAAAGCCCTAAATAGAATCGTCTCCGCACCGCTCGTGACCCCACCCCAAGGTAAACACTGTGCTAAACATCCCGGCACCGCTCGCTTCACCACAACCGCTGCCCACGCACCATTCCCACCTAACCGCTGCCTGCCCGCCCCGCGCTCTTCGCGAGTTAGCCGCAACCGCCGCACAACTCCTGCTGGCACTACTACAGGATTTCTTTTGTGTGACACCCAAAATATTAACCGTGGCCGGACACTTTTTTTTGCCCATCACGGTTAATACCCCGATTAACTGTGGAAGTCGTTTTTTTATTTACCATGGCGGGCACTTTTGCCCGTCATGAAAAGTTGATTAACCATGGTGGGCAACTTAAAAATGGTCGCCACGTTAATCGTGGTGGGCATCCTAAAGTGCACGCCACTGTGAATAAAGTTTCCGAGGTGGGCATCTTTAAAGGGTCGCCACTGAAACTTCGAGGCCTAACACAACCCAAAGCGGCCCTCTACCGGGCTCATATAAATTGAGTACATACTCCCTCAGTATTGGTAAATGAAGTCGTTTTGGACAAGGTTTTGGTCAAACATTGGGAATATAAATCATCAATAACTTTTAAGTTGTTGAATTTGTAAATGTAAAAAATTATATGAATAGATTTGTCTTAAAAAGTACTTTCATAAAAGTATAAATATATCACATTTCCATAAATATTTTTATAATAACAAGAGGTCAAAGTTGTGTTTTGGAGACCGTATCGCTGTCATAGACGACTTCTTTTACCAATCACGGAGGGAGTAGGGTTCATTCTCACTTGTCACCTCACTCACCAACACCTCCCCCCAACCCGGCGCCGCCCTCCTCGAGCTCGTGCGTCCCTCGGCGCCACGCTGCGTGTTGGGCGCCTCCCTCCCTCCACTCTCTCTCGCCTCCCCACTCCCTCTCTCTCTCTCTGCCTCTCTTCCTCCACTCTCACCCAACGTTTTTCATCCACGGAACTGTAGCCATGGGACGGGAAAAGGCGAGCCCCTGACCAGTATGCTTTGCATGGTCACGCGTATCCCAAGAATTGAGCAGGGTCACATTGATGACCGCCTTGGGAAGATGGAGAGAGACACTGGGCAACCTCGCGCTATCGCGGCGTCGAGGAGAGGGAGGCGGCGTCGGGTGAAGTGAGTGTTGGTGGGAGAGAAGTGAGATTTCTGGAACCCTAAGTCCTCGTGTATATATAGAGAGAGAGAGACGGGAACTTGTCCCTCTTGGCTGGTGGGCTAGGCCTCATTTACCGAGGCGGTTGGAATTATAATGTCCGCCTCGCTTATGTTATAAATACCCTAATCCTTGTGAGTATACCTATGCAGTGGAGTCATAACATGTTAGAGTTTAGTATAAAGTTTGTATTGTTTATATTTATCTTGGAAATTAGGGTTCTTTAGGAATAAATTTATATCTAAAGTTGTAGTGCTCCAATTGCGGTGACATCTACAGATGTCATGTGTGTGTTGTGGCAGGCGTGGGCGGTGCTTTTGGGCCGGATCTGGGCTCTGAGCCAAAATGAAGTTTGATCTACTCAAATGCTCTACAATTGACTTTAATAAATGTGCATTGTGTTCTGTAGGAAAGGATGTAGATGTGATTAAGGAAGTTTTACAAATATCTGCACGTAAGTATGCAACAATGATGGGAGGGAAGCAATTATAGGAAATTATTTTTTGTGCGAATAGAAATTTAATTTGTATGAAAAAGGTTTAGAATATCTTAGTCCTCTCTGATCGTATGTCTGAAAACAAGTGTCTAAAATGTTTTAGTTTTGATATGAAGTTGAAAGAGAAATCATTGTATCTTGACCAATTTCTGTAAATTTTTGCAACACCTGGAAATCATTGTAAGGCTTTTGAACTAGGCTGATATGAGATTTTGTGTCGTTGCAATGCAAGGGCACAATATTACTTGCCGTTGCAAACCTATATGAGATCTGTTGAACTAATTGCCATTAATAATTATTACCTATAGGTTTCCCTCAAAAAAAAAAATTACCTATAGGTTCTCACATCCCACAAGACAATCTGATGCACCTTAGATCCGCTTGTCCTCATGATGCCAGCCAATATCGGAAGCGTTGGATGGGAAGCAAGATCCCAAAGAAGCTCCCTCGCCAGCAGACCCGGGCAAAGTGTGTGAACGTGTTTCTTTGTCTGCAAATCCCATATCTAATTCGAAAAATAGAGCCCATTGAGCATCACTATAGATGAGAGGCTGGAAATTGCCCCATGCATGTGAGTGAGATAATTAATGTTCAACAAAACTACTACTACAGAAAGAGAGATGCCACACAAACCTTTGCATTCCTCAAGCTGGTATGCCTGTCGTAACAAAGAGTAGCCAGAAAGTCCCGGTGACTGACAATGTAAAAAGTATGCCCTGACCCCTGGAATGTGGCGATGGCATCCGGAGAATGAATATCCCAAACCTATACTTAATTTTCAAGTACAAAAAATGCATGTTATAATAAACTGTGTTTAATTGATCACAATAAAAAGCATAATTAGTTGGTTGGTTGAGTGTCGTCACAGATAATCACGATCGACCAACACAAGATTTATTACAAAAAAAGGAAGGCAAACAAACCTTTATTGCTTTGCCGTAACTAGTAGCAGCAGCGAATATGCTAGTGTCCCTTGGGCCAACCATGAGACCGCGCATGGGTGCATGCGTGTCGATTACTCGAGTGCATGTCCAACCCTGACTCCAGTCCCAGAGCTTGATTGATTTGTCATCGCAAGACGCTGTCAACAATAATGTATGTTCTGGGTAAGCAACCAAACCGGACACTAGAGCATTATCGCCGTGAGCTTCAATTCCTTGACCTTGTCCTCTTCAGTAGGGGAAGTGTAGGCATAGACATGGACACACCCGTTATTATCCCCTGCTGCAAACCACTGCTCTCCAGCGATAAATTTGATAGACCAAATCTGCCTAGGATACCTTAATTCTTGTAAATCTCTGACTTCAAACCTTATGATTATCTCCTGCTCAACATTGGAAATATCAAGAGCTCAATTAGTTTTGACACAATACGTTGATGACCCATGATGACAACCGTCATGATAACCAGGCAATGATATGATTAAGGTGTAGTACTAGTAGTGTCATACCTGCGTCTCGTAGTTCCAAATGGAAACATGCCCTTCTGAATAGGCCACCAGCAACCTGTGTATTGTACACACCAAATCAATTCAAGTAGAATGGAAATTAATGTTTTTTTTTTCCAGTGGGACTATCTATGTATTCACCATGTTTTCGTTGGGTGCACATCCATGCAATTGATAGACCCTTCGCCTTGTATGAACTGATAAAGCCAAATAGCAACCGACTGCCTTATTAGAAATGAATTGAACAAACTGGATGCATGCTACCACAATGAATAATACAGTGCCATGTTCGTGCGCGTGCGTATCACCTCACCTGATGGGCTGCTACTTCCTTGCACCTTGCTGGGTCACGGGTAACAGCAGCTCTCAACGTTGCTCGATGCACCACGGTACCCAGCTCCTTATTAGCTCCTCTCAATGGGTCCTCAGAACTCCATGTACCATGGTTCCAGTGTCGATCCAAACTTTTGAGGTCTTCCTTTGACTTTGTGGTCACCATCACTACCTCAAACATGCCTTTTTCTGCTGCTTGCAGTGGGGGTTGCTCTTCCTTCCTCATAGTCATGTAAATGGTCTCGCTAGAATGTGGCCTCAACCTTCTGAAAATTGTTGATTTACGGTCCTCCTTTATATTCTCTGTATGCTCCCACATGTATGGATAGGCAGGATTCAAACATGCATCTAGGCTGATCGGTGCAACCAAGACATCAATAAGATCGTCTGTCTTATTGGTTAGGGTCACTGGGCATTTGATGACCTTGTCGGAGTTCAAGGGGAACCAGATATGGAGTGGGTAGACGTCCAGCCCCTGTAGATATAAAGGATAGTCTCATCAAAAGGAATCGGACCTGAGACAAATAATGATAATACTCTTCCTGGTCATAAAAGGCATGGCATATAGCAAAAGCTTTGATAAAAAATCTAATTACCCTTGAATAAGAATCTTATTTTTACTTTAACTACTGAATTTTCAAAGATACGCATTGAATCTGCATGAGACAATCAATTAACAACTATGATGAATTACTCCCTCCGTCTCTGAAAGAATGAATTTCTAGCTACTTTAGGACAGATTAGCCAAGAAGATAATAAGACCGTGCTACCCCCTCATTAAACTACTTAACCTTAGCTCTTCAATTACCGAGAAGTCTAATTAAGTAGTGTTGTTTAGAGTACCCAATAGCAGGGCATGAGAGAGAGGTTGTGTTAAATGCAACCCAAACTATGAGAGAGATTAATATGGATCGGTGGATCACTCACTTCTAGAAGTTGATTCTTTTGGAGACAAAATTTTGACCTAGAAATTGATTCTTTTAAAGACACATGGAGTATCCTTGAGCTTATGGATAGAAGGTCTTGTGTTACTTTTTACTTTTTTAGTTTCTTAACTGATAGCAGGTCTCTTGACCTTCTAAACCTTTTAATGACTTATCTAATGTATGTTGACCGACAGGGGCCTCTAGTCCCTCCTAATTCGAAAATGAATCACTTAGGCCATTCGCAATGATTAGCTATTTGACTAGCTAGATGTGACGTGGCATGAAAAAAGTAGGAGAGGGTCACTAGCTACATGCAAATAGCTAGACTATTTCATGTAGCCCAAAAACATGTGAGAGGAGCATGTGACTCCAATAATATAAAATAGTCTTTGTTTTTTTATCTCTCACCTCCACATCAGCAGACTACGTAGCTAGCACTAGCTAGTACCATTACTGGACGCCCTTAATTACTACTCCTTCTATTTTTAAATATAAGGTATTCAAGCATACACCTTCCATACTGGTAAAATTTGTTGAATTTGTAGATGTGAAAACTATATGAATAAATTTGTCTTAAAAAATATATTTATAAAAGTATACATACATATATCATATTTCCATAAATATTTCTATAATAACAAGAGGTCAACGTTGTGTTTTGGAGACCGTGTCGCTGTTCTAAACGACTTGTTTTACCAATATAGAGGGAGTATGCTATATGTGCCATGAGTTAACTTACATGTGCTGCTGATGAAAAGTCAATTTCATTAAAACCATATGGATGCTCCATGTCAACAAGCATGTCAATTATATGTTGTGTATTCGGTCTCCTCTGTGGATTAAGATCAATGCACTGTATGCCCATCTCAACGCATGCTTTTACATGTTCCAACCGTGGGTCTCCTGGTATGTTTCGAACCTAGTACTCCAGTTTCTGAGTACCTAAGAAACGGTAACAGATATAAGGTTGGATTCATTAAAGGAAATGGAAGACTTTTGTTAATGTCTAGACAATGGCATTGTTATGAAACTCATTAACATCAGAAAAAGTTTGAATATAATAGGGAAACATGAACCTATGATATAAGTGTATTTATATCTCCACTATATGGGACTTGAATTTGTCTAAGTGGTGTAATAGCCTTAGCGCTTTTGGTTCGTTTCTGTAGCTGTTAACCCTGATAGAATCATGTATCACAAATGCTTTCTCAAAAACCAGAGATAAAGCTCTTATTTTTTATAAAAAAGAAATTTGAAAGCAACAACCTGATCTAATGTTAGGGACAAATTTATGGTCCCATATTTTGCCAATCGATAGTTTTTGCACCAGTAGATCAAATCTACTTATTCCTAGCATCATTTACATAAGTTCAACTTGATATATATTTCTTGAACACAAGTAGCTAACACTACTACATAAACATTTTTTACACTGTCAAAATTGGTTGAGAGAGAGAGAGAGAGAGAGAGAGAGGGTGGAAGAGATATGGATGCAAGAGTGGGGGAGAAGATAGCAGGACCCCACGTGGAAGTTGTTGTGGATGCCACTCACCTGATTTCAATTGCATAATTTGTCATTTTTGGGATGATTACCGCAGGCTCATATACTCTATTTCTAGGGCGATCTGTAGTATGGATAGTCCAATGTCTGTCTCTAGCCATCATAGCTCAGATATGCCCGTTCTTATAGAATATGACCATTCTCGATGCAGTTGTGAATCACGATGGCAACAGGTATATACCCGATGGCAACTTGTGATTACTAACTATATCTAAAATTTTATTTCTGGGACTATTTCTAGATGGTATGCTAGGACCTTGTTCTTCTATTTCTAGGTGCAGTTCACTATTGCAATTATAGCACTAAAAGAACGGAGATGCCTCTGAAAATAGTCATAGTGTAACATGTTAGGTTTTTTTAACAATGCATAGTCCTTTGCCAGGAGAGACAATTCTTACATTATCAATGTCAGGGATACCCTTTACGTCCTGTCAACATCTCCATGATTATAATGCCAAGACTATATATGTCTGACTTGTATGTAATTACTCGGTCATAGAATTCTGGCGCCATATATCCCCTGCAGAAAAGTTTTTTGTGGTCTGAGCAATTTAGAGTGAACTGAATGGAAGCAAAAACATAAGTTCCTATTTAGAGACAGATGAATAGCTAGCTTACAGTGTTCCATGAAGCTTTGAAGTTGTAGCCCGGGATTGCTTTTCATCGGGCACCTTGAGATGCCAAAATCAGCAATTTTGAGCACCATGTCATCATTCAACAGTATATTTGCAGGTTTGAGATCTAAATGAACAATTTTATTTTGGTGAAGATAATGTAGACCCTCACAAATTCCCTTGATAATATTGTAGCGTGTCCTCCAATTAAGTCCTTGAGTTGCATCTACAGGTGGAGAACTATGACTTCTTTTGCAAGACCCAATATAGATGCAGATGGTGCACACTCACCGCTAAAAACATATGCACGCATACCTTGCCCCAGCATATGAGCAGCTCACGGTTTTTTTTATGGAGGATGTGTTAGTAGCATATTTGAAGTCTCTATTATCCAAAATGCTACTACTTCATCCGTTGTTATAAAGGAAAAACAGGAACATCATGAGTGTTTAATATGCATGATCACTAGACTACAACCTTAATAAGCGACTGACTTGGAGTTGTTAAATGGGGGTACAGCGACTTTCAGTCCATTGCTAAAAAAGTTATAGTGACGGACCTCTGCGGATGCTAATGATTTAGCTGGGAACAAGCACTAAAGTAAATTCTCCTTTTGGCTATCTTGAAAAGATATGGTCTTTGAAATGACAAAAAAAAAAAAAAAAAAAAAAATCTCCTTTGCAGGTTATCTACATCATTATTCATTGGTTCCGCACTTAGGTTGTGTTCTCGTATACAGCTGAGGTCACAGGATTTGTGCATAGCAGCATGGCAACAATTGGAGTGCGTGGTAAAGGATTTTTTAACCCAATCTCATAGGTGGCGGTCTAATTATCTACATCTGTCAAGAAAATAACTTTTTATAGGATGTGTGCTTTAACATACTTATCAAGACTCCCGTTTGGCATAAACTCAAAACAGAGCAACCTTTCTCGTTCCTCTGCCATGACATTCTTCCCCCAGCATACTTACATACTTTCCCTTGCGTGTCAGCACAGTAGCCAAGAAATCGTACTATATTTTTATGTTTCACCCTCATCAGACTATCAACCTCCTGGTGGAATATCTTCTCATCTACCTCAAGTGTTCGAGACAGCTTTTTTCACAGCCACTAGCCCATTCAGAAGTAATCCCTGCGGTGGAAATGTTGCCTTGTCAGCGTGAACTTGTGCCTTTTTAAAAACATTTCAGAACATATGCAAACAAATATAAGTTGGGTTTGGAGTATTTATACCTTGTAAACAACTGCAAACCCACCTCTGCCAATTTGTTGACAATCAGAGAAATTATTTGTGATGACTTTTAGAACTGACAGTGGCAGATGAGTTGGTTCTACGCTTGCATCATGTAGCATGCGCTCCAAGAGATCATGCATATTAGCTTCATAATTCATTTGTAATCATGTACTGTATAACTGTACGTAGTCCTGAAAAAAACACTACAATCCAAACCAATTATTTGTTGACCCAGCTATATACAAGCAGTTTTGTGCAAAGTTTCAAGAATTTCAGAGGTTGTTGTTTCTTAAAGTTTGGCAATTCTTCTCCAAAACAATAGCCCGTGCTGAAATATACCAAAAAAACAGGATTTGCCAGGTTTTTAAAGTGGGCTAAGTCACTTTTTCTCGCAAAAAAAAAAAAAGAAAGAGAAAAGACTAGACGGGTTTCTCTGAAAATTGGGTTTTTCTATCGTTCTATAAACTCTGTACATATTAAGCTTCCACACTATCTAATTTTGTTGTTACAAGCCTATCTACCTCTACTACGCTAATCAGTGGAGAAGCCCATGGGCCTCGGGCCGGAACACGCAACCGCAAGCCCAACGTTCTCCTGAGCGCCATGGAGTGGAAGTGAGTTGATGGAGTGGAAGTGAGTTGTGCTTGCGTGCACGAGCGGGCGAGAACGCTGGGTAAGCCTATAATGCAGAGCGTGAGGAAGAGAGAATAATCATCAATGCTGTACAAACATTTCAAACTTTGAAATAAATCTGCCAGCGTCCCGATCTCACCTCACCTCCTTGATCTGCTGTTCGTCTAAAGTTGCCCCCAATTCTCCAATCCCCCCAATTCTTCGGTCCTTAGAATTGACACATTGAATGGTTTGTTGTAAACGTCTATGTCGTTGCTACCATTGAAAAAACCACCTAACACGTGCATTCACAGACTAGATATTATTTTTAGAGTACTCCCTCCATCCCAAATTATAAGTCGTTTGACTTTTTTTGGCTCCAAGTTTAACCATTCATCTTATTCAAAAAATTTGCGCAAATATAGTCAAATTTAAGTCGCTCTTTAAGAACTTTTATTAATAAAGAAAGCAACAACAAAAAAGTGATATTTTGCACAATTTTTGAATATAAGACGAGTGGTCAAACTTGTTATCAAAAAAAGTCAAACGACTTATAATTTGGGATGGAGGGAGTATATATTAAGTAAATTTACGAAGTGAAAGTGGTCTCTACAAGCCAAAAAAAATACGCCTCGTATCGGAGGACAACTAACACCGAATTAATTCAGGAGATCATACACAGATGGCCATGCATATCCCAAGGTCAAGCACAGAGCTGCATTGCAGGGTTACTAGTAAAAGGAAGAATCGATCACGTACTAACCTCAAACAATGTATAGTAGAGGCTTGCCTGGACGCAGGTAGGGAAGAACGTCCGTGGTTATTCCAGATACGGACAGGACAACTAACATGAGATTATTTCAGGAAATTAATACACACAGACCACCATTCCACTCAGAATCCAGTGGCGGGCTTAGCAGTTAGCCTACAAGGATCGGAGGCACGGGCCTTCACTCAAATTTCTTGTTTCCAAGGCTTCACCCCTGCATGCAGGTTACTAGGAATGGAAAACGCAGAATCGATCACTAACCTGAAAGAAGTTGAAGGCTTGCACGCAGAATGCGCAGCTGCTCCTTTAGCTGCAGATACGGAGAAGACAAGAAGGTAGGCCGCTCGCCTTCCGTCGTCGTTGACGCTGAGCGGAGCGAAGGAGCTTCGCCATACGCACGTTGTAACTGACAATGAAGTCGACTGGTATTGCCCAGCTGGAGATGGGTGTACAACATGGGCGGTTCGCCTAAACAATTGATATGCTTCCGCCTTCACCCTTCAGGGTTAGTTAGCCCACTACGACTAAGACATCGATAGATGACATATCTAATCCCTATATGTTAGTTAGTAGTTGTAAAATAATAATAATAATAATAGTACTTCGATTAATTGAAGCTGATATGTGATGATGGAGTTGCTACCAGAAAAAGTGCATAAAAATGGAACCAACAGGTAAATAGTGACAGTTGCATTGCACGGTTTTGCTGCAGCTGCATTGCAACATTATTTCTAGTCCGTTTCCACTTCATCATTTTCAAGGTAAATTAAGAAAACTGTACATTTTGCTAGTGGTCCTCGAGCTTGTCTCGAGTTCTCATCTAAGTCCTTACCTTTAAATTGTACGTCAGCTCACTAAACTTATCCCAAATTCTCTTCCAGCCAGTACTTGCAAATTGCACGTTCAGCTCACCAAACTTAACCTGATTCTTATCTCAGTCCCAATAAATGCAAACTGCACACTCAGGTCCCTAAAGTTGTATTAGGGCACGCCTATGGAGTATTAATGGTAATTTCTATCTCTATTAAATAGTCCGACAACTAAGTAAAATGATGATGTGACATCCTAATTAATGAGAAAAAAGAGCACAAATCATAGAAATTGTTTCTTTATGGAGAAACCATGTCTACTCATGACTCAATGCACAAGAAACCATGAATTTACCATTGGAGAGAAACCACTAGTTTATATAGGGTCAATGCAACTCTCCCCGCTTTGAAAAATTAGGATAGAGAAAGAGAAAATAATTATTACTCGAAAAACTACCACTGTGAAGAATGGTTTCTATAGATGATTTCTTTTGCTATGGAAACCGCGGCTGTGTGGAATCACTACCGTAGAATTCTATGATGATTTCTTAAAACGTCACAAGTAAACGCCCCCAGTGCACACGCACACTTTACACACCTTGTCAATAAATCAGGTAATAAACTACAGTGCTTACTGCTGGAAGACAGATGATGGAGAAGTGAATATTAATAAGACAACCGGAACAGGAAAACACCAATTATATATGAAAATAATATAATTGCATGCACACATGTCTCTTCCACATGGTCACATATGGAGAAGACGTCACAGACACACAATAATGTTTTGATTACTCTAGGTTTTCCGAAGTTTCTTGGGACTTTCAAGGTAAGAGATGGACGTTAACAATCCGCGCATCTGACCAAAGTCACTATAAGGGCATTTCCACAATGCACATTCTCTATGAGTCTAAGACCATTTATTATCTCGGTATTGTGGACTTGAAGTCTAAATAAGACTTGAGTCTTAGATTTTTTTTCTATAAATACACTGTCACATCAGCTCCACATCACCAAAATGCAATAAATATAAAGATAATAAATAAGATTAGATTCTATGATAGAGTCTGCACCGTGAGTGCCCTAAAACGCCGAGATCAAGCTAACCTGACAAGGTTACAATTTAATGGGAAATTCTAACTGATTCGCATGTGCTTAACTGCAATGATGGAGCAAATGGGGCGAAGTTGAAGGGTGGGGGACTGGAGAAATACATTATTTAGGCTGCATCGGTTACAATTTAAGTGAACTTTTGATTTTTTTTCCCCTTTTGCTTTACGAGACGACATGCGTTGCAAACTCTGTATTATGTTACCTACTGAGCTATCTGTAGAGCAGCAGTTTTGGCGAGGAACGACTTTTTTTTCGAAAGGTGCACACGTGTTTCATTAAAAGAAGTGGCAATAAAGTTACACCGTCCTGTTGGCCTAGCAGTGAGTAGTCATGCACTACCGCATCACATGGGCCTCTACCGAGCGCCGAAACGTGTATGCGAGAGCCCGACATCCAGCCGGTAGCATCCCCCCCTACCGAGCTACTCGGAGGAATCTAGCCCCTCGGTAGTGCCGTCCACCGAGAGCCCAACACTCGGTAACCCTAGGCTCTCAGGTAGATAACAAGTTCACCGAGAGTCCATCTCTCGAGAACCCTAGACTCTCGGTAGATGATTACTTCACCGAGAGCCAGCCCTCCATAACCCTCCGCACTTTCGCCGTGTTGACGCCCCTAGCGTGCAGGAGCCTAACACCCCTATGCCGTCAATTGTATACTACCGAGCGGCGTTAGGGCGCCGGTAGAATTTAGGCATTTTACCGAGGGCCGTGATGCGGCCCCTCGAAGAATATATTTTACCAAGAGCCACGCCAGGGCCCGGTGAAATGACCTTTTTTTTTTTTGAATTTTGGATCTAAACTTTTGTGTGTGGTTTGTACAATGTCTCATAGCTCATGTTCAAATTTGAGATTTTTTCAAAACATTTAGTATATATTTTGATTTTATTTATATTAATTGAATTTTCTTCTATAAGTCAAAATTGAGCTAGAAGCCATTTGAATACTGAGGGAGAAAAATGAGATTCATAGTCGTGAGTGCAATGTGAGGCCTCATCCAGGATAGACCCAAAACTTTGAACATGTCGTCACGGAACATGATCACTCACTTCTTGCGGGTGATTAGTTTTTAAATTATAGAAAATGCAAATGAAGTTGAAAAATCTTGAAACTTGTTGAGTTGTCGTAATATCAGTAGCGTAGACACGTGAAAAAAATTTGGTAGGTTTCATCGACGTTGGCTCAAATTATGTTTGATACCCGTGACATATATCACATGTTATGTCCTCGGGTTTCAACCATAATTTGAGCTAACGCCGATGAAACCTACCAATTTTTTTTCACGTGTTCACGCGATACTGATATCGCGCTACCGGGACTCCGGCGGTAGGCCCCCGCTCCCCTCGCTGTTGCCGGTGAATGGCTGTTGAGGCCGAGCGCGCCATCGCGCCGGACCGGCCGTTGAGGCCGAAGCGACCATCATCGCCGTGCAGGATCTGCATCGCCGGGAGTGCCAGATCTCACCTCCCCCTTTCCTCCCATGACCTAAATTCTCTCTCCACACTAGCATCCGCGCCTCCAATGGATCCGTTGCGGTGGCGCACCCGCGTGGGCCTTGGGCGGCACGAGTACGCCGGTTTGTAGTGCTCACCTTCGCATCCTACGCGTCGTTCCACGCCTCCCGCAAGCCACCCAAAGATCATCAAGGTCATGCTCTCCACGGATCGGGTGCCCTTCTCGCCGTGGCTCGGTTGTCGCGGTGGCCATGCTCGAGTTTGGATGGGGTTGGTTTGTCATGGTTCCCCGCATTCGTTGCCGCCGCATGGCGAGCTCTCGCGCCGGCGCTCACCTCCGCCCCCTCCACCCCACGCCTAGGAAGCGCACCTCCCCGCTCCAAGTCCCGCTGCCACTCCCGGGATCGCCGCTCCTCGCCGAACCCTCACTACTACGGGATTGATTTTTGCGTGGTGTTCATATTTCATTTTCCGTGGCGGGCATTTGAGAAACCGCCACGGAAAATAGGGGCCTGGCACCCCTCCCGGCTGAGGAAAAACCGCCCGCGGTTAATCGATTAACTGTGGCAGTTTTTGTAAAATGACCGCCATGGTAAATCAGGCCCGATCCCAGCCCACCACCCAGCCCACTAACAAATTCGCATATATATACAGAATCTCAAAACCCTAGTCACTTAATCGGTTCCTAGTCTCACTCATCCTAGTCTCACTCATCCCGACTCACCTCCTCTCTCTCTCCCGACGCCGCCACCGCTCCTCCCCAAATCACCCCCTCCCGACTCACCTCCTCTCCCAACTCACTCCCGACGCCGCCCATCGCGCCCCTCCCCAACTCGCCCCCTCCCGACGCGCCTCTCCCCATCTCGGTGGCCAAAAGCGCCGCCCGCTCCCCCATCCCAACGCCCGCGCCCGCCCTTACTCTCCCAGCGTCGGTGGCCAAGCACCATGCCCGTCGTCCTAGCGCGGCCCCCTCCATCGTCCGTCGTCAAGGTCCTAGGTTGGTAGCGCCCTCCCCGTCTCGTGCTCTCCATGTCCCAATCTCACCTGTCACTCTCGGTATCCATGGATCCAGGTTGGGCGCGGGTCTATGGAGGCGGATCCATGGCGGGTGGGCTCATTGGCGGGGGATCGGGGCTGCCGACGTCTGCGACGACGCGGATCCACGGCGGTCGGGCTCATTGGCGGTGGATCCAGGGTCGCCGAGGCCAAATCCATGGAGGGATCACCCGGCGACGGCCTGAGCTCGGGCGGTGGAGGGCAGGTGACGGCGACCTGAAGTTCATTTTAAAAACACGGCATTAAAATAACCGCCACAAAAATCCCTCGATTAATCAGTGACCCTAGCTGCGTGGCGGTTCTAAAACCGCCACGGAAAATCAAAAAACCGCCACGGAAGTTCATTTTAGTAGTAGTGCCTACCTCGCCCTCGAGCGCCGCTGACCATGGCACCGCCTCGCCCTCCCGCAGAGCGACCGCGGCCCCAGCGGCGCTCCTTCCCGCACTCCGCCACACTCGCCACCCACGCCATGGCTGTCGCCGCGGGCGGGTGCCGCCTCCTCCGGGCCGGAGCCTGACCCCATCTTCCGGCGAGGGCCGTGGCGGTCTTGCGGGCGCCGTCCAGAAGCTCTAGGCCGAGGCCGACGAGGTCGCGCCGCTCTTGGCACTTTGTCTCCTTCACGACCGCACCGCATAGCCGTGCCTCCCGACATGGCGGAAGTCCAGCACCCGACGGCCGCGCGACCTGGGCGCGGTGGCTGCTAAGGGGGAAGAGGAGAAGAGTGAAGGAAGAGGAAGCTGACAGGTGGGGCCTGCTTGCCAGTGAAAGAGAAGGAGGGGAAGAAAGAATAGGAGGGCAACCGTGTCCTTTTCGCAAAGGTCGCCCACGCGTCCGGGTGACCAAACGGCACAATTCTAACCCCCAAATGACGGAATGGCACACATGAAAGATGTTGAGAAGTGGATGTTACCTATCAAAGCCCGAACTTTTGAGAAGCATTGGTGAGAACACGATCTTTTATAATGGCATCCATGAAAAAGGCTCAAACATACTAAGGACCTTCCACCTTTTGTGTCTCTCTAGCATCTTTACATCTGGAACCCTATATTTATTTCTATTATATTCCCCACTCCTAATCTCTAACTGAACGGACATGGTCGCCAGGCCATCGAGACCCAGATGAGTCGGCATTGGAGCCGCTGAAAAACTTCTTCGACTTCTCTTCAAAGAACCGACGACGACGACGACAAATGACCTGGAGGACCTTGGCATCGCTTTCAGGAACCTCTCCATTACGTTGTCCTCAACGTCAGCCAGGTATTCTCGAGATCCAATCTTTGTATTACTCATGTTCAATCTATTCAATCTATTCAATCTATCTGGTGTGCTAGTTGTGCTTACACCTATTGCTATGATAATGCTATGCTATTTGCTTTTTTGAATCATGCTATGATCTGTGATATGCTTTTATGCTATGCTAAGTATGCTTCACATGCTTTATCTAATATATCTGTTTATCATAATTTATTTTATGGAATTAATCTGAAATTGCCTAATATCTCAACAGTTTTCATGGGTTTTCATAGCAGCCCTGGTTTTGATAGCATACGGTGCCAGACAAGTTTTGTGCAAATGTTTACGAATTTTGGAGGTTGTTCTTAAAGTTTTGCCTTTTCTCTCCAATATAAAAATGTCCTTGGGTGAAACCAAAACAAGCTTAGCCGGATTCTAAAGGCTAATCTGATTTCCCTGACTTGGCCGAGTTATACTGGCTAAGCCAGGTTTGATCACGTACTAGCCTCAAAAGCAGGCAGAATCGATCACGTACTATCCTCAAAGAATATGGAGGCTCGGACGCAGGTTGGGAAAGCTGCTGCCGTCCTTCAGTCTTCAGGTCTGAAGACGAGAACGGCCGCGGTTATTTCTGAATTCAGATACGGACAGGACAGCTATCGAAATTCAGAAGTCGATGAACTGTCCATGGAAGCACGAATCATGAACACGCAGGTTACTTAGTTGCAAAAGACCGGCAGAATCGATCACTAACCTGCCCACTGTCCGCGAAGGAGGCGAAGGCTTGCACGCAGGTTTCGAACGAAGCTGCTCCCATCGTTTGCCTTCTTGGTTGTCGTTGTCGCCGAGGGGCGGAGCTATCCTAGCTGAAAATCCCAACGTCGATTGGCATATTGGCTAGCTGCAGGAGATATATGAATTTACATGTCGAACAAACAATGGAACTGTGTTTGGCTGCTTCTGAACATGGAGGAGGTGAGAGTGGACCTATTCAAACAAGCTTTAGTATTAACAAAATTGGAAATTTCCAAGTGGATACAACAGAAAATAATTCTCACGTACGTGGTGCTGGTGGTCTACGTGTAATAAGACTAGTGCAGGAGAATGAAGGGAAAGTGCCCAAGAGGTTGTTAATGACGTAAATTACCATGTGATAACATGGAATAAAGCTCACCAGCAATTCAACTAATAAGGCCAAACAAACTGTAAAACCAAAGTAGAGAGATCCTCCAGAAGATTCTTAACAGATAAATGGTGTGGCATTCTTGTAACAACACTAGATCGTTGCATACTTGTTCAGACATCGAATTTAGAACTGGAATATGGAATCGGTCAGGCCGGATGAACTCGAGCCCCGGCTCGCCACCAATGCCGGCAGTGACCAAGACAAGTTACCATCCAGAGGGATCCCCATATGCAACTGGGCCAAGGTTCCTACTTAGGCCAGTTGCGAGTTGGGCTTCCTGGTACACTTCGCCTTTGGGCATCCAGCCGTTTGTAGGCTTTGGTGCTCCCATTCTTTTCAAGTACACGCCAAAGTGAATGGGGAACAGTGGGCCTATACACCTGCTCCTGACGTTGGCCGTGGGCCGTGGGCCATGTGACCAGCTGGGTCTAGTGAGTGTTTTTTTAAAAAAACTGGGTCTAGTGAGTCGGCCCATTTGTGTTAGAAACTAGGAGAATTCCCAAGGCGTTACCGCGAGGTATTCAGTAAAATTTTAAATAAATTCAATTAGAATTTGAAGAGATTCACCTTGATACTGACAAATGTGTTATGTATTGCTTCAAATCATTTGCTAAGTATGGAATACTACATAGTTGCTCAATAATACCCAAAATAAAAAGCCTATGGAATCCTTTGTTCCTTTCAATGGTTAATTGAATTAATGGTAAGCCGTCATTCGGACATGCCTAAAGATATGAGACGATCTGTGTTGTATCACATGGAATAGCTAGAAGCCAACAAATACATCAGCATCGTGATATGATTGATCTCTACCTGGGCTATGCCATCATAGAGAAATATAAAAATATGACAAATAAGAAAGCAAAAGCTTTATTTAATAACGTTATAGAAGCTTGACTTAATAATGTCTCAGACTAACTGAATATACTGAGGCCATAAAATAACCTTCCAAATAACGGAAAGAAGGCCTCCTACATACTTATTTGATGTAGTTGCACTGCATAGACAGCTAGGTACATGCATAAATGAAGAATCAGTTACAGATGAACCATTCACAATAAGCTGGCAAGGACCTAGATCATGTGGCAGCTAGATATTGAGAAGCAAATAATTATGGCATGGAAAAGGCAAACAGTGAAGCCAATATTCACTGCAAGCTAGTTCCACTATTTTCGTAGGACCAAAATTTCCTATTCAGGGAGGAGTGGAAGGCCACGCAAACCTAGTACCAGTACCTGAGCAAAAAAAAAAATAGAAGACGTTGATTTGGTTCCTTGCTCGTCGCTTCCATGCCATGGACCTGTACAGAGAAGAGACGATGCCATGAGAGGGGTAGTGGGAGGAAGGGAATGGGATCTTGCCTTGCTGGATCCGGGAGCTACCGCTGGATCTCGCCGTGGCCGTGGACGGCTGCCGGATCCCGAGCAGAGACCGCATCGCGCCGCTAGCTGGGCCAGCGCCCACACCCGCGTCCGCTCGAAGGTGCCGCCTGGGCCGCGTGGGGAGGTACCATGTGTCTGGATTCACTGTTATGTTCAGTTCATAGTAATCGCAGGTCATTTTTGGTTTTTTATATTTTACACAACAGAGAAGTAGTAGGGTGAAATATAAATGGTAAGATTCAGCAGCAAAATACAATACTGAGCAAGCAAAGTACATTTGGAAAAAATTGTGTGTGGTTCCCTTGGAACTCCATTGTATCTCGACTGTCGTGATGATTATTAGATTGTTGACGTAGATGGCTGTTACCAGCTGATTGGAACCTTTGTTGGGCACGAAGCATGCATGTGGGATCCTCGGATGAGCCTGATACTATGGATAAACCCTGAGAATAGTGGAGACTGTATTAAAGATTAATTAATTATAGGTAGTTGATGGTAAAGAATATAGAGTGTTTTAAAAGGTTTAGGGATATATATTTGCCAATAGTCGGACTGTATGAAGAAAAGATGAGAAATTAAATTAGGAAATATGGTGTGCCGGGTGGAAAAATTGTATTTTTTTTTCATATAAACATCAGGGTAAGCATGGCATGTGTAGTGTAGGAAATTGAGCTCTCTTTTTTTTTTTTGGTAACTGCACTCCATCTTTTCATTGGAAGGAACAAACTGTACGGCAAAAGTATTGCATTGGTTTACCTTTGCACGCTATGAGCATATAGCAGGTCTGCTGATCATAAAATCCAAACAGTAGGTAAAGAGTTTCAGAACTTGTGAAGGCTATTTCTATTCTATTGGTAGAGGTGATTGGAATGCATTGCATAATTTGGTCTAAAAAAAGAGGTATAAGATGTAGTAAGTTAACCAAATTAAATCGCAGATAAGAGAAAGAGTTGAACCTGATATTAATTGCTGGATCATAATCAATGTGTTGGCAACGATGTCTCCAACTGATCTCCTTTTGAGAACTCCTGGTACATTTAGACAGGGATAGGAAAACGAAGGTGCTGGATTTCTCTATTGTAGATGCCTGAAAATCAAGCAGAAGAGGCATTGATTATGTATTAATCAACCAAGGTTGCGAGGTTGCTATTCAGTACATGGAACAAGCTGAAGGATGCACATTGTGACTAACCTTGGTAAGACACAGCTATGGTCATGGCGGTAGGAATAGTTGCTCACTTTCTGAAATCTTGCTACAATTGCATTTCTAATCTCTGAATGGACATTGACAAAAGGAATACAGAAAATAAGGGAGTCATAATAAAAGATGAAAGGTAGGGGAATGAGGAAATATTATTTGGCAATTAGATGCTTTCATAAACATCAGGGCAAGCATGACATGTGTAGTCTAGCAAATGGACTCCCAGTTTTTTGTGAAGCGTCTTCGTTTTCCACTTCATCTTTTGAGTGGGAGGAATAAACCGTAGGGCAAAAGCAAATCATCGAGCAGGTGGTGGGTGCGGCGGACTACCTTTTTAATTGCCGTTGCTTGTAGCCTGGCAACCAGCGGGTGGAATCGTAAAGGCTGACTGTCGTCGTTTGGAGAGCTGGGGCCTTGGCGTGCTTCTGGCGCACTTGCCGGCGGCCAGGGGATGCGGCCGCGCCTGGAGCCGCGCTCGTGTCCGCGGCGGGCCGCATCACGCCAGCAGCTCCTCCGCGTCAGGCCAGGGGCCGTGCTCTTCAGGGAGCTGCGAGGCTGGCGTCGGGTTGGGGTCGTCCCTATGCTGGTGGATCCGCGCGATACAGGTCCGTAGGAGACAGGGCGCGGCGCTGCTGCGGCGCGTTGGTAGCCCGGCGAAGATGGAGACGGAGGTGAGAGGGGCCGCGCAGACTTGAGGCGCGGTGTGGATGCGAGGAGGGGCTCCGGGCGGGCCTGGCGTCCTTGGGCCACGACGGAGCCAACGCTCGTGACCGGCGGAGCCGCGTCTGCAGCCTCCCGCGCCCGGCGTCCTCGTCCTCGCACGGAGGATCTGCGCTCGCCCCGAGCGGCCTCGACCTCGCGCGGAGGAGCCGCAGCCGCGCCGGGCGGCCAAGCCCTCGCAGCGGAGGAACCGCGCGCCCGGTGGCGACCAGACCCTCGCGCCGGCGTGCTTGGGTGTGTTTTTGGATGATGCTGCGGCGGTGAGGAGGCGAGATGGCGGCGGCGGGAGGCGAGACGCGAGGGGGTGGCTGCGGCATTAAACGGGAAGGCGAGATGGCAGTGAGGAGGAAGGCGAACAGGCCGCCGCGCAGACGATCATCGAGGAGGAATTGGAACAGGCCGCCGCGCAAAGGTTTTTTTTTTTTTTCTTCGAGAGGAACGAACGTCGCGGTGCGGAAGGAAGGGATGCCTACGTGGACGCCTACGTGTCCCTGGGCCAGACGTCGGCAGAACTCCCACGCTTCCCTTTACGGGTTATATAGATGTCCCGATAGTCCGTCCATTGAAAAGTTGTTTATGGGCTCTATAGATATGGTCCTTCGTGGTTGCGTTGTATCACTCAGATTTTATTTTTTTTGTTATGTGACCGCCAAAGTGAGTCGGCCCATTTGTGTTAGAAATGTCCCGATAGTCCGTCCATTGAACATGGAGGAGGTGAGAGTGGACCTATTAAAACACGCTTCAGTCTTAATAAATTCTGGAAATTTCCATGTCATATACAATAGAAAATAATCCTTCTCAGGTGGTGCTGTTGGTCTGCGCACTGCGCATATTAAGAGTAATGCAGGAGAACGAAGGAAAAGTATCGAGGTTGTTTTTTTTTTTTTTAAAGCGCGCTTTGCAGACGCCTTTGCATTAGAGAGGTGGGAATAAAAGATTCGTCGGCCCCGCCACCAAACGGGCGAGACACCATTGGTCAAACGGGTTAAACACTTACAAACGCCACCGCTTAAACGGTGGAGAGCTTAGAGGGGTGTCAACTTCGGGAACAATTTGCGACTAACACGACACGGAGTTTAAGACTCATCCGCCCTGGGAAAGTATCGAGGTTGTTAATGACATAAATTATCATGTGATGACATGGAATCAAGGTCACCAGCAATTCAACTAATAAGGCCAAACAAACTGTAAAACCGAAGTAGAGAGAACCTCCAGAAGATTCTTAACAAATTAATTGTCATGTGCCATTCTTGTAACAACACTAGATTGTTGCATACTTGTTCGAACATCGAATTTACAACTGGCATATGTAGATACTTTGGAATCGGTCAGACCGGAAGAACTTGAGCCGCGGCTCACCGCCAATGCTGGCACTGACCAAGACAAGTTACCATGGACAGCGATCCCCATATGCAAGTGGGCCTAAGTTCCTACTTAGGCCAGTCACGAGTTGGGCTTTCTGGTACGCTTCACCTTCGGGCTTCTAGCCGCTTGTAGACTTGGTGTTCCCATTCTTTCCAAGTACAGGTCGAAATGAACGGGAACAGTGGGCCTACATCTGCTCCTGACGTCGGCCGTGGGCCGTGGGCCGTGTGACCAGCTGGTTCTAGCGGGAAAAGTCTGCATTCCCTCACCCACCAGCGCGAGTTCTTTTCCTCTTCCCGGAAATCATCCGCCAACTTTTCAAACCACGCATTTTCCTCCCTCGGTGGTTTTGAAGGCGGTTTTTAAGAAGTTTCTCGGGTTTTGCTACAGTAACCCCGGGTTGCTACAGTGTCCGTTCCTTTGTCTTTCCTTTTTTTAAAAAATTCGGTTGAATCTTTCAAAAAATCATAGTAAATTATAGAAAAATCATAAAATAAAAATCTAGTTTTGTTGGACTCCACATGAGTAGATCTACACAGTGAATATATATAATATGATATGCTTTATTTCAAAAAATAATTATAGAATTTGCAAATATGAATTGTTTTAATTAATTATATATTCACCGTGTATAACTTTTTGTACTAAAGCATATCATATTATATATTCACTGTGTAGATCTACTCATGTGGAGTCCAACGAAACTAGATTTTTTATTTTATGATTTTTTTATGATTTACTATGATTTTTCAAAAATTCAACCTGAAATTTTTTTAAAAAAGAAAAAGACGAAGGAACGGGCATCGTAGCAAAATCCGGGGGTTACCGTAGCGAACCCGAGTTATTGTAGCAAAACCGCCTTCAAAACAGCCTGAGGGAGGAAAAATGCATGGTTTGAAAAGCTGAGGGAGGCGTGATTTGTCCGGCCAAAGTTGGCGGGAGAAAAAGTGAACTTCGCGATAATGGGGAGGAATGTGGACTTTTTCCTTCTAAAAACACTGGGTCTAGTGAGTCGGCCTAGTTGTTCCAGAACTGGCCTGATAGTCCGTCCATTGAAGAGTTGTTTATGGGCTCTATATGTATGGTCCTTCGTGGTTGCGTTGTATCACTGACATATCTTTTTAGTTATTTGACCGCTAAGTCTCCTAATCGCATCACCAGAAGATAGCTGAAACTACGATAATTGAACAGCCAACTAAAAAAAGCAGAAGGCACCACCTCAAGAAAGAAGCATTTTGCCTGAACTGAATCAAGTTTTATTTTAGACTAGAAAAGATCGGGCGGCGTTGCCGCTTATGGCCAGTAGAGGTGCCTGTTGTATTATAGATGGTCCTTGTTTTGTGTTGGTAGCGAAATTGTACCAAGTGAATTAATATTTGTAATATTTGTAACAAAAGGTTTAGCGCAGTTAATACAAATAGAGTTGGTCTTTACATTTACACTGAATGTTTGAACTAAGAGATCGTCCTTATTGATATATGGTGATTTTGAAGTTTAGGTGAGTTGTCATGGTTAATATTCGCAGCAGAAGCATAATGAGGAGTTTAAAATTTTTGAAGTACTTGAGTTACTATATATGGCTTGATCAGATCAAATTTGGGCATACTAATAGCTTGGTCAAAATGTATCTGAGTATTATAAATTATTCAGGCTGACATGCATGAATACCAACTAACATATTGAAAACTACAAGGTTTGTAAGAGTTTTCAAGGTTTGAAAAAAGGGAGGTAGACAGTGAAGTCAGCAAGATGTCATGGCCTTATTCTTTGACAGCACCAACGTAACAAAGGCCAAAAAGAAGAAGTGACAAGATCTTATAGTCAGTCAGTATGAACTAAACAGGGGACTAACAAGTGAAACTAACCATCAGTTGACAAGTGAATAGATCAAGTTTGCCATCTAGTTATAGATTATAATACTGAGGACCAAGCCACCTTCATCTTAGGTAGCACAAATATATGCAACCTGTTCCTTGCAGCAGAACTTTGAAACCTGCAAATAAAGAACAGCAATTAGAAGGAGGTACAAACAATGCAACAAAAAAAAAAAAGTGATTGGCATGGACAATACACCGTAAAATGCCAAATGGCTTAAAGATAAAGCATACTTAAAGATTCACTATATACTAAAAAATATCAAATGTCATCTGTTAGCTTACAAAAAAAAAAATAGCTAGAGGCAAAAATGGATCATACTTCAGTATCAATCTGTAACTGTTACTTTTAGGCTGATACTCAAATGTCAGAGTTTACTTTGTTTGCCAGAATCTGTGGTTACCTCAACTTTTGTCTGTTGCTGGAAACAAGGTACTACATATCATTAAAATGTTGAACGAAAAGGTACTATACATCATTAACATCTTTGGCTAGCAGAATATTACGTATCCTTTATTGGCATAATTTGAGTACCAGAAGCATGAGCAACCTGTCTTCATTTTCTCTCTGAATGGTTGAACCCAAAGGTACAAGATACCGAATTACAGAGTTAGAAGTTGAAAATCTAGATGTTTAATTGTCAGAACAGGCAAACCATCTCTGATGAAAATCTGCATGTGACTAATTCGGCAGTGGCTTAATTCTTCTTGCTAGATGCAAGAGGTCTCTAGGAATTTGACTTTTCTGAATAATTGACACCTTTGTACTGCGTCCGTCTTTTTGCATCTGCTACCGAGGCTTTTTCATCGAGCAGTTCAGCTGCGAGTGGCAATACAAAGATAGAGGTAGGCGGACAGCGTACCGGATGGCTGCCGGGAAGGAGAGCTTGCCGCTGCTGTAGAGCCTGGTTGTGGAGGCGATGCGCAGGCGGCATCCGCCCCAACCGGCGGCAAGGCCATCCATGGAGCGGAGCTACAGCCGCGTCAGATGGAGAGGGGTCCGCCGGGGCTGTCGCGCCGAACCCCACACACGCGCTGTGGTGGCCGGAGGCACCGCGGGCGTGACGCCGTCCGCCCGAGGTAGCCGAGGCCGCCACGCGCCCGGCTGCCGCGCTAGGGCTTGCCCGCGCCGGTGAACTCCTCGCGCCTGTGCGCCGCCGCGGCAACGGTGTGGCTGCCTCCCCTCGAGCGAGGAAGAGTGGGAGGGGCCGCTGCCGACGCCACGCCGGAGGCCACCGCCGCCAGCGCAGCGCCACATCGCTACTAGGCCCCATGCCAGGCCTCGCGCTGAGCCTCCCCTCGCCGCGGCCAGGACGCTGATGCCGTGGCCGCCGCCAAGGCCCACCGCGACACCTCCGTGGGGCCCGCCCTAGCCGACGCCGACACGCCGGGGCCGCGCTGCCGCGGTGCGCCCACCCACCGACCGCCGGAAAGGCCGCAAGGCAGCGAGGGAGGGCTCGAGGAGGAGGAGGAGAGGACGGCATGCGCCGCCGCCGTCGCCTTGCCCGAGGCAAGGGCGAGGGAGATGAGAGGTGGCCCGGGATCAGCGGGTCGTGATTTCGCCATAGCCGAGGGCTTTTTGCAAAATGGCCGGACTCGCACGATCCGGCCGCTTCATTTGCCCGATCCGGACGGTCACAGACATGGCACACGTGGCCACGCTGGTTGGCCCTTCTTTGGTGCGTAAATCGCCTCATAGGAGATTTGGTTATGAACAATTCAACGCTGAACTGAACAAAGATTGCAAAAAAAAAACATATGTATCCACCAACACCAAGAAAGACTAGTTAACCCCTCAACCCTCTCTAAATTACCCTACACTTTTTTTTTCATGATCAGGTATTTTACCCCTTTTTTAACCACACACTTTTTTTTTTTTTACCTCAGGCAAAATGGCAAGGAAGTGGGTTTTTTTTTACTTTTGTTTTACGAAAGAAAATCTTGAATGCAGTGATTCTTTATCGTTGTTATATCGTTAAGATTTTATTATTTGACCTCTCTTCAATATACTTGACTGGTAGCAAGAATACAAAATCTTCCTCACGGATAAATCTGCTAACGGGCGGGGCGAAACGGGTTTTTGGGGCGGGTTCTATAATAGTGTGTGTAGAGCCGGGTGCAAACGGGTTTTTTGAACTCACAGGTCGGGGTGGGTTGGGTTCACAAAGAGGGCGGGTTGGGAATTGAGTGTCCTCCCGTGCTCCCATCTCACAGGTCACAGAGAAGCACCGTCGCTAGCGGCTCGCTGTCGTCGTCATCTGTCTCCCGCTGTCTCTTGGCCAGGGCCGCCGGCGTGCCACCCCGCTGTCCCCTCCGCGCTGCGTAGGCCAGGTATTGTTTCGATTCATTGCTCCGCCGCTTCTTGTACATGAATCGGACAAGCTCATAGCTAGCACTAGTACAACATGGATTTTAATCTCGTGGCGTACTGAAGAACCTGCCTGCAACATAACGATCGACCGAGGTGGTGTAGCAAGCATAAAGAGCTCGCGCGCCGTAGTGATGGTGCTTCGCTGGCCATCGCCACGGCGAAGCTGCGCGCGCCGCACGCCGCTGCTCACGAGCACCAGCACCAGCATCGCGACATCCTCAGCCGCGATCTGCGCTGGTGGCCCGCCCGCAACCTCTTCAGATCGGACGGCGGTGGCACCTGCCCTGCCCACACCGATGGCCGCGAGGCGAAGAACCCGAGGGTCGCGGGCGGCGCCCAGAGGGCGGCGGCCCGCCAGGAATTCCGCCTCTTCCCCGCGGCGGCAGCTGCGCCGCTGTCACGGCGGCAAGAGGTGCTACGACGGCGCTGTCATCTCCTCGGGGCGGGTTGGCGTGGGTTGTGGCGGGTTTTAGTTATTAACACAATCACAGGGTGGGTTGGAGCGGGTGTAATCATTAATCATTTGGGGGAGGGGCGGGGCGGGTGAAGACCTGCTCTAACAATGGGTTGCACGGGAGTGGGGTAGGTTTGTCCCCGTTAGCAGGTGTACTCATGGATGTACTTGTGGATGGGTAAAATTTAGTAGATTCATAAGCATACTCATAGATCTATTTTTTTAAAATAGATCTATTATAATACATAGCTTATGTAGATGATTTGTATGTTAATAGATTAAAGATTTTTAATATTTAGAGATGACATGGGTATTTTTTGTAATTGATAATGGATGACATGAACTTAGTGGAGAATGATGTGGTCTTAGTGGGGAATGATGTGGACACCTTTACATTAATAAATAGAACTCACTTAGTGGGAAATGATGTGGACACCTTGCAATCTAAGAGAGAATTCATAGGTAGTGAGGTTTATCTTTTTTATAAGAGTTATAGATAGGAGATTTTTTACAATAATTGGGGAAAAAAATTGGATGGCTCACATTGACCGAGAGCGGCCGATCCGACGGCTACAAAGGCCGAAGGCAATGGGAGGCAAACGATGAAGGCAAAAATTGCCTCCCTGTTGTGTCTATGACAAGGGCCATAGGAGCAAAAATCGCCTCCTATTGCCTCCGCAAAATGGAGGAATTAAGGGTGAGCGGTAATGGCAATCTTGTATTTCTTTATTTTATAAAGGGTAAAATGGTAACTCCATAATTGCCAAAAGATTGTTTTTAGTAGTTCTTTTGTTATCCTCTAGGGTTTGTCCGTGAGCGTGAAGTCGTGTAGTCGTCGCCGCCATTTGGGGCGGACTGCTTCCAGCGGCCGGCACCTCGGCCGCCGCGTCGCCCGGCCTCCCCACGGCCACGGCTCCGCCTCCTCCTCCCGCTCTCCACCTCCGCCCCCCATGCCGCCGGTCGCGCCCGCCAGTCCCCTGGCCGCCCGCCGGACCTCCGCCCGAAGCTCTTCCCGCTGCCGGACTCGACGAAGAGGGACGCCGTCGGCACCAGCCAAGGCCTCCGCCGCTTCACCATGTCGGTCATCCTCGCCCGCCCTCGCCAAGGCCGGCCGCTCCCGCCGAGGACCGACCCGCCGCCACGCCGCCCGACCACCCTCCGAGGGGGCGGTCTAGGACTTGTTCCGTGGCGACGAGGGTGTGCTCCCCCACGCCTGCGGGTTCGGTGACGATGGCGACGAGGGAGGAGCGGGCGCCGGGGACGCCGCTTCCGTCGTGAGCGCCCCATGCCGCCGCCCGAGGCCACGCGCCGCCGACATTGATGGTGGAGCCGATGCTCCCCGCCGCCGGAGGTCGCGGCTCTGCACGCCGGGCGCCAATATGCGCCTCTTCCACGAGATACCACAGGTTTTCATTCCCTTCTTGCCCCTCCCATGAATTGTACCCTTTATCTACCTAGCTTGTATTGGTTATGCTTGAAAGTACTGTATACAGCAACCTCGTTCTAATTGCATAGCCATAGGTTTGCAACGCCAGGCAATCGAAAGCAGGCCCCCGCCGCCCTCAATGGAAGCAATCAAGCCGCAAGCTTTCGACCTCTGCGGAGGCTCGTGAATTTGGTTGCTTCACCATTTGCTAGATGATTGTACCGATTTGCAATCGAATGATTAATTTGCTAGATGATTGTACTTGAATTGCAATCAATGATTGATCTAAAATTACGAGCCGCCTCTTTGCGAGATGGACACATCAAGCCCTCGCGACTTGTCAATGCGTAGATTCCGAGCATGTTTGTTGGGCGAAGAGTGCACACAGCGGTGTTCAGTCCAACGCAATGAAGGTGGAGTGATTGTTAGGCGTCCACCGATGGGCATCAGTTGAATGTCAAAAGCGCCATGGACATCCCCGCATCACACTTTATGGAGGTTTATGGAATTGCTTGAAAACAAAACGACCATCCGTGCTAACCAAAATGTTCAGTTAGACTTATTCAGACTCTTGACCCAGGATATTTCCGTGGTCCTGATCTGAATCCGTTGGGTCATACAAATGCAAATGCAAGGCTTTTCTTTGGATATGCAAATGCTTGAGCGCAGCAACATGTTCAGATCTTCTAGTGTCGTTTTCTCTGAAAACAGCTTGACAGTAAACAGTAAATAGGTTAGTCATACATATAGCCTTGCATACGAAGAGAATAGAAGCAGTGTTTTTGATGACCAAAGTAATTATGCATCCAGGAACTACACACATGGAGTTTCCTGTTGGGTCTAATGATAGGTAATTCCTACTGAAACATGGCAAATAGCTGATAAACTCATTTGAGGCCTGTCAATGTGTACATTGATGATCCATCATTAAACTGCAGTCAATGTTCCGGCATGTTTAGAAATCAGACGACTAGTTTTCGCTGAATTTTGCTTGGACTATTGTTCTGATGTGTCTTTCCCTTTTTTGTTCAGTTACTCGCCAAACACCGAAGGGAAAATGTGGAGGGAACTGCAGGTTGCCCAGTTGCATGATTGCATTACTGATAAGAGATGTGGTCCGGTTAAAACAGGTAGATGCTGAAAGGTCAAAGAGGATCATAACCATAACAATCGCCGCGGCACCTATATTCTAGTGTCGCATTCAGAGCCTCCTTTATACAAGTGCTGGACAAAACCACAATCTCGTGGCAAACTTGTTCAGTAGCTGCCGCCGGTTCTGTTTATTTCGGGTTAATTGTTTGTGACACCCGGACGGACCGCGTTCCAGTTCCTACTGTTTTTGCTTGTAAGAAATTGATTCTCACCATGTTGTTTCTGAGATTCAGTGTTGTAAGGGTTCAACTTAAAGAAATTGTTGGGTTTTAGTTTACTGAATTTGATTTACTTGTTCAAACAGAATGTAGCTCAAAGGCAAATGCCAAAACTGTGCCAGTCCTACAAATGACACTGAGGTGCTCAAGATTCTGAAAGAATCTTGGAAGACTGAAATCCCTAATTCAATCATAAATTTTTGGCGCTGAAAATTTATGGCGCTGTTTTTTTTTTTGGCTTAGTCCGATATAGTTGAAAATTCGGTATTGTTGGTACACGCGTGTACTCAATGTGTCTTAGTGAGAGATGTAGTTGAAAATTCAGGTATTGTTGGTACACGCGTGTGAAGTCTTTGTATGACAATTGTAACACCCCAAATTTTGTATTTTTTAGAATATAGAAGAAATGATTTAATTATGAATTATTGTGCTCATGGAATATAGGAAAATAATATTTTTCATTAAATTAAAATTTATCATAGGGGCTAGCAACATTTATGGGGCATGCATGCTGGTGCATATTTTATTTTGTGATGGTTGGTTTTAGTTTGAATTGAAAAGGACTTCAAATTCCATTTAAAAAGGTGTTGAAAAGCTTTTCAAATAAAAAGAAAAAGGATTTTCTTTTCCTTCCTCCCTTTCTCTCAATCTGGCCCGAGTGGCCCATGTGTTTTGGCATGGCACGGGTGGCCCATCACCCTTGTTGGCCCGCTCCCATCCTTTCTTCTTCGGCCACCAGACCAACACAGGCCCAGCTCGGCCTCAGCCGAACGCATGTGCAGCGCACGTTCCCAGCGTCGTCGTCCCCTTCCTCTTCGAAACGCGCTGAAGCCGCTCCCGTTGATGCCGCGCGGCTTTCCAAAAAATCCGTCGCTCCCTTCCTTCTTTCCACAGCGCGTCGGCCTTCTTAAACCGTGCAACAGCCGTGCGTCGTCTCCTTTCGACGCTCGCTCGCTTCTTGCCCAACTCGAGACCGCTGCCGTGGAACCCTAGTTCCGCCGCCGACGAGCTCGTCGTCGAATTCGCCAAGGCTGTGGCCTCTTCCTCGCTGTAAGACCTCTTCCCGCCTTTTCCTCGCTCGATTTGGTGACCGGAATCGCCGGGTTGCATCTCGCCAGCGAGCTCCCTCGCCGCCGGCAATGGCCGCTGCCGCGGTCTGCGTGTGAAGAACACATATCTCTCACAACTACTTGTCCTGTGGTATTGTTGGTACACGCGTGTGAAGTCTCTGTGTTCAGTGTTAAATTTTTTTTTTTTTACGTCATTTCACCCGCTTTTCATTTAAAAAGATGAAAACCAAATCCAAATACAACTGGGGATCTAGAAAAATCACATTTTCGAAAGAAAAAACAAAACTAAACAAAACACAACACAACAACACAAAGACAAAAGCAAAAACCCAACTACCTTTTGCAACCCGTTGGTTTTATTACAAGATAACTCCGGATGTCGCGACTAACTCGCAGCACTCTCGCTCGACCGGCCGCATCGATGCGCCGCTTCTTCCCCAAGAAGGAAGACCTCCATGGCCTCCAAGGTTTCTCTCAAAGATTAGGCCCGGTGAGGGCAGCTGCGAAGGCCAAAGAAAGGAGACCGCGATCTTCACGCCGTTCGACCTCGATCCCCATCTTCTTGAGCAAAACCTTTCTTGCCCGGTCCTTCGCTTCGGAGCTGGACGCATTTCCTTTGCAAAGGCCGCGCCTTTGCGCGGCCGCATTAGCACCCGAGGCGTCTTTGGCGTGGCGCGTTTTCCTCAAGACCGGCGGGATAGAATGGGGGCTCGAGTCGCTTCTGAAAGTGGCCACGAACTCCTCGACCGAGGGCGCGGACACCGCGGTCGCCGCCACGCCAGCCGCTCATCACCCACACCCACAACCGGGATGGTAGTGGTAGCTCGTCCCGACGCAAGTCGTAGTTACATCTGACGGCGACCGCCCGGCATGGCGCCGGGTCCGGCATAGAGGTCGATGGTCGGCACCTCGACACCGGGTCGGTTCGCAATGTAAGGCGCCGGGCGTGAGTGCCAAATCGCCGCAAAGACCGCCACGGCACCATCGACACGGCGACCTCCGCCTTGCCGAAATAACCGCGCGCGGGCGGCGACACGGATCCACCAACGATGCCCCGCCCGCCGGAGAGGAAGGCGGGCGCACGACGACGGATGCCGCGAGCTCGTCAACACGGGTCGACCGAATGGGGAGGCACCGCGCACTTCGCCGGGCACAGCGTGATCGGGAGGCAAAACGAAGCTCCCCCGTGGGGGCCCTCCCGCATCCCCGGGCCGGCGGACGCGCCACGGCGAGGCTCCTTCCGTGGCGGTGGCGGTGTGGTGATGTGGCGGGGAGAAACGCCGGGCCGGGCGGCGGCGATCGACAGCGAGCACGACTTCGCGCCCGCGCGAGGTCGGCGGCCACGCTTGGTCGAGCGACCGCGCTGTCACGCCTTCCGGCACCGACCTTGAAGGCACCGACGCTGGTGGCCCTCGCGTGGCGTGATAGCAGCGCCGACGGAAGGTGCATAACGTGTGGACGTTTCTTGGAGAGCGATTGAAGCGGCGCCGACAAGCGCCGGCGGACGGACCGCGGTGGTGGGCGATGGCGGTCGATGCTCGAGGTCGGGCCGCTGAGGAGGACCTCCCCCGCCACCGACGGCTCGTCCGGGAGGCACGCCGGTGAGGTCCGAGCCGCAGTGGACGGGTCACGCCTGCCGCCATGCACCGCGTTGCGCCGCGGACCTAGGCGTTGGTGGGCTGGCGGGGACACGGTTGGCCGGGCCCGAGGGCTGCCACGGGTGTGCGGCGCTGGCGCTTCCCCCGGCGAGGGCGGACGACGGGGAGCACCGCTGGGAGCGCCATTGCCGAGACCGGAGGCCACGGCCCTGTTAGCCTCGATGGCCCGCCACGGTGCATGGTGGTCCATCCTCGAGGAGGAGGCCCGGCGGCGGCGACATTCGATCCGGAGCGCGGAGACGGCGAGACGGGGGAGGCAAGGGGCCCCGTGGAGGAGGGCCGGTGCCCCAAGGCCACCGGGCGAGGGCGCGCGAAGGCCGCCGGGCGGTCGGCCGAGCCTGCCGTCGGAGCGGCCGGTTATGGGGAGATCGACCAACGCTCCTCCTTTGTCCCGCCGACCGAGGAGGGGAAGAAAGAGCGAGCCCCCGGGCGGAGAGGCGGGGCAGGCCTGGAGGCGTCAATGCCATCATCCACCAACTCGCCTCCTCGATGTCCCCACCGGGAAGCACCTCCGGCGGCCTCCCTCCACCCGGGGCGGATACGGGCGGGATGGCGTCCGGGAGAGACCGCAGCCACCGGCGCGTGGAGGGAGACGACGACAAGGACAGAGCGTAAGGTCGCACAAGGGCGACATCCGCTCGGGCGACCCGACCAAAACAACGACATCCGTCGCCGCAGGTCCGGCAAGGGAAGGCGACGCCACCACCGCATCGCCCTTGCGTGCGGCCCGGGTCTTGGGCCGGGAGGGGAGAAGACGAGGAGGACGGCCGCCATGGGGTCGTGGTGGAGTCGGCGAGCACGCCGCTGCCGGGGACTTCACCCCCGCCCCATCCCTCCCTACCCCCGAAGGAGGCGCCGAGGACGCAGCGCAGCCGACGGCGCGACGCGGCGTGGCGAAAGCGGCAGCCGGGCGGCTCCCTGTCACCGCAGCCCGACCGCGGGCGGTGAGGACGAGGAGCAAGAAGGCGACGAGGTGGGGACTCGGTTGCCGGAACGGGCTCCGGCGGCAGCATCCCCGCTGCGGAGAGCCCCCGCCGCCGCCCCGGCTCCAACACGGCGGGCGGCGGCTTGTCCGGGCAGCCGCTGACGACCGGGCGGCCGCAGGCACGACGGAGGGAGGCCGACGGGGCGGGCTGGGCGCGGAAGGGTGCACGGGAGGGCGTCCGTCTCCACGGGCGATCGCGACGGCGAGGCGGTGGTCGCCGGCACAGCTTGGAGGGGAAGCCCCGGTGGGGGAGGTCGCGCACCCGCCGGCATTGGGAAGGACGCCGCACGAGCAGCCATGGGCGCTGGAGGTAGGGTCGGAGGCTACCTTGGTACACCCATGGAGTAGATCGATCAGAAGTGAGGAGCTCGAATTTGGGGTCGGATTGGAAGGAGGTGAGCTGTGGAGGGAGATCGGCGATGCGGGCGCCGGGCGCCGCCGTCGCCCAGGAGGCGGAAGGGTCGGGGGGCACGGGAGGCTCCAACGGAAACATCTCGCCTCTCTCGTGGGTCAGACTTCTCCGTAATCGCTCAGTGTTAAATTGGTTGCTTGATCTATATGATGTGTACTACTCTGTAGATGTGTCATGAAAAATACTAGGACAGTATTTAGGTTGTGTGTCTTCATTATCTCCGTGTTCATTGGTTCAGGTTTTGGGCTCATAGTCAGATCGATGTAATCTGAGAACTACTCTGTTCTTGACTTCTGGTTCAAACATATGGTCAGTTTTAGCTCTTCTTAGTGATGTGATTGAGGACCAAATAAGATATAAGACGCCTGTCAAAATGATTTGATTCCTTTGGTTGCCCAGAACTTACTGCATTGTATCTGGAATCGTAAGAATTAAATTATATTCTCCAACTTACGGCATTTTGACCAGGTCTTAGTATACAAATTTGTAGGCGTCATGGAACAAGTTCGGAGGTTACTGCAAGAGTTAGAGGAGAAGACTACCGAACTAAAGAAGGTCCAGAACAATACTTATGTGAAGACCAACCTGAACCGTACCAAAGCTGACCTCATGACGAAGACACTGGAACAAGAAACTGACACTGTCATAAAAATCTGATCGTGACCAGCTTCAAAAAGTGGAAGAGAAAGAGCTTGCTGCGTTTGCCAAAAAATTGGAAAAAGAACAGGTTGCCCTGCTGAAGAAAGCACTGAATGATCAGCGTGATCTCTGTGCCCGCATGATATTAAAAGAACGTGCTATTGCAGATAAAGCCTTACAAAAGACCCGTCTAGAATATGCTCAGAGCATTAAGACAGAACAACAAACAATTGATTCCTTGATTGAACAGGCAGGGAAACAATTTGAAGGGTTGCAAAATGACTGCTTGTGGTTGAAGGGTATGGCTGACAACTTGAAAGAGGTAACCACGAAACTATTTTTAATTTAAAATTTTATACACTGATCTAAAAACCTCTTTTGTTAGGCACATAAGGTACCAGATAAGGTACCAGATCATATGATTTGCATGCGACGAAGTTTTTTCCAGATGGCAGTGGACAACTACTGTGCACCGGTATATATAATTTTTGTTTTTTTTGTGTGTAAGGACTCCTTGTTCTCAAATGATTCATCTTCTTGTAATCCTTACATGCAGGATGTGGCTATGCAATTTAAGCTATTCAAATTGGAGGAGCTTTATCCTGATCTAGAGAAGTATGACGTTCGAGCAGATTTAAGAAATTTTGGAATTGTGGGCAGCTCTATTAATTACTCTCAATTCATGGATACTTTGAAATTTCATGGACACATATACGAATCGGAGGCTTACTACCTAAATCCTGCTCCTCGGAGTTTTTCTTTAAGTGATTGAGATGCTACGTAGGATGCCTTTTTTGACTGATATTGTGAAGCTCATGGTACCTTTGTAGGTTATCGTAATAGTCATACATGGCAGTCTTCCTTATAGTAGGAAATCCACGCTTGGCCTCCCTCGTCCACCTATCCAAAACACAGCAGGCGGGAAGCTTTTGTTCTTCTCGATAGCCCAATACAAAGAAGATGTGCGAGCATGGGGTTCCAAGGGACTCTAACTTTAGACAAGAACAAGAGATTTCCTTCAGCTTGCCTTCATCAACGATATCTCACATTTCACTCGTGATTGTTTGTTTCCTTTATCAACCCTTCCAACAATATACTCAACAATATTATATCCATCTTCGGTCTCAATCCAATAACACTTGTCCGCTGCTTTTAGGATGTAATCGCACATCAGCAAAATAAACACTTGGTGTGAACGAATTTGCAGCCTCTATCTCAATAATTGAAGCATCCGGTTGTATGCATGGCTTAGACTTTGCACAAAAGTCCGTGATACGCTTCATTATTGCGCAGCCTTTTAAAAGACAAGTGGTCAACATGCCGTATCAGCTCTAAAAGTGTCATTTTCCGATCTAGATTAAACTGAATCCTAGAGTGTAGGCTCTCACTACGCCGGTTGCTTCTCAGTCCTAAGTAGCACTTACCAACATGATACGCCGCACACCGAGAGTTCCCTCATCTCATACATCCGATACAACCACGAGTCCGTATCAGAACTTCCTCCTTTGCCAAGAATGATATCCATTTCCTCTCAATACATTCTATGGAGCAACGATCATAAAGAAAACCCCGACCTTATCCTTCGTGATCGGTTTGGCGGTCGAGGTTACGCCGCAATGCACACCTCAATATGCCATACACATAGTCTATGCGATGCATTCGCCACACAATACGGATTGCTTTCCTCGCATAGAACGGTCTCCATCGGTGATCACGGAAACCGGATGCTTCTCGAACCATGGCATCACCGAAAAGCCCTTAGCAGCCACACACATACGACTCAACATCCTCGCGAAAAAGAATTCCACATGCAAAAAGAACTCAGCTTTTATGGTGGTTCACCCCAACAAAAGGAACAAGGGTCGTTGTATCGATTTGTTTTGTACGCGCCATCGAACACGACGACATCGCCAAACGCCTATAATCCATCCGGCGCTGCTGAAAGTCACACCGCAGCATTCCCAAGTAGGTGCCCTCTCTCATCAATCTTGTACTGGAAAAAGAAATCGGGATCTCTCTGCTTTCTCTTCTCGTCATGTAACTCATGATTGTTCGAGCATCACCATCGAAATTGCCTCCGCCTTGTTGTGATGGCAGAAATTGTAGAGATCCCTTGATGTAAATCCAACCTTATCATACCCACCGTAGCGGCGCATCATAATATCCATTATCCGGTGTTTCCGGATCCCGTAAATCCGAAGCCGCAAAATCTCCGCTTCTCGATCATCGCTGATTCTTCTATGTGAACGCAGAAAGCAAGCAAGGTCCGGGTTCTATCATCGGATGGTTGTGCTTGTCGATGAAATTCTTCACATACCACCGCCCCTCGTTCGGATCCAAAGCAATCACAAGTTCAGCCCGACATCCACAACGAGTGATATTCCGCGGCCTCCGCAGCCTTGATCTCCCGCCTCACCTCCTTCTCTCGCGGAAACCTTGACAAATTGCAAACAAACTTCCGAAGGGTCCTCACATTGTGGTCGTTGTCCCACTCGCAAAGATTCCTTTCTCACACTAAATCCTTTCTCATAAGCGCATTCGTTATAAAAACTCAAATCCTTCATTCTCACCGCCAAACATCTTAAAAATAATTTCACTGTATTCCAGCAAAAGAATCATCATCCGACATTTTCTCTTGAAAAATAAACCTTCCATCGTAACGCTTAAACCGATACTTAGATAACACATGGCTGCTAGTTACCGTAACACCCATAATAGTTAGTTTCAAATTTTACCAAGAACTGTAACAGCATTGTTTAGTGGTTAGTAGGCTTGGTCTTGCAACTCCAAGATTCAGTTTCAGACATTCAGTTTCACAATTGTACTACTAGAAGGCTTGACACAAGAAGACTTGAGACACTAATACGGTGCGAAGGAACAGATCAGTTTTATATACTAGCAGAGACTAGTGATGATGTCTTAATTAAAAGAATTCATAATAAATAAAGCAAGTAACAAACCGGATCATTTAAACACCAAATCTTAGTTCTCAGACTCCTACCAAACTGGTTTCGCTAGACAATGAGAAGCTAGTCATACGAAGTTTACATTCCACAAGCCGCAGCATATGGGCAACAAAAAACCAATCTTGACACTACTTATCGCATCGAGAAGCAAAAGCTTATATTTCAACATACCACGTTTTGGTCATACACCGAACCAACTAAACTATTGCATTCCCAGTTCTTGGAATATGAGACAAATCAAATTCAAAACAAATGCAGAGGAGTCGAACCTTGGCCTTCTTCGAGGACGGCAGCGGTGGCGGCTTTGGCGATGTACAGGCGACGGCGGGTCACCGGCGGGCGATCGCGAGGGAGAGGGCTAGGTGATGCGGAGCACGGGCGAGGGCTGGGATCCACGCCGACGGCGAGGAAGGGCCCGCGCCGGGCGCCGAGGCGAGAGGTGGCGAACCAGATGGCGGGCGGCACACGGGATTGACGGGATCTCGGTGGGAGTCACGGCAGTCGAAGTCACGGCAGTCGCCCGGCGGGTTGGGGAGAGGGTACGGGGGTTAGGGAGTGGGATTAGATTTCACAATGACCATGTTACCCTTCCACTTGAAAAAAAGAATTGAGGGGAGGTAATGCTAGGCAATGCTAGGCAAAAATAAGTATTGTAAAAGAGCTCGATAGATAAATGCTTTATATCCACATCTTATCCGATCTCTTGTCCACTCATCAATCATTTGGATTACTCTTTGCTTTTGAGAAGTTTCTTGGAAGCTCGTCACTTCCCAGTATCCGCAGTATCCACATCTAGTTATCGGACCATCGTTGTCCACTCATTGATCATTTGGATTACTCTTTGCTTTTGACAAGTTTTGGGATCTCGTCACTTCCCAGTATGCAGTGCATACACATAACACATGTCACAAGCTAGCTGGCCTACCTCGCCGGCCGGCAGGAGCAGAGCAAGCAGAGCACGTGAAGCCAGGTCCTCGGCTCCTCGCTCGGCGGCTAGACCTCGACGCGGCAGTACGTGGCGGTCTCGAACCTTTAGCTCATGCGCTGGTCGGTGCTGACGGCAAGGACGGGCGTACGGGCACACAATAGACCACAGTTTTGTTATTTTTATTGCCAATTAAAACCATTTGCTACACACGTAAGATGAGATGTGATGTAACGACATACAAATTACAACAAGGGGAATATACAGTGAAGTAAGTATTCCCCAATAAAATTAACATGTACTATTACAAAACATATTGAGGTATATATATAGACTACAACTTCTTAGGGACCAAATATGGTGAAAGGCCTGCGTAGCCTGAGCCAAAGAGAGGTGTCCAAAGCACTAATTGCATTCAGAAGACAAGAGTAGGGTGTTTCGGTGAGAAAGCCGGTAGTAGCCTGTTTCATGGTGTCTCTTCCTTTTGAGATGCTTCTCGAGATTCCCCAATCCGTAGGTGAGCAATTTTTGAATTGATGGGCATTTCAGATTTGCGATAAACCCAATAAACAAAATACGTTTGCTGTGAGGATTTTGTCTCGTCTATCACACATAAGTGTTGCCCCATAAGTACTTTCAACAGCCGGACAATAGCGTAGACACATTGATCTTAAGTATTGATATCTATTTATAAGAGAAGAGCATGAGGCTACACATGATCAAATGTTCCAATGTCAGAACTGGGAGTTAGAAAAAGAGAGAGAGAGAGAGAAACTGGTGGAACAGGCACAATTGCGTTGAGATTTATCTAGTATTGTAACAGGTCACTTAATAGTCCTACAAAAATTTGAACAACCACTATTAAAAACAAATTTTCACCATGTTTCACTAGTACAAAATAGAACAACGGTGGCGGGCAAAATTAGTTTTAACGTGGCGGTTTTGAAAAACCGCCACGAACTAAAGGACACCATAAATCATTCATTTACGGTGGCGGTTTTTTTGCCCGCTCCGTAAATAAAAATAAAAAAAAAAATAAAATGCCCAGATCTGAACCCTAACGGACCCAGATCTGGGCCGCCAACCGTGGTAGCCAGCGCCGCCGCCATGAGCGGATCCGTGGCGTAGAGGCGGATCTCGCCCTCCCACCACCGATCCGCCCACGCCGCCAGATCCGACCTCCCCACTGCTGCCGCCAACGGAGAGAAGAAGGGGAAAGGGGCGGCAGCCGGCGCCGCCGGGCGCGCCAAGGGAGGAGACCGACGAGGTGCGGGCGGTGTGGAGCTCGCCCGTGGCCACGCCGCCCACCCGATCCGCCGGATCCCGCGCTCCAAGCCCTCCACCACCGGCCGTAGGGAGGAGACCGACGAGGTGTCGGCGGTGGAGCTTCGCCGTGGTCGCGCCGTCCACCGGATCCGCCGAGATCCGGCGCCCCAAGCCCTCCACCCGCCGCCGAGGGAGGAGACAAACGAGGTGCTGGGTGGTGGAGCTCGCCGCGGGCCGGGCGCGGTCCACCGGATCCGCCAGATCCGCCGCCGCCTCCGTCGCCGCCGCGTCGCCCGCCGCCATGGCCGGAGAGGGAGGAGGCTACTGAGGGGAGGGATGGCTGCGCGAGTGGGGAGGGGAGGGAGGGGAGGGCCGCCGCCGCCGCGTGGGGAGAGGAGATGTGTGTCATGGGGAGAGGGGTGAGGGAGAGAGATGCGGTCACCGCTGGAGGAAGTGAGAGGTGGAATCAAAGAAACCCTAGGTGCTCATATATATACTCTGGTGTGTTATCGGGCTGGTGTGGGCTTTTCTCATTGCGAAGTGGGCTGGTCAGTCTGGGCCTCATTAACCGTGGTGGTTTTTTTTAGAAAAACCGCCATGGTTAATCGATTTACCGTGGCGTTTTCAATGACCGTCATGGTAAATCCAGAAAAACCGCCACGGTTAATCAAGACATTAATCGTTGTGTTTTTTTCAAAAACCGCCACAGTTAATAAAAATAAAGTGTCTTGTAAAATCATTTGTGTAGTAGTGTTTGTAGATTAATCTTTCACATCTATAAGGAAAAAGCAACCCCCTCTAAATTGCTCTAGCTTCACCCCTGTCTATATCTGTGTAATCGCTCCCCTGCTTTTGATCTCGATGTATGTATTTGTAATCCTGGAACTTGGCGTTGCACCCACCGGCTTGATCCCCGAAGTGTTTACCTTAAAAATAAGCCAAAAGCAGTACAGGATGGCAAGATGGCAATGAATGAGACGCATGCAATTCGGCTGGCTGCCACAGGGTCCATGTCTTTCTTCTTCCGTCCATGTCATGTCCTGTCCTGCCCGGAGAAAGAATTGTTTGGGAGCTAGATTGATGAATGAACGAAAGCGGGTGGATGATGCGGCAGGAGAAATGTAGTGCCTGTACTGGACTGGATGATTCCTGATCCGTCGGCCGCCGGCAGCATGGGCAGTTGCCGGACTCGGACTCGAACTCGGACTCGGACTCGGACTCGGACTCAGACTCGGGCTCGGGCTCTGTTCGCTTGGCTTATCAGCTAGCTAGTCAGTAGTACTTTCTCTCACAAAGATCGCCTAGTCGCCAATACCTTCTCTCGGAACAAATCAAAGCATCAACCAGCCCGAACATGCTCTTGACTCGGCGGTACTGCTAGGCTGGTAGCAAGCGTTCCCACGTACTCCACCGCGGCCCCGCTTCACTCGGTCACTCCTCAGCGACACGACGACGTTCCTGTCCAGTCCGGCTATATACGTGGTGGATCCTGGTCCAAATTTCGCCCAATTCGGTGACCTCATCTCGTTGGTCATATGGCTCGTGACACATACAAGATGCATGCATATACTACGATCGAGTATCTGCACCACGCACCGTGCCATGTGGTATTCAAATATTAATAAGACGTGCAACGTAATAATCCAGGTCGAGCAGCGACGGCGATGTGCACGCGTACCTTAACCAAAGTTGCTGAAACGCTGAGATCAAGCTAACCTGACATAGTTACAGATTAATGGGAAGTTTTAACTGATGCATGTGTGTGTTGCTGCATTCATGGCAGAATGGCACGAACCTTTTTTTTAAAGCATGAGTGGCAGCAGCTGAAGAGTGCATAAACAGCTTTAGATAAGAACTATCTGAGAAGGCGATCAAGACAATTCGGACTGCGGCGAAGCTTGACAACCTTGAGCTTTGCAGGGCTCTTGCTGCTGTGGCAGCGGAGTTGGGGACAGACATTATGGATGTCCAATGATTGTGCAGCTAGAAGATGCACTTTGGTTGTTTTTAAACTGCGAGTAGTCCACTAAGTCCTCTTTGCCCAGCTTGACAGTCTGTCAAACCTGGGAAGTTGTGTTGCGCAGCTTGCGCTTGTAATTCTCTGCTCTTCTTATTAATATATGCCGGACATGTGGCGGATCTTAAAAAAAAAAAAAAAAAAGCATGAGTGGCACGAACTTAGAAGGTGGGGACTGAAGATCTCAAGAGACCGCACCTGCCCAGACAGGTCAATCCAGCCCCAGGCGCCGAAATCAACGGCCTGGATGAGGTTTCTGGGCCATGCAAGATTACCCGTCTTCAAAGCAAAACGGCCCCTAAAACCTACTTCTATCACCAAATGGCAAGAGAAAGTGAGCATTTCGTTTTTCCTCTTTTTTAGAAAAAGGAATGCTCTGAATTCCTACAGAGTAGTATACTAGTACCTACTGCCAAATTGAGCAGGTTAGCGTGGTGAGGAACTGAATTGGGCTGTAACAGATCTATAGATATTCGTTCGGATGGAAGAGAGAGAGAGAGATGCCGGGATAGAGGAGCAAAACGACTTGATCCATCATGGGTTTCAGATCCGTCACGCCCAACAGAAGTCACACGCCGGGATAGAGGAGGCATCCTATGCTTTTTCGCGCCCTCCGCTTCTTTTGTTCTCGCGCCCACAGGCATCCAGAAAAAAAAAATGGAATAATTCTAAGGGGTATACCAGTGGATGCAATGCCAATTTAAACTTAATTACACAAGACCAGCTTATTGTTCACATGAAAGAGAACGTCTTTCCTTTATTCCTTATTATTGCAATATAATTGGCCATCAAAATAAAAGGGCATTTAAAGATTGCTAGCATGTTACAATACACAACAGTCCACAGTTTCATTATTGGAACCTCAATATCACCTACGATTATAACCTATGAGATGTAACGCAGCACATATTACAACAGGAATGCATTTATTCCAAAGCAGATGGAGGTATATACATATACTATATAGAGACTAAAACTTCATAGGGTCCAAATATATGGCAGTGGAACAATATAACTGAAGGAAAGGACACTGCATGCATTCACTAGCCTGCTAGGAGCCAAAGAGATGTGCTCACAGCTCTCAAAACACTAATTGCATCCAAAAGACAATGAGTAGTAGTGTTCTTGTGAAAAAAGCCCACTGTGATATAGGTGGCCGGTTTCATTATCTCCCTTCCTTTTGATATGCGTTTTAAGATGTCCAAGCCATTGAGCGTTTGAGATTTGGCCAAAAATAAAATCCATAAATAAAATCCATGTGCTGTGCGGAGTCCTCTTGGCTATATCTCGCATGAGTGTTGCCCATAATTACTATGATTGACCGGTCAATAGTGTAGCCACATTGATTTTGATAATTGATACCTTGTTACTGGAGAAGACCACAAGTCTACACATAATAATTAAACACTTTTCCTATCTGTCTGTTGAAAGAAAACTCGCTTGTTTTCTTGCGACACGCGGGTCACGCCCCAGAGGCTACGCGAGCAGTTGTCGAGCATCAGCTAATAGTCGACGCCTCCGTCCGCCCTTGTTGTTGCGTTGTTGGGTCCACCCTTCCTTTATCGGGTCCAGGAATGGAGAGCGCACCCGCTACAGCCATACGGACCTGAGCCCAATCGGGACACGGATAGGACTCGGACCACTCGGTGTTAGGGGAGCTCGCCGCGGCAGCGGCGATTCTTCTTCCCCATCCTTGCTCCTCCCTCGTCCCGCGAGCCGTAGCCTCTCTTCGCCGATTCGAGGCTTGGTCGCGCCGCCATTGCTAGATGTCATCAGGTACTTTCTTATGGCGCATGCCGTTGTTTGAATTGGTCTCGACCGAGCTTTGTTCAGTAGGTCTAGGGTTCGATTTAAAACGAGGATTGAGTGTGCTTGCTTTCATTTCACATGGACGGATGCTTCTATATGTAGCACATGGCAGTTTTCCTTGTTCGTGCGTGGGTGGAGTTGGCGCTTGTTCATTTCGCGCGCTTGTTGTCCTCCTCAGTTTCCTAGCGCCGCAGCTCGCGATTCCTCGTTTCTCGCGTGCTGCGATAGCGGCGGCGTGTCGCCCTCAATCCCGGTGCTCCCGGTGGCTCGTGGTTCTCGCGCTAGCCGTGCTTGCTTCTCCCGTGCACGGCACACGACGCTTCCTCCCCCTGCCCGGCTGCCCCCCCACTTCTCCCTCTCGGTCCCGCCTCCCGTGTGCGCCCCCCCCCTGCTGGCTGTTGATCAGCAAGCTAGCTAGCTGTGTGGTTGTGTGTGTGTGTGTGTGTGGGGGGTAGGAGGCTGCTGCAAAAGCTAGCTGTAGGCACCAAGTCATATGCAAAGATGCCCTGGTCGAAACTGCAGCATTATTTTTAAAAATTCTGTTGTCTTGTGTTGACTGATGCTGCTGTTTTCCTATGCTCTTGGATTATTATATATATGTTGATTAGATGAAACAACAATCAAGCGTAGATTATATATACTACGACTCCACTGTAAAAGCAAGCAAGCAAGCATGGGCCAATGCTCAGTTTATGACTGAGAGTGACTGATATTTTCCTTCGCAAATCTGTTGGATGAGGACCCATCATGCTGAAATTTGGCTGGTTAATATTAGTACTACCTTCTTCGTTTTTATTAGGATCTGAGAAAAAATGTGGCTAATCTTGCTTTATCCTAGATGTGGCTAATTTTGCTTTATCATTTTTAGGATGTGGAAACAGAGGGAGGCGAGGTCGCTGCTAGGCTGCTGCAGAGCAATCACCAGGAACAAAGGAATGAGCGTATATCCTAACTCCTTGTCAAATTTGTGATGTTCTAGTTTAAGGAAAAAATTCTAGAAGTACAAATATTACAGCTAAATTGAAACTTCACTAGTGTACTTCTAACGCTGTTGCAAAAGAGTAGCATTTGACATGCTAATGCTACTGCTCTACAATTATTTACCGACCGGCCAATGCCCCAAAGCTATTCAACGGCATTGTTCGGCCAGAATTGCGTAAGCCTCATTATATAGGATCCTGCACCAACTTGCCCTTTGTCTCACCGTCGGCACATGCCGAAGATTAAATTGTAGTTGTAGGCTATTTCCTAGCATCTTCCATTCCTATAGCAACTAGGATCTTTTTTTCTTCTAGAGCGTAGCTTGCAAAGGAACAAGGTGATTGGGTTTGGACCCGAGTGGAGATTGAGTTGTTTGCAATCCAAACAAAGGCCCGTGTAGGCTGTAGAGAGGGCTAACTCGTTCTCTCATGAAAAATCTATTGAAGTGCATCTTGTTTATTTACTTTAGCTTGTTTTAGGTCGTGAGTGCATCTTGTTGGTGTTTGGTTCTTGTTTTTCTACTGAATCTCCACCGTTCACTAGCAAAGATGACTTCGTGTTTTTGGTTCAGTGAAATTTCTCTTTGCTACCAATCTCCACTCGATCACTAGCTCTACAACTTCAGGATTCACTAGCAGTTCAGTTCATTGAAATATCCACCAAAAAAATGCCTTCGATATTCTCTCGCTTTGCTTGGACAATTTTGTAGGTTGTAGTGTGACTTTCATTATTCCGCAATAAGGACTACATTCTTTTATTAAAGCTTGTGTAAATATGTAAAGACTTCAGACTGTTTTTGTAGTTGGAATCAGAGAGCTAACTTTCTGAGATATTTGTGGAGGCATGGAGGCTGCAATTTTCTAGTCGTAGAACTAACTTTCTCGTATAACTAACTTTCCGAGATATATGTAGAACTAACTTTTCGAGATATCTATAGAACTAACTTTTGTGATAATTTGTGCCTTATCTCAGAGAACTACTACATTGCTTATTCTATTTTTCTATTTTTTTTTTAGCATATCATTGTCCCGACTAATTTTTTCACTAGTATTTAGGGAATCCTCACCGCTTGTGAGGAGGGGATCGAGCTTGTGGGTTTGGCTTGCTTCTCCTATGTGGCTTTGTGTTTTAGAGTCCGGATGTACTACTCAAAATGAATGGAGGTGTTGCTTCACCTATTATTGACAATATTTCTATTATCTGTGTTTGCTATGTAGTTGATTGATTGATTGGGTTGGATCCATGAACCAATTTATAGTTTATCGACACCGCTTTTATTTGTCCTTGTAATCGTTCACCGAGTTTAAATGTTCATTAATCTCTTCTAAGCTTCAAGAGCAAGCGTTCTTGGTTTTTCTCGCGCTACTGTTTGTTTGATAATTAGTTTTCAATTGTAGGTATTTGGGTAAATTAGTGGTAAATTGCACATTTTTTAGTAGTAAATTTCACACTTTGAATACTGCAATTAGTGTGCGAAAACTTGTGCAATATCTAGTCTTTATGTATAACTTTATCGCTATTTTGTTTTCCTCTCAGCACAATTAGTGTGTACCAGAAATGTATTATAAATGTCAATACTATGCTTTGGTTTGGTAACCAGATTGTATGCTTTAGAAATTAACCGGGAGTTAGATTGTCTACACCGAATGTTCTCTAATTATCTTGTTGTAGCTAATGTGCACCTTCGCTTCATTCAGTTACCTGAACAAGGTTCAATGCTTCATTCACCTATATCAATCACCTCATTCGTCATGGCTTGTATCTAGTCTATTGTAGCTAAAATTGCAGGTTTCATTACCGCATTTTCTGTAGGTGTAATGTGTAATTTTTGGTGGCTGAGAATTAAAACCTATTTCTTTTTTTGGATTAGGGATGATAGAGAAATGGTATTAGAGTATATTGCCGTAGGTTACAGGGGATGGTGTTAGAGTAGAGCAATGGACTGAGGAGGAATCGACTTCATCATAGCAGGTGAGGAGTTTTGCTTGTGGTCTATGCCCGAGGCTCGAGGGCTTGCACCCTTTGACCCTCCTACCTAGTAGTTAGAGTGTCTAGCTCTTTAGTGCTCGCCTTGTGTGGTTTTGTCACAAGCACAATTGTAATCTTTTAAACTCTTTGGGGTGTTTGTTCAAATGTGTCGTGGTTGAATATGTGTCTACTTCACTTTTAGCTTACTATTAAAAAACCAAAATAATAGTGTTATAAAAGGAGATGAAACTGGAAAAATACGGTTTGTCCTCTCTGTTGGGTAGCCTTGCTTTGTTTTAAACAATGTTCAGGTATTTATAGGGCTTGTCTTACTAGTAGTTATTCTTTGGTTCTAACTAGCCTTGCTTTGTTTTAAACTGGAGCAACTTCTTTTCCTTTTCGCTAAATACAAAGTATGTGGGACTATTCATGGGCATTTTTGTTGTACTGATCTTCCTCTTCCTTGGTTCTATTGAGAGTGTCAGTACCAAGAATCAGCCATGTGACTACAACAAAGGGTAACATGTGCAGTCCTTGTCAGTGCTATCTTCAGCACCATTGCCTTTGTGCTTGGTGCAAAGGGCATGGCATGGCTGCAAGGATGGGTGGTTATTCAAGGTGACATAATAACTTGATCTGTATCATTTGCCTTGTTAAGTTAGTTCACTATAGAAATGTGCTTGGCTATATAGAAATATGCACGGCTGCAATGAAACTTGCTTTTCTGTACAATGTGCTTGGCTACTACAATCAGTTTTGTGACTGTAAGTAATTATTGAATCTATGTGCAGCTTTGTGACTGTAAACCATAGTGTATTTTGTGAAAACTTAACTATAGTATATTTAGTGAGGGTACTAGCTTCACTATAATACATTTAGTGAGGTTACTTGTTTTGCAAAACATAAGTCTTATAAGTTTCAACTCAAAACTAAGTTAACAAATTCTAATCTTGAATTATGCAGTTTGGGGAAATAGTAAACTAAAACTTCAAATAGTCTTGCATAATTGTAGTATGCTATAATGTAAGTTGCAAGTGTCGGCCATTGTAATTTCAGTTCTTGAGCATATGATATATGCTGTTGTTCAACAAAAGTTGTAGGGCAGTAGTCCTGCTTCCGCCAGCTTATAGTCCACAAGTGTTGTTGAAGTATCCTCGCCATTACAAATGAACAAAACATATACCAGTAGTTGCAATTAGGGATAGTCTAAATTTGCACATTTTTTGTTATATCTCAATGTGCAATAACTAGAATTTTAATTTACCTCATGAGTATAATTGGGGTTCACAATATTTGAATCGAAATTGTAGTAACTTCGAGGATTGAGTTCAAAATCTCTTGCCAAAGCAATCGCATATAAAAAGTTACATTGATTACCAAAGACCTAACTAGTTTCTTTGAACATTCAATGGCAATAACATATAATTTGTCAAATGGAAACTAGTTTCATTTTTTCAAACCCGGTCACAATCTATGGTAGCTGTTAACTTCGCACAATTGAGTAAGTTTGATGGCATTATCATCACCTCCAAGACCAATCTGCATTAAAAAAATCTGGTTCTTCCATTTCATGAACTCCTTCGATGTGGACCTCGCAAAAAAGAAAAATTGTTAACTCAGAACCTTGTTTATGTCCGATGTTTTCTCCCTATATTGTCCCTTGTAATAAAAATAAATTGTTTAAAAACAAGCAGGGACCCCGCGATACAAGACAACAAAGTACAAAATGATATTGTCAACTCAGAAACCTTGTTTAAGGGACCTGCGATACAAGACAACAAAGTACAAAATGACATTGTCAACTCAGAACCTTGTTTATGTTTGATGTTTTGTCCCCTGTGTATTGTCCCTTGTAATTAAAACAAATTGTTTAAAAACAAACAACAGACCCCTGCGATACAAGACCACATAGTACAAAATGACATTGCTTGATTCCCTATAAAACCTTTATGCCGAAGGCGCCTTTTGAAAAGTAACACTTTCGCTTCGAGGCCGAAAGTGGGCCGTTAGGCCCCTCGAGGCCGAGACGACGCCAAGTCGCCACAGAACCTCCGAATTATGTTTGGATTGTCCATTGTCTTGTACTTTTATATTGTATTTTTTGTTGATTGTGTTGTATAGTCCCTTGTCATGCCCCTTGTATCTACCCACTGTCTTTATCTTGTATTTTGTCCTTTGTGCTAGTAACTATTGTTGATTGTACAATGCTACATTTTCTTATGTGTTGAACTTTTTTGATGAGACTGAATGGCTCTCTTTTTTTTTTTTTTTTTTTTTGCTATGTGCTGAACTGTACTACTGCATGAGGTCAGTTCTGTCTTTGCCGGTGGTGGAACTGTTGTTTTGCTGAATTCCACAAACAGAAGGCCAAGGAAGGTTGTATTGTATTGTATTGTATTGTTTCTTGTATTGTCCCTTATCCTTGTCTTTATCTTGTCTCTTGTTTGCTTTGTTAAAATTGTTAAAATCTTTATCTTGTCCTTTGTGCTAGGTCACCACCCTCTTATTTGTGCTAGGACATGCTAGACATGGATGGCATTAAGCTTGTGGGTCTTGAAATGGACCTTGTGACTAGTAAGTCCCAATCATTACTTACTCATAGGAGCCTTTTCCTTGTCATTCTTTTATCTTGTCCCTTATTTTTGTCCTTGTCTCTTGTCCGCTGTGGTAAAATTGTTCTACTATGTTAAAATCTTATGCTTTGCTATCATGAGATCGTATTTAATCAACTCTCAATTTGTAAAAAAAAAAACCCAAAGTGAAACCCGCCAGGACCTTGGATCTGTCCACCAAGAGCTTCCAATGTAGAAGTCACATTGTCTTAATTGTTGTTAGCCTTACTTTGTTTCACCTCTAGGAGACATCATATTACCTTCATTGTTGTCGTTATATGCTAGTAGCTCGAAACAATCTGATGCTATTGCATTTTAATCTTCCTTTCTCGTGAAATTTAAAATCCAATGATCGCTCAAATGGAGTGGTAGAGTTATTAGCCACGCTATTGTATATAAATAGGTAATGTATATTGTTTAGTAGAGTTATTAGAGTCCCCTCCCCCATATACCAAAACTTCAATCTCACCAGGCCATGTCATTGCTTCCTTGTGGCCTTTGGTTTGCCATGTGTGGTCTCTGGTGCCTTTTTGTTTCTCCAAGAGAAGCCGAGCAACAGAGTTGGATAGCTAGGGTTCTTCTCCTTATCACGCCCCACTCGGCCGCCTCTTGTGCCTCGGCCAGGCGACGTTGTGACACCTGGTTGGGACAGGTCTCGGCCCGGCATTGTTCTTGGCCACCCATTTCCGTTGCCAAAGATCATTTTGATGTTGGTTTCAGAAGTTTTCTCGTGCACCTAGGATTTTTAGGAAGTCTCTTTTTAGTCGTTGCTTGCCCCCTTTCAGCGGTCATTTTCAAGAAGAGAGATTGTATTTACATGCAAAGGTAATGCTACTATTCAAGAAAAAAAAATACTAATCACGGTCCTTTGCATCCTCGGTCGTGTTATTCGATGCTTCTCATGCCAATCCATGGTGACTCAAATCCACGTAAGAGCTACAAGATGGCTAAGCCGTTGGAGGTAATTTCCATGCCACCAAAGTTTTCCCCGAATCTGTTTTACTTTACTAGAATATATCGACTATCGACGAAATTGCCGTGACCGAAAGCACTCAAGATGATAAAGATGATGATAGATTGGACAGATGACAAGTAGGACTAACTTGTGTTTTCACCAAGTTCCACGCAGGTCTGTTTGAGTTTCAGTTTTTAGGTCATTTTGAGTGTGTATGTGTGTTTCAGCAAATTTAAATTACAGAGGAACTATTGATTACTGGATTTGTTTCTAATTTTCATGCATGCGTCCCCGGCAGTACGAGGTTCTGTATGGATCTCACTCATATGTGCAATGCAACCGAATGGTAATTCCTTAGTTATCACTTGTTATCACCGCTCTAGCTTCGAGTTCTCGTTGATTTGGTGGAGTAATTTGCCGCTTAAATTGTTCTTGTGGATTTTAGGTAGAGGCATCGACCAACCCGTGTGGCTGAGAAGCACATGCAACTTTACAATCTCCCATGGAAGAAATTATGCATTTCAACCAATATGTGTGCTTGATTGATGCTGATTTGTCGGGCGGGGCTAAGCCGCACAACGATGAGGTTTATGCCCATCTCACTCGCTACCTAAATCTAAGGTGAGTGATGTTTTTAGCTTGCACACTCTTGCTCCATCTCGAATCTTGATCCGAGAAGTGTCTAAACCAACACCATTTGTACATCCGGCCCGATGTAGCAACCGAGGAGGAGAATGGCTCCGGTGAGGAGATGCCCGCTGCACCTCCTCGCCCACTTGCAAGGCCATGTGTGCACTCCATCCGCAAGACATTGGACAATTGAGACCAGCACACATGGTGGTTTCTCGGTCTTTAGCGTCGCCATGCGGATGAATGCTTTCCACCGCCGCTTATTTTTGCTAGATCCTTGACTTGGTGTTGCCGGTACATGTCGTTCGCTGAAATTGTTTTTGAGATGTGCTGTTGTCTTGTCATGAACAAGCCACCCAACAAACACAACCGTCTCGTACATGGCAAGCACACCCCTTGGATGAGGCACTCACCGAGGCCATCGATGAGTGCTTTTTGATAGTCTCTTGTGTTTTGTGACAAATCCACACCCAAAATATGTGTTCATTTTTTTTTTTTGTATTATGAGTTATATATGATTCTTGTATTATGGTCTCCAGCAAGTACAGAGGACAAATTGTGTATCATGTGTGTGTTGTCTCGTGGTCTCCGGACAAATTGTGTATTCTACAGGACAAATTGTGTAGTACCGAGGACAAATTGTGTGTGTGTATAGTACGAGGGACAAATTCATGTCCAACAAGTACAAATTGTGTTGTCTAAATTGTGTAGTATTTGATTGCAATTTGTAATACTCTAAATTGCAAATATAGTTAACTCGCAATTTTAGTGATGAGTATATGAAATTTTGAAGATGAAGACCCTATACTTGAATTTGTCTTGAAGATGGCCCCGATCTCCAAAGAAAGACAACATAGGACAAGGAAGGACGAAAGAAGAAAGCAACTGAAGGGCACATACCTTTCCAGTGTGCTTGATCCACTTTTCCCTTCTTCTTGTTGATCTTATTGTGTTTTTCTCGAATTTTTGCCCTTTTCTCCACTCTCAATCTCTTCTAGGTCCATGTTTGATCGGGGAGGGGGGAGTTTTTCTTCCCTGGAGGGTGCAAAGGCAAAGCTGTAATTACTGTGTATTCATTTAATTTGTCCGATGGGTGCATCGTGGCTCAAATGAGCACAGACTTGTGGTTAACGGGTTTTGGATCTTCAACCGTTACTATTACTTTCGGGCCGTTAACCCTCTTGCTATCTAACTTTATTTCTTTGTTACTCGGACCCGTTAACCATTTTGCTAGGTAAGTGTACATGAAGTGCATCCCACCCTTTGATGAAGATCTAAGGGTCTAATATGTTGCAAGAAATGTTGGTTCCTTTTCTTGTGAAAGAGATATAGCAACTCCCATAATTAAATATTGCGAATGTTAGGAAGTGAGGAGTTAGATAAAAAGAGACAAACAGATCTAACAGGCACAATGAGTTCAGTTTTTTTTCTACTGTTTGTAAAACACACCACTTAATCATTCTAATATGTAGAATATGTCTATAAGATATATGCGAATGTTTGCTGGTAATAAGGAATTATTCCAATGTCAAGATGATGTTTTTAAACTATAAACCATGACACAAGAAAGAAGTATTTTAGGGATTACTGTCTTTACTTCACATACACAATATAGTATTGCAGGACACATGCTACATAGAATTTAGCTGATTTAATTGCAATAATGTTAGTAGTAAGAATTATTACCTCGTTATGTCTTCGGCTAAAATCAAATATCATACTAGGATGGTAATCCTCCATAAGAAGTTCAACAATTTTCATAACCCTATTATGTAATTATAGGAGACCACCATTAGTTATACTGTATTAGCTTAGGAAACTGGAAACATAACAAAAACACTTGCCCATCCCCATAGTAAAGAAGACATTACGATGTTAACAATTAGAGTATAATGAAGTGCCTGATCAAGCTTGTTTGTTTAGTTTCCTAGCTTTGTCTGAAATTTTGAAACGTGAGCAAGGATTTCCCTGATTTGAGGAAATACCTCGGTTCCAATCCTGACTCGAAGAAGTGTGTATGGTTTGGTTAGCATGGTCCTTTCTGCTGAGAACTCTATGTCATGACCATCATCAAGTATCCAAGTGCTTATAATGGAGCAATTGGAAAACCAAAGCATGCCTGTAATCTGAAAATTATCTGACTAGATAGATCAACATACCTAGCCATTTTAAATAGGCAAAATTTGCCACAGGACACCGAAAGTGGCGGCGCTTTTTGCCCCGCGAGGACACCGAAAGTGGACTCCTTTGCTGAAACACATTTCGTTCGTTGCAAATTTGCCGAACACATTTCCACGCCCGGTGGAGAGAAACGCCGGGCGAAGACCGTTTTGCCCCCCCTCGTTTGGAGAACTCGGCGAGCCAAGCCGGAGCCATTCCCCAATCATTCAATTCCCGTCGCCCTCGTATCCGCGCCGGCGACGCCGTCGATTCCGCCGACCGCCGCCGCCCACGCCGATTCCGCCGCCACCGCCGTCGAATCCCGCCGCCATCCCTCGAATCTCGCCGTCGTCGCCTTTAAGAACATTTTGCCTCACCGCGTGGTCGTGAAGGCCAACCCGGATCCGCATCGGCCCGGCGGGGACCTCGCGGGCCATGCCCACGGCCAGGTAGGGCCCGCGGTGAAACTACCGCCGGCGGGGAAAGCAAGCCCCCGCGACCGGGCGGGGCTCGCGCTACGCCCACGCCCGCCCGTCCCCCGCCCATCTCCGTGTCCGCGGCCGGCGAGGTGTAGGCCCTCGAGGTGTTGAGCGCTGCACGGCGGACCTGCACGCGACGTCTCGCGCCCGGACCGCGACACCCATGTGCCCGCGAAGCTCCCTACGTTGTGCCGGCGAGCCCGCGCCAAATCGCCGCGCGCGAGCCTGCCTGCCGCTCCATCGCCGCGTGCCATCCGCTCCAAGCGCCCGTCGTGTCCCGACCGCGCTCTCCAGCGCCTCCTTCGCTAGCGGCGATGCTTCGCTCGTCGCGGTCCGTGAGCCGGTCGGGTTGGGTCCAGCCCCAATCGATCGAGGGGCAAAACGGTCAGCCGCCGGTGTTCTCTCTCGAGTCCAGCGGGAAATGTGTTCGCAAATTTGCAAACGAACGAATATGTGTTTCAGCAAAGGAGTCCACTTTCGTGTCCTGTGCAAAAGCGACTTTGAGTGTCCTGTGGCAAATTTTGCCTTTTTAAATATGGTGGTAGTCATTAATGGCAGGTCATGCAAATTGTTATTTAGGGTAGTTAATTCAATTAGTGTTTCAACTAAATGCATATTGATATTAAATATACCGAGGTAACATGCAATGGGTAAAAATACGGGTACATTTAGTATAATAATTGATTCATTTATCACCACTAGATAGAGACAACATATTATATCTATTGTATTAAAGAAACGAACAAAATAAAAAAACAAGTATTTCAATATTATCAGTAATTTAATAAAGAGAAACTTCACATACCTAGGGAAGCTTATCATAAAAGGCTTCAGGTAGAGGTATTAAACGGTAACTATTACTAGTGTATTTATGATTCTAACCATGTGAGAGCACGGGTTGACACACTAGTATAATCTAATCCATAAATGGAGATGACCAAACTGCATCTGATCCCAACATGTCCATGTCACAAGGGATACCTTAGCAAATTTGCCGATGTATGTTTAATGAGTTGTATGCGCATGAATCATCCATTGTGATATATACTACTTCCTCCCTCCCAAATTTTAAGTCATTTAACTTTTTTTTATATCAAATTTGACCATTTGTCTGATTCAAAAATTTGTACAAAATATCATTTCTTTTATCATGGCTTGCTTTATTAATATAAGTTTTTCAAAAATAATTTAATTTTGACTATGTTTACATAAATTTTTTAATAGAGATGGAGGAAGTAGAAAAAGAGCCATCGGTAGAAAGAAGTGCACGACCATCCCTTTTACAGGAAGATTGCTCGCCTGTGCATACCCATAGACCCGTATCTGCTCTGAATAGGAGGTTGTAATATGGGAACGCAGAACAAAGGTGCACGGGATGGGAGAAGGTGAATTCGGTGCATAGGGTCACGTGTCCCTAGAATTGATTGAGGAACAATTAATAATAATTATTATTACCTGTAGGTCCTAACATCCCACAAGACAATCTGATGCACCTTAGATCTGAATCTCTCCATGATGCCAGCCAGTATTGGAAGCGTTCCGAGCGAAGTGTGTGAACGTGTTTCTTTGTCTGCATATCCCATATCTAGTTCGACAAATAGTGCATGTGAGCATCACTATTCACTATACATGAGAGGCTGGAAATTGCCTCCCTCTGCATGTGACATAATTAATGTTAAAGACTACTCTCTACGGAAAAGCATATGCTACACATATTTAGTATACCTTTAATACTTGGGAATAGATGGTATTACGATCAAGAGAAATAGAAGCCAGGAAGTCACAATGACTATCAGTGTACAAAGTAGGAATCTCCCCCCTCAAATGTGGCGATGGTATCCGGAGAATGAATATCCCAGACCTACAATGTTCATGTAGAAAAGATGCATGTTACAGTAAAATGTGTATAACGGATCGCCATAAGAAAACAAAATTCGTTGGTTGGTTGATGATCATCGTCACCAACCGGTAATCACCGTCGACCAACACTTGATTTATATATAAAAAAAAGGAGCCAAACAAACCTTTACTACGCTCTCACGGGTGCTACTAACAAAAATGTTAGCAGCGAAAATGCTAGCATCCCTTGGGCCAACCCTTAGACAATAAACAGGATTGTGCGTGTGGATTACTCTAGTGCATGTCCAGCCCTGACTCCAGTCCCAGAGCTTGATTGATTTGTCATCCCAAGACGCTGTCAGCAGCAATGTATGTTTCGACAGAACAGCCATGTCATTGACTTTGCCATCGTGAGCTTTGAATTCCTTGACTTGTCGTTTTCAGCATGGAAGATAGTGTAGGCATAGACAACCTTTTTAGCACGGAAGCTAGTGTAGGCATAGACATGGACACACCCTATACCATCCCCAACTGCGAACCACTGCTCTCCAGCGATAAATTTGATCGATATACCATAAAAGTACTTCTTGTATTCTTTTAAATATTTGACTTTGAACTTCGTGATGGTTTCCTGCTTAGTATTAAAAATGCCAAAAGTTCATCAAGAATTCAAGATTTAACTCAAATACCTTAATAATGACCCATTACAAACGTCTTGATATAACCTAGCAAGGGTATGATGGAGGTCTAGTACTAGCATCCATACCTTTGTCTCGTAGTTCCAAATGGAAACATGACATGAATAATAGGCCAGCAACAACCTGTGGTGTACGTGCACACCCAATTAATTAGAGTCCATCTGTCTAAATCAAATCAAGTACTAGAATGGAAATGAGAGTTGTCCAGTGAGACCATTTATCTATATATTTACCATGGTTTGGTTGGGTGCACATCCATGCATATCATACTACTATGCTCCTCGTCCGCTGTTGCATGTATTAACTGATAGAACCAAATAGCAACCGACCCCCGTATTAGACCAACTGCACGTCACCACACTAGTACCAACGACTTGTATATATAATAGCACATGTACGTACATATTTATGCAGTTCGAATATATAATTTAATTATATGGCCCATCAACTCGACTTACCCGTACTTTCTGCCATTTTGCTGGGTCCCTGGTCACAGCAGCCCTCACCGTTACTAGATGCACCTGTAGATATAAGCATAGTCTCGTTAAAGGAATAGGATCCTGATGGAAATGATGATGATAATACTCCTTCTGGTCATAAAACCCAGGACATATATCAAAAGATTTGATAAAAATATTAATAATTAAAAGACATCAACAATTTTGAATTTTAATTGAACTATTGAATTTTCAAAAATAATATATGGAATCGGCATGAGACAATCAGTTTACAACTATATTGAATACCCTTGAGATTATGGATAGAAAATTGATCATAGGTCTCTTCACCTTGTAAACCTTTTTTAGTAACTTATATAACATATATTGACCGACAGGGACCTCCAGTCCCTCCTAATAACTAAAAGAAATTAACACTTAATGACTAATCCTTCTATTTTGAGATATAAGGTATTCAAGCATAGGCTATATGTGCCATGAGTAAACTTACATGTGCTGCCGATGAAGTGCAGAAGTCAGTTTCATTAAAACCATATGTATTGTCCATGTCAACAAGCATGTCAATTATATGTTGTGTAATCGGTCTCTTCTTTGGATTAAGATCAATGCACTTTATGCCCATCTCAACACATGCTTTTACATGTTCCAACCGTGGGTCTCCTGGTATGTTTCCAAACCTAGTACTCCAATTCGTAAGTACCTAAGAACGGCAACAGCCATAAGGTAGGATTCATTAAAGAAAATGGAAAACTAATGTTCTTGTTATGAAACTCGTTAACATCAGAAAAAAGTTTGACTAGGCAAATATCAACTTACGATATAAGTATATTTATAACTCCACACTAGATGCATGAGAGTTCGTCTAAGTGCTGTAATAGGTTTAGCGCTTTTGTTTCATTTTTGTACCTGGTTACCCTGTAGAATTATGTATCACATTGCCTTCTTAAAAGCAGAGATAAAATCTTTTTTTTTTAAAAAGAAGAGTTCAATTTCAACATTCGGTCAAATTAATAACGAGGAAATGACCTACCCACAAATAGCCATTCTATGTTGTTTTTCTGTTTATGTTTTTTGTATATCTACTTGCCTTATAATTGTTAACTATTGCTATAGGTCACTTAAGACAATGTTCATAAAAAGCACAGCCTGATCTAAATGTTTGGAGAAATGTATGGTGTAAAATTGTCAATCGAGAGTTTTTTGCACCAGTAGATCAATATCTACTTCCTAGCATCTGTCATGTATCAAAAGGGCATCGCGCCGAAAAAGGGCCCAACAAGGGGGCAGCCCAAAAGCGCCGCCCTAGGGCCCAAGGCCCAAGCCTTGGCGCCTGCTGGCCGGCCGCCGCCGTCGTCCACCGTGAACACGCCACGTCATTTACTTATATCGTTAAGTAATAGATATTTAGGGAATAAATATTTAGGGAAAGAAATAAGGTTGCTTGTAAAAGAGGTATCCAATCTATAAGAAAACCTCCTAGATATTTCTTAGCGGGCAAGTCTCTCCCCGGACTATAAATACAAGGGGCATGTAATCGGTTGGATCTTAATCGAAAAAATTAAAGGGGTAACTCCCAACAACTTCAGCTCTCCAACTTTGGATCTCTCTCTCTCTCTCTAAGCGCCGTCGCCGCCGCCGCCACGCCGCACGCCGCTGCGTCCTCCCACGTCGCCGCCAGCGCGTCGGCGCCAGCGCCGCCGCCGCCCTCGCCGTTAAAATCGCCCCAACGCCGTCTTCTCCAACAGCCCCGGCAACCCCGATTGCCGCCAAGGCCGCCAACCCCGATTGCCGCCCGCGCCAGCAACCCCGATTGCGGCCGCGTCCAGCAACCCCGATTGTCGCCAAAATCAGCGCCGCCGTCATCAAGTTCGCCGCCCGGCGTGCGAGAGATCGCCGAATCCAACCGATCTCGACAAAGATCGTTCACTCAAGTTCAAGTTTATAGTACATGCACACAACCAGCTAAAACTACTATACATAAAACATTTTTACACAGCAAAAAATTGATTTCTAGAGCACTAGAGAGAGAGATATAGAGAGAAGAGAGATATGGATGGGAGAGTGGGGGAGAAGAAGAAAAGGTTCATGACAGATAGCAGGACCCATGTGGAAAGTTGTTGTGGGTAAGGATGGAGACGGTCGAACACGGTATTACAATATAGAAAACGAAAACGGTCGGTTCATGATATTTCTACATTTTAGCAATTATATAGTGCAAAAATGGTTGAAAATGGTTGTGAAACCAATCGAAACTGACAAATTTTTATGTTTGACGAAATTCGGAAAAGGTATCATAATATAGAAAAACGGTATCATAATATAAAAACAAAACGGTCAGCTCGAAATATTTTCGTTCCGGTTTGATCCTTAGTTTGTGGGTGCCACTCCCGTGATTCCAATTGCATGAGCGTGTACCCGCTACCCGTAAATGATTTCAGTCGTCATTTTTAGGGATGATTACCACGAGGCTCATATACTCTCTTTCTAGGGCGGTCTGTAGTATGGTTAGGCTAATGTCTATTTCTAGCCATAGCCGGTATTATGGCAATTCTAATAGAATACGGCCATTTCTAGATGCAGTTATGATTACTAACCGTATCTAAAGAAAATATATTTCTAGGACCCTGACCATTTCTAGATGCCGGTATGCTTGGACCCTCTTCTTCTATTACAAGGTGCGGTTCACTTTCACAATCATATATATATATATATATATATATATATAAAAAACAGAGACGCCTCTGAAAAATTGTAATAGTGTAATATGTCAGGATGCATGGTCCATTGTCAGGACAGACAATTCTTACATTATCAATGTCGTCAGGATACCCCCCTACGTCCTGTCAACATCTCTATGATTATAGTGCCAAGACTATATATGTCTGATTTAAATGTAATTGTAATTACTTCGTTATAAAATTCTGGTGCCATGTATCCCCTGCATAAAAACTATGTAGTATGAGCAACTTAGAGTGAACCGAATGAAACATATAAAAATAAAATGTGCTTTTTCAGAGATAGATCCGGCTAGCTTACAGTGTTCCATACACCTTTGATGTTGCAGCCCGGGTTTGCTTTTCATCGAAGCACCTTGAGATGCCAAAATCAGCAATTTTGGGCACTATGTAATCATCCAACAATATATTTGCAGGTTTAAGATCTAAATGAACAATATTATTTTCGTGAAGACAATGTAGACCCTCACAAATTCCCTTGATTATATTATAGACTGTTCTCCAATCAAGTCCTTGGGTCGCATCTGTAAAGTGGAGGACCAATTTATTTGTTTTTGTTTTTTTCGAGGGTGGTAGTAGCATACTTGAAGTCACTATAATAAAAAAAATGCTACGACTTATCACAGGGTTTATATTTTTCCACATACTCCGTCCATAAATAAATTAACTTCTACAATTATCCTAAGTATTCAAACTCGCTTAATGGTATAGTTATTTGGGGTCGTAGATATTTGTAGACTTCTCGATGACTCTATACGTTCATTTATTTTAGAAGTCAATTTATTGTAGTACACCAAATTGGTATAGTTTAATGCACCAAATTGGTATAGTTTAATACACCATTAAATATACATTAGAAGTTGACTTATTTTAGAACAGATGGAGCATATAAGATGGGATGACGTACCCTTAATGTACTTATCAAGACTCCCTTTTGGCATAAACTCAAAGCAGAGTAACCTTTGTCGTTCCTCTGCCATGACATTCTTCTCCGCAAACTTGCAAACCTTCCCTTGTGTATCAGCGCAGTAGCCGAGGAATCGTACTATATTTTTATGTTTCACCCTCATCAGACTATCAACCTCTTGGTTGAATTTCTTCTCATCGACCTCAAACGCTTGTGACAGCTTTTTCACAGCCACTGTTCCTTTCTGAAGTAATCCCTGAGGTGAGTTGCCTTGTGAGCACGAACTTGAGCCTTTTGTGGACAGTATATATGAGTTGGGCATAGAGTCCTTGTAAACAATTGCAAACCCACCAGTGCCAATTTTCCGACCATCAGAGAAATTATCTGTGATGACTTTGAGAAATGACAGTGGCAGCTGTGTCGGCTCTAAGTTTGCATCATGTAGCATTCGCTCCACGAGACCATGCATATTAGCTTCACAATCCATTTGTCGTCATGTATATGTAGCCTTCGATCAAAAAAGGATCCAAATTAATCATAGGTTGATTGATCATGGGCTATAATAGTTTTGTGCAAAGTTTACGAATTTTGGAGGTTGTTTCTTAAAGTTTTGCCTTTTTTTTCTCCAATAAAAATGTCGTTGGGGTGAAGTCAACCAAAACAGGCTTTAGCCGGATTCAAAATCTATTTCCTTGACTTGGCCGAGTTGATACTAGCTAAGCCAGGTTTGATCACGTACTAACCTCAAAGAATATGGAGGCCCGGACGCAGGTTGGGAAGCCGCTCCCGTCCTTCAGGCTTCAGGTCTGAAGACGATCGAGAACGGCCGCGGTTATTCCTGAATTCAAATACGGACAGGACAGCTTTCGGAATTCAGAAATTGATGTATACTGTCCATGCAAGCACGAATCATGAGCACGCAGGTTACTTAGGTGCAAAAGGCCGGCAGAATCGATCACTAACCTGTCCACTGTCCGCGAAGGAGGTGAAGGCTTGCACGCAGGTTTCGAACGAAGCTGCTCCCTTCCCTTGCCTTGGTTGTCGTTGTCGCCGAGGGGCGGAGCTATCATAGCTGAAAACCCCAACGTCGATTGGCATATTGGCTAGCTGGAGATATATGAATTTACATGTCGAACAAACAATGGAACTATACTGTTGGCCGCTTCTGAACATGGGAGAGGTGAGAATGGACCTATTCAGACAAAGCTTCAGTATTAATAAAATCTGGAAATTTCCAAGTGATATACAACAGAAAATAATCCTTCTCACGTACGTGGTGCTGGTGGTCTACGTGTGTCGTGTAATAAGACTAGTGCAGGAGAATGAAGGGAAAGTGCCCAAGAGGTTGTTAATGACGTAAATTACCATGTGATGACATGGAATCAAGCCCACCAGCAATTCAACTAATAAGGCCAAACAAACTGTAAAACCGAAGTAGAGAGAGAGCCTCCAGAAGATTCTTAACAAATTAATTGTGATGTGGCATTCTTATAACAACACTAGATTGTTGCATACTTGTTCGGACATCGAATATACAACTGGTATATGTGGATACTGTGGAATTAATCGGTCAGGCCGGAAGCAGGGTGGTCCCTGGGGAGTACAGCCAGGGCGACGGCACAGGGCCTCCAAACATCATAGGCCTCTAATTTTCTACTAATACCATTAAGTCCATAAGCAATTTAGCTAAGCAGATATGTTTCACCCACTAGCAAGCCTAATAAAAAAATGACTTTCCACCCGACCACACAACGTCGTTTTGTCTCCCCAATTCGTACAATCCCAAACATGTTCGTTTCCTATGGACCGTGTATCGCAAGCGACAGCAACAGTGAGGCCCTGATGGCTGAAGGTAATACTAATCATTTATATTCATTTTTCAATTCATCCAAAGTGAATGGTGTTCGAAGATTGAAGCCATGTTTTGTGGCATTGGAAGATTGAAGCCATGTCTTATGCAAGTTGGTATAGAAAATTTGAATCGTTTTGGCAGAAGTGTAAGAAAAAACAAAGAATAGAGAATTTAATCCAATCTCAGAAAAGGAGCTATGGATAGGCGCAATGGCAAAGGCCATTGGTTTTTTTTTTTTTTGGGGCTCTCACCCGGGGTTCAAATCCCGGGTGCGACACTTTTATCCCGGAAATTTTTAGGATTTTTTTCGGCACTATGCATTAAGTGGTAGGCGGCGTCCCCGTCGGCAAATGGCGGGCTGTGGTGACCGTGAACTTCGGGATTTGCGGCTCAGTTCTTCGAAGGTGGTTATAGGGGTAGGGTGAGCGTGCGTGTGTGTTGAGCGTCTGCGTTGTACTATGTAATCTCAAAAAAGTAATGCCGATAATTATCCTATTTTTTCTAGGATAGTAGACCTCATTATTTTATTTGGAACAGGGTCTCTGATGTCGTCGGGACGGCCCTGCCGGAAGAACTCGAGCCGCGGCTCGCCACCAATGCCGGCAGTGACCAAGACAAGTTACCATCCAGAGCGATCCCCATATGCAACTGGGCCAAAGTTCCTACTTAGGCCAGTTGCGAGTTGGGCTTCCTAGTACGCTTCGCCTTTGGGCTTCCAGCCGTTTGTAGACTTGGTGCTACCATTCTTTTGGGGAACAGTGGGCCTATACATCTGCTCACGTCGGCCGTGGGCTGTGGGCCATGTGACAAGCTGGGTCTGGTGAGTGTTTCTAAAAAAAAAAAAAAAAACTGGGTCTAGTGAGTGTTTCTAAAAAAAAAAAAAAACTGGGTCCATTGAAAAGTTATTTATGGGCTCTATAGATATGGTCTTTCGTGGTTGCGTTGTATCTCTGAGATTTTTTTTTTTTTTTTTTTTTTTTTTTTTATTTGACCGCTAAGTCTTCTAATCGCATCACCAGAAGATAGCCTAAACTACGATAATTGAACAGCCCAAGTAAAAGCAGAAGGAACCACCACAAGAAGGCAACAAGAAAGAAGTATTTTACCAGAACTGAATCACCGATTTGGTTATGAACAATTCAACGCTGAACTGAACATACGTTGCAACAAAAAAACATATGTATCCACCAACACCAAGAAAGACTAGTTAACTTCAACCCTCTCTAAATTACCCTACACTCTTTTCTTTCATGATCAGGTCTTTTTACCCTTTTTTAACCTCACACTTTTTTACCTTTGTATCCCTCCATTTATTATTACAATTCACCACCTCCTTTGCAGTATGCACACACATGACAAGCTGGCCTACCTCGCCGGCCGGCCTCTACCGGAGCAGAGCAAGCAGAGCAAAAGCAGAGCACGTGAAGCAAGGTCCTCGACCTCGCTAGACCTCGACGCGGCCGTACGTGGCGGTCTGCAACCTGAGCTTGTCCTCGACCTCGCTACCCACTGCCGGTGCCGGCGCCGACGGGACGCCGATAAAGTAAGCCGGACAGCTAATTGGGCGAGCTCACGGTCTCACGCACGCACCGCGTCACGTCACGGCATGGAGTTGGAGTTGGATCCGGCCTGCCTTCGTAAGTCTTCTTGGCTTTTCCTGCACAAAGCCATTCCTGACATGTATATATTTTTTTTTCACCAGCCATGGCTCCAAATGAAAAAATGGACAGGTTGACTTGGCGGGCCAGCACGGCAGCCCAACACAGCTAAATTTAATAGGCAGCACAGTTTGTAAAAGCATGGCTGGGATCCCCTAGAAATTAGGGTGCCGCCTCGGTAACCGGTTGGTTACCGTTAAGGTCTTGTGTACTTGTTTCACTTTTATTCTGCTTAATGAAAAACGCGTAACGGCGTGGTCTTAAAAAAAAAATAAAAGCATGGAAGGCCTACGGATGAGCCCAGAGCCCACAGCCCAAAGGAGAAGGCCAAAAGTCGCGAGTCGGTGTCGGTGGGCTGCTGCGAAAACATTCGACCATTCTTCTCACCTTCCAAACTTCCACAGGGTTCTCGCCGCCGTTCCGTAATCACAACGGTCGCTCGGTCTTGGCGAGGATGGGTGGGCGGCCGGCGCCGCCGCTACTCTCCTTTGATTCGGTGCTGCTACGGAATACCCCTACCTGTATTTTTACGAGGTAACGAAATCCCAAATCCTATATATCTCAAAATTATTGTTTGTTCCCCAATCTACAATTATGAGATTTCCAGCTCATGCTTTTTATCTTTTTTCAGTTTCACCTAGGCGGGCAAAAGTGCACATCACAGTAAATAAAAAATGCCCACCTGTGTTAATCGTGGGCATTAACCGAGGCGGGTAGAAGTTGCGTCCGCCTCGGTTAAGTTTATGGGAGTGTCACGCAGAATCAATTGTGTAGTAGTGATATATGAAACTTAATTACACAAGACCAGCTTAATGCTCACTTGAAAGAGAACGCCATTCCATTATTCCTTACAATATACTTGGCCATCGAAATAAAAGGGCATTTAAAGATTGTTAGCATGTTACAATACACAACAGTCCTCAATTTCATTATTGGAACCTCAATATCACCTACGATTATAACCATGGCAGCACACGATGAGATTGATGTAACACGGCACAGATTACTAATTACAACAGGGATGTATTCCAAAACAGATGGAGGTATATACTACATAGACTAAAACTTCATAGGGTCCAAATATATGATGGTGGAACAATATAGCTGAAGGAAAGGACATTGCATGCATTCACTAGCCTGCCAAAGAGACGTGCTCACAGCTCTCAAAACACTAACTGCATCCAAAACACAATGAGTAGTGTTCTTGTGAAAAAGCCCACTCTGCTATAAGTGGCCAGTTTCATGATCTCCCTTCCTTTTGATATGCGTTTTAAGATCTCCAAGCCATTGCATTTCAGATTTGGCAAAAAAGAAAAAAAAAAGAAAAAAGAAAAATCCATGTGTTGCGCGGACTCTTGTCTTGGCTATATCTCACATGAGTGTTGCCCATAATTACTATGAATGGCCGCTCAATATTGTCGCCACATTGATTTTCATAATTGATATCTCTTTCTCGGAGAAGACCACAAGCCTACACAAAATAATTAAATATTGTGAATATCAAGAAGTGAGGAGGTTTTTTTTTTTTTTTTATGAAGAAAAAAGACAAACAGATTTACCAGGCACAATGAGTTGAGTTTTTCCACTGCTTGTAAAACACACCACTAATCATTCTAGACTGCAGAATATGTCTATAAGATAAATGCGAATGTTTGCTGGTAATAAGGAATTATTCAAATGTCAAGATGATGTTTTTAAACTATAAACCATGACATAGGAGAAAAGTATTTTAGGGTTTACTGTCTTTACTTCACATAAACAATGTAGTATTGCAGGACACATGCTACATAGAATTTAGCTGATTTAATTACAATGTTAATAGGAAAAATATTACCTTGTTACGTCCTCAGCAAAATCGAATATCATCCTAGGATAGTCATCCTGCATAAAAGTTCTACCCTTTTCATAACCCTATTATGTAATTACAGGAGACCACCATTATATTAGCTTCCAGTAGGAAACATAACAAAAACACTTGCCCATCCCCACAGTAAAGAAGAAATTGCGATGTTAAGAATTAGCGTATAATGAAGTGCCTGGTAAAGCTTGCTTGTTTGGTTTCCTAGCTTTGTGTAAACTTTTGAAACATGAGCAAGGATATCCCTGATGTGAGAAAATGCCTCAGTTCCTATCCTGTCTCGAAGAACTAAGTGTGTTGGGTTTGATTAGCATGTTCCTTTCTACTGAGAACTCTATGTCATGTCCATCATCGAGTATCCAAGTGCTTACAACAACTTCAAGAGAGTTAGTAAAAATAGTTAGCTAAACTTATGATTTAGCCAAACTTTAAAATAGAAAACTCTGTAAAAACATAAAATATTATGGCGAGGCTAGATGGCTAGCGGCGGCACATGCAAACTATATTTAACATGTGAGATTTGAGGTATAACAAGCTTGCTATTTTACAAAACAAGATGGCAAAGCTGTTGGAGCTTAATTTTTGCAGGAGAAAATCTAAAAATAGCATACATAACAAGAATAAAACATTTGTTGGACTTGCTCTTATAATGGAGCAATTGGAAAACCAAAGCATGCCTGTGACCGACAATTATCGACTAGATAGATCAACATACCTAGCCATTTTAAATATGGTGGTAGTCATTAATGGCAGGTCATGCAATTTGTTATTTAGGGTAGTTAATTCACCTAGAATTTCTTATAATGTGGTACAATTTTAAGGACTTTAATACTTTATTTTTCTATATAGCTGGAGTATTTTATTACAAAGTAACTTTGTAATTCATATACAGTTGTTGGTAATTCATATTAATACTGATGTGCATACTCATAAATATTTATGTACTACTCCCTACCTTATATACGGTCCTAGCTAAAAGGATTAGACTTGAGACATAACATGATTCCGTTTAATTCAAGGCAGTATGTTTTGCATAGGAGAGGTTGTAATAAACGGCAACATTTTTCATCACGGAACTGCATGTAGGTATGGGGAAGATAAATGAATTCCATGCATGGTCACGTGTATCCCAGGAACTGAGGAGCAAATAACAATTATTACCTATAGGTCCTAAGATCCCACAAGACAATCTGATGCACATTATTATTAAGTCCTTCTCGCTTCATGATGCCAGCCAGTATTGGAAGCGTTGGGTGGGAAGCAAGATGTGTAAGATGCCACCCCCAGATTTCCGAGGAAAGTGTATGAACGTGTTTATTTGCCTCCAAATCCCATATCTAATTCAAATAAATAGCGAGTGAGAATGACTACAGAAGAGAGGCAGAAATTGCAACCCTGCATGAGAAAATTATTGTTCAATATTTATACTGATGCCACATATACCTCTGCCTTCTTTGACTCGATAAATCTATCAATTGTAGCCAGAAAATTCTGATGGCCATTAGTGCAAAAAGTAGGCCATGACCCCTCGAATGTGGCGATGGAATCTGGATAATGAATATCCCAAACCTACAATTTTCATGCAGAAAAGATTATAACTATAATAAAATGCATGTGTAATTGACCAGCATAAGAAAATATAATTAGTTGGTTGGTTGATCATCGTCAATGACAGGTAATCACTGTCGACCCAACACATGATTTATATTAAAAAATGAAGATGCAAACAAACCTTTATTACGCTGTCGTAATCTTGACTAGCGAAACTGCTGGCGTGCCTTGGGCCAGCCTTGACACAGCAGTACAGATGATTGTGTGTGTCGAATACTCGAGTGCATGTCCAGCCCTGACTCCAGTCCCAGAGTTTGATTGAGTCGGAAAAGAAAGAAGCTGTCAGCAGCAGTGTATGTTTCGGGTATACAGCCAAACAGTTCACTTCACCGTAGGCGCCAACGTGAGCTTCGAATTCCTTGACCTTGTCCTTTTGAGCACCGAAGCTAGTGTAGGCATAGACATGGACACCCCCTCTAGAATCCCCAACGGCGAACCACTGCTCCCCAGCGATAAATTTGACCGATTTAATGCTAAGAAAGAATTTTTCTTTCAAATATTTGACTTCGAATTTCGTGACTCTTTCCTGCTTAGCAATGAAAATGCCAATTCATATAGTTTCAACTCAAATACCATGATGACCCATAACGACCGTCTTTATAACCAAGCAAGGATATGACAGAGGTGTAGTACTATATATCAGGATTCATACCTGTGTCTCATAGTTCCAAATGGAAACATATGTATCACGGCACATCAACAACCTGTGGTGTGCACACCCTATTAGTTAAAGTCCGTCTGTCAAAATCAAATCAAGTACTAGAATGGAAATGAGAGTAGTCCCGTGAGACCATCTATATATATATCTATATAGTATTTACCATGTTTTGGTTGGGTGCACATCTATGCAGTGGATATAACTATGCTCCTCGTTTACTTGTATTAACTGATACAATACAACCAAATAGCTTTAGACCGACTGCACGCCAGCACACTGGTACAAACGACTTGAATATATATAATGGCACATGTATGTACATATGTATGCAGTTCGAATATATAATTTTATCATATGACCCATCAACTCGACTTACCTGTACTTCCTGCCATTTTGCTGGGGCACTGGTGACAGCAGCCCTCACGGTTGCCAGATGCACTACAGTACCCAACTCCTTGGCTCGTCTGAACAGGTCCTCAGACCTATCTTGCCTCCATGAACCATATCTCCAATGATCATCCAAAAGTTTGAGTTCTGCCTTCGCCTTTGTGGCGACCATCACCACGTCAAACATGCCTTTGTCTAGCGGGCGTTGCACTTGCTTCCTCATAGTCATGTAAATGGTCTCGCTAGAATGTGGCCCCAACCTTCTGAAAATTGATGATACATGGTCCTCCTTTATATTCTCCTTCTGCTCCCACAAATATGGATAGCCAAGGTTGGAACATGCTTCTAGGGTGGTTGGTGTAATCCAGACACCAAAAAAAAGATCATCTGTTTTATTGGTTAGGGTCACTGGGCATTTGATGACCTTGTCTGACTCGAAGGGGAACCAAATATGGAGCGGGTAGACATCAAGCCCCTGTAGATATAACGATAGTCTCGTCAAAGGAATAGGACCTGATGGAAATAATGATAACACTCCTTCTAGTCTTGAATAAAAATATGCATTGAATCCGCATGAGACAATCAGTTAACACCTATATTGAGTTACCCTTTGAAATCATACATTGAGACTGGCCTTATGGATAAAAAGTCTTTTGTTACTTTTTTGTTTCTTAACTGATCGTGGGTCTCTTGAACTTCTAGACTTTTTTAATGACTTATCTAATACTATCTAATATTTTTTGACCGACAGGGGCCTCTACTCCCTCTAATTCCGAAAAGAACTACTTCTATTTTTGAAATATAAGGTATTCAAGCATAGGCTATATGTGCCATGAGTAAACTTACATGTGCTGCCAATGAAGCGCAGGAGTCAATTTCATTAAAACCGTATGTATGGTCCATGTCAACAAGCATGTCAATTATATGTTGCATAATGGGTCTCCCTTGTGGATTATGATCAATGCACTTTATGCCCATCTCAATGCATGCTTTTACATGTTCCAACAGTGGGTCTCTTGTAGTTACGTTTCGAACCTAGTACTCCAATTTGTAAGTACCTAAGAAACGGCAACAGCCATAAGGTATGTAGGATTCATTACATAAAATGGAAAAATAAATTAATCTCAAAACAACATTGTTATGAAACTCATTAACATTAGAAAAAAGTTTGAATAGGGAAACATGAACTTAAAATATAAGTATATTTATAACTCCACTAGACGAGGGTCGAATTTGTCTAAGTGCTGTAATAGGCATAGAGGTTTTGGTTAGTTTCAGTAGCTAGTACCCCAATGGAATCTTGTATCGCACTGTTTTGTTAAAAGCAGAGATGAAACTCTTTTTTTGAATTTCAACATTCGAAGAGCAAATGACCTACCCATAAATAACCATTCTATGTTGTTTTTCTCTTTATGTCCTTATAATTGTTAACTATTGCCATAGGTCACTTAAGACAGTGTTCGTAGAAAACAACAGCCTGATCTAATGTTTGGAGAAATGTATGGTCTCAACTTTTGCCAATTGATAGTTTTTGCACCATTAGATCAATATCTACTTCCTAGCATCATTTACATAAGTTCAAGTTGATATATGGTTCATGCACACAAGTAGCTAACACTACTATAAAACATTTTACACTATCAACATTGGTTTCTAGAGCACAAGACAAAGAGGAAGACAGATGTGGATGCGGAGTGGGGGGAAAAGATAGCAGGACCCATGTGGAAGTTGCTGTGCATTTCATCAAAAAAAAAAAAATTGATGTGCATCCCACTCGGTGATTTCAATTGCATGGTTTCAGCAGGCTCATAGACTCTATCTCTCGACATAGCTCGTATTATGACTGTTCATATAGAATATGACCAATTTCGGTGCAGTTATGATTACTAACTGTATCTAAAAATCTACTTTAAGGACCATATGTAGATGCAGGTATGCTACCCTGTTCTTCTATTTCTAGGTGGTGTTCACTATCACAATTGTATATATAAAAAAAATGGCGACACCTCCGAAAATTCTAATAGTGTAGCATGTTAACTTTTAACAATGCATGGCCCTTTTCTAGGAGAGACAATTCTTACATTATCAATGTCAAAATACCCCTTGCGTCCCGTCAGCATCTCTATGATTATAGTGCCAAGACTATATATGTCTAACTTGAATGTAATTGTAATTTCTTCATTATAGAATTCTGGTGCCATGTATCCCCTGCACAAAAACTCTACAGTCTGAGCAACTTACAGTGAACTGAATCCAACATATAAATTGTGCTTTTCATAGACAGATGCAGCTATCTTACAGTGTTCCATACACATTTGATGTTGCAGCCGGGTTTGCTGTTCATCAAAACACCTTGAGATGCCAAAATCAGCAATTTTGGGCACCATGTAATCGATCCAACAGTATGTTTTGCAGGCTTAAGATCTAGATGAACAATTTTATTTTCGTGAAGATAATGTAGACCCTCACAAATTCCCTTGATTATTTTATAGACTGTCCTCCAATCAAGTCCTTGGGTCATATCTGTAAAGTGGAGACCGATTTATTTTTATTTATTATAGGAGGGATGGTAGTAACATAGTAAGTCCCTATTATAAAAAAAAATGCTACAACTTCGTCTCTGGTTATAAGGGAAAACATAGGAACACGATGAACTTTTTATACCTAGCTACACGGGATTATGAATGATTTATATAGTTATATAATACTTGCTAGAAACTTAGAACATCTTAACACTGAAGGAGCTTATGACTTATGACAGGGTTTATATTTTGCACATACTCCCTCCATAAACATTAACTTCTAGAATTGTCCTAACTACTCAAACTCTCTTAGTTTAACCAAATTTATAAAAAACCAAATATTTATGACACCAAATTAGTAAGGTTTAATACATCATAAAATATACTTGTATGGTATAGTTATTTGGGCATGTAGATATCTGTGGTCTTCTCTATATATAAGTTGATTAAATTTATAGTTTTTTTATTAGGATAACTTTAAAAAGGTGATTTATTTTAGAAAAGATGGAGCATATATATAAGATGGGATGATGTACCCTTAATGTACTTATCAAGACTTCCTTTTGGCATAAACTCAAAGCAGAGCAACCTTTGTCGTTCCTCTGCCATGACATTCTTCCCTCCCACTTGCACACCTTCCCTTGTGTGTCAGCACAGTAGCCTAGGAACCGTACTATATTTTTATGCTTCACCCTCATCAGACTGTCAACCTCTTGGCTAAATTTCTTCTCATCGACCTCAAACGTTTGGGACAGCTTCTTCACAGCCACTGATGTCCCATTCCGAAGTAATCCCTGCAGTGAAAATGTTGCATTATCTGCATGATGAACTTGAGTTGTTTATGTGAACATTTTCAGAACTGTAAACGTGTGTTGGGTGTAGAATACAGATACCTCATAAACAACTGCAAACCCACCACTGCCAATTTGCTGACCATCAGAGAAATTATTTGTGATTGCTTTCAGAAGTGACAGTGGCAGCTGTGTCGGCTCGAAGTTTGCATCATGTAGCATGCGCTCCAGGAGATCATGCACAGTAGCTTCACAGTCCATTTTGTCGTCACATATAAATGTATATGTAGCCTTCAAACAAGTATCCAAATTAATTATAGGTTAACCATGGGGTATACATGTTTTGTGCAAAGTTTTACAAATCATGGAGGTTGTTTCTTTTCTTCTTCTTTTTTTTTGAACATGGAGGTTGTTTCTTTTGGCATCTGCTCCGGTACTCCCTTTAAAAAAAATGTATGAATTTTAAAGCAAACAATTAAATGAGTTAACTACTTCCTCCATACTTGGTAAAAGAAGTCGTTTAGGACAGTGACACGGTCTCCAAAACACAACTTTAACCTCTTGTTATTATAAAAAATATATATGAAAATGTGATATATGTATACTTTTATGAAAGTATTTTTTTAAGACAAATCTATTCATATAATTTTCAAATTTACAAACTCTACAACTTAAAAGTTATTGATGATTTATATTTCCAATGTTTAACTCAAACCTTGTCGAGACGACTTCCTCTACCAATAAGGAGGGAGTATTTACTAGAAAAAAATGTTTGTCTTGGAGCACGAGAGACAGTTTATTTCAATGTCCTAAATTTGGAGAAAAATTAATTTATATTGGACAATCTTACTTATTTGTAAGTGCTTACACAAAACTTCAAACAAAAAGATTTAATCATTGACAGTCGCCCTAATGTTTTGTTTCATTATCAGTACTATTTGGTGCGTTGGATGTGAGATAAGTGGATGTGGTTGTTTCAGTACTGTACATGGCTATGCTGTGGTTGTCCGTCATCAAGCGAGGGAGGCGAGAGATCCCGGGAGATGAAGGGGAAGCCGTTGTTGCCGTCGGGAGGGAGGCCTCGCCGTTGCTGCCACCGGTGGGCAAGGGGAGGGTGTCGATTCAAAGGGCTTGGAGGAGGGAGAGTCGCGGCCACCAGCCACCATGGGTGAGGAGCCTCCGTCGCGTGGAAGAGGGACAACCACCGGAGGTCGAGCAAGTGGATCTCGCCTCGTACTCCATGGATCCACCATGGCCGCGTCGTCGGCATGGCGAGGAGGGCCACCATGGCGCCGTCGTCGGGGTAGGGGGAGGGTGTCGACCTCGCCTTTGGGGCGGGGAATAGGGGCGTCACTGGTGGTATGCGGGGAGCAGCACCGTAGGCAAGGAGGAAGGAGAAGACATGGCCAAGAGTGAGGGGTTAAAGATGACTGATGCTTATGCCAATTATCAGGCAAGTGCCGTGGAGACACACCCTTAAATAAAACAACAAATTGTATGAACTACAAATAAATTTACCTGAGAGCTAATTATTACTTTGCACATACTTTGCACATGGGTCCTTCCTAGGCTCAGCGGCCCAGCCTGTGCAAGAGCCGCGTGAGCTAAGAGCAACTCAAACAGTTTTGCATTTAGAGTTGGCAAATTAGTGGCGTTGGCAAATCGAGCCCGTCTTGGCGCAAAAATCGCGGCGCTTTACGGCGTTGGCATTCGCGGCGCATCCGTAGGTATTAGAAGAGTGGAAGGGCATAAACATAATTTTGTTTCTGCCTTAGGGTTCCTGACGTAAGTTTTCAAGAGGTGGAAGGACATAAACATAATTTTATTTCTCTCTCAGGGTTCCTGATGTAAGTTAGATCTAAGTTTGGCAAGTAAATTATGCCAAACTATTAGAGATAAGCTCTTTTTTGATTTTTCATTTAGATTTGGGAGTTAGCAAATAAGGGTAATTGCCAAACAACAAATGGGGAATTGTTGGAGTTGCTCTAAAGCAATCATCCAAATGGGAAGTAACGTCCGTACCTTTACTTTCCGTGACTCCGTCCGCCGACGTTTCAGTCGTATTCACATGGACGCCGCCATTCACTCCTAGTGACCGACACACTCGATCACTACTGACATACTCGATCACTACTCCCTTCCCCCGGATCCCTTATCTAGTTGTTGACACCCAAAAATGGCATGGTCTAAGTCACGGTAAAAATCGGACTTAGCCATATTCTCGAAGAGCTAACCCACCGTAAATTTCCTGACTTAGTCAAATTCTCGAGGAGGATCGAAAAGGGCTTTACGGAACATGACCGGACTCACGTGGCGCGTCGGTCCAGCCCGACGATCACGGCGTCGGTCGGTCAGCCCCATGATCGGTTTGCGGACCTTTGATTAAACCGTCGGACGCGCCGACGGAGCGTCGGTCAACTCCTCCGTGAGTCGGTCGGTCGGTAGGAATCGGCTGATTTGGGACATCGACCGACGCACCCATGAGTCGGTCCAGCGTCGGTCCGGATCGGTCGGTCGCGGCGTCCTTGAGCGGTACTGCGTACCTGCTTGGAAAGTCGGCCGGACCCGTTGACCGGGCGTCCGGTCAAGGCTGATCGTCGCGTCCGGTCACCCGGCGCAGGCCCGATGTCTGATGAGATCGAACCGATTTGTTTCCAATCGTGTTTAGGTCGGTTTTGATGCTTGGAAACGTCCAAGGCGGTTTCCTAAAAAGGATAAGACCACCCTCCTCTATATAATAAAGAGGTTCATGGCCCGATTTGATCCCATCTACATCCAATCGACAACTAATCTATCTCTGTCCCCGTTTGTAGGTCATCTTCTTCTCTCAACCCCTCTATCCTGCTGTTCGGCGGCGAACTCCGCGTTCTTCGTTGGCGTTCTAGGCGGCCACGCTGGTCCTAGGACATCCCTCGCGTCGTCCTCCCGACGGGTCTTCCCGGAGATGCGTTCGAGAGGTTTTCTCAGCCGTCACCGAGCTCCACGCGCCCCTACCGATCCCTAGATCGGTCTGGCCTGCCACGCTGCGTTGCTCGCTGCTACAAGATCGATGCGGTCTTCGTGGGCGTTCAAGGCCCTCCCGGTGTGTTGGTGTGAAGCCCTAATTTCGCGTCAACACTAGTTTTCTTCGTTCTTTACAGCAAGGACTACGGGGGCGCGGACGAAGCCATATTGACGAAGAAGATGCCAAGCCACTTCCCACCGCACCCCCATCGCCCCCTACCGCGCCTCCTTGCCCCTCCGTCCGCACCCCCCACCTCAACATTGCCTTTTGTTGTTTTGATCGTCGCCGTACTCTTGCCGCAAAGCACGAACAAATGGATCGGAGGAGGAGGAGCGAGCCTTGCTGGTGACGAGCGAAACAGTGCGGCGTGAATACGGAGTCAGCGGCGTTACTTCCATCTGGACTAGGGCTGGGCATGGGCTAGCAATGGACGGGTTGGGCCCAGGCGAGTCCCATGTGCAAAATAATATAAAAATAATTAATTCCTATAAGTGCCTGCTTTAAATTCGTGCAACTTTTTAAAAGGGAGTACAGGAGCAGAGCAGATGTCGTTTCTCAGTTTTGCTTTCTTTGCCAACAAAAATAGAAAAAAAAATGTCCTTGTATGTAATCAATCAAAACAGGCATGGATTGATCGAGTGTACTCATGGCTGGATTCAAATGGCGAATCCGCTTTCCCTGACTTGGCCGAGTTAGTACTGTTCCCTCCATTCTAAATTATAAGTCATTTTGGTTTTTTTGGTTCATTCATTTAGTTAACCAAAAAATTAAAACAACTTATAAGTTGGAATGGAGGGAGTAGTTAATAAGCCAGGATCGATTACTGACTTGGCTAGATTGCTCTAAATATTAGATTTATTATCAACATCCACTCATTAGACTTCCATATCATCTATGTTTTGTTCGTAATATCAGTCGTACATTATTTCTTATATTAATTGTAAATTTAGCGATCCGTGAGAGTCTCTCTGTTTTCAGTTATGGGATATTTCAGGAAAGTAGTACACAGAATCGCGCTCCAATGCTTAAGCACCGATGATCATAAAGGTTACTAGCAACAGCAGGCAGAATCAATCACGTGGTAAACTAGCCTCAAAGAATATGGAGGCCTAGACGCCGGTTGGCAAACTTCTGCCTTCCTTCAGGCTTCAGGTCTGAAGACAAGAACGGCCGTGGTTATTTCAGATACAGACAGGACAACTAATTAAGATGGGATTATTTGAGGAAATTAATACACAGACCACCATGAATGCCATGCTTAAGCACGGATCATGAGCACGTAGGTTTCTAACGAAAGGCAGGCAGAATCGATCACTCCTCGACCGAGGTGAAACGCATGTTTCTAACGAAAGCTGCCCCTTGCCTTCGCCTGAGATGCTGAGAAGTGAAGGGCCGCGCGGCGCTTGCCTTTGTTGTCGTACTTAATTAGGCATGGACAGAAATCATTGATAGAATCGATCACTGACCTGAGATACAAGATGGATGCTTGCACGCAGGTCACGAAGCTCTGCTGCCTTCAGATCCCCAGAACCGGAAGAACAGTGATCGCATTGGTCGTTGACGTGGTACAGTATGGAGGAGCTATCAGGGCCTATATAATGCGGCAAATAAGATATATAAAAGCGAGGCACGATCTTGAACCTTTGTGTAATCTATGAGCCGCGTGGCCCTTGCTGTAGTAGGCCGTGGGATCCATTTTTTTTATTTAATGTAATCTTTAGAGTGGTGGAAACACTTTGTGCAAGTGCTAGTGTGAGGTGGATTGCACCAAGCGAGAGCCCCAGCCGATGTTAGCTGGAACCGATCACGGTGATGACACTTTGGGTATCGTTCTATCGCTTGGAAGCGTCGTCGAGATGCCTCACTTATCCTGCTGGGTTGTTCTGAGGCAACTCCGCCTAGGATTTCTAGGAAGGTAACATCGGGGATCAGTGTGCTTCCCTTCCTGGAGGTGTCATCTAGAAGGCCTGCGTCATCCAAATGGAGGTAGTTTCGTACAGGAGGCTGTTTGCTTGTCTGCAAAGCCATTGGGTTTTTGACGAGGCCGGGCTCTTCCGACTTTGTTAATTGCTTGCAATGCGTCTCTGGCTCTCCTAGGTATGATCTGCATTGGTGAAGGCCGCTTCAGGGTTCAGGTCTGAAGACAAGAACGGCCGGCCGCGGTTATTTCTGAATTCCGATAGGGACAGGACAGCTAAGATGGGATTAGTTGAGGATTAGGAAATTAATACACAGACCGCCATGAATCCCATGCTTAAACTCGGATCAGAAGGAGATGCAGGCTTGCACGCAGGTTTCGAAAAAGCTGCCCCGTTCCACTGATGCTGATGCCTCTTTTTCTTGGGTAAAGAAAAAAATAAGACGGCCGAGTTGATGTCTGGGCCACACGCTGCTACTAGTTGCCATCACCTAAATTTGTTACTATCCCTAGCCAACAATTGCATCAGTCAAACATAGTGTGTTGAAAAAATTCAAGGAACACCTGGAGGCCAACCTAAACCTACTCTGCGCCCAGTTTGTTCACTGCAAACTAAAGCAGATTCTTCCTACTCAGCTTATTATAATCTCTGTAAATGTTGAAACTGCTTAATGGCTGTATGTCTTTTTAGGGGGATCTCTACCTCTACCTGCATTGTTAATGAAGTACCACATCCACTTATCACTGCTCTGCTACTGCAGTAAGATGGACAATTGGAAACCCCAGTTGTGTTCAGATGGAGAAGACAGCACATACACACTCATCAATCATTTGGATTACTCTTTGTTTTTGACAAGTTTCTTGGGATCTCGTCACTCTCCAGTACGCAGTGCATACACATAACACATGTCACAAGATGGCCTAATACCTCGCCGGCCGGGGGGAGCAGAGGAAACAGAGCAAAAGCAGAGCACGTGAAGCAAGGTCCTCGGCTGCTCGCTCGGCGGCTATACCTCGACGCTGCAGTACGTGGCGGTCTGGAACCTTGAGCTCATGCGCCGCAACTGCACCGCGTGGTACCCGCTGCCGGTGCCGGCGCCGACGCCGACGCTAATGAAGTAAGCCGGGCAGGTAACAAAGATATGGTAGTGACCAGACACCCAGCTACCGATGACCTTCCACCTGCAAGACGAGGTACCCAGCGGCGACGTCCTTCGCCAGTGCGTCGGTGACGAACAGCGCGAAGGGGACGCCAGGGCCGGCCAGGACAGGCGACCAAACGTCGACGTCGCCGTGGCCCTGGTACACCTGGGCCAGCTGGAGCCGGGACGCCAGCGTCACCTGCTCGTACTTGGTTCGTCCTAGATGGGATAAAACGGCCACGCAGGGGTTAACTTGAGAAGCAGGTGCGTTCTGAGTTCCAATGCATTTGAATTTGATCCCGAGCCCAGCATCTTCTCTGGGGCGGCAAACATTGTCCCAGGTGCAACTGTGCAAGTGTAACCTACCAAAAAGCTTTCTAATGCCATCAGGCGATATCCTAAACTAGAATAATTGAACAGCGCAACTAAAAGCAGAAGGCACCACCATAAGAAAGAAGCATTTTACCTGAACTGAATCAACTTTTATTTTAGATTTGGTTATGAACAATTGAACTCTGAACTGAACAAAGGTTGCAACCAAAAAAAAAAAAAAATACTAGTACTCTACAGCACCAAGCCACCAGCAAAAGGTGAACCCACAAAACCACGGTGTAGTATTTTGTGGGTTGATCGTGAACCCACAAAACCGTGGTATTGAAAGACTTAAACCTGACAAAGCAAAAGACAAGGGGAGGGCAGTTGATTTCTGGTGTTGCATAAAACAGTTAAGAACATTATGCCTCCGAGCACTCACCGTTCTTTGATCGTGGCTCTTGAAACACCACTGCTGGTAAGGTCACCGCTGCTGCCTGCGCCTTGAACAGAAAGTGTCTGAAGAATCTGAAATAACAGAAGAAAAGCAGCCACAAGCCCAAAGTCAAGTGCAGTTCTGTACATAAAATATTTTATGATAATGCAATAATACATAACAAACATGCTAACTGATGAATCCAAAACTCCAATGGACATTAAAGAATGCTTTGCCAGGTATAGAAAAACAACAAAAATGCCCAGAAACATTATGTCCACGCCAGCTCAGCATTGCCACACATTTTGCTTGACTAAGTTAAAATGGCATGTGTGTGCATAAAGTTTCTTTGTAGTGGACGTACAGAAGGGTCTTCCAAATGTTACATTTTCTGAATTCAAGGTTCAGACCATACGTACTCAACGGAGATGTATTTTTGAAGCAAAATTCTAACTGTAGCAATGTATCATGTATAGGGAGCGCTATTGTGCCCTCATATAGTCATATATGATTTATGACAGATTGAACAGGTATACCTCCACACTGTATTTTCAGTGATAGCCACTAAAAGAATATTAATTAAACAACAGTCTGATCAAAACAAAAAAAGATCCATTCCCTATTTAGGGCCAAAACACATCTAACATCATTCAGGCAAACAAAAAAGCAATATGCCATGCACGATCCTTGAAGATTTTCTGATCCACTTACCTTTGTGCAAGCAACGCGTCTATACTGATTGGCATTTTGCTGCACAATCCTGCGATGCCTCTGAATCCAGTCATCATCAAGTATATCTTTTGCTTCTGATCTGAGGCAACACAAGAGATCATTAAATGAACAGGATATCAAAACATCATAACGCACAGATCTTGTAAACTCAAACATACCTGCGAACAGATTTAACCATATAGTGGATGTTGTTCGTAAGAAACAAGTATGCCAATGCTGGATCCTTACACTGTTTAGATTTTCCATCTAGGTTATTCTGTAGGGCCTGCATTATCCTTGTGATAACAGCAGCCAGCTGAGATTCCTGAAATAGTAGCTTCAATGTTGACAGGTAACTGTTCAAATCAGAGTAACATTTGTTATGCATGGAATTTCAGAAAGAACTGCAGCAAAACAATAAAGAAATGTGACATTGCTTCATGACTAAATAAAAAAAGGACAACTAATTCATTACTAAAGACTTTCTAGAATCTACGAAGTGCCCATTTTTTCTATCACAAGTGCCCAAGCTTGTTGAGAAAACCAAGATCAAAAAGATGCTATAATAAATAGCTTCATAAAGGTACTACAACCTATAGGCAGAACTTCCCTGATTCAAATTTGTTCAAAATCTTATTCAGTATTGTGGTACATTTTTTAATAAAAAACCAGCTTATAAATATTAGCACATGGAAATCCTTTGTACTTCATCTAAAACTATGGTTTTTAATTATATGTCTCCTCAATGGAGATGAAGGTCATAATAATCCTGAGAAGATCAGAAGCATAAAGCCTCATAAGCCACAGTTAAAATCTGTTTTTAACACTATGTTAGTCAAACTTATGTGACCAACAATTTTACATGTCCATGGATTCACAAACAATATGAGAAAGGGAATACTTACTCGAATAGGAATTCAACATATTGAATCACATATCTAGTCAAAAGATGGACTGTTCCGTCCTGAAAATTAATTTTTGAAGCATCTTTTTCAACTGCTTCCTCAAAATTTGCTAATATTTCCTGAACAGTTTGCGACAAGAGCTTTGTTAAGCTTGATGCAGCTTCCCGCATCTCAGTGCAAGGTTTGCCTTCAAATATTTCCTCGATCTGATAAAAACAAAGGTTCAAGGAAATCTACTATTGACATCTTTGTAATAATCATCAACATCAAATAGTTTAGAATCACAACAACATAAAAAAGTATGTAACATTTGTGTAGTGGCTTCTATGAGGTACTTGCACGATACCTCCGGTTGAAGTTCATGCATTATTTCATACATGTCAAGCAACAAAAACTCCACTTCAACAGACCTTTTACTTTTTTAGCAACAGCATCTCCAAAGCTGAAAAGAGTTATAATACTGTTTGCTGTCAGTTCAGCAAAACAATGGCCCTTTGTTAAAGTTGACACCATCAAAAATCTGATCACAGATTTTTTTCTTTCCCCTACTAGTAATAATTTGACCTGTTTGAAAAGCAAAACGTTGTTAACTTGATTCTGAAATGGACGTACATAACACGAGTGCATTTTAAGAAGGATCCTCACTGCAATTCGCATGAAGTGTATCCAGTTTCCAATTTTAGCCTCCAAAGCCTCCCTTTGCATTTTCTTGACATCATCTTTGGTAAGCTTTTCCACTCCTAACTTCTGAAGGCTCATTTCTAGTGCTGAAGCACGGGAATCTCTAATGAAGGAAGAACAGGTAAAAGATTAAATTATATTAAAAAAGTGTCTATTTGAGGACAGAAAGCGTGCTGGGGAAGGAATGAGCTCAGAATAGATGTAAAACAATAATAGAGAAAGCCAAAGCCTACCGGTAGATTTTGTAGCAAGTTTGCTGATTTCCAGCCTGAACCAACTGCTGAGCTATGTCATTCATGAGAGGCAATATTCTGGGAGGAATTAGTGTTGGCCGCAGAGACTTCGGTAGACAGTCAAACAGGAAATCTGGCTCGATAGGTTTGCTGACAAGAGAAGTAATGGACAATCAAGACAATTTTTTTAGGTAAGAACAACTTCAAGCCTCGGCTTGTCTAGAACACAGTGATAAGTTAACAGTTCTTTTGCCAATATATGGACGGAAATTGATGATGGAAACAATCATGAGTGCGCGTCTGCATCACTAGATGCACCAGCCATAATAAGTTAACGGCCTTACCTGAATATACCCATCAGCTGCTTAAATGTCTCTTCATTCTCTAAAGTAGACATAGCTAACTGATTGTTGACAGGATTCAGAACTCCTTCACTGCTCTTGATGTTCTTATTTGAGGAAAAGAAGCGAACATTGTCAAATATTGTGTTCATTTAAGTATACATTCTACAAGAAATAAATTGTCTAATATATACATTAAATGAATCTGCATGAAAACAACCTCTTTAACAGAACAACGCACTACCGGCAACCCATTATTTGATGAGTGTCTGGCAAGCTTGCCGAGTGCAATCCGTTGGGCACTCGGCAAAGCTGCTTTGCCGAGAGCTGCCACATGTGATGGGAACTAGATGTGTCACTATTCACCAATTGAAAAATAATTTGTGACTATGCAATGACAGACATATGTGGTTGCCTGGTGGGAACTCTCGCAACCTTAGGCCTTGTGCATAGCTTCCCTGACCACGTCACCCCAAAGTCAACTTGTCACTAGAAGGCACAAACAAACACTCCCCATATTCACTTCACCCGATTTTGAAATAAGTATTTAGGCATAAATGAATTCAAATGAAAAAAGTTTTTCAACTGCAAAGTTGTAGAAATCGTTAAGTACTACAACTTTGGTTTTGGCCATTACTCTATTTGAGTTCATTTGAAAATTTTGAATTTCAAATATGAGAAATTCAAATTAATTTTCCTTGGAAAATGACTCCAAAATTTTGAAAAATTGTCAACTACATAATTGTATAACACTTCAACATTTACAACTTTGCTTTTCATTGTTTCTTCATCCGATGTCGTTTGAAAAAAAATCGAATTTTAATATGCAAGGACTTCAAATTAAACTTTCAGACCATATATTATTTCAAATAAAAAGTTCTCTGCTGTAATATTTTACATCCTTTCAAGTTCCATAGCTTTAGTTTTTTGGTCGTTTCTCCATCTGAAAGCGTTTGGAGAAACTCAAAAGATTTGAATTTTAAAATGTAAGAACTTCAAACATAGTTTGCTAGACCTAAATGACTTCAAATGAAAAAAAGTTATCAACTACAAAGTTGTACCCCTCTTCAAGATATACAGCTTTGCTATAGAGTATGTCTTCATCTTGTCTTTGAAAAAGTTGTAAATTGTACTCTCCTACACTTATATTTAGAGGGGACTCTAGATCCAGTCACCTCTACATATCGACATTTAGAGGCAGCTCTAGATCGAGCCACCATCAACCACTACAATACCAGACACGGTTGGATCTAAAATACTAGCCGCTTCTACAAATTCATTCCTAGAGGTGGCTCATTTGAGGAACCATTTTTAGAGGTGACTGTAGATCGAGTCCCCTCTATTTAAAGAAAGAAGACGCCTCTGCAAATGGTATTTATAGTTATTTTTCAACTGGTAAATAGTGATACATCAAGATGGACTTATATTTACTAATAGAAGAAATAATTTGTCACTACTACTATCGGCTCTTACTGCCAGGAAAAAAATACCACTATACTGCTGGAACCTCTTTTTGATCCGGCTGATGTGCAATTTAACCACTTCACTTCATCCACCAACTCGAAGCAACAAACTATAAATGGTGCCACGCATGACCACTGAAAATGATTATTCTTGCATAGCATAGGCTATAGGTACCATGAGTAAACTTACATGTGCTGCCGATGAAGTGCAGGAGTCAGTTTCATTAAAACCATATGTATGTTCCATGTCAACAAGCATGTCAATTATATGTTGTGTAATCGGTCTCTTCTTTGGATTAAGATCAATGCACTTTATGCCCATCTCAAGGCATGCTTTTACATGTTCCAACCGTGGGTCTCCTGGTATGTTTCCGAGCCTAGTACTCCAATTTGTAAGTGCCTAAGAAACGACAATCATAAGGTAGGATTCACTAAAAGAAAACTAAGGTTAATGTCTAAACAATATCATTGTTATGAAACTCAATAACAAAACAAAAAGTTTGAGTAGGAAAACATGAACTTATGATATAACTATATTTATAAATCCACTAGTTGAGAGTTGAATTTCAACATTCGATCAATTAATAACGAGGAAATGACCTACCCACAAACAACCATCTGTGTTGTTTTTCTATTTATGTGTTTTCTATATAGCTACTTTTGCCTTAGAATTGTTAACTATTGCTATAGGTCATTTAAGAGTCGGAGGGGCTTCAGATGGACTCTGGCGTTATCGTCGAAGTCGGAGGGGCTTTGGGCATCCCCGCTGCGGCCCCGACCATCGAGGAGGTGTTGGCTTGGGCCGACCTCCACTAGGTGAGTCTTCTCGAGGCTTCCTTGAGGCAAAGACACCAGGGATCGGGAGGCGACGAGGGGGCCCAGCAGCCCTCACACCCCTAGAGCCGCTGCCAAGGCTTGTCTTCTTGTGTCACACCGCCTACATGACTTTATCAAATAAGCAAGCGACAACACCATGTGCCCATTGGTCAAAGTAGCACTGAGGGCCACTCAAGCCTTGGACACTCAGCGGGTTGAGGGGCGATGCTCTAGGCATTGAATTCCTGCCCAGGAAATCGCTCGGGCTCGGGACGTGCTAAGGGATCGGGATTGGGCTACCATCGGGTTGGGAGCCCAGGGCCTCTCGATGAGGACCCAAGGTTTGAGTAGAGGTGGAGGGTGTGCTCGGGCTCACCGATCCTTGGATGGAGGATACACATGAGTGTACCCAAAGGGTATAACCCCGATCCCTTGAGCGATCCTAGAGGGGTTGGTAGGGGCACCGTCTCTCGGTCGGTAGCCTATCTCCCCGGAAGCTTGAGATACCCATATGTTTGACTTGTCGAGGGCCCGTGAGCCCTTTGTGGCCTTACGGGTTGAGTATATGATGGCGATGAGGGGTTGTAACCGAGTTAGTTGAGACAAAGGGCCAACAACCGTTGATGGAGGATAGATGCCCTTCAAGGGGCACCTGAGGCATAAGTCGAGATGCTCGGCAGGGGGCCGAGCATTGATACAATAAAGTGCCATGTAGGTCGAGGCATGAGTGACGACTGGCGAACTCATTGGGGAGCCGCCATCCACGAAGCCCACGGGGGCGCCCTCCTTTCTCGACCTTGTTCTACCGTGGGGTCGGGTGATTGAGGGCATCTAGGCTCTAGCACGGTGCCATCGATGGCTCGGCGGACCACACCCTTCTAGGGGCTCAAGAGCGAGGACTTTGTGGCTCGGGCCATCCCTTGGAAGCATCCATAGGATCGGGGTTAGCGCACCAAGCGTTGGGCCCACTATTCACTCGACTTCCTACCCCAGCCCGACTTCCTACCAAACTATTCAATGACAATATCCATGCCTCCCTCCCTCTCTTGCCTTGAGGTGGTTGATGATGCTCGGGGCCGCCTTTGGTAGGAGGAGTTAAGGGCTATTCTCAAACCGCCCCATGCCCTATGAGGGGCAAAGCCACATGACGCATGGCATGAATCTAATGGAGGAGAGGTTGTAGTGCCCGAGGTGCAATGCAGATTTGGGCGTTGGTGAGGCTAGGCGATTCCGAGGGAGGCGGGTCCCCAAGTCCCATGTCGAAGTTGTGCACGAATGGGCTGCGCCCGTTGGGAAGTGGCATGAGGGCGATGACTTTCCATCAACACCCCACGTAACTCCACCTTTGCTACATGAATGACCACCTTCATGCAATCGCGTCGTGCGCCCTAGATTCCTAGGGCACCGTGGCTAGCTCCTTGGTTCCCATCTGTTTCATCATTGATGGGCAATCGAGTGTTGACACTACCCATGGCCTTCCACTTAGTCCATAAAAAGGGCCCTTTGGTGCAGTTCCTTCTCGCACACCATCGACATCCTCCCTCCTTCATATCCATCCCCATGCACACACAGGGCATGGTGGTGGTGTTGGAGTATGAGCCTCTCGACGCTAGGTGGATCGCCCCACGAGAGGGAACGATTCCATCGGGTTGGGGCCAAGGAAATGTGAAGTGGGAGGAGTCTCTGTGGCGTTACGAGGAGGTGCATCTCGCCACTGGCGACAAGCGAGGAAGGATGCTATGCCTCCTTCAAGTGCCATGAGCTCTGATTCTCATTTGTCGGTCACGTTTGGGCCCCCGCCTACTTCGCCTCCCTCAAAGGTGGAAGGGTTTTGGTGACATTCAATTGCTCGGAGATTCTTCCACCCTCGGGCTCTGTAGGGTGTGGGCATGTAGTGGTAAGGTGACCACGGATAGGGGTGGGGCCAATCAGTTCTTCTATCGACTCTCGCTCTATCACGTGGTCACTTTCGCTCCGCCGCCTCGGGGAGGGCTTTACGGGACGTTGAAGCTCCTCGTTATGGCCGCAAGACATGGTCTTCGGTCATGATGTCCTCCCATTATGCTATGAAGCGATGGCGTGGAGGGGATACGCCACGTCGATGGCATATAAGTGGTTTTTGCCATTGTATATTTTAACTAGGTTGTTCTCATTGTAATGAAATTACTTTTGCACAGTAATCTCATGTTCTCGAGTCATGCTCGGATTGGATTGGGTTTCTTACAGCCTTGGCCTCGATGTTGGGGGGTGCTGCACCCATTGGGTCATTCCCAAGTTTTTAGGATTCCCATCGGGGCGATCCTATGCCCTCAAATCATGCTCGGCGTCTTGGGTGGCCTCATTTGGGCGAGATTCACTGTGACACTAGCATCGATGACTGATAGTGTTGCACCCATGCTGCTAGCAGGTATGTCTGTGAGAACCCCAAGTTTTTGGTTGTTCTATTCCTTGGTCCCCCTGGTGGGGGCAATTATCTGCTTCCTAACCAAGCCGCTCGTTTGGTTCGTGAGCTCGTTCAAACAATGCTCAGGAGTTCACTGCTCTCCTTGTTGGGTTATCATGAGCGGCTCTAGGCTAGTAGTTGTACATCATTCGATGGGCGGCGGTTCCAAATCAAGCACCCAATTTTGGCTGCTTGTGCCCGCTGTGAACATCCCTCCCAACTTTGTTGCCTCGGGCAGCCTTGAAACCCCATGGGCTGGCCTTCAAACCCTTGATTACACCATGTCCGTTAGGCAATGGGGAGGCTCGACTTACCAAAAATAGTATTGGGATGGAAATAATGGAACGAGCTTGGGGAGAGGGTGACATATCTGGTTATGTAGCGATTGGGGCTGTCTAGGCAGTGTTCGTTAGTCCTTAGTTGGGCTTCCCCTTTATTTGGCTAATCTTGTGTAGGTCAGTCTTGTGATGTGGTGTGATCCTGATATCATTGCCCCTTCAGAGATCGAGGAGAGATAACATTAAGTTCATAGTTTCACATTATTAGCTAAAAGACTCGAAAGGCCAAATCAAGACACGAAGAGGAAAGGCCAAAGAGGCTAAACTACGTATCTTTCTTTTTTTGTTGTTGGGGCGTTTTGTCAAAGAGGAGTGTGGGTTGGCTCAGCTTGGTGCGGGGAACCGATCTATCGGATGGAGGGCTCATCGGAGGCCCTCCGACAAGGGGAGTGGCCGGGACCCACCTTAATTGGGTTAGCCCCTCGAGCACTGGATGGAGGGGGGCTATCGAGCCGTCGCAACTACCGGTGGTGTTGGGGGCCTTGTTGGAGCATGGTCGATCAAGCGGCGCCATTGCCTTGACCTTCTCTTTCCCGGTGCCTCCTTGGCATCATGTCGGAGATACTAGAGCTAGAGGATTTGGTGATTTCGATCGCTGAGTCATGAAATCTTGATTTCACTAGTAGGCTTGCTTTCGAAGTTGCTTCGAATGTGATGACTCCGTTGGATCTAGGCAACTTTAGCTTCAAGCAAGTGTACTTCAGGACAGCCATAAACTTTTCGATGGCTATGGCTTCAATTAAGCCATGGTAGGTGCTAGGGAAGTCGACTACCTCAAAGGTGAGTGGCTCCTTCTTTGGGTTACCCAACCTACCTGAATGTGACGTGTAGCCATATGTGCCTGAGGGGCACAACTTCCTTGCCTAGGATGATCTTGTGAACAACACCTTACTTGGGCGAAGGCTCCTTCAGGGATTCTCATCCTGTTGAGGGTGCTGGCATAGAGGATGTTGAGGGTGCTGGCATAGAGGATGAGGACCATAGACAAGCATGTCGTGCCCATGATCGGGCTGACCACAAGCAAGTACCACCCTGGAGGAGGGACACGATTGGGGTGGTCACTCTGATTGAAGGTGATGGCCGTATGTGTCCATCGGAGCCACATCAGGATGGCTAGGGTCTTAACGGCGTTCACCTCCTACTTGATGATGCAGCGCTGCCGACGGAGGTCATAGGTCTTGGAGACCCCAAAGAACACGAGGCATTGTTTGGCCCAGGGAACTCGGTGTCCTTGCCTTAGCCATCGTCTGGCTCCATGCTGGCCTTCGGGGCAGGCTTCTAGGCCTTACCCTTCAGATCAAGAGTGCCATGGATGTAGCCTCTCATGGTTGTGCAATCCTTAAGTAGATGTTTGGCCTGCCCTCCGTGGAAAGGGCAAGGTGCCTCAAGAGCCTTCTCGAAGTGCTCGGAGTGTGGGGCCTTCCCGTGGGGCTGAGAGCGAGTGCCTCGGTTAACCACAACCACCATCTCATCCCTGTGGCACTTCTTGTCCTTCTCCTTCTTATCATGGTGGTGATGGGAAGTAGTAGGGTGGTCACCGTCGTTATCACCACTAACGTGGATGGCGGTCTTGTCTTTGCCTCTAAAGTTGGCTAGGATAGCATTCTAGTAGTGGCGTACTTGGTGGCAATGTCCAGAAGCTCTTGCGTCATTTATGGGGCCTTGCTTCAGAGTGTGTGGACGAGCACCTCACAGGTCATGCCGTAGGTGAAGGCATTGATCACATCATCATCGGTGACAATGGGAAGTTCATTTCAGTTCTTTGAGAACCATTGGATGTACTCCTAGAGTGTCTTGTCGGCCCTCTACCTACAATTGCATGAGTCCCAAGAGTTGTTGGGCTGAGCATACATACCTTGGAAGTGCCCAATGAAGGTTGAGCGAAGATCCCCAAAGAACGGATGTTGTTGGGCTCAGCTACGCCAAGCCAGGCTCTCATTGAGCCCGACAGAGTAGCGGCAAAGTACCGCATGACAAACTCATCATTGAATCCTAGGCCCTTATGGAGAGGCAATAATACTCCAACTAGTGGTCGATTGATCTCGCTCGTCATACTTGGTGATGTGGGTCGGCCCAAAAAGAGCTTGGGGTAGGGAGCCATCCCGAAGTCTAGCCCGAATGCTAAGGGGCTAAATCGATGTAGGGCTAGGCTCCCCGCTCGCTACTCGGGGCTTTGCGACTAGGCATGAGAGTAGCATCTAGCCTCGATGGTGTCATGCACGTCCCGTCGTCACCAATCTAGTTGTGTGTGTGGGTGGACGACGAGGGAAAGGCTCACGCCGCCCCTCTGCTAGGGTTTGGCACACCCGGTCCTTGGGCGATATGAGCCGTGGGTAGAGGTGTCATCATTGTCGCCTCCCATTAGTGAGGCACGCATGTTGAAGTGGTCCCCGTTGAGGGCATGTGTCGACTAGGGCGATCTTGAGGTCTGCGGCGTGACATTGTGATATAATGGTCTTGGCCTGCCGCCGAGGGCTACATGAAGGAGCTTCCATGCCTCGTGGAACCTCTCGTTGGTCTTCAGTCCGTCGTGTCGAGATGTCCCTCTAGGCGGTAGGTGGTGACCGCCATGTTGTAGCTCTCTTGGGGGAAGTGCAGCGGCCGAGCCCTGCGTGGACATCATTGTTAGGTTGAACGACTTGCCGCCACTCCAACTCTTCCCTTCGCCTCCACGAGCTACGCCGCCACGTAGCATTGAGGTATGCCTGCCAGGACTACTAGCATCATGCCGCGTTCTCTCAAAGGTGGTTCATGCAGCTAGTGGGACTCAGGTTCGGAGGCATCGTCGTCAGGGACCTCATCGTTGAGGTTGAAGCACTCGCGAGAGGCGGAGTAGTAGCCGGCATCGTCAGAGTGGCACTCCGAGCCATGCCCCAAGAGGATCTAAAGGAAGTTGCGCAAGGAGGAGACATCAATCCCTGTTGCACCTGAGAGGATGGCACCGCGCAGCACCTTCTGGTTGACAATATGCTACAGCTAGAGCTAGAACACTGCCGTCGCTTCTAGATCCCTCGAGCCTCGAACACTCGGTGTGCTGAGGGGTGATGCTCAGGGCATTGGATTCCTGCCCGGGAACTCGCTCGGGCTGAGGGGGAGCTCGTGGATTAGGCTCGAACTATCGTTGGTTGGGAGCCTGGGGCCTCGGCAAGCCCCCAAGTCCCGAGTAAAGGCCAAGAGCATGCTCAGGATCGGCCTGAACCTTGGCCAAAGGATATGCATGAGCATACCCGATGGGTATAGACCCCAAACGATCCTAGAGGGGTCGGTCGTGGGGTCTCTCCGTCGGGTGCCTTTTTGCCCGGGAGCTTGACATACCTCTATGTTTGACTCTCGTCATACCCATATCTAAAAAATATATTTTTAGGATCATTTCTAGATGCCATTATTCTAGGACCATCTTCTATTTAAGGTGCGGTTCATTTTCACAATCGTATATATAAAAACAAAGACTAAAAAAATTGTAAAATTCTAATTTTTAACAATGCATAGTCCTTTGTCAAGGCAGACAATTCTTACATTATCGATGTCGATACCCCTTACGTCCTGTTAACATCTCTATAATTATAGTGCCAAGACTATATATGTCTGACTTGAATGTAATTGTAATTACTTCATTATAGAATTCTGGTGCCATGTATCCCCGTGATAAAAAAATCTGTAGTCGGAAAGCAACTTAGAGTGAACTGAATGCAACATATAAAATGTGCTTTCTTAGAGATAGATGGAGCCAGCTTACATTGTTCCATTACACCTTTGATGTTGCAACCCGGGTTTGCTCTTCATCGAAGCACCTTGAGATGCCAAAATCAGCAATTTTGGGCACCATGTAATCATTCAACAGTATATTTGCAGGCTTAAGATCTAAATGAACAATATTATTTTTGTGAAGATAATGTAGACCCTCACAAATTCCCTTGATTATATTGTGGAGTGTCTTCCAATCAAGTCTTTGGGTCGTATCTGTAAAGTGGAAGACCGATTTATTTGTGTCTTATTTAGTTTTGGAGGGTGGTAGTAGCATACTTGAAGTCCCTATTACAAAAAATGCTACAACTTCATCTATCGTTATGAGCGAAAATATCGGAACAGGATGAATGTTTCATATAATACAGGAGTATGAATGATTTATATAATGATATAACGGTAACCTAAAACTGAGAACATGCATCGAGTGAAGGAGCTTATGACTTATAGCGGGGTTTGTATTTTCCACATACTCCCTCCATAAATAAATTAACTTCTAGAAATGTCCTAAGAACTCCAACTCTCTTTAGGCTTAACTGATTATAGGAAAAAAAAAACATAAATATTTATGACACCAAATTTGTATAATTTGATACACCATAAAATTTTTACTTTTATGGTAATTATTTGGGCTCATAGATATTCGTAGTCTTCTCTCTATAAGTTGATTAAATTTAAAGTTGCATGATTAGGATAACATTAAAAGTTGATTTTTTTTTTTAGAATGGATGGATCAAATAAAATGGGATGACATACCCTTAATGTACTTATCAAGACTTCCTTTTGACATAAACTCAAAGCAGAGCAACCTTTGTCGCTTCCTCTGCCATGACATTCTTCCCCTCCCACTTGCACACCTTCCCTTGTGTGTCAGCACAGTAGCCTAAGAATCGTACTATATTTTTATGTTTCACCCTCATCAGACTGTCAAGCTCTTGGCAGAATTTCTTCTCGTCGACCTCAAACGTTTGGGACAGTTTTTTCACAGCCACTGTTCCTTCCTGAAGTAATCCCTGAGAGGTGAGTTGCCTTGTCAGCATGAACTTGAACCTTTCTGCGAAGAACATTTCAGACAGTCGTAACATATATATATATGAGTTCGGTTTAGAGTATTGATACCTTGTAAACAACTGCAAACCCACCACTGCCAATTTGCTGACCATCAGAGAAATTATTTGTGATGGCTTTCAGAAGTGACAGCGGCAGCTGTGTCGGGTCTGCGCTGGGATCTTGTAGCATGCGCTCCAAGAGATCGTGCATATTAGCCTCATAAGCCATTTGTCGTCATGTATAAATGTACGTAGCCTTCTGTCAAACAAGTATCCAAATTGATTATATGTAGATCATAGGGTAGACAGGTTTTTTTGCGAAGTTTAACGAATTTTGGAGGTTATGTCTTCAAGTTTTGCCTTTTTCTCCAACAAAAATGTCCTAGGCTGAAATCTATACCAAAACAGGCTTAGACCGATTAATTCAAAAAGGCTAATCCACTTTCCCCTGACACGGCCGAGCTAAGCCAGGTTTTGATTTTGATCATGTACTAACCTCAAAAAGCATGCAGAATCGATCACGTACTAACCTCAGAATATGGAGGCAGGTTGGGGATAGGACAACTATCGGAAATTCAGAAGTTATTATGTACTATCCGTACGTATTAGTACACAGACCTCAAACCATGGCATTATTTGAGGAAATTAATACACAGACCGCAATGATATGAATCCCATGCTTAAGCACGGATTAAAAAAAATATCGCGATCGGGCCATTCACCCGTATTTAAACACGGATCAAATTCATGAGCACGCACGCAGGTTAATTAGTAGCAAAAGGCAGACAGAATCGATGACTAACCTGTACTCGAGAACGAGGTGAAGGCTTGCACGCAGGTTTCGAACCAAGTTGATCCCTTGTTCCCTTCCCTTGCTTGAGATCCTGCGAAGAGAAGGACCGCGGCGCTCGCCTTTGTCGTCGTTGGCGGCTTGACGCCGAGGAGTGGAGTAGTCATCATAGTTGAAGCTTCCTGGAGATACATGTCGAACAAACATGTAAGTCCACCAACCACCACGGTTTCCACTGTGGCTCTCGGAAGTGGCCAAGTGGATTCCTGCTAGCTCCACGTGGGCCCATCTCTGTAAATTCAAACGGCACCAAGCACGGCATTTTGGCCCGGCATGAGCACGGCCCGGCCCGGTGAGCTGCTGCCAGCCCCAAACAAAGTCTCTTCCTTTTTTTTTTTTTTCAGTATAAAGAAAAATATAAGACGGCTGGTGGATTGATGCCTATATCGTTTTAGTGGAATATCTGGGCCACACGCTGTTGCTAGTTGCTACCACGTAAATTTGTTACCATCCCTAGCTCACAATTACATCAGTGAAAAAGCATATAATGTGTTGAAAAATCCATGGAACACCTGGAGGCCAACCTACTCTGCACCCAGCTTGCAAACTAAAACAGATTCTGCCTAATCAGCTTATTATAATCCCTGTAAAAGTTGAAACTGCTCAATGGCTGCAGAGTCTTTTTAGGAGGAACTCTACCTCTACCTGCATTGTTAATGCAGTAACATATCCACTTATCTCTACCCCAGTTGTCAGTATGACAGTATCATATGAACACCAATTCAGTGTGCAGATGTTCTCCACATGGGAACATGGAGAAGACATCATATACACACTCATCTATCATTTGGATTACTAGTCTTTGCTTTTGAAGTCTCTTGAGATCTCGTCACTTTTCAGTATGCGGTGCATACACGTAACCACAGGTGGAAGTTGGATGTCCAATGGATATCCTCTAGTTCAAAAAAAAAATAAACTAGGAAGAGATGGTCCTTCACCAAAATTAAAATTTCTAGTTTATTTGCTACAATCCATGAATGTCCAAATTAAATTAGTCTTCCACCTCTGCATGTAACACATGTCACAAGATGGCCTACCTCGCCGGCCGGGTGGAGCAGAGGAAGCAGAGCAAAAGCAGAGCACGTGAAGCAAGGTCCTCGGCTCCTCGCTCGGCGGCTAGACGTCGACGCTGCAGTACGTGGCGCGCCGGTGTGGAACCTGAGCCTTTCGTGCTCACGGCCATTCCCAGCGTGGCCGTGCTACACCTGCTGGTACTTCGTACGTCTGGATGGGATAGTACTTACAGTGACAGCTAGCTGGGCGAGCTCATGCACCGCGCCACGGCAAGAGTTGGAGGCTTCCTCTGCTTTTCCGCACCTTCGCTCCTCTTCTTGGCTTTCCTGCTCACAGCCATTCCTGACATAATTCACGAACGCTTCCATCGATCATGCTCCCATCTCTGACATCCCATCGAAACATCATCGCTCTTGGGGAGGTTCCATTCCAAGACCAGCTGATGAACCTTCCTTTCGAGGAACATCAAGGTGAGCCAGCTAAACAGATATACCAGGCCACCAGTCCTGTATGTGGTAACTCGCTTGGCCTTACCGAGAGTCGCCTACGTCTCGCCGGCTGTTCCACTCCACAGAGGATCAGAGAGCACAGCCCCACTTGCAGGGGCAGATCGATGGGGCAAGTCACGCAGCGCGTCACGGCTTGGACTTGGAGGTCCTCCTCTGCTTTTTCGCGCCCTCCAGCTACATCTTTGCTCTCGCGCCCACGGGTATCCCTCCGTCCCTTTGATCAGCACGTTTGGCTATACCAGCTCTCAAACAAAAATGAAATAATTCTAACGTACCAGTGGATGCAATGCCATTTGATCAGCACCTTTTAATTTGCTGTTATTCCCTCCGTCCCTTTGAGATTGTCGTTTTTGACTTTTGAGTACCATGTTTGACCATTCGCTTTATTCAAATTATTTTAGCAAATCATAAAATAAATAAATTATAATCAAAGTATCTTCAATGATTAAATAAGTTATGAAAAAAAATAAATAGCATTTAAACAAAATTTTTGAATAAGGCGAATGATCAAACAAAATGGCACGGAGTCCAAAACGACAATCTCAATGGGACGGAGGGAGTATATCACATCTCTCAGTTCCCTCAACAAACACAAAATTGGCCGGTGCAAGCAGGTGCTGCGCACCTTGGGTGTTTCATACAGCGAGTAGTAGCCTAGCGAGTGTGTGTGTTCGAGGGGGCAGCCCTATGCTCATTGCACACCTTTTGGCACCCCCATGTATCAAACTATCTTCTCTTAACATGAAAAACGCCGCAAATCTTATGTGTGATTGAGAAAAAACACAAAATTGGCCGGTTCACCGCTAGTTTGGTGTCAGGTGCTCCTCTGTCACTACCCTCATCTTAATATCTACCAGCGCTGCTACTAAAAACATACTGCACTGAAAACACAGATTTGCAAGTCTGTTAGCTAGTGCTTTGTGTAAAAAGATGCATCTCAGTTTGCTTGGTCTAGCGAGTGATATATGAAGACCAGCTTAATGTTCACATGAAAGAGAACGTCTTTCCATTATTTCTTGCAATATAATTGGCCATCGAAATGAAAGGGCATTTAAAGATTGTTACAAGCATGTTACAATAATACACAACTGTCCACAGTTTCATTATTGGAACCTCAATATCACCTACAATTATAACCATGGCAGCACACGATGAGATCGATATAACAGGAATGTATTCCAAAACAGAAGGAGCTATATACTATATAGACTAAACTTCATAGGGTCCAAATATATGGTAGTGGAACAATATAACTGAAGGAAAGGACACTCCATTCACTAGCCTGCCAAGAGCCAAAGAGATGTGCTCACAGCTCTCAAAACACTAATTGCATCAAACGACAATGGGTAGTGTTCTTTTGAAAAAAGGCCACTGTGCTATAAGTGGCCGGTTTCATGATGTGCCTTGCTTTTGATATGCGTTTTAAGATTTCGCAAAAAAACACTACTCCTAATAGTGTCCATGTCTATGCCTACACAATTGGGTTTGAGATTTCGAAAAAAAAAAAAAAAAAAAAAAAAAACTCGTAAATAATATCCATGTGCTTTGCGGACTCTTGTCTTGGCTATATCTCACATGAGTGTTGCCCACAATTACTATGAATGACTGGTCAATAGTGTAGCCACATTGATTTTGATAATTGATATCTGTTTACGGGAGAAGACCACAAGTCTACACATAACAAATAAATATTGCGAATGTCAGGAAGTGAGGAGTTAGATAAAAAGACAAACAGATCTAACAGGCACAATGAGTTGAGTTTTTTTCTACTGTTTGCAAAAGACACCACTTAATCATTCTAAACTGCAGAATATGTCTATAAGATAAATGTGAATGTTTGCTGGTAATAAGAAATTATTCCAATGTCAAGATGGTGTTTTTAAACTATAAACCATGGCATAAGATAAGAGTATTTTAGGGTTTACTGTCTTTACTTCACGTAAACAATGTAGTATTGTAGGACACATGCTACATACATAGAATTTAGCTGATTTAATTACAATGTTAATTAGTAGGAAAAAGATATTACCATGTTATGTCCTCGGTGCAATGGAATATCATCCTAGGATAGTCACCCTCCATAGGAAGTTCAACCCTTTTCATAACCCTATTATGTAATTATAGGAGACCACCATTAGTTATATTTAGCTTCTAGGAAACATAACAAAAATAGTTGCCCATCCCCACAGTAAAGATGAAATTGTGATGTTTACAATTAGAGTATAATGATGTGCCTGATCAAGCTTGCTTGTTTGGTTTCCTAGCTTTGTCTGAAAATTTTTTGAAAACGTAAGCAAGGATTTCCCTGATTTGAGGAAATGCCTCGGTTCCTATCCTGTCTCGAAGAAGTCACTGTTGGGTTTGGTTAGCATGGTCCTTTCTACTGAGAACTCTATGTCATGACCATCATCAAGTATCCAAGTGCATATAATGGAGTAATTGGAAAACCAAAACATTTCCTGTAACTGACAATTACCTGACTATATAGATCAACATACCTAGGTGAATTAACTACCCTAAATAACACAAATTGCATGACCTGCCATTAATGACTACGACCATATTTGAAATGGCTAGAATTTCTTATAATGTGGTATTAATTTTAAAGACTTTAATACTTTATTTTCTAGGTAGCTGGAGTATCTTATTGCAAAATAACTTTGTAGCATGCCGCGTCAACTCAAGAACAGTAGCACATGAGGTTGTTGGTAATCTACTACTCCTATAAGAACAAACCCCACTAAGCTATTTCTCTCAACATGCAAGCTATCCACCTAGGCAATACACTATCATAAACAATTAATAGCCACTTAGTTATTTCTCTCAACATGCATGCAAGCTATCCACTTAGACAATGCACTATCACATATAATTAATATCCACTCAGCGAAGCCTCACTAGCTAATATCTCAACATGCAAGTTGTCCAACTAAGCAATGTACTATATAATATCATGTGTATGTATACATATACATCTCCTAATTCTTAGTGATTAACATCCTAACCCATTTATATTCCTTCCTCATACCCGCGACAACGTGCGGAGAGAATCCTCCTAGTTCATATTATATTTTTTTCGAAAGATCAGTTCATATTATATTGATGTGCATACTCATAGATATTTATATACTACTCCCTAGCTCCCTTATATACGGTCCTAGCTAATAGCTAGGATTAATTAGACTTGAGACCAACAACATGTGACGTGATTTCGTTTAATTCAAGTCAGTATGTTTTGCATAGAAGAGTTTGTAATAAACGTCAATGTTATTCTTCAAAAAAAAAAGGCAACGTTTTTCATCCACGGAACTGCATGTAGGCATGTGGAGGATATATAAATGAATCAACAGTTATTACCTATAGGTCCTAAGATCCCACAAGACAATGTGATGCACCCGCTGAGTTCTGCCTCCCGGATCCTCCATGATGCCAGCCAGTATTGGAAGCGTTGGGTGGGAAGCAAGACGTTCAAGGTTCCACCCCCAGATTTCCGAGCAAAGTGTGTGAACGTGTTTATTTGCCTCCAAATCCCAAATCTAATTCAAAAAAATAGTGAGTGAGAATGACTACAGAAGAGAGATGCGGAAATTGTTGCAAACCTGCATGAGAAAATTAATGTTCAATACTGCTCCCAGCACTACAGAAAGGCGGATGCCACACATACCTTTGCCTTCATCGACTCGGTATGGCTATCATTAGAAAGAGTAGCCAGAAAATTCTGATGATCATTAGTGCAAAAAGTAGGCTCTGACATCCCCTCGAATGTGGCGATGGCATTCGGATAATGAATATCCCAAACCTACAATTTTCATGCAGAAATGATTGTAACTATAATAAAAATGCATGTGTAATTGACCACCATAAGAAAATATAATTAGTTGGTTGGTTGATCATCGTCAGTGACTGGTAATCACTGTCGACCCAACACATGATTTATAGTATTGAAAAAATGAAGAGGCAAACAAACCTTTATTACGTTGTCGTAACCACGACTAGCGAAAGTGCTGGCGTCCCTTGGGCCAGCCTCGACACAGTACAAAAGATAGCGTGTGTCGATTGCTCGAGTGCATGTCCAGCCCTGACTCCAGTCCCAGAGTTTGATTGATTTGTCTCTGAAAGAACCTGTAAGCAGCAGTGTATGTTTCGGGTATACAGCCAAATAGTTCACTGCACTGTAGTCGCCAACGTGAGCTTCGAATTCCTTGACCTTGTCCTTTCGAGCACCGAAGCTAGTGTAGGCATAGACATGGACACCCCCGAAATCATCCCCAACTGCCAACCACTGCTCTCCAGCGATAAATTTGACCGATGAAATTTGATGAAAAACCTTTTCTTTTAAATATTCGACTTCGAACTTCGTGACTCTTTCCTGCTTAGCAATGAAAATGCCAATTCATATAGTTTCAACTCAAATACCTTGATGACCCATAACGACCGTCTTGATAACCAAGCAAGGTTATGACAGAGGTGTAGTACTATATATCAGTATTCATACCTGTGTCTCATAGTTCCAAATGGAAACATATTTATAATGGCACATCAACAACCTGTGGTGTGCACACCCTATTAGTTAGAGTCCGTCTATCTAAATCAAATCAAGTACTAGAATGGAAATGAGAGTTTTCCAGTGAGACCATCTATCTATATATTTACCATGTTTTGGTTGGGTGAACATCCATGCAGTAGATGATATCCCTATCCTCCCCGTCTGGTGGTGGTGTTGCTTGTATTAACTGATACAACCAAATAGCAACCGACCCCCTTATTAGACCGACTGCACGCCACCACATTGGTATCAACGACTTCAATATACATAATGGCACATGTACGTGTACATATGTATGCAATTCGAATATATAATTTAATTATATGACCCATCAACTCGGCTTACCTGTACTTCCTGCCATTTTGCTGGGTCACTGGTGACAGCAGCCCTCATCGTTGCTAGATGCACCACAGTACCGAACTCCGTGGCTCGTCTCAATAGGTCCTCAGACTTGTCTTGCCTCCATGTATCATATCTCCAATGATCATCCAAAAGTTTGATGTCTTTCTCGGACATTGTGGCGACCATCACCACCTCAAATTTGCCTTCGTCTGCTGCTTCTAGCGGGTGTTGCTCTTGCTTCCTCATAGTCAAGTAAATGGTCTCGCTAGAATGTGGCCCCAACCTTCTGAAAATTGATGATACACGGCCGTCCTTTATATGCTCCGGCTGCACCCACACATATGGATAGTCAGGGTTGGAACATGCATCTAAGCTGGTCGGTGCAACCAAGACACCAATAAGATCGTCTGTTTTATTGGTTAGGGTCACTGGGCATTTGATGACCTTGCTTGACTTGAAGGGGAACCAAATATGGAGCGGGTAGACATCCAGCCCCTGTAGATATAAGGATAGTCTCGTCAAAGGAATAGGACCTGATGGAAATAATGATAATACTCCTTTTGGTCATAAAAGCCATGGCATATACCAAAAGATATCAAATCCTAATAATTACCCTAGAATAAAAATTCTTAATAATTAACCTTGAATAAAAATCTTAATTTTACTTTAACTATTGAATTTTCAAAGATATGCATTGAATCCGCATGAGACAATCAGTTAACAACTATATTGAGTTACCCTTGAGCTTAGGTCAGTCTCAATGGAGCTTCATGGTTGGTTTAATACACATTAAATAGGATGACACATCAGCCAGAAAAGAAGCTTTTTGCATGAAACTAGGAGGAGAGGAAGGGAAATGTTTCATCCCCACGAAAAACATTTGAGCGTTGTTTTCAAAACGTTGGAAAGGGAGTGAAATCCTCACTGAGAGGCTCTCCCTTCGTTTCAACGTGTGACTTCTTCTTCATGCACATTAAATTAGCCGTGGGGAAGAGAAGGAAAAGGGAGAGAGAGAAACAGTGGGATCCACAGAAGGCTAAAAATAACCCTATGAAACTGTGTAGTGAAATTATCCATTGAGAGATAGACCCGTTTCATGGTAAGTTTTACTCCTTTTAAAACTGTGAGGTGAAATCATACATTGAGACTGGCTTTATGGATAAAAAGTCTTTTGTTACTTTTTTTGTTTCTTAATTGATCGCGGGTCTCTTGAACTTCTAATCCTTTTTTAATGACTTATCTAATACTATCTAATATTTTTTGATCGATAGGGGCCTCTAGTCCCTCCTAATTCCAAAAACGAAACACTTAATAACTACTCCTATTTTGAAATATAAGGTATTCAAGCATAGGCTATATGTGCCATGAGTAAACTTACATGTGCTGCCGATGAAGCGCAGAAGTCAGTTTCATTAAAACCATATGTATGGTCCATGTCAACAAGCATGTCAATTATATGTTGTGTAATCGGTCTCCTCTGTGGATTAAGATCAATGCACTTAATGCCCATCTCAACGCATGCTTTTACATGTTCCAACCGTGGGTCTCCTGCAGGTACGTTTCTGAACCTAGTGCTCCAATTTGTAAGTACCTAAGAAACGGCAACAGCCATAAGGTACGTAGGATTCATTACATAAAATGGAAAAATAATGTTAATGTCAAAACAACATTGTTATGAAACTCATTAACATCAGAAAAAGTTTGAATAGGGAAACATGAATTTACAATATAAGTATATTTATAACTCCACTATATGAGGGTTGAATTTGTCTAAGTGCTATAATAGGCTTAGCGCTTTTGGTTCGTTTCTGTAGCTAGTAACCCCGACGAATCATGTATCACACTGCTTTGTTAAAAGCAGAGATGAAACTCTTTTCTTTGAATTTCAACATTCAACGAGGAAATGACCTACCCAAATTTTGCCATTGTATTTTTGTTGTTTTTTGTTTTTCTGTTTATGTCCTTGTAATTGTTAACTATTGCTATAGGTCACTTAAGAGAACGTTCATAAAAAAACAACAACCTGATCTAATGCTTGAGAAATGTATGGTCCCAAATTTTGCCAATTGATAGTTTTTGCACCAGTAGTTCAATATCTACTTCCTAGCTTCGTTTACATAAGTTCAAGTTAATATATAGTTCATGCACACAAGTAGCTAACACTACTACATAAAACATTTTACACTATCAACATTAGTTTCTAGAGCACTAGACAGAGAGGAAGAGAGATTTGGATGCAGGAGTGGGGAGAAGATAGTAGGACCCACGTGGAAGTTGCTGTGGATGCCACTCGGTGATTTCAATTGCATGATTTCAGCAGGCCCATAGACTCTATTTCTAGGGCGATCTGTAGTATGTATAGTCTAATGTCCGTCTTTAGCCATAGCTCGTATTATGCCCATTCATATAGAATATGACTATTCTCTATGCAGTTATGAATACAAATAATCTGTATCTAAACATCTATTTTAAGGACCATATCTAGATGCAGGTATGCTACCTTGTTCTTCTATTTCTAGGTTATCACAATTGTATATAAAAAGAATGGAGACACCTCTGAAAATTCTAATAGTGTAGCATGTTAACTTTTAACAATGCATGGCCCTTTGCCAGGAGAGACAATTCTTACATTATCAATGTCGATACCCCTTACGCCCCTGTCAAAGATCTCTATGATTATAGTGCCAAGACTATATATGTCCGACTTGAATGTAATTGTAATTTCTTCGTTATAGAATTCTGGTGCCATGTATCCCCTGCACAAAAACTCGGCGTCTAAGCAACTTACAGTGAACTGAATGCAACATATAAAATGTGCCTTTTTAGAGATAGATGCAGCTATCTTACAGTGTTCCATACGCCTTTGATGTTGCAGCCGGGTTTGCTTTTGATCAAAGCACCTTGAGATGCCAAAATCAGCAATTTTGGGCACCATGTAATCATCCAACAGTATGTTTGCAGGTTTAAGATCTAGATGAACAATTTTATTTTCGTGAAGATAATGTAGACCCTCACAAATTCCCTTGATTATTTTATAGACTGTCCTCCAATCAAGTCCTTGGGTCATATCTGTAAAGTGGAGACCCAATTTATTTGTTTCTTTATTTTTGGTGGGATGGTAGTAAATTTTTGGAGGGATGATAGTAACATAAATACATAATTGAAGTCCCTATTATAAAAAAAATGCTACAACTTCATCTCTGGTTATAAGTGAAAATATAGGAACACGATGAACTTTTTATATCTATACTAGATTATGAATGATTTATATAATGATATAATACTTGCTAGAAACTTAGAACATGTGAACACTGAAGGAGCTTATGACTTATGGCAGGGTTTATATTTTGCACATACCCCTCCATAAATAAATTAACTTCTAGAATTTTCCTAAGTACTCAAACTCTCTTAGGTTTAACTGAATTTATACAAAAAAAAACAAATATTTATGACACCAAATTAGTAAAGTTTGATACATCAGAAAATATACTTTTATGGTAGGGCACGTAGATATTTGTGGTCTTCTCTATATATAAGTTGATTAAATTTACAGTTTTTTTTATTAGGATAACATTAAAAGGTGATTTATTTTAGAAAAGATGGAGCATATAAGATGGGATGATGTACCCTTAATGTACTTATCAAGACTTCCTTTTGGCATAAACTCAAAGCAGAGCAACCTTTGTCGTTCCTCTGCCATGACATTCTTCCCTCCCACTTGCACACCTTCCCTTGTGTGTCAGCACAGTAGCCTAGAATCGTACTACATTTTTATGCTTCACCCTCATCAGACTGTCAAGCTCTTGGCAGAATTTCTTCCTCATCGACCTCAAACGTTTGGGACAGCTTTTTCACAGCCACTGATGTCCCATTCCGAAGTAATCCCTGCTGTGAAAATGTTGCATTGTTAGCATGATGAACTTGAGCTTTTATGTGAGCATTTTCAGAACAGTACAAACAAATATGTGTTGGGTTTAGAGTACTGATGATACCTTATAAACAACTGAAAACCCACCACTGCCAATTTGCTGACCATCAGAGAAATTATTTGTGATGGCTTTTAGAAGTGACAGTGGCAGCTGTGTCGGCTCTGCGCTGGCATCATGTAGCATGCGCTCCAAGAGATCATGCATATTAGCTTCACAGTCCATTTGTCGTCATGTATAAATGTACGTAGCCTTCAAACAAGTATCCAAATTAATTATAGGTTAACCATGGGGTATACAAGTTTTGTGCAAAGTTTAACGAATTTTGGAGATTGTTTCTTAAAGTTATGCCTTTTTTTTCCAACAAAAATAAAAGAGTGAAATACACTGTAGGTCCCTAAACTTGTCCCAACGCCTCATCTAGGTCCGTGTATTTAGAAAACCAGGTAACCGTGTCCTTAAACTTGCTAATCAGATCATCTAGGTCCAAAACCGGACATTGAGGCTGTTTTGTCCACCTGACCGCCACGGTGGCAATGTTGACCGATCGACCATGACCGAATATGCAACGCTTTGGTGGCCCGGCTTCAAAAAAAAAACATTTGGTGGGTGGTTCCTTCGCTCCTTCGAGAGGCCCCGCGGGCGACGGGCGACCGGGAGTCGCGCTGAGACTCGCGACTTCAAGGGCGAACGGGCGATCGGAGTCGCCGCGACCGGGCGGGCGATGGCGACGGCGCCACGCCCCCGCCGGGCGGTTGAGCCGGTGCGGCGCCCACGGAGAGGAGCGCCTGCCCCCCCTCCCCTCCCTCCCAATGGCGGTTGGTGCCGCATTGCGGGCCGCTTGCCGCGGCGACCGCGGTGTCCAAGCCGACGAAGACCGGTGCGACGACGGTCGCCCTCCGCGGTGGTGCCCCCAGGCGCCACGCTGCCACACGGGCAAGCCGGACTGGGCGCTGCGAGCCATGGGCGCTGTGTTTTTAAGCCTTCGAGAGCCACCGCCGAACTACGGTGATTTCATCGGAACCCTAATCCCCTTGTTTTGCTGCTTCTTTCTCTCACCGTTGATTCTTTCTTTGAAGTTTAGTTAGATTGTGGATTAAATTATTGATTTTTAGTTGGAACCCTAATCTTTCTTTGCCTCAGAGTTAGATTGTGTGCTAAATTACTAATTTTTAGTGTTTTAATGGAGCCGGTGTTTGGTTGGGATTGTCCAAATTCATCGATGCTTTGTGTATTTTAGGTCCCAATTCAAAAAATTTCTCGCTAGAAGTCCATCATGGGGGTTTTTCTTCGGTCATGGTGAGAACAAATCCTACGTTGATGGTAAAATCACATATGAAGATGACGGAAGCGTAATGGTGGTGCTATCTCGTGGATAGAAGACCTCCTATTGCAGCTTGATTATGTGATTGACAAGGCTAAGGTGTATTGGCTTTTGCCCGACAAACAGTTGCATGATGGCCTTAGAATCATTGAATCCGATCTTTCAAAACCTTAGTCATGAAACAAATTGTTGGTAGGGTGAACAATTTTGTGTTGTATATTGATCGGTACAACCAGATAGCGGTGACAACAACATTTGGGATGATGTTGTAATCAACGGTTGCTAGTCGATACAACCCAAAAGAGAATCCATCGGACTTTGACAACCAGTTCTTTGGGAAGAAGGAAGAAGATGAGGCAAAGGACATAGAAGTGGACACGTAAGGATCAAACTATTCGGCAAAGGATTATGACTTTGAAGATGGTGATGATGACTTATTTGAGGAAAATGTAGATGAAGAGGTGCTAGATGAGGGTTCGGGAAAGGGAAAGAAGGCAAACATGGGTCGTAGTGGCTTGGAAAGGGGAAGAAGGCAAAGATGGGTCGATAGTGACCTGGATTTGCCCGATGACTCGATGGAGAAGGCCAAGTGAAGCTAAAGTTCAAATCTTTCAAGCCTCGAGGATCTAATCAATCCAACCTTTAAGGTAGGCATGATATTCTCTAGTGTGGAGCTCCTAAGAAAAGCCATCGAGAGTACAATCTAAAGCATAGAGTTGACATTAGGATGCCCAGGAATGACAAAAGGTGGTTCGGGCTCATTGTGCTTTGTTGGCCCCCTGGACATTGTATGCTTCTTTTTGGACAAAGAGAACTAAGACATTCATGGTCAAAACTTATGTGGGAGAGCATAACTGTAGGGAAGGAATGGGTTCTCAAGAGCTGCACAGCCAAGTGGCTATCGTGAGAAGTACACCGAGAGCTTTAGAGCGTATAGCAAAATGACACTAGAAAATTTTGCAAGGATTGTGCGTATGAAATGGAACCCGACACCCTCTAGGAGCAAGTTAGGTAGGGCAAGGCGATTGGCTATGGATACGATATATGGTGATGAGATTGAGCAATTCAACCTTTTGTGGGATTTTGGTAATGAACCGAGGAGGTCGAACCCGTGAAGCACTTTCCATGTTGGTCTCAATAATGGTCATTTTAGTCAAATGTATTTCTCACTTGATGCTTGCAAAAGGGGGGGTTCCTAGTCGCTATAGGCCTGCCATTTGTTTAGATGGATGTCACATTAAGACCAAGTTTGGTGGATGTTTGCTGACTGCAGTTGTAATAGACCCAAACAATTGCATATTTCCTATATCAATGGGCTATGTCGAGGTGGAGTCAAAGAAGACATGGAAATGGTTCCTTGAAACCCTCAAGCAAGATCTTGGGATTGAAAATAGTTATCCATGGACTATAATGACCGACAAGCAAAAGGTTTTATACTTTTTCTTTTTCATGACTTATCCATTTTGTAAACTTATTCTATATTTTATACTAATTGTTTTAATGCATCTCTAGGGGCTTATACCTGCTGTCCAAGAAGTTTTTCCGTTCTCGTAACACGTGTTACGTGGTCGACACTTGTACTCCAACTTTCGTGGTCACTTCAAAGGTGAGAACCTCAAAAACCAGCTCTGGGCTTGTGCTAGGTCCACCACGGTGGCAGCCTGGGAGAGGAACATGGAGAAAATGAAGACATTAGATGCACAAGCACATAGATGGTTAGAACATATGCCTCCCAACACTTGGGCTAGAGCATTTTTAGTGAGTTTCCTAAGTGTGATCTGTTGCTCAATAATTCGTGTGAGGTATTCAACAAATACATACTAGATGCAAGGGAGATGCCCATCCTTAGCATGATTGTTCAGATCAAAGACCAACTAATGAACAGGGGTGTACAAAGAAAGCGTAACGATGTTCAAAACAAATGGCCAGCCCTATTTGTCCCAAGATTAGGAAAATAATTCTCCAAAACTCGAGTGGGCCAACACTTGTTATGTTTCTCCCGCTTTGGTAGAGGTATTTTTGAGGTGAAGGATAGAGATTACCAAGATACGCTTAAGATTTATGACAAGCAATCGTGGATCAAGCAGGAGGTGGAACTTGATTGGCATTCCTTGTAGTCATGCCATCTCTTGCCTAAGGCATGAAAGGACCCCCGCCAAGATTTTATATCTCAATGCTACACTACCAAACTTATAGTGCCGTATGGATTCAATGTGATGCCATGTGTTTGACAAGTCCAACCGGAAGAAAATGAATGGTCCAAATATTGAGCCACCAATATATGAGAAGAAGATAGGAAGGCCACCCAAATTTAGGAGGAAGCAACCCCATGAGATCCAAGGAAAAAATGGACCTACAATGTCCGTGCATGGCATCATCATTCACTTTGTTCTTGGTGCCATGAGCCTAACCACAATTCCAAGGGCTGCCCACTCAAGAAGGCAGGCATCAGGCCGAAAACAACAAGTGAGAAGGCAGCCACCACCTTTTGCAGCAACAACAGGAGAGAAGGAAAATGTTATCGAACTTAGTACACAAAGCAGTCAGTAGAGGAAGTGATGACGTAACACCTACAGCCCACAAAGGCAAACCATTGGTGGTCGAAGCAAGTATGTTGTCCCAAATGTTATCACAGGTGAATAACTTGTAGCTGATCATTGTCTTTTTTAGCTTGCATTGTGAATAATGTGTCCATCCATTGTCTTCTTCATTTTGTGACAGGTAACAGATCATGTTAACCTGTCACTTGATCATGGGCCTCTCCCTTCTTCATCTTTCATCGACAACAACCAGCCCACTTCAAGACCAACCGTCCCACCACAAAGAACAAAACAAGGAAGGTTGAAGTGCAAGAGTCACCAAAAGAAGAAGAATGACACTTCTGCTGGAGAGAAACATTCAAAGAAGAAGAAAAACCACCAAACTTGAATTGATGGGCATGGACATCTTTTGGGTATAGCTTTTGGTACACTTGTACATCTTTTGGTAAACCTTTTGGGACTGGTAGATGGCGCACACACACAGTTACAAACCTATTGTGAGGTCTGTGTGTTGGATGTGTTAGTTTGCTCAGGGTAGTGACATGTCTAAGATGGGGCTCACTGTTTGTAATATATAATGGGTCCATAACTCTTGTTAACTGTCAAATACTCTATGCTATTATAGCACGAAACCTCTATATGGATGCTAAATATTATATGGAATTATTATTGGTCGTTGCTTCCTGGAGCTTGAGGTCCCAGGGCTGCCATGGCATCCTGTGACCTGGGTGGTCCTGTGACCTGGATGCCATCGTGGCAGTCAAAACAGCCTCCAATGTCTGGTTTTGGACCTAGATGATACAGTTAGCAAGTTTAAGGACCTGGTTACCTGGTTTTCTAAATACACGGACTCAGATGAGACGTTGAGACAAGTTTAGGGACGTACAGTGTATTTCACTCAAAATAAAAAATGTCCTTGGATAAAATCAACCAAAACAGGCTTGGCCGGATTCAAAAGGCTAATCCGCTTTCCCTGACTAGGCCGAGTTGATACTAGTTAAGCCAGGTTCGATCCGTGACTTGGCCAGATTGCTCTAAATATTAGGTTTATTATCATTTTCTGCTCATTAGACTTCCACATCATCTAAGTTTTGTTCGAAATATTAGTCGCTACATTATGACTGCGTGATCTTAATGAGAAAAGATGAGAGACGCAGGTGAACCGTTGGGAAATAGTCTATATATTAGTCTTCTACTCGGCGCAAAAAAAAAAAAAAAAAAAAAAAAAAAAAGACTCTCTCCTTTGACCTTTCACATGTGGTTGCATACACGGTCCTTTTGAGAATTGACCCCCATTGAATTTAATTGAATGGTTTGTTGTTGAAAAAAAAAAAACCCCCACCCAGGACGCGCATTCTTAGTGAACTCTGCATGTTTACATCATTGTACGGCCACTTGAAGCCAAAGTAATCAAGTCAAGTTCGTTATCAAAAAATAAATAAATCGAGTCAAGTTTGTTCTAATGCTGTTGCCGGCACTTACTGATATCTTTCATTGGAATCTCCTAAAAATGTGTTGGGACATCAACGGCAGAAATCGCAGTCTCTCTGTTTTCAGTTTTTTAAAAACCTCTCACCTCCATAAGCACGGACAGCTAGTATTATTAGATTATTTGAGGAAACTAATACACAGAACCACGCGCCATGCATCCCGTGCTTAAGCACCGATCAGGCGATCACCATCCAGGTTAGTAGCAAAACCAGGCAGAATTGATCACGTACTAACCTCAAAGAATATGGAGGCTTGGACGCAGGTTGGGAAAGCTGCTGCCTTCCTTAAGGCTTCAGGTCTCGAACGGCCGCGGTTATTTCTGAATTCCGATACAGACAGGACAGCTAAGATGGGATCAGTTGAGGATGAGGAAATTAATACACAGACCTGCCTCCATGAATCCTATGCTTAACCAGTCGGACTAACCTGTCCGTCCTCGAAGGAGGTGGGATGCGCAGGTCAGTATATAGGAAAAGGCAGGCAGAATCGATGACTAATCTGTCCGTCAACTCGAAGGAGGTGGAGGCTTGCACTTGCACGCAGGTTTCGAACGAAGCTGCTCCGTTCCCTTTCCTTCGTCGTCGTTGACGCGGAGGGGCGGAGCTCGCTCATCGTAGCTGAAAAGTGAAAATGCTCTAGTCGATTGGCATACGAGAAAACCACGCGGCTTTGCCGCTTGTGGCCATCGTTAGCGCTCTCTCTTTTTTTTTTTTATCTCCCTCGTAGTTAGGTACATGAGTATGAATAGTGGTAGCTGTGAGAGGGTTTCTGGAGCGCGGGTTGATTTTCGTGAAGAGAAGGTTTCGAAGCATGTCCCATCTTAACTGCAGGTTGATTCGAAAACAATCTGAGGTAGTTTTCGCGCCATCTGAGCTAACCAGTACTGATCCTAATTTTTTTTAATTGGATATCTAGATTAGGCAATCAAATTTTGTGTTGCCACGCCATCTCTAAGGTGACAATGCTGCGCGTCCTTTGTTTCGGCTGGCCCGTCGTGCCCGAAAATACGAATTTTATTTATACAGTGGATATTCTTTTTTTTTTTTCTCCCTTTATGTCGACATTCTTGTCTTTTGTATTTTTCTGTGTAATTTGAGAATATTAAGTATGTAGCTTTGGCAAAAGGAATATGGTAATATTAATGTATGTAAGGTTTAGCTTTATTTAATATTTTTGTTTTAATTAGAAATTTTAAGAAAATTAATAGAATACAAACTTGTATCTTTCTTTTGGCTCGAGGATCGCTCAATTTGACCATTTGCTTTAGAATTAGAACTCTTCGAAGGATTATATCTTTAGAGTGAGCGTTCATGTATATATGTGTATTTATATTTTAAAATAGAAAGCAAAACTAAAAAATAAGGATTAACTTTTTAGTACGATTTCGTATGAAAGAAAAATTTATATCAAAGTTGTAGAACTTGATGAGATCTAAAACTTTATAGTTGACAATTTTTTCATTGGAGGTCATTTAACTATTCAAAAATACGTTATAAGTTCATTAAACAAACACATCTAGCAACATCAACGATCCACGCCTTCCAAACCATGGCTTCCTATTGGCTGATGATAATCAATCCTTCTTTTCTTTTCGTCCTGTGAGGCAGAGAGCAGCAAGCTGAGCCATAGGCTGTATTTAGTTCCTGAAAATTTCTTTCAAAAAAAAATATTTAGTTCTTGAAAAGTGGCTGAAAAGTGAAGCTGAAAAGAACTGTAGCACTTTTCGTTTGTATGATGGTAATTATTGTCCTATCATGGGCTATTCAGCCAAAAGATTCGCCTCGCAAAAGTACATGTACCAAACTGTGTAATTAGGCTTATTTTGTTTACCTACATTTAATGCTCTATGCATGCGTCTTTTGCTACATTTAATGATTCGATGTGATGAAAATTTTGGAAACTTTTTTTAGCCATCCCAAATTTTGGAAACTTTAGAGGAACTAAACACAGCCATACATTAAGATAATTGATATCTGAGCAGCAAGCAGCAGCAGAGCAGGCAGCTCGGCGTGCCTACCTTTGGCTACCTGCCCGCCCGTCCTTATCTTCCTCCCATCGATTCCTCCTCCCACCCACCTCGCCTTCGCTGCCGCTACTTGCCCACCGCCTTCTCTCTCTCTCTAGTTGGCCACACACCATCTTTCTCCTTCGGTCCTACCCGAAGCTCTCTCATCTCTCTCCCTCTGCGTTGGGGCATGGCCTGGCGCCGTTGCTCAGCCCTGTGCTGCTGGAGGCGTGGCAACACCCGGCTCTGAGGCACGGGTGGCGCAGATGGGAGGCTGGCTCCGGTAGCGCGTCCAGCAGCCACACAGCACGGCCGTCCCGGCGTGCGGAAGCAGGAGATATGGGCAGCACTGTGGATGGAGAGGAGGCGCGCGTGCGCTGGGGGGAGCGGATAGCCGCCGCTGTGGCGGCGGGGGCGTCACTGCGCCACGGCTGCGACCGGTCACGCCGCCGGTCGCGCCGCCCGCGCCGGAGGGTGGCCAACGCAGGGGCCCAGCCGGTGCGCCGCCGCCGACGGGGACGGAGGGAGAGAGAGACGGTGTCGCGGGCAGGTCGGCACGGGGGGAGGAGGAGCGCGGGTTGATTTTCAAAAATAGATTTTTTTTGCAAAACACCGCGCTTCGTCCCAATCTGGGCCGCCCACGCGCCCCACACGCCGATCGGACGACCGCCGCAAAGCGCGCGACGTGGCCACGCCCCCGCCCTCTTTTGGTGCGTGAATCGTATATAGAAAGATGAGACTTTTTACCCGCATACCATTATAAAAAGATGGTCGTGACCTCCATCCATCTGAAAAGTTCGACCGCAACCGTATACCATCGGCCCAAACTTTCTTGCCTTCGTACCACTCCGCTCATATATCGTTCGGTTTCTAACATTTCACCGACCGACATGTGGGACCAAGCATGAGAAGTGATCATCTTACCTTAGGACTGAGTTAAAAAACACCTTATCCTATCCAGACAGCTCCCCCCCCCCACCCTCACCCGCTCGGCCTCGAGACCGTCCGCGGCTAAGGCCAAGCCCCCAAATTCAGCGCCGCCGCCAGCACCCGCCGCCGCCCCAAAGAATGCACGCGCCCTTCTCCCTGCCGCCCCCATCCAGCCCTCCCGGCGCGCTCCGCAGGCCCGAGGGCTCCCTCGCCGGTGTGGCGGGCGGGCGGCCATGCCCTCACTCATCGAGGATTGAATGACGGCCAACTCGACGCACGCAGACGGCCCTCAATGCCTGCCGCGAACCTGCACGGCCGTCGGCTGGGCCCTCCGCCCCACGACCTTCTCGTGGGCATGGCGCAAATACCCGCCCGCCGGGCTGCAACGGTCAGAACCAAGACCTGCCCGTCGGCGCCACACACGCCGCGTCGCTGCTCGCGCCAGGAACCGTCACGTCGTACCTTGCCGGGCTGAGCCGCTGGCAACTGTGCGCGAGCTGCTGGACGTTCCTCTGGAGCGGGAGGACGCGGCGCTCATGCAGCATGCCGTTCCGTAACCAGGCTTTCTTTTCTTTCATCTGTTGCAAGATACTACGCTGATATTTCTTTCCGTGCTGTGTATCGTCTTTATAAATCTCAGACAAGTTTACAGCAGCAAAATAGTTTTTTCTTCACTTGGATATATTATTGCCCCAATTACGGTAGCCAAAAACGACATATTTACTGCTTATTACTTTTCAAAGTTACTCCAAAAATCAAATGGTGGTGGGATGTATTTTTAAATTACACTCTCGATGAGTGACATACATATATTGAGCAAAAGAAAACGAAACAACTATTACTAAGTACATTTCAAAATTACTTCTGTGCACGGCCATCCCGCTAATGTCTGGATGAAGCACTTCTGTGCATGCTGTAATGTTGGTGACATATTGAAAACCTAGCTAATGTGTTGAAAACCAGTAACCAAATGTTGGTCTACGAACCATATTATTATTATATATTATGTTAAATATTATTATTATATATTATGTCAATTTCTTGTGCTCAAAACAAGTGCACATATATGCTTAAAAAGTGCACATTCTTTTTTAATTTAAAAATAAGTGCATGCATCACGTACATGCGGTGCACATTTTTTCCTAATTCATGGCATCACGTGTGCAAAAAAAGTGCATGCAAGAGCCTACCTCAAATACCCAGGAGTGACACGGCGGACAATGGTGATTTTGATCAACCTCTATGACTTGAGGGGCAAGAAAGTCTTTTCTTCGCGCCGCTTAACACCGTTAGAGTGCAAATTGGATGGAGTGGTATAAGAGATAAGAAAGTTTGAGCCGATAGTATACGGTGTGGCCGAACTTTTCAGTAGAACAAAGGTCACAACCATCTTTTTACAAAGTTAAAAGTGATTGGCTACCACCACGGCACCGTCCACTTGAGTCTTCCTAGAGTAAATATATAGTATATGAGGTGGGCCCGCGTGGAGCTTAGCAGCCATCCACTTCCGTGAGCCACAGTGGGCCCATACATCTATCTACTCCTGATGTAAGGCCGTGGGCCATGTGACCAGCTGGGTCTAGTGACTCGGTCCATTCGATCCACAACTGGCCTGACAAGTAGTCCGTCCACTCGTCACTCGAAAGCTGTTTATGGGCTCTATACTGATAAACAAAATCCAAACCCCAGTTACTAAAAAAAAGGAACTTTTCCATCGTTGGGTTATGTATCACTTAGATTTGTCTCTTCAGAGACATCAGATATATCGCTTAGATTTTATCATTCGCCATCTCTTAAATATATCCAACAGTTACCAGTCCGACGCGACCGAGGGTATTACCGTCGGATATGCTTGTCAACGGGTGAAAAGTTTGAGTCACAAGCATGCTCGTGGATAGATAAACTAAACACCTCATTTGACCTGTTGCTAACCCAAGTCTTGCCGATCGGTTCACACACACGATTAAAATTCACGGGAAATGACGTGGCACCTGCAAAGGCTATTCCTGCCCTCTCATTTTCTGAATCACAACATCTTTCGGTGGTACTACATCGATTCCTACAATCTAACTCGCCTTTAAAAAAAAATACTTTACTATACCTCAAAAGACCGTTCATCTCCTTTCTTTATCCGTAAATAAATTAATGCAATAATAGGATGAGCAATCACCAGATATTGTTACCCAAAGCGTTATGTTAGTTACTCTTTTACTGACATTTCACAATGACAATTACATCAAAGAGAGAATGCCCCTGCAGCCTGACATGTAGCTTTCTGAGACCACAGCCACAAACAAAGTCTCTTTCCTCCTCTTCTTCTTCTTCTTTTTTTTTCCTTGGGAAAAGAAAAATATAAGACGGCTGATGGATTGATACCTATCATTTTAGTGGAATATCTGAGCCACACGCTGCTGCTAGTTGCTACCACGTAAATTTGTTACCATCCCTAGCTCACAATTACATCAGTGAACACATAGTGTGTTGAAAAAATTCAAGGAATTACTCAAAAAAAAAAAAAAAAAATTCAAGGAACACCTGGAGGCCAACCTACTCTGCACCTAGTTTGTTCACTGCAAACTAAAGCAGATTCTGCCTACTCATCAGCTTGTTATAATCTCTGTAAATTTTGAAACTGTTCAATGGCTACAGTGTCTTTTTAGGAAGATCTCTACCTCTACCTCTGATCACTGCTCTGCTACTGCAGTAAGATGCTGTGAGATACAATCGGATTGGGGATAGGAAGAAGAAGAGTGGGGATGAACTACGATGTATATTGCAGAGGAAAGCTTAACAGCGAATTCAATTTGATTACAATTTCTTCCCCACCCCGGCTCTCGCAGGAGCGCTCTACTTATACCATCCTACGCCTTCACCATTCGAACCCCGTGACCACGGGATTGGGCGGACGCGGCGCTTTGGGCCTCATCCCGACATCTTGGCCCATGGACGCGTCGGCCTCATCATCTTGAACATCTTGGCGGCCGCCGTGAACGGAGTCTGCCGACATCCTCCTCCCGCTTGAGGAACGGCATGACCCCATGCCGGGCGCGAGGAAACCGCCGCGAGAGGGCTTCCGTGATTCTCCCAAGTAGCCGTCGGGAATGCATCCGGGACCATTGGATGAGACCTTGCTCGACGGGTTGTCGCTTTAAGTCCAAATCCGGCCGCAAACCTTGACAGAACCCTCGAAACTCGCCAAGTGGTGAAGGCAAAGCAAAGAGCCACAACCCTCGTTACCCGGGAACGCTTCAACCGCGAGACATGGAAGACCGGGTGGACCGAAGAGCTTGGAGGCAAGGCAAGCTTGTAGGCGACATCACCAATACGTGCGAGAATCTCGAAAGGACCAAAGAACTTGAAGGCAAGTTTATGACAGCACGGGCGAGCAACCGAGGACCGGACATAAGGTTGTAACTTGAGGAAAACCATGTCGCCAACTTGGAAGGAACGTTCGACCTGTGCTTGTCGGCCTAACGCTTCATGCGTTCTCGAGCACGGAGCAAATGTTGGCGGATCGATCATGCGCCAATGCCCTTTGTTCCAACCATTCGCATAGTTCGTAATCGAGTAGCGCCAAGAAATATCCAACCCCAAGTGTCTTGGAGGAACTCCATACGTAACCTCGAACGATTATGCGCCCAATGAAGAATGGTAATAAGAGTTGTACGAGAACTCACCAAGGGGACAGCTAGACAAACCAAATGGGCGAGGACAAGCGTGAACAAAGCAACGAAGGTAGGTCTCCATGCATTGGTTGACCCGCTCACCGCCATCGATTTGGGATGATATGAAGAATCTGCTGGCGCAAATCGAACTCCTCCCAAGTCAAACAGAGTTTCCCAGAAGTTGCAAGTGAACACCCTGTCTCGATCTGAAACGATGGACAAGGGCAGACCATGCAAACGATACACCTCATCAAAGAAAGCCCGTGCCACCGATGTCATTGTAAAGTGGATGCCTCAAGGGGATGAAGTGGGCAAACTTTGAAAACTTTGTCGACTACTACCATGATTGCATTGAAGGATTTGGACGGTGGAAGTCCTTCCACAAAGTCCATGGTGACAAAATTCCCAGGAGGCATGAGGCACCGGCAACGGCTGCAAGAGTCCAGGATATTTGGCTCGGTCCGGCTTGGCCTGACAACAGACCTGACAATTCTGCACATAGAGAGTGATATCAGCGCGCATAGCTGGCCAGTAAAAGAGTTGTTTGATCTTATGTAGCGTGGCCGGTGCGCCAGAATGGCCTCCGACCGGATCGCCATGTAGTGCAAAGAATCACCCGAGCCCGCAATTCTTTGTTGGACCCAAGCCGATCTTCGCTATAGAGAATGAGGCCATTCTTTAACCGAAACGAGAAGAGGCGGAGCCGTGAGCCAATTTTGCTAGCGAGCTTGTGCATCCGGGTCCACTTTGTATACCATTGTGTCAAGTCCTGGAGCCATTCATGAGTGGGTGAACTGATTGCCAAAGACTCCTCCTGGTAACCACGGCGAGATAAAGCATCTGCCGCGCCATTATCCACGCCCTTGCGATACAGGATCTTGTAGCGCAACCCAAGAAGCTTGGTAAAGAGCTTTTGTTGCCACGGAGTATGTAGCCGCTGTTCATTTAAGTGAACCAAGCTTTGCTGATCGGTGTGTATGTAGAACTCATTTTGTAGGAGATAATGCCGCCACTGATCCACAGCCATAACCACTGCCAAATACTCTTTCTCATAAGCCGAGAGACCACGGTTGCGAACGCCCAAGGCCTTGCTAATGAATGCCAATGGATGGCCATTCTGTGTTAACACAGCGCCCAGTCCAGTGCCTGATGCATCAGTTTCGATGTGAAACGGTATGGTGAAGTCTGGAATAGCAAGAACTGGGGCAGAGCTCATGGCAGTTTTGAGTGTGTCAAAGGCCTCTTGATGAATGGATGTCCATATGAATAGCGAGTCCTTTTTTCACAGCTGCTCGGTTAATGGCTTAGCAATGATGCCAAAATGACGCACCTAACTTCCTATAATATCCTGCCAATCCAAGGAAGCCGCGCAACTCCTTGACAGACTTGGGTGTGGGCCAGTCGATCACAGCTTGTACCTTGGCAGGATCAGTAGACAGTCCATCAGCACTCAAGATATGTCCCAAATACGATATAGAGCGCTGAGCAAATGTGCACTTAGACATCTTCAACTTCCAAGAATCAGCATGCAACCACTGGAAGACAGAAGATAAGTGCTGAATGTGTTCCTCATAAGAGCGGCTGTAAACCAGGATATCGTCGAAGAACACTATCACAAAGCGGCGTAGACCAGGCGCCAAGGTGGAATTCATGGCACCTTGAAATGTTCCAGAGCGCCACCAACCCAAAGGCCATAACACGAAACTCATATTGGCCCAAATGCGCTCAAACGCCGCCTTGAACTCCTCACCCGACTCAAGCAATATCCGTGAAAACCGAGCTGAGGTCAAGAGTAGAGAACCAAGAGGCGCCGCCAACTCATCAACCACCGATCAAACACCGGCATCGAAATTTGGATTTAGTTGTCAAAGCATTGAGTCGCCTGAAATCAACATTGTAAACGAAAGAGTTGTCCTTCTTCCTAACCATCAACACCTATGGACGAAAAGGACTTGAATCAATAACGATGCCCCCGCTTAAGCATGTCATTGACCTGATGCTCGATTTCATCTTTCAAGCCTGGCGGGTAGCGATACGGCCGCATGAAAACTGGCTGGGCCCCAGGGATAAGTGGAATCCTGTGGTTGCAAGCCCCGGAAGGTGGCGGATCGGTAGGGGCCTCGAACAATGGAGCAAAGTCAGAAATCGAGATCAGATCTCCCACGCAATGGAGCAGAAGAAGAATCCACTGTCATCGGAGTATCAATGCTGAATACTTGGACATAGAGGTGAGATAGTGAAGAATCCTGGACTCCTTGCGATAAAAGCAAGACCACCTTGAATGGCACCTGCAACCACTTGGCATGCCACCCACCCACATTGGGCTATGCAGCTCCAAATCCCATACCAACAATAACATCATAAGCTTGCAACCCGGAGGAGACGAAAAGTCCAAGAAAAAAACGATACGGATCCACGGACCAAGTCAACTCGTCGAACAATCCCTTTGCTCAAGACGAGCACCACCAAAGAATCATCACTTGGCTTGTTGCGGGCCACACCAACCTCGGGCAACTTGGCCGACAAGAGTCTCACTAATGAAAGAAGATGAGCCGCCTGAATCAAGCAAAATCGTGACAGATGTCCCTCAATTGTGCCCCCAAAACGAATAGCACGACCCGGAAGAAACACCCCGAATAGCCATTTAGAGATAGCCATGAATACCCTCTCCTCCGGGTGAGAACAGGGCAATTCAGAACATGTACAACACTGCCTTCCTCACCATCTTCTGGCACAGAATCCCATAGATCAGACACAGCCAATAGAATTTCCGGTGGGCATTGATGGTCTCTGCTCCATTTTCCAGCACACTTGAAGCATAGGCCCTGAGCACGGCGCGACGCTCTCACGGCTGCCAGAGTAGTAAACCGAGAGGGTCCGGACGTTGAGCTCGAAGGCACCGATGTCGACGAGGTAGACGAAGCCTTGTCCGCACGAGACGTGGAGCGGCAATGCAGGATGAGAACCGCCTGTCAGCCGGGTAGAAGACCAATCACCAGAACGGCTGGATCGTGCCGTCATGCCCATCTCCTCCTGTAACAATGCAAGGGAAGCGGCAGAATCCAATGTTTGTGGTTTATGCATGCTAACAGATGCGCGCAGATCAGGACGCAAGCCATCAATAAAGCGTAAGGTGAAAGACAGTTCATCGTGTGTAGGAGAATAGACTTTGAGCTGGGTCAAGGCGTGCGGAAATCCGGATAGGTAATCGACCGTGGATGTCATAGATATATGGAACAACTGACGAATCGAGCCTCATGGCGGTCTCTTCGAATCGGTCATGCATGTAAGTGCAAAAGGTGGACCAATCGAGGGTGGGAACAATGTGTTCTATAGACTGAAACCACAAGGAGGCAGGGCCATCAAAATGCATCTCGGCCACCTCAATCCACAATGACTCCTCGACGGCACATTTTGAAGTACTTTTTCCGCGAGAGTGCGCAAACGGCGAGGATTATCACCATCAAATCGCGGGAATGGGACCTTGGGTAGGCGGCCTTTTGGGGAATGGGAGTAGGATTCAGGGGAACAGAGGGAGAATGTGTTGGGGGAAACTGGGTGGGATGGACGATTAGGAGGACGTTGGGGGTGATAGTATTCAGTGTATGGCTGGTAAACAAAGTTGGAGAACCGGATCGATGCGAGGTGGTGGTTGGTGGATAGGATTTGGGGGAAACGTGGGTGGGTGAATGAAGGATGGTGCGAGGTGGTGGTGGTGGAGGCGGTGGAAAACGCGACGGTGGACGGACGGGCGGCGGACAAGCGAGTGGTGGTCTAAAGGCAAACGAGGAACACGACGAACCGACGAGAATTGAATCCATGGAAGGGGACGGAGTCATACAGTGATGACTCGGGGATCCGTGTTGTAACAACCCCCGATCCGCCAAGGTGCCCATGGGTCGGTCGACGGGGAGCGCCAGGCCGCGCCGCGATCCCGGTGGAAGCGTAGATCCCATCATCGGGGCGCGGGTAATGTGTCGAACACCGGGCGGCGTGGTTGTTCTCCGGCACCTTGACCGCGCGGACGAACGTCGAGAGGAGGTCGTCGACGGCGGGCTTCACGCGTTGAAGTCGGCCTATAGTGCATGCGGTCGCCGACGCCATGATCGTGGAACTCGACGCGACGCCGACGCCAGACGCAGACGCCCTCGGATCTCCGCCTGACGGTGGTGGTGTAGTAGACGCCTCCGATTGGCGCAATCCGTTTCCAAATAACGCCGCGCCCGGTGACCGTGGCGCTGCCGCGGATCCGCCGGAAAGGCGACCTCCTCCAAACGCGGCTCAAGTCGCCAAGTCGCCGGCGGTGCCGCGGGGCGACTCGAAGTCCGTGAGGCGGCGACGTAGCAGCCGCTCGGTATGGACCGCTCCAAGTCGCCGGCGCGCACCGCATCGCCGAACTTGGTGTTCAGCTTGGCGAAGCTCGCCGAGAACCAACTTGAAGTTAGGATCCATGGCGCCCTGATCATGGCGAATCGGGTGAAGTGGTGGTGTGGGGTAGGGTATGGATCCGTGATGGGGCTAGTCGATACCAATTGTGAGATACAATCGGATTGGGGATAGGAAGAAGAAGAGTGGGGATGAACTACGATGTATATTGCAGAGGAAAGCTTAACAGCGAATTCAATTTGATTACAATTTCTTCCCCCACCCTGGCTCTCGCAGGGAGCGCTCTACTTATACCATCCTACGCCTTCAGCCATTCGGAACCCGTGACCCTGGGATTGGGCCGGACGCGGCGCTTGGGCCTCATCCTGACATCTTGGCCCATGGACGCGTCGGCCTCATCATCTTGAACATCTTGGCAGTCGTCAGGAACGGAGCTGCTGACAGATGCACAACTGGAAACCCCAGTTTTCAGTATCATATATGAACACCAATTCCATGTGCAGATGTTCTCCACATGGGAACATGGAGAAGACAGCACATACGCACTCATCAATCATTTGGATTAGCCTTTGCTTTTGAGAAGTTTCTTGGAAGCTCGTCACTTTCCAGTATGCAGTGCATACACATAACACATGTCACAAGATGGCCTACCTCGCCGGCCGGAGCAGAGGAAGCAGAGCAAAAGCAGAGCTCGTGAAGCAAGGTCCTCGGCTCCTCGCTCGGCGGCTACACCTTGACGCGGCAGTACGTGGCGGTCTGGAACCTGAGCTCATGCACCCCAACCGCACCGCGGTACCCGCTGCCGGTGCCCGCGTCGACGCCGATGAAGTAAGCCGGGCAGGTAACAAAGATGTGGTAGTGACCAGACACCCAGCTACCGACCTTCCACCTGACCCATCCCATCAATCCTGACCTGCAAGACGAGGTACCCGGCAGCAACGTCCTTCGCCAGCGTCGGCGAGGAACAGCGCGAAGGGGATGCCGGGCCGGCCAGGACAGCTGTGGCCCTGGTACACCTGGGGCTGGGCCAGCTGGAGCCAGGACGCCAGCGTCACCTGCTGGTACTTGCTCTTATATGTATTTTTTTTCACCAGCTTGGTTGTTGTTGCTGCTGCTGCTGCTGCATGACTCCACTAGAAAAATAGATAGGTTGATGACCAGGCGGCCCAGCACTAACGGCAGCCCAACACAGCTAGGCAGTCCAGTTTGTAAAGCATGGCAGGCCTACGCAAGAGAAGGCCAAAAGTCGCAGTCGGTGTCGGTGGCCTGCTGCAGAAACATTCGACCATTCTTTTCACCTTCCAATCTTCCGCGGCATTCTCGTCGCCGTTCCGTGGTCACAATGGCCGCTCGGTGCTGATGGCGAGGACGGTCATGCTCAAGTACGGAATACCCCCTTCCTGTATTTTACGCGGTAACCTAAATCCCAAATCCTATCTCAAAATTATTGTTTGTTCTTCCCAGATCTACAATTGTGACATGCTTGCAGCTTATATTTTTTAAACCCTTTTCAGCTTTATGTACAATATATTCAGAAGGGAAGCATAAGGCAATTTGCTTACGTTCCAACAAAGTAGTAGATACATGAGAGTACGTTCAGCGTTCATCTGTTCATCTTGATAGCAAACATGTCATGTAAGTAAATAAAATAGTAAATCAGTGACTTTTAAATCATAGTATAGCTAATTTTGCATTCAATATCTACTTGTGTGTTTAGTTTTTTTTTTGAATACGCACGAGAGTGCGTATCTTTTGTATTAAGAAGGAGAAATGTTATGTACAAGAAAATGGCGCTGCTTGGCCGAGCGAGAAAAAGAAAGATTACATGATGAAAAAAATAACAACGAGAACAACGCTGGGAGAAAAAACTATGGCTGAGCAAGTACTCGAAGCCCACTCGCTCCCGCTTCAATCCACCTCCCTACCTCCCGCACGGATGACACGCGGGAGTTCGGATGTCGCCGCCGTCAGACCCTCCTCAAACATCGAGCATTGCGCTCCTTCCAAATCTCCCATGAGACCAACGCGGCGAATCCATGCCTCGCACGCTTTGGAGCCGGAAAAGCGGACCCGCGAAGTCGCCTCCACCAAAGATAGAGTGGAGGATGCTTGCCGAGGAAAATTGGTTTGGATTGCCGGCGGGATCGGGAACCAAACCTCCTTTGTTACTGAGCACTTTCGCACAACAGGTGATCAATTGTTTCCTGAGCTTGATCACAAAGAAAACATTCATCACGAGCCGAGGCCATGACGCGTCCCTACGATCTCCGGTCCAACACTACACCACAACACGAATCACCATCAAACCATCTGACGCTAAAAATTATTTTTATCGATGGATAATCTGACGCTAAAAATAAATCACAAACCATCTGACGCTAAATCCTCATTTAGCGATTTACTATCTGACGCTATAGCTATTCATGTTTAGTGTTAGGCTGCCTGACGCAAAAACTAAATATAGCGTTGCTCTGCGTGACGCTAAAAGATGAAGCCCATATCATGGATGAAGCCCACCTCAGCCCAATTTGAAGCAAGTTTCGCTCGTGGCCATTGAATCGATCTTGGACGGTTTAGATATGCTAGACCGATTACAAAACCCTAGTTGTGAGCCGTCAAGTCTTTCAACTAGCTCTCAGACGGCGCCGCCCCCCGCCACTCCTCTCTCGCTGACTCCTCTCTCTCTTATACATCGCAAGATCTTGTAGGGACGATTCGGTAGGGCGCAGCTCCTCCGGCAGTGTGTAGGCATGGCGCGGCTCCTCCGACTGCGTGAGTCAGGGCTTCGGCAGAGCGCGGCCCCTCCAGCGGCACGTACGGGTCAAGGGCTCCGGCAGTCTGTGCGGCTCAGGGGCGAACATCCGGCGGCGCACAGGCAGCACGACGCCTCCGGCTGCCCATGCAGGCAGTGTCTCCTACAGCGCACAAACAGGACGCAGCTCCTCGGGCTGCGCTTACGGATCAGCGACTCCGGCTGTGCGTGCGGCTCAAGGGCGAGCCCTTCCAGCGACGCACGGGCAGGGTGTAGCAGTGGTGTATTGATCTGGATCTCCTATTTTTAGTTATTCACGGCAGCTCCTCCGGCAGCAGCGGTGGCCGCCATCAGCTAGTACTGTGAACCTACGGTAAGATCTGGATCTCCCCCTATTTTTAGCAGTTTGCAGTGGCCAAAAAACCGAAGGGATTGGGAAATCTATTTTTGTATTGACTGGGATTGGAGAAAAGGGAAAAATGAAATTACCATGAGAAATGACGTTGATTTGGGATGCGGATATATGCTCTTTGTTGCTATGTGCTGCTGGCCGATAACAGCATGTAGGTTAGGCTTTTGGTGAAATTATCATTCAAGCCTTTGTAGTTTAGGCATGCACACAAATGTTGTTAATACTATTGATTTGGAGGTACAGAAGTGCTTATAACCTTACCATTATATATTGTAGCGCCTAGGAGATCACCTTCCGCATCAACATTAGTATACAGTTTTGGTCAGTATTATGTATACCATCATTTGAAACCTATCTATAGATGAGTAAAATTAATTTGTTTGTGACTGCTTCAGGTTGTGACTCATATCTGTTTAGGGAGTGGATTTCAGCTGAATGAATGAACTCAGTATATGTTGTCTTGATGTGAAAACAAATAAGAAAAACTCAATAACATTTTTGCATTGTGTTCTGAAAACTGCAGTGTGTATAATTCTACCTGAAAAAAATATTTTTGTAATTAAATGTTCTTTTCTGTGAATCTTGTTAATGTAAAAGTTGTATATAAACTTACATATCTATGCTGTCCTAAAATTTCGTGATTTTAGACCACCAGACTTGGAGTTATGATTTTCTGAAGTTCCCTGTCAGGATTTTGCCATGTGTTGTACAGTCCTGAGCATTCATGTTTTTGACCTTGTTAACTGATGAACTAGATCTTGTTGATAACTACGAAGTTGTTAAAGAACATAAATTTTGGTGCACTAGAACCCCGGGCTGTGAAGATCTGTTTAAAATTACGTTACACAGATTTTCATCTTGTTAAGTTGATAGTTTAGGATTGCATTTCAGGATTTAGGCTTGAAAGCTACAGTAGTCCATATGCATAGTCATAGGCAACATTGGAACCCTCAATTGCCTTTTTTAGGTTCAAGGTAAAGCTCTTCCAAAATACCGGCGTGATGCTCCCTTAGACCATGCTGAGATACATGGTGTGTGATGTGTAATACTTCTTACTATTCCATGGTTTATTAGTACTTGAGAATGTTGGGGAGGGCGACCCTCGCCACCCGCAGACCCAGCCCGCATTGCTGGGGCCAAGGACTAATCTCTTTTGAAAACATAAGTCTTGCGGGGCCGGAGAAAGCGGAGGGCCCTTCGTCGGCACGCGCGGTGGCAAGGCCCCGACCTCCGACAAGGGCGACCTCCGAAAGTTTGGGATCAAGCCCGGGGGCCGAGGGCGGCCCCCACGCCGCCGGGGCGCCCGGCGGGGGCTCTCCCAACGCCGCCCGCCCTTGCGGCGAGGTCTAAGCGGAGGAGCCCCCCTCCGGCCGTCCCCTCCGCAACGGCATGGCGCCGGCGGCCGTAGGTGGAAACCCTACGCCCCGGCCCGTAGAAACTATAAGTGTATTTCCGTACTAGCCCCAGCCTGAATAGTTACTAGCTTGCCCCTCGTGGGGCCCATCTGCGTGTGTTCTCCCACCTGCCGTGTGCCAATTTGTAAAATCGCCCCCCGCCCCTGGTATTCCTATAAATACACCCCGTACGGGGCTCAAGGAAAGGGATGGTCTGCGGCCGGTTTAAGTGCCATTTACTCCTTTTATCATACTTAAGTCTCGCCCCGATCGTACCCAACACCTCTCCGCGTACGGTGAGCTCGAGTGCCCTCCGATCCCCGCCCTCCGCGACAACGAGGGGAGGGCCGGCGGAGGCCGCTCCGCCCCGTCCGCCTTTAGAACCTCACCCGGTGAAGCCCTCGCCCCCTTCCCGCCCCCTCCCGGGAGCGAAGGCTAAGGGGCGGTGATCCCTCTCCGAGCTGGCGCCGTCCGTGGGAACGCGACACGAAAAGCCCAAAGCCATGCCGACCACTCGTCGACGATCGGACACCTGCGGCCGGGGGGAACAACCCCCCACCCCGGAGGACCCTCCTCGGATCGAACCCGCCGGGAGGGCGGCAGACGACACGCAGCGCAGCCGGCTCCGCGCTGGGCCGCGGGAGCGGGCCTGGCCGCTACGAACCCCGCGTCGTCCCGATCTCGAAGGTCACACGAAGAAGAAGCCCCCAACGCCCTGTGCAAGGCGGCGCTCCGCAGGCCGAGGGGCGGTGGTCCAAAGAGCCGGTGGCGCAAGGTCCCCGCCCCGCGAACCCGGCCGACCGGCCGAAGGGCTCCTTGAAAGTGCCACGAAGAGAAGGGAGGAAACCGAACAAGGAGAGCAAGCGCTAGGGCACTCCAGCCCGGATCGCCGAAAAGAGGCTGTCTGCAGCCCCGGACGACCCGGCGTCTCGGGGCTCGAGAACAGCCGGCCGCCGACGTAGCGGCATGGATCAACCAAAGAACTCGAGGCGGTGCACGTCGGAGGGAAGAGGCGTCGCAACCCGGCAAACCACCTAAGAACCCTCGCTCAGGGGCAAGCCCCACCCCCGCCAACCCCATCACCACCGCCCCTCGAATCAGCCCACCAACGCAACACCCCTAACCCTCGACCCTCCGCATAAATCAGCTCTACCCCTCTATCCCCATCGAAGAGGGCGCCGGCCGCCACATCCGGCGCATCCTCCGCAAAACCACCATTACGACCCCAAATCCCCTCTCTCCTATGCACTCCAACGTAGAATGGCCCCCCGCATACTGACCACCGCACCTGCCGGGTATAACGGGGCCTCCGACCCCGCAGCTTCATCATGAGCTACGAAGCCGCCGTGGAAGCAGCAGGGGAGATCACACCACAATGGCTAAATCCTTTCGTGATCATTGCGAGAGCGGTCGCCGCCTTGGTACTGCGTTGCCCCGAACTCCCCGATCCGCGGCCTGGTCGGACCTTCGAGACGCCCTCCTGAGCAAACTTCAAGGGAGTCGACTCGAACTCATCAACAAAGACGGAGTCGCTAAATGTGGTGCGAGGCCGAAATGAGCCCTCTCAAGAATGGTGGCGAAGGTTCCTCCAAACCAAGGCCGGGGACTGAAGGGGTCTCCGATCGGAAGGTCATCATGGCGGCGGTAGCTCAGATCCGCCCGGGCCCCGTCACTCAAAGATTGAGCGAAGGCAGCCGAAAACATTAGCGGAGCTACACGAGATAATGGACAAGTACTTTGCCGGGCCGACCGACAGCCACAAGGCGAAGGTGGAATCTTCCCGACCTCCTTGAGAATCGGCGCAAGCGTCGCGCCCCCGCGCCCGAGACGCAAACTACCTCGGGCGGAGGCCATGAGAGTAGGCGCCATAGACAACAACCCTCCGACGGGTCGAAACCCAACCAACCACCTCAAGGCCAAACAACCCACCAAGAACCCCCGTAACCAACCCCGACAAAGCACTGGGCATCCGCGAAAACAACCGTATTGCCACTATCACGGAGAGGGCAAAAGCCACTACACCAAGCAATGCCCTTACTTCGCGCCAAGGAAAAGAAGCAATGGACAAGGAGTTAGCTTCTGAGCTCCCGAGAGGCGAGATCAACCACACAAGAAAACCGGCAAACACTCGCTCCACCCACTATACTTTCACTCCCTTCGACTATGGAACCCCAAAGACACCCAGGCTTCCACTACCCCGCCTTCCACACAACCAACTCCAACCACCACCACCCCGGCTACTACCACCAAGACTACTGAGTCTCACACCCCCGAGCCTCCAAGAACCAAGCTACACCAACCACGCCCCACCGCCACTTTACACCGCTACCCACCTCCCCAACCCTACACCCACCCGTCAAACAAGAAATACCGACAATCGTCAACGTACCGGATTCGTCATTCGAGTCATCCTCGCAATCACCGGGGGGGCCAACGAAGACCATGGCAACAAACGCCCGGCGCAAAGAGCACTATCTGAGGGTCCATCATGTAGGCACAGAGGGGCCTCACCGCAAATGCCGGTGGTGGTCGACATCCCGATCACCTTCGCCGCCCGGTGACATGAAGCTCAAAGACTACCCCACAGCGATCGCGATGGTCATCGACACCAACATCGGAGGGTGGACGGTCACCGATACCGGGTCGACACGTGCGCTCGCCGACATCCCGCTCGCCTCAACCTACGACAAAATGGGCCTCGGCGTAAAATTGCCGCAGCCGGCCGAAACCCGCTCTTTGGCCGGCGGCCGCCAGTGGCAACCATCGGAAAAATCACCTTACCGGTCTCCCCGGAAAGGACCCTATCCACGTCGAGAACGAAACGTGACCTTCGATGTAGTGGACATATACTACAACTACAATGTCATATTCGGCCGGCGGGGTCACCAACGCATTCGATGCGGTCCTCCACCCAAGCTACCTCTGCATGAAAGTACCCTCCGTTGGCGGTATCATCGCCTTCGGAGACCTAACGCCGCAAGAAATGCGGAGGGAGCCGTAGCTCCGTGGCGCCGCAACGTCCACAACCTGAACAACGACCCGAGGGAGGGCCTAGGGGGCCAGCCCGGTAGGTGATGCGGAGCCGACTCGCGGGCTGCTGCCGAGGAAACAAAAAAGGTCGACTTTTTCGGCCGACCCCAACAGAGGTAACCATCTCGGCACTCCTCGACCCGCCCGCCGAGGCGTAACTCCACGCAGCGTGCCTCCGAGAGAACTCCGACGTATTCGCATGGTCCGCGGAGGATTTACTGAGGTGTCGGTCCGAGACCTCATCGAGCACCACCTCAACGTAAGGCCCGATGCCACCCCTGAAATGTAAGCTCCGCAAGATGCCGGACGAAAGGAGAATTGCAAAGCAGCGAGGTGAATCGCCCTGCGGGCGCCGAGGTCATCCGCCCGGTCAAATACACCACCGGTTATCCAATGTCGTCATGGTAAAAAGGCCAGCCCTCGGCAAAGGACGCAGCCCGAGCCCCCTGTGGGAGAATGTGTGTGGATTTCACCAAATCAACAAAGCGTGCCCCATGACTTTCCACTCCCCCGCGGATCAGCTCCCCTGGTCGACGCAGCGAGGTGGGGTGAGAGGCTATCCCTTTGACCTACCGGGATACCACCAAATCTGGATGAACCAAGCGGATGAAGAGAAGACCAACTTCAACACCCTTCGAACCTATTGCTTCCGGCTGATGGCCGAAGGCCTCCGCAACGCCGGCTCCTCCTTCGCGCACGCATGACGGCCGGAGGTGTTCGTGGATGACGACGCCATCTCCGCTGCGTTGATGACCTTGTGGTCCAAAGCAAGCCGAAAGAAGACCACATAACGGATCTACAAAGAACCTTTCGCGTCAGCTCCAGGCCGACCGAAACTTAATCCCGCCAAGTGCGTGTTTGGGGTCAGCAAAGGAAAGTTGCTTGGTTGCCTTGTGTTGGTCAAAGGAATCGAAGCCAACCCCTCCAAGATCACAAAAATCACCGCGATGGAGCCCCGAAGAATAGAAAGTCGGTCCGTGAGGCTCGCGGGACGCCCTCGCAGCCCCGAGCAGGTTCATCTCCGTCCGGAGAGCGCGCGCGCTACCATTTTTCCAAACACCGGCGGGCTCCGAGCCGTTCGACCGGGGCCCCCGCAAGAAGAGGCCTTCGAAGATCTCAAAGCGCCACTCGAGAACCTTACCACTCGCGCACCCCGCAACCCGGCGAAGGGCTCTGTTATATGTTGCCGCCGCCTCACGCGGTGAGCGCGGGTGCTCAAGGAAACAAGCGAGGACACCAATCCAAGCAAGTGCCCATCTACTATGTGTCGTCAATCCCTCGAAGGGCCCAAGCTAACTACACCGAATCGAGAAGGTAGCATACGCAGTGGGTCATGGCGAAGGAAACTCAAGCATTACTTCCAAGCACACGAGATCACCATACCTTCGAGCTCTCCACTTGACAACATATTCGAAAACCCGAGTCGGGCGGGGCGAATAGCGGCGGGCAACCGAGATCGGAGACCACGCTATAAGGTTCGCCGCCGAACAACAGCCATCAAGTCTCGTGCCCCTCGCAGATTTCCTCGCGGATTGGACACCCGACACCTTCAACCAAGCGACCAACTTGGACCCGATATGGACAAAGACACACCGACGGAGCCGGGAGCACGCGGGCCGGCATCGCCCGCCGTCATCACCTCGCCCTCCGGGTCAAGCTAAGATACGCGGCCAGACTTGAGTTCCAGTGCACAAATAACACGGCGGAGTACGAGGCGGTGCTCCTCGCTCTCAACAAGCTCCACGCGATGTCGGCGCGAAGGGCCATCATCAAAACCGACTTCGCAGGTGGTTTCAAGCAAGCGAAAAGACATCGAGCCGTACACCCCGAATTACGTATATTTGGCGCGACTCCGCAAAAACGGAGGCATTCTTCCTTGGGGTCACAACCAAAACTATATCGCGCGGGGACAATGGAGAGGCCGACGAGCTAGCTAAGGTCGCGGCCCCAGCGAGCCCCTCCCGCAGGACGTATTCTACGAGGTGTTATACTCCCCTTCTGTCGAAGAAAACAACCCGCCTTCGAAGTCCGTCAACACCATCCACAGTGAAGACTGGAGGGCTCCGATCATAGCATTCATAAAGGGCCTCTTCGAACCACAGTCCAAGGAAGAACGTAAGAGGGTCGAACGAAGGTCCGGGGATACCGCCGGTGGACAACAAGTCTGTATAAAGCCTCGTTAACCGCACCATGGCTCAAATGTGTATCCACAGGCGAAGGCCGCGCCATCCTAGCGGAGATCCATGAAGGCATCTACGGCTCGCACAACGGCCCCGAGCCCCAGTGGGAAAGGTGTTCGGGCAAAAGGTTCTCACCGGCCAACGGCACTCAACGACGCAACGAGTTGGTCAAAGCGCCGCTGAAGGGTGCCGGTGGCGGCGCATCATTCCAACAGGCCGGGGGCTCCGACAACCCTCATCTCGCCCCACCGCCTCTTCGGCGATGGGCGATTGACCTCATCCGGACCAATGCCACCGGCTCCGGGAACCTCCGCTACGCAGTGGTGGCGGTCAGTACTTCACCAAGTGGATCGAAGCCCGCCCCTCGCAAGCATAACCTCTCACTTTCGAGTTCAAAAGTTCTTACGGCGCCAGATTGTTTGCCGCTCGAACCCCGAAGCATAACGGTTGACAATGGTACCCAATTTGATGAAGGCTTCAAGCGCTTTTGCCACCAAATAGGGACCTCAGATACGCTTCGCCTCCGTAAGGCACCCCTCGCCTAACGGGCTTGTCGAAAGAGCCAACGGCATAATTTTTTGGCAGGGCATCACGCGAAGGTCCACGCCTTGAAGCCAAGAGGAAAATGGGCGGAGGAGCTCACCCCGTGGTGTGGTCACACAACACCTCCGAAAGCCGCGCGACCAAGTTCACGCCATTCAAGCTCCTATTCGAGAAGAAGCCGCCCTCCCTAAGAACCGGAACGCCGCCAAGGGTCACCAAAAGAAGCCCCCTGCAGCAAGAGGCGGTGACAAAAGACCTTCTCGAAGAAACAAGAAACATGGCCGTCCTCAACCTCCGCGCCTACCAGGGAGGAGACCACAAAGATGGAGGAACAAGAAGCTCCACCTCCGCCGCGATCTCCGTCGGAGACTTAGTCTCGATCGCGGCGGAATGCGAAGATGGCGAGCAAGTTAGATGCCAAAATGGATGTGCCCCTACCTCGTCCACGAGAATCCGCAAGACCCGCCTTCCACCTCAAGATCTCGAAGGCCACGACCTCCCCACATGGAACGTCGATGACCTTCGCCAAATACTACCCTAGCGGTGCAATGTTCGGGCACTCGCGAGTTGTAGAGCTCCGATCGCTTTCCCCTTTTTCTTTTTAGTTTCCTAGTCAAGACTGAACAATTGGGCTGCACTCTTTTCCTTGCGAAGGCGCAAGGTTTTTAACGAGGCGTACCAAAATCAATATATGCGGGTTAGTTCCCCCAACATCGAAGAAGCACCCGATCAAAACTTGCCTTGCGAAAGGGGCGGATGACGTCACCCGACCCTCATCGGCCAAAGGTAATCGGATTGACCATGCTCAAGGCGCGCAAAACCACCCCGAGCGGTCAAACCAACTAAGAACCCCATTCCGACATGCAAAGCCGGCGCCCTCGGCACCTCCGCCCGGGGCTCGCAATGAGGCCCAGCGCTCTCCGAGCATGAGACCCCGCAGAGGCGCACAAAAAGCCGGGCGCCCGGCACCTCCGCCCGGGGCTCGCCAATGTCGCCCGCGCTCCGAGTATGAGACCCGCGGGCGCGACAAAAAGCCGGCGCCCCGGCACCTCCGCCCGGCCTCGCAATGCCGCCCGCGCTCCGAGTATGAGACCCGCGGAGGCGCACAAAAAGCCGGCGCCCGGCACCTCCGCCGGGGGCTCGCAATGAATCGCCCGCGCTCCCGAGTATGAGACCCGCGGAGGCACAAAGCCGGGCGCCCGGCACCCCTCCGCCGAGGCCCGCAATGAAGTCGCCCGCGCTCCGAGTATGAGACCCCGGAGGTGCACAAGTGCCGGGCGCCCGGCACCTCCGCCGTGGGCTCGCAATGAAATGCCCGCGCTCTCCGGAGTTTGAGAGACCGCCGAGGCGCACAAAAGCCGGCGCCCGGCACCTCCGCCGGGGGCTCGCAATGAGTCGCCCCGCGCCCCGAGTATGAGACCCGCGGGGTGCACAAAAGCCGGCGCCCCCAGCACCTCCGCCCAGGGGCTCGCAATGAGGACGCCCCCGCTCTCCGGAGTTTGAGACCCGCGGAGGCGCACAAAAAGCCGGCGCCCGCACCTCCGCCTCAGGGCTCGCAATGAAGCGCCCCGCGCCTCCGAGTGAGACCCCCGGAGGCGCACAAAAAAAAAGCCGGCGCCTTGGCACCTCCGCCCGGCTCGCAATGAAGTCGCCCGCGCTCTCGGAGTTTGAGACCCGGAGGCGCACAAAGCCGGGCGCCCGGCACCTCCGCCGGGCCTCGCAATGAAGCCGCCCGCTCTCCGAGCATGAGACCCGCGGAGGCGCACAAAAAGCCGGCGCCTTTGGCACCTCCGCCCGGCTCGCAATGAAGTCGCCCGCGCTCCGAAGTTTGAGACCCGCGGAGGCGCACACGCGCCCCGGCACCTCCGCCAGGGGCTGAATCCCGCGCCGAGGCGCACAAAAAGCCAGCGCCCGCACCTCCGCCCGGCTCGCGACGCCCCCCACGCTCCGAGTTTGAGACCCGCGGAGGCGCACAAAAAGCCGGGCGCCTGTGCACCTCCGCCAGGGCTCGCGACGAAATCGCCCCACGCCTCCGAGTATGACCGCGGGGGCACGCGGAGGCTAGGACAAGTCCTCCGCCCGTACAAGCATTAACTCCACCTACCAAGGACAAGACCCCGCCGTACAAGCATTAACTCCACATACCAAGGACAAGACCTCCACCGCACAAACCTTAAGTCCACCACCCACCAAGGACCGGACCTCCGCCGTGCAAGCCTTAACTCCACCTACCAAGGACAGCACCTACCCGACATATAGGCCATAATCAAGCAAGCGTTCACGACAACCAACCAACACCGTAAAACCACCCCCCCCCCTGGGCACTATAAAACCAGCCCCCAACCCCTCCCCAAAGCCCCCGCGCAAAGAAGAAAGTAGCAACCCGGTCGCACACGCCACCATGCCACCTACCCTAGCCAAGCCCCGATCCTACAGAGCGAGATACCAGGATACCTCCGAAACCTAGAACCCCCAATTCAGCGAAGGTACCACAATGGAAAATGTAAACAAAGCCCGACCCCCAAAGGCGGACCCGCGCGAAGTGCAATGAAGAGCAACAGCGCTTCAGTGCCTCCGAGGCAAATAAACATCCACATCTCCAAGAGCCCAACAAAGGCCAAATGCGCACAAACTAGAGCATTTCGCCCCCGCAACCACCAACGCCCGGCCGCCCAGAACACCTCGCGCTGAACCCAACCTAACGGAGCGAGACCCCTCCGAAGGAGATACCACAATGGAGAATGTAACATCCTCCTCGTGGCAACTCCACCAAAGGAGTCAAAGTTCGGAAGGGGGACAAGGCGTAGCACCGAACATGAACGCGAAGGCGGCGCGACCGCGACAACCCAGCAAAGACCACCGTCAAGCAAAGCTAGGCGAGCTCAACGCTTGAGCCCACCCTCAAGCCACCTCCGCAAGAGCTCCAATCGCGCGACGGGCGCCCACGCCCAACTCTCTCGGGCGAAGAGTCGCGGCCCCTCAAAGAACGCAAATCTGAGTGCCCCATATCAACAAAAAAGCTTCAACAGGGGAACCCCGTGGGTAGTAAGGGGCACTCCACCGAAAGCAGACTTTGTTAAACCAAACCCGTAATAAAATCGACGAGTATTGCCGTTTCACGCGGCTACCTTTCGCAAAAAGACGCCGCGAGTCTCGCACTAAGAAAATAGGACGCCACCGCCACGTTTCTGCTGACTACCTTATGAAAAGACGCCAAAGTCTCGCACTAAGAAAAATAGGGGACGCCGCTTCACGCGGCTACCTTAAAAAGACGCGCGCGAGTCTCGCACTAAGAAAAATAGGGACGCCGCCGCTTCACGCGGCTACCTTCGCAAAAAACGCGCGAGTCTCGCACTAAGAAAAATAGGGGGCGCCGCGTTTTCACGCGGCGCCTACCTTCGCAAAGACGCCGCGAGTCTCGCACCAAGAAAAAAAATAGGACGCCGCCGTTTCACGCAGCCATATTCGCAAAAGACGCGCGAGTCTCGCACTAAGAAAAATAGGGGGCGCCCGCTTCACGCGGCTACCTTCGCAAAGACACGCTAAAAGAAACAAGGAACATCACCACGCTACGCAAACAAGGCAACCACGCTACGCCGAATGACAAACATAAAAGCCATGCTACGATACGTCATCTACACCAATGAACAAGTTACAAAGCCCTTCACAGGGCCCGAAAGCCTGCAGGAGCCCCCGCACACACCTCCTCCGCTATAGAAGTAACAACACCATGAAGAACCGCTCTAACAAGCACCTTTCGCAACACGCTCCACGAAGGCCTCCACATCAACTACCCCTCCACGCTCATCACCGAAGGGAGCGACCTCCCGGTATAGCCGGCTCCGACACCACGAGCGGAAGGTCACCACTCAATACCCGATGACGGTAGACCCTCCGCATGTCGCTCCACTCGAAACCAACGTCCTCTTGCTTCGGCACAACAACCCGACCTCCGCGATCCACCCAACACGCCGCTTGGCCAAGCGCTATGGCAACGGCCTCATCATCCTCAATGTCATCCTCCGCCACGGCAGCGCCGGCGCCGGCCCCAAAAAGCATCTGCTCCACTTGACGATCTGTCAAGTCATGGGAGCGCCAGAAAGCCCCCGAGGCCTGGTTGGCCAGGTCGTATTTCTGAACCCTCCCCCACCAAAACCGTTCGAAGGGCAGCCCAGGGAACCGCTGCATAGCATGCACCCAGGTCTCCCCCGAGATGAACATGTCTTGGCGGTTCATCATCAGCGGAACCATGTTGACCACCCTCCATGCAGGCCCCGGGTACCAAGGCGCCAACACAATCAACAATCGCCGTTAACTCCGGAATCCACCAAGACCAACCGCGGTTAAACGAACACAAATCAGCCGGGGCCAACAGACGGCGGTAAGCGCCCATCCTTCATTAAGTTTCAAAAGGCCCGGCGGCAGAGTTTCCGACCCGCCCCGAAGGCCACAAACTTAGTCACCCTAAAAAACTATCAACTAAAGACAGCTCACGGGCCCTAGACCACCTCTTCGTCGGAGGCCGCGGCAGCATCGGGGGCCTGGAGGAGTCGTCTGAGGGTCTCTAGGTGCAGCGCGCCCCGGCGGGACATCGGAAGTAGAGGCCACGGTCCGGCGGCACGGGGAGAGACGAGGCGGGGCGGCCTGAGGCGACCGGTGGCGGGCCGAGGCGGTGTTCAAGCCCTTCAGGGGCCGCGGCGGAGGTGCCGAGTCGCCCATAAGCGCCCGACACCTCAACCCGTCCGGCCGCCCCGACCTCCTCCGGGACGGCTGACGAGCCCCCTCCGCCGGGAGCAACAGCGGCAGCAGCAGCCTATAAACACCACCCGGATTACGTAAGTCGCCAAGCCAAAAGACAGAACAAAACAAGACAAACAAGGCCGCAAGAAATAACAAACCTTTACGGCGGGTCCGCCTCGCGAAATCAAGAGCAAGCTCCCCGCCCGCCTTCAAACCGTGCGCTGGATGAAGGCGGGCGTGAAGCGCTTCACCTCACGCCTCCGCCAAAGCCACGGCCTCATCGGCACTAGGGAAGTGAGTGGTGCGGGACCCGGACACGGCTCGTGGTGCGGGCACTCCGGATGGCGAAGGGCCCCTTCGAAGGCAACAGCGCGGCGGTGCCGGCCCCGAATCCGCCGACACCACCTTCGGCGCTCTCCCCCCTCCGCATCCAGGCGCCAACGAGAGCGGAGTCCGGGTTCCGGGCAAGACCGCCGAGGGAGCAGCCCGACTCCGCCCGAGAACGCGTCAGCGCCGCCTTAAAGCCCCCCCCCTCCGTACACAGGCCAGCTCAGTATCATTGATCTTCTTCGCCGAAGCCTCCACCTCCGCCCGCCGCGCCTCATGGGCCTCCCGCGCCTCCGCCGCCAAACCGGCCGGTCGTTCTCGGCGACGAAGGACCCGCACCCGCCCCTCAGTCCGCCACCTCGCCGGGCGCTCCGCCTCGTCGGCCACCGCCTTGAGCTTCGCACCTCCCTCCGGCTTTCGCCCTCGCCCGAGGCCTTCCTCCTCAGGCGTCTCGTGTCGACCGAGTCCCACCCCTCGCGGATGGCCGCCCCCGCGCCGGCACAAAAGCGTCTCCGTTGTCTTCACCTTGATATCCTCGTGGATATCGGAGAGAGAGCGGTTAGCCACCGCATCCCCGCCTCCGGCAGCGGACACCGGCCGAAGACGCGCCCGATCATCCGCCGCTCCACCTCGGTCTTGGGCGAAGGGGTGTCGCGGAGATCGACGCCCGTATGGAGCTCCACACGACGACATCGCCAATGCCGATCGCTCTCCGCCACGTAGGGCGGCGAAGACGAACCTCCGCTACCCCAAAGGGCCTTCCCACTCCCGACCCGGGGGGCCTCCGGGGTCCTCCAAGACCTCGCCCTCCGCCCACACATGGCAACGCCGGTAGGGGGGGGGACTCGCGCCGGCTCATGCGGCGGGCGACGGTGAGCCCACCCTCGCGCCCGCGCCTTCCTCATCCTCCCCACCATCGTCATCCCCTTCGGAGGGCCGCCGTCGCGACCCTCCTCGTCCACCTCGGGCTTCGGAGCCGCCCTCTGAGCCCTCCTCCTCGCCCACCTCCGCGTCCGCCTCCGGATCCGCGGTGGCGGCCCCCTTCGTCCTCCTCGCCCTCATCCTCGTCGAGACGAAAAAATAGTCGAGCCCCGCCGTCCGAGAGCCACCGGCTTTTCGCCGAAGAGCCGTCCGCCTCCTCGCAGCCGAGAAGGAGAAGCGGTCGAGCGCCCCGCTTCGACGGGGGCTCCGCAAAGACCGCCACCTCACGCGACCGCCTTCCGAACCCCGCGCCGCTTCTTCCCAGCGTCCATGGCGTCGGCGTCGGCCTCGGACGGCCAATCCTCGTACTCCACCTGCAGGAGGTCGAAGACCCGGTTCACTCGGCGGCGATCGTTGAGGCACGAGCGGATCCGCCGGATCTCGAAAGTCTCCGGGCCTTCCCAATAAGGAAGTCGGAGCAAGCGCCGGCCTCCGCCATCACCACCCGCCCGAACTCTACCTTGTCGCCCTTCACCTCCTCGAGCAGCTCCGGCCAAATCTGCTCTAGGTCGAGCCGCAAGGCCTTCAGCTCCCTTGGCGGCATAGTCCGCCGACTCCGCGACGGCCAGGGCAGGCACCTCCGCCCACAGCACTTGTATCTGCGCCGCCGCAAACTCCTCCACCAAATCCCGCGCCGCATGGCGGGACATGGCGCCGGGCGTCCAGCTCTTGCGTCGCGGCCGCCGGCCTCACGGCTTCACCTTGAAAGGCGGGGGGGACGCAGGCTCACCCGTAGAGCCCCTCCGCGCCGTCCACCCGATAGTAGAACCAGCGGTCCAGCCGAGTCCGCGGCCCACTTGTTCTTCTCAAGGCCGGGGCGAGCCTCCACCCCGCCGCGAATGAAGCTGCACACGCACGCCGTGCGGCGCTGAACACGTGCTCCTCCGTCGCCTTGACCGCGCGAGGCCGACAGCACCCGCGGGCCCGACGAACCCATCCACCGTAGGCTCCAGTGCGACCTGAGCGGCACGCCCACACGTATGTCATGAGACGTGGGAAGCGGGCCGCGGTTAGGGCGGTGGAAGCGAGGTTAAACCTCCGCAACACGCCCGAAACGAACCCGCACACGGGGAACCGAGCCCCGCATGGAAGAACTCTTCAAGACAACGACCTCCCGGGCCGGACGGGGCACCGTCTCTCCCTCCGAAGCGCGGAAGTGCCTCTTGTGGAAGAACTGATGCTCCTTCTGGAACTCCTTCAGGGACTTAGTGGTGCACTTGCTCTGAGGTAGCTCGAAGCACTCCACAACAGTCTTGGGCCTCGCAGTCTCCTTAACCCGCGCCATCGAACCTCGACACACCAAAAGGCACAGCACACCTCCGCGACAAAAATGCAACCGCGGAAGGCCTTCGCGAAACAAGTCAAGCAAGCCCACGGCAGGGCGGCAGCGGAGGCAAGAGCGCTAAAGCGGGAAGCGAAAGCAAGAGCCCGAAGCGAAAAGGAGAGCACAAACCCCTAATCCCACCTACCGCACGTATATGTAGGCGGCAATGGGGAGGGGCGGGCGCAAACCGAACCCCGAAAAACACGGCCCGGATCCCAAAACAACGCCGAGCCCTCCGATCCGCCCCACGTCAGCAAATGGACGGCATCCGTACAACCCAAACAAACACAACCAACCCCGATCCGCGTCACCTCCAAACCAACCAACACCATCCCACCGAGCACGAGGAAACCCTAACACGACACAAGAGCAGTAGGGCCGAGGCCCACCTCCGCGAGGCCCACGAGCAGCCGGGGGCGCGCCGGCAAGGGCCCATGAGGCGACCAACAAAGCCACCCGCATGGGACCCTCCGTAGGAGTCGATTTCGCCGCTCTCCCCCTCGGAGGGAACCGGACCTTCGAGGGGGTTGCCGTTGGGAGGGCGACCCTCGCCAGTTTCGGCCGGCCAGCCAGCCGCGGGGCCAAGGACTAATCTCTTTGAAAACATAAGTCTTGCGGGGGCCGGAGAAGCGGAGGGCCCTTCGCCTCGGACGCCGAAAGTGGCAAGGCCCCGACCCTCCGACAAGGGCGACCTCCGAAAGTCCGGGATCAAGCCCGGGCGAGGCCCCCCCCGCCCGCCGGAAGCGCCGGCGGGAGGGCTCTCCAAACGCCGCCCTGCCTTGCGGCGCGAAGGTCTAGCGGAGGAGCCCCTCCGGGCCGCCCCTCCGCAACGGCACGGGCGCCGGCGGCCGTAGGTGGAAACCCTACGCCCTGGCTCGGTAGAAACTATAAGTGTATTTCCGTACTAGCCCCGTATGAATAGTTACTAGCCCGCCCTGTGGGGCCCATCTCAAGCGTGTGTTCTCCCACCTACCGTGTACCAATTTGTAAATCAGCCCCCTGCCCCGGGTATTCCTATAAATACCCGGTGCGGGCTCAAGGAAAGGGATGGTCTACTTGGCGGTTTAAGTGCCATTTACTCCTTTTATCATACTTGCGTCTCGCCCGATCGTACCCAACACCTCTCCGCGTCACGGTAGCTCGAGTGCCCTCCGATCCCCCGCCCCTCTGCCGGCAACGAGGGGAGGGCTGAGCGAGGCTGCTCCGCCTCGCCCCGCCTTTAGAACTCACCCGTGGGAAGCCCTCGCCCCTTCCCGCCCCCTCCGGGAGCGAAGGCTAAGGGGGCAGGAGTGATCCCCACGATAACTTGATGAGATGAGGCTCATACAATGGTGTTTACATTTGGTTGAACCATTTGGATGGCATACTTTGGCTTGTTACATTCTTTATAAATGATATAGCTGTGAGGTCAAGTCCTCATGCTTTTGTTGTTTATTTAGGTAGTGGTCTATGAATATACATGATTTTTTTTCAGACTGAGTGCTTGATGAAGCTTGAAGATGAAGCAAAAACGCGTATTTGCTCACATTTATTCTTCTTTTCTTGTAGCTCATTTGTGACCAGCAATGCAAATAGCCTTTGCTTTGAGGAGAAGTAGTAATCTGTCTATCTGAAGCAAATTGTCCTACTTGTACCGAAGGATGGAAAAGGGGAAGTGTTGTTTTCACTTATAATGTCTGGAGCTCCAACCGTCGATCTCACATTTGTCCAGGTGATGATCTGCCCATCTCCTTCCAGCCTTCACTTAAATGATAAATATTTTGAATAGCTGATATTTCTTTTCCTCTCTGATATCTTCACTTATATCACCGATAACTGTGATGATTTTATTCTCACTTCAGCTATTGCAAAATTAGTTGCCTAAACTTCTTGTCACTACTAGCTCTTTAATTGGTCTATAGAAAATTTGGTCTAAACTTAATCACTACATTACATCATATTTGTATGCACGGTACGTGTTAGAACTTAGAATTTGAGATACTCAGGACTCACCTCTATATTCTCTTTGTGCCCTTCAGTTATGAGAGTATAGAATGGTCAGTTACATGAAATTAAATTGCTAGCAGTATGTGAGATGCATGCTCTTGTTACTATAATGGATCCTTTCTGTTTTCCAGGCTGCCACCGCCGCTTACCATACCCAGCCACATTACTTGATTTGCTTGGTATTCAGGCAATGGATCTGGTTGACCCTGCCCAATGATAGCATAGCTACTCAAACTCCCTGCCCACTTGGCCCTGCCCTGTCCCTTTGAGCTCGAGCTTGCCATTCCAGAGATGATCGAGGTATGTCTTCTTCTTAAGGCCAAGTCAAGAAAATTCTGCCATGTGGTGTCTGATTACCTGCATTGCTCATATACTGTTGTCTGATTCTTTTGGTATACTTCTGCTGCCTTACCTGCATTGCTCATATACTGTTGTTTGATTATGTGGTGTCCTGTGCCCAGGTCTGTCTACAAGCAGAGGTGGGCACCAACCTTCTGATAGATAACTGCCTACCAACTTCACAAGGTAATTAGCTGATGGTGTAGTGATCATTCCCCCCTTTTTTTTCTAGTTTTCATTAGTATGATTCAGACGCACAATCTTTATGCACAAGGATCATACATATTTTAGATGTTTAAGAAACAATTCTGGTCTACTTTTGTTTGTTATTTGTGTGGTCAGAGAATAAGGTTGATTATGTTTGTCCCTGTTGCCTGCAAACCTGAGATGATTATTCGAAGTTTCGACAATCGTGATTCCATCACATGTTTCTATTTTTCCTATTTTGTGCACTTCTGGAAAGTAAAGAAAAGCATGCATAATAATATAATCTTGAGAATTATTATACATGCACCTATGCTAGCTCAATATTTTGACCATTGCAACTCACTGTATGTAAATTTCATTCTTATTATGCAGATTGGAGAGGGGATGAGCAGACACTCAACTCAGGTGAAAACACTATGAACTTGAGCTGCTAACTTGTCTGTATTGCATATAGGTGTACATATATTGAGTGAAATCTGCAACAGGATATTATTGCTTTTATGTGGTGTAACTAGGTTGAGCTAGTACTGATATATATGTAACAACCCCAACTGGATAGTTGATTTATTTTTCCAGTTAGATCATCCATCTTGAGCAGAGTTGAGGTCTTTTTAGTGAACTTATGTTTCTTTGTGTAGTGAAAGACCACGATGAGGAAGGAGTATGTGAAGGTGTCTTGTTGTCGCAATGGAAGCAGTATGCGGAGGCGAGCACTGCCTGTTCCATGAAATCTTCAGGTTGTTCGCTGGCTAGATAACTCAAAGATGGTGTGGAGCAGCGCCGTGCCCATGGTATAGTCCTAAATTCATGACTGATTTTTGCTACATGATTTGTTAACTTGTTTATATAAACTGAACCTATTTATTTGTAGATATATAAATTGAACCTGTTTTTCTATCAGCATGTTTATATTTGGTTGATAACAAACTTGTATTGTACAACCACTTTATATATTTTCTCTACTTGCCTAATTATATGGTTATATTTTTCAGGAAGTGCCGAGCACGAGTCTTTGGCTTGAGTTCCTAGAAAATGGTTCTCCACACATAACTTGATGGATGTGCTCTGTTGTTGGCAACCATTGATTTTGTTTTTTTAGTTTGTAGAAATGATTGTGTGCGCAAACCTTAGTATCTCAAACACAAACTACTAGCCTTTTGAGATGTGCATTCATGTAATCTTTTGGGGCCTACCCTTTGTTGGAGAATAAAACCGTGTGCAAGACAATGTATTGGTATATATGTATATGAGTTGACCTCCATGTGATGTATGTGTGTGTATCTTTATGTGATGGACCTTAAGTTTGAAGCTGGGTATCATTTGTGCTTTCTAATTGTTTTTTTTATTTTTGCATATTTATGTAGTCTGTTGGACAATCTGACGCTATAAATGCTTTGGCTGTTGGATGATCTGACGCTATATGTATGCTAACACAGGATTTGACGCTAAAGAAGAGCAATGGACGGTTTGACGCTAAAAAAATGCGCGGCAACAGACTGTTTGACGCTAAAGAGTTTTAACGTCAGGACTTACAGCGTCAGCTGGAGTCTGCCGCTATATGTTCTTAGGGTCAGATCATCTAACGCTATATGTGGCTTACAGCGTCAGACCATCCAAGGGTAATTGGGGTGTTGTGGTGTAGTGCAATGCCGTCGTCTGAGTGTTAGCCATACAAAAATCTTGATCTTGAGTGGCGCCCAGGTCTTCCAAATGAGTTTATGGCCTTGGAACGGTGTTGCCCCAGTGTGAAGCATACGGTAGGCCGACTTGGCTGTGTAGTTACCATCTGAAGTCCATCTCCATATTGTCTTATCTGGAAGATCACTTAGGTGAAAGTCCCTAAGTGTGTTCCTAAGGAATAGATACTCAGCGATCGCGTCGACTGACATACCGCCTGAAATGCGCCTTGTCCAGGCTCTGTCTAACAGTCCATCATGAACAGTCAGGCTGCGCCACGTTCGCTTTGTTACCAGCTGCGCAAGGCAAGGTGCAATATCGGCTGCCGATTTACCGTCGATCCAACGATCTTCCCAAAAGAGCGCCTGGCGTCCATCACCAACTATGGTGAATGTTGAGGCCCTGAAGAAGGCCTGCACCTCTGGCGCGTGGCAATAGGTAGCTGGCTCCATGCTCGATCGCGGTCAATTTTTGTATCCACAACCATTTTGTCTCGAGAGCGAATCCGGTGAGCTTCAAGTCGCTAATGCCTGCACCTCCGAGGTCGGTGGGTCTACAAACCGCCGGCCGAGACCATACACTTCCCTTGAACTGATGCGTCGGAACCAGCCCGTAAAAAATTTCCTGCAAATATTGTCTATCTCCTTCCGGGCCCATGGTGGCAAATTTTCCGCGATCATTGCATAAATTGGAACTGATTGGAGGACAGATTTAATCCAGACAAGGCGACCACTCCGTGCCATCAGCGCCCCATGGCATGGTGGTAATTTCCGGCAACAGCCGACGACTGACTGATAGTGTGCTTTGGGGATCTTCTTGGTGCTTAGGGGCAGACCAAGATACTTGACGGGAACGGCTGCACTTGACAGCCAAGAATAGCTACAATTTGATCCAGTGCATCGTCCCCGCCGAATATAGGTGTGATAGAACACTTGGCCAGATTGGTTCGTAGACCAGACGCATTCCCAAAAATTTCCAGAATTTCCTTGACTGCTATCGCCTCCTGGACAGACGGACGGATGAAGAGAATTACATCATCAGCGTAGAGGATGCACTGAAATTTAATTTCTGCTGGCTTCATCTTGCGCAAGACACCATCTCTAGTTGCTTTGCTGAACAGATGATGAAGTACGTCCATGGCAATTATGAAGAGCATCGGAGATAAGGAGTCTCCTTGCCGAACCCCACGCATATGCCTTATTGGCTGACCTTGCTGCCCGTTCAGCATGATTTTAGATGACGCCGTGCAGAGGAGCACCTCAATCCAACTGCACCATAAATCTCCAAATCCACGGGCTTTCAATATTTCCAAGAGGAAAGGCCACGAGAGGGTATCAAATGCCTTGGATATGTCCAATTTCAACAGCAGCATGGGAACCTTTTTCTTTCGGATTAGAACCGCTGACCGTTGAATATATTTGTAGTTGTCATGAATCGAGCGAGACCTGATGAAGGCATTTTGATTCTTGTCCACTATTGCATCCATTCGAGGTGCTAGACGAAGAGCGAGGATTTTTGAGATAAGCTTGGCGAAGCTGTGTATCATGGTGATCGGACGAAACTCAGCCGGAGTAGCAACACCGATCTTCTTTGGTATTATCTTCTTTTTAATATAACCGGCAGCTCTCCTGCCTTGGTTTGTTTCAAAAAAAAAAAAAAAATCTTCTTTGGTATCAGGGCTGACTAGGGCGCTATTGAGGCAACCCAAGGACCGGCGGTCACCACTCGCAAACGCTTGGATAGCCTCCATCAGCTCCGGTTTGATTATGGCCCAAGCCGACTTGTAAAAAGCTCCTGTGAACCCGTCAGGACCAGGTGCCCTGTCACTCGGTAGGGCCTTGATAGCTGCCCACACCTCGTCCATCTCGATCGGTGCCTCCAATTCTGAGAGGTCTAGTGATTGAATCCCAAGCTCCTGGAAGTCGAGGCTCATGGCAGCCTCTGGCGCGGTGCCATAAACCGCCGTGAAGTGGTCATGCAGGGCCTCTTCCATGCCTGTATGATTTGCCACGATGTGCCCAGCGACATTGAGGTTTGGAATGAAATTTCGCCGTTTCCGACCTCTTGTTATGAGGTGGAAATAAGCAGTGTTGGCGTCCCCCTCACTGAGCTGACGAACCCTGGATCGTTGCCGTGCCATGGTGCGTTCCAGTGAAGATAGCCCGAGACAGCGCATTTTAGTGCGCTTGTGAAGTTCCATCTCCTGCAGCGAGAGCTGGCGATGCTCTTGTGCAGTGTCGAGACGTAAAACCAGTTCACGTGCCATGAGAAGCTGAGCCTTAATGTCACCAACCTTGGAGGAGGACCATCTCTGCAACTCACGTACCAGATTGCGGAGCATCATATCGAGCCTGGCCAGAGGACCCTGAATACCTAATGGGCGTTGCCACGATGCAGCCAACACAGCTTCAAAGCCATCAAACTTGGGCCAAAAAATTTCGAAATGAAATCTGGCCTTGGCCATTCGACCCATGTTAGTTTGCAAGAGGAGGACGCAGTGGTCTGAGGCATCTGATCCCAGCCCTCTCAGGTGAGAGTTGGGGAATTTCTCCTCCCAGTCAACGGATACCAGCACCCTGTCCAAGCGAACTAGTGTTGGTGTCTCACGTTCATTACTCCAAGTGAGCCTCACTGAGTATGAGATTGAAATCACCCGTGACCATCCAAGGACCAGCACAGGCATCCCTGACCGCCTCAAGCTCCTCCAAGAACAAATTTTTTTGTCCATCATCCTGAGGGCCATATACAACAGTAAGCCACCACTTTGATGCATCAGTAGCATGGACAGCAGAAGTCACTGCCACAGTTAGTGAGTAACACCCAATAAGCACATCAGAGAGGGTGACATCTGTATGGCGGCCTGCAATCAGGATCCCACCACGTGTGTCAGCCGCTGGCAAATATTGATTGAATAATTTGAATGTAAAATGTCATTCCGCCAGCATCCTTTCGCTGTTGGTTATCACATCTATCAATTTCTAAAAAAGAAAAACACACAAAATAGGCCGGTTCACTGCTAATTGCAACCTGCCTCAGTATATTTTACTCCTCTTCTTTTATTTTGTAAAAAAAAAAAAGAGGGGCCAATATTTCTTTTAATGAGGGACCAATGTGTACTTTTCATTTTAGAGAAAATCTGTGCCAACTTCATGATCACTGCTGTCATGTGCTCCATTGGCACCCTTATCCTATACTATCTACATTACTACTGTACCTGGATCCTTACCCCCCCAAAAAAAAAAAAAAAAACCGCAGCGAAAACAGACCAAACTTTTAGAGATCAGCAAGTGAATTAGCAAGTGCTACACTGCTACATGTGCAAAGATGCATCTTTGATTGGTCTGCTAAATGATATAAGAAACTTACAGAAGGCCAGTTTAATGTTCGCAGAAAATATTTTTTCCTTTAGTTACTGAAATATATTTGGTCATTGAAAAAACGGCATTTAAAGGGTGTTACAGTACACAATATAGACCACACAGTCTTGCTACTATTGGCAATTAAAACCATTTGCTACACACGATGAGATGTAACCACATACAAATTACAACAACGGGAATGGACAGTGAAGTAACTATTCCCAAATAAAATTAGCGTGTATTGCAAAACATATTTATTGAGGTATATATATAGACTACAACTTCTCAGGGACCAAATATAATGGTATTGGACCAATGGAAGGAAAGGGCTGCTTTCAGTAGCCTGAGCCAAAGAGAGGTGTTCATAGATTCCAAAGCACTAATTGCATTCAGAAGACAAGAGTAGTGTGTTTCGGTGAGAAAGCCCAGTAGTGGCCTGAATCTTGGTGTCTCTTCCTTTTGAGATGCTTCTCAAGATTCCCCAATCCATAGGTAAGCAATTTTTGAATTGATGAGCATTTGAGATTTGCGATAAACCCCATAAACAAAATACATTTGCTGTGAGGATTTTTGTCTTGGCTATCACACATAAGTGTTGCCCCATAATTACTTTCAACAGCCGGACAATAGCGTAGACACATTGATTTTAATTATTGATATCTCTTCATCAGAGAAGACCACAAGGCTACACATGATCAAATGTTCCAATGTCAGAAGTGAGGAGTTAGGAAAAAAAAAAGAAACAGGTGGAACAGGCACAATTGTGTTGAGATTTTTTCTAGTATTGTAACAGGTCACTTAATAGTCCTACATTTCTACAGTGCAGGCTATAAGATAAATGCATGTGAATATTGGCTCGTGGTAATATGGAATTATTCTAATGCTGAAATGATGTTTTTATACTAGACACTATGGCATACTCTCTTTGTCTCTGAATAAATAGATTACTAGCAAGTTTAGGACATACTAGTATAACAGAGAAAAGACACTACTCTTTATTAATTGAAGTAGTTGCACACTGATCGATGATTGTTCTAATTGCACAATAATTATAACATTTACTACCTCCATCCAAGAAGTATAGAAACTCAAGCCTTGATTGATGGAAACGAGGGAGAGGGAGGGGACAGTAAATATGGGGTGACTTTGAGGAAAATAAATGGGCCAGTGGAGCATTTAGTCTTCTAGATATTGATTTATTTGTAGATAAATTTTTGTGCTAGGAATCTATTTATTCAGGGACAGGGAGTAGCATATTTCAGGGTTTAGTGTCTCTACTTCACATACATACACAATGTATTACAGGAAACCATGCTTCATTATAATTTAGGTGATTCGATTACACCATTGATAGGGAAGAAAAATATTACCTTGTTATGTCCTCCATTCCATCAAATAGCATCCGAGGACAGTCATTCAAAAGAATTTCAACCCATTTCATAACCCTATTATGTAAGGTGACCAGCATTAGTTGTACTAGTTTTTAAGAAACATAAAAAACTTGCCCATCATGAAATAAAGAAGAGCTGTGAAGTTAATAATTAGAGTATAATGAAGTGCCTAATCCTTGTTTGGTTTTGTAGCTTTGTCTAATTTTTTTTTTTTGCAATCGGGTCTTTTACCGTCTAAACTCAAGGTGGGGGTGAGTTACGTGTCGGGTGGACCGAGGCAAAGGCGACGAGTTTTGACCTTTGGGACGCGAGACTCCGTGAGATTTGGGGCCCGCTTCGAAGCGGGCAGGACCTGAATGGATCTGCATCAAACAATCCTTAGCATGAGCTAGCTCGATCCAACGGTTTGCGGGTATTCAGGCGACGTGGCCCTATCCGTCAGTCCGCTTTTGGGAGCAGGATTCCTATATAGAGATTAGATTTGGGAGCAATACCATACAATGGGAAGTGATTCAGTAGTATATACTCCTAGTTTAATTCTATAGAAGCATTGCGTCACAATGGATTCTATAGAAGCATCGCATGACAACGTTTTCCATCAACAGAACTATAGGCATGGGTGGGAGAAGGTGAATTTTTAGATGCATGGTCACGTGTCCCTATAATTGATTGAGGAGCAATAAATACTACCTCCATCTCCAAAAGAATGCAATTCCAAACCAGTATCATATTTTAGTATATCAAGTCTGAACAATTATAAATAAAAAGCAAAATATTTTAATATCAAATAAATACTATTAGATTAATTATGAAACATATTTTTATAATAAATTGATTTGGAACTATAAATGTGAACACCATTTACTAGAAACTTGGTCAAATGTGAAGCACTTTACCCGGCACGTAACCCATAGTTACATCCTTTTAAGGACAGAGGTAGTAATTATTATTACCTGTAGGTCCTGAGATCCCACAAGACAATCTGATTCATCTTAGATCCGCGTCTACGCATGATGCCAGCCAATATTGAAAGTGTTGGGTGGCCAGCGAGATTGTAAAGGGTCCACGGCCCGATTTTCGAGTAAAGTGAGTGAACGTGTTTTATTGTCTGCATATCCCATATCTAATTTGAAAACACAGAGCGTGAGCATCACTGTTCACTATAAATGAGAGGCTGGAAAATGCCCCCTGCATGTGAGATAATTAATGTTCAATACTACCGTACTCCCTACAGAAAAGCGGATGCCATACCTTTATATGGAAGCTGGTATTACGGTCATCAGAAAGAAAAGCCAGAAAGTCCCGATGACCATCAGTGCAAAAAGTAAGCGACGACGACGCTTGAATGGGCCGATGGCAGCCGGAGGATGAATAATATCACAAACCTACAATGTCCATGAAGAAATAAAAGACGCATGTTATAATAAAATTCACAATAAGAAAACATAAGATCAAGCGAGGCCTGTTTGTTGATTTGTTCATTTCGCTGAAAAGCCAGACTAAAAAATATTGTTCGCTGATTTGTTATGAGAGAAAAAAAATTGTACTATGACTGATGACTACTAAAGTTTAGTCACCCCCTTAGAACTAAAGGGGACTAAACTAATTTAGTCACTTTTAGTGAGGGTGTTTGGTATTTTAGGAACTATAAATAAAAGTTACTAGACTTTAGTCACTAAAATTTAGAGACCTAAACCAAACACCACCTAGTTGTTTGTCAAAAAAAAAAAAAAACACCTAGTTGGTTGATTATTATCGTCATTCTCTGCAGGTAATAAAATTGCGATCGACCAACACATGATTTATATTACCAAAAAACGAAGGAAAAACAAACCATTATTACGTTGCCGTAAGTAGTACTCCCTCCATTCCAAATTATAAGTCACTTTGACTTTTATGCGTCTATTTTGCTATGCATCTAGATACAATAATATGTCTCGATACTTAACAAAATAGATGAACAAAAAAACCAAAGCGACTTATAATTTGGAATACAAGTGAATATGCTGGTGTCCCTTGGGCCAACCGTGAGAAGGTCCACGTTAGTGTCCGCGGTGATTACCCGAGCGCATGTCCAGCCCTGACTCCAGTCCCAAAGCTTGATTGATTCGTCATCCTTAGACGCTGTCAGTAGCAACGTATGTTTTGGGTAAGCAGCTAAATCGGACACTCCAGCGTGATCTCCGTGAGCTTTCAATTCCTTGACCTTGTTCTCGTCAAAAAAGTTAAGTTCCTTGACCTTGTCATTTTCAGCTGGGGAAGTAGTGTAGGCATACACATGGACACACCCATTAGCATCCCCTGCTGCGAACCACTGTTCTCCAGCGATAAATTTGATCGACAGAATCTCCATATAATCTGTGACGTCTTGAAACCTCATGATTGTCTCCTGCTTATATAACAATGAAAATACTAAGAGCTCAAGTAGTTTTGACACAAATACCTTGATGAACCATGACGACCAGGCAAGGATATGATCGAGGTGTAGTACTAGTAGTCATACCTGCGTCTCGTAGTTCCAAATCGAAACATGCCATGAAAAATAATAGCCCACCAACAACCTGTGTAGTATGTCTGTCTAAATCAATTCAAGTAGAATGGAATGGAATGAGGATTTCTGTCCAATGGGACTACAGTATATATATCTAGCTATCTATTCACCATGTTTTGGTTGGGTGCACATCCATGCAGGAGATCTGATGATAGTCGCCAGGCTCTTCTTCTACTAAGAACTGATACATCCAAATAGAGCAACCGACCACCTTATTAGAATGAACCGACTGCATGCATGCATGCCACCACACTGGCACCAGCCTGAATAATGGCACGTGAACGTACATATGTATGCAGCCCGCTGAAAAAAAAAATATATATATATATATATATATATATATTCAACTCACCTGACGATGGACTGCTACTACATCCTGCTGGCACCTTGCTGGGTCAGTGGTGACAGCAACCCTTAGTGTTGCTCGATGCACAACGGTCCCCAACTCCTTAATAATTCTCGATGAACGACTCCAAAGTGGAACCGAATACTCGAGGTCTTCTAGAAACTTCGTGGCGACCATCACCACGCCAAACATACCTTTGTCTCCTTGTAACAAGGGTTGTTGTTGCTTTCTCATAGTCATGTAAATAGTCACGCTAGACTGTGACCCCAACCTTATGAAAGCTGATGATATAGGGTCGTGTTCTCCCACACTTTTGATGCTTTCTGATTCTGGTAGCTGAAACGATGTAATAATGAATTGTTGAGTGCAAAACTCATGCAGAGGCTAGAGTAAAATCCTTTTATCTAAAAAAAAGGTCGCGTGTTCTGCATATCGCACCTCCCACACGTATGGATAGCCAACGCTGGAACGTGTATCTGCGAAGGTCGGTTTAATACAAACACCAATAAGATCGTTTGTCCTATTGGTTAGAGTCACTGGGCATTTGATGCCATTGTTTGGCTCGAAGGAGGGAAACCAAATATCTAGCGGGTAGATATCCAGCACCTGGATACATAACATAAGAATAGTCTTGTCAAAGGACTAGAAGCCGATGGAATTAATAATGATATAATACTCCTACCGGTGATAAAGAAAAATGAGGTCACTATCAAAATGGTGGAATTCTTCTAAAGTTAGTAATAGAACACTACCACTATTCATGGCACGTGGGAATATCACTAGGAGGCATTTAGTAGGGAATGTTGATACTAAATTTTGAATAACAAAACACTAGGAGAAGCTCACCTCACTAAGAAATCTAAAATTCTAGTTGGGGGTACAGGACAAGATTTGATCATCAACATCTTTTAATTATTGGGTTAATTTTAGCATATATTGTATACAAGAAATAAATTGACAAAGATATGCCTTGAATCCGCATGAAAAAAGCATATATTGGATTTTTCCCTTGGCCTCATGGGTATAGAAAGTCTTTGGTAATTTACCTTCCATTCTGTCTCCTTTTTTTTTTTCTTAGCTGACCCTGGGTCTCTTGATTGACCCTAGTAATTTACTCACTTTTCTAGATAGATAACAATTGATATATGTATTTAGATATACACTATATCTAGATGCATAGTAAAATCAATGTTTCTAGAAAAGCCAAAACATCTTATAATTTGATAATTTGGAATGGAGTGAGTGATATTTTGTAAGTTGTTTTGTTTTTCCTAGGTTTCCTAAGCACCTACATATACGCCATGTCCAGATACATCTAATAAAAACCATATATCTAGAAAAGACAAAATGACTTACAATTTAAATGGAGGGCACATATATTAACAAATACTCCTTCCGTTCCAAATTATAAGTCACTTTGACATTTTTTATTCATCGATTTTGCTATGTATCTAGACATATCATTTATCTAGATGCATAGCAAAATGGATGTACCAAAAAAGTTAAAACGATTTATAATTTGAAATAGCAAAGAGAGGCCATTTTGGCCAACTACATATTAATATTGAGCTTTGTTACCATGTTTGGGAGGAACCACAGGTTCCTCTCAGAAGAAAAAATCAGCAGCCGTTGATCTTAAAAAAAACATTAATTAATTGTTCCAAGGGTAGTTTAGTACTTTTCCTTTTCCTAATAGAGTTAGGATATCCATCGTTGACGGGAATTACGTGAGCTCGCTGTTGCCGCCGCCTGCATCTGCCTCCTCGCAATCGCCGCCACATGCAGAAATCGCCGCTGCACACCTCTCCGAAATCGCCGCCGCCTATCTCGCAGAAATTGTTGCCACTTGATTCCCGGGGTCGCCATCTTCCCACGAACTCCTATTTCTATAGGAGCTCGCCCATCTGGATCGAGTCCTCCAAATCGGCAGCTATGGCTGAGGGCCACAGGAGTGGCGGCAGGAGCCCTTCTTCCTCTGCAGTCCATGCTGTGTGATTCCTGGAGCTATGGAGGAAGGAGTTGTTGCTTGGGTTCAGTGGTGAAAGAAACAGCTAACTGCTGCTTGGATCGATTCAAGAGAGATTAGAGAAGGTAGAAGGATTGTCACATTCGAGCTCTGTGTTCCCAGTGCCTCGACTTCCAGTTGAGGCTATTGAAGAAGGTTGAGGCCAACGCGTCGTGTACCTCATCCCCAGTAGGAGAAAGAGGAGAAGGGGAATTGAGGTGGAAATTTTCCACCTCAATCCACTCCAACACACATGGATTGAGGTGAATACGAGTACATCCAAACAAAGCCCTAAGAGCATGTGCTATATATGTCATGATTAAAAACTTACCTGTGTTTCCGATGAAGCACAAATGTCAGTTTCAATGAAACCGCATGTACGCTCCATTTCATCAAGCCTCCCGATTACATAAAGTGTATTTGGCCTATCCCCTGGATTAGGGTCGATGCACTGGTTTCCAATCTCTGCACATTCTTGCACATGTTGCAACCATATGTCTTCCTGCGATGACTTGAACCTAACACTCCAACTTTGAAGTACCTAAGAAATGGCAAATATGAGCAGGGGTTTGTCTAATAAATAGAAATCCAAAGTATGTGGTACATGTAAACAACATACTCAATAATACCCCTCTGCACTGCAAGCAAAACTTGTCCACAGAGCAAGAAAACATTCTACATTATATATCAAGCATGTAGTTTTTAATTATTTCCATACTGTACCTCTAATTAAATGTGGTCAGAACCGGACCCGCCTTGCCGGTAGAATCTATAAGATAAATAATTAAAAGCCTATAAAATCATGCCTAAGAGAATGGTAGACAATAATGCAATCAGTCCAACACCCCCTGTCTAGTCCAGCATATCTTGCTCCACCACTGAAATGCGGTAGAAAAGAAATGGTTGTGTTATTACATTTAATAAGGCATGGAAGTTCATTTCAAATGAGTTATTTTAAAACTAATATTTTTTTCTTGAATACGCAAGAGCATTGCGTATCATTGTATTAAGAAGATAGAATTTTAAAATACAAGAGAGGCCGTTCCCAGCCTGGCAGTAGGCGTTTTAAAACTAATATTTACTTCATCTGTTTAGGTGCTCGATATGTTATGAACAGGTATCATAGAGCAGTGGGGGTAACGTGCAAAACCATGTCTGTATCCAACTTAGAACAAACAATGTTAGAGTAGGAAAGCACACGATATCAAATTAACACCATGTGAAACGCATTTCGAAATTTGATCTAAGAAGATACAGTATAGTTAAGCTTTTACCAGCAAGTAATAACTTGTATGTATATATTCAGTTCGCACATATTTTTTCCCCTTATTTTGTCGGGGATATCCTTTGCCTACTGGGCGGATGCGTATTTTCCAATTCTAGAATTTTCTGTGTTACCTACCTAGTGCTTGGAGGAAAATAATATGGTTTAATGTTTTTTTTTGTTTGTTTCCACTGCTACATCTACTCCCTACCATAATTACTCAAACCCAAACTTAAGTTAGCGTATACAATATAAACATGCTGGTATCAAGACATTCTCATAATAATTCCTACAAAAAACTCATAGAAAATCTTTAGAAAAACAATTACTATAAACTTTGTCGTTGGCCAACATGAGGGAGAAACAGTAAACAATATGATATCGGAGGGGCCAGTATCAACTACTTAGATCTATTATAGTTCTATAATAAATAAGAAATATAATTTCAATCACAGGCTTTATAAATACTAAGCAAACTAGGTCGAATAAAGCTTTTAATAGTAAACTGCACAAAACCGTATTGCAAAAGCTAATCAGGCTGTTATTTTGGGTTTTATCATTATACGTCTTAGAATACACTGTTCTTACATTCTGAATGTCACAATAACCCTTACTCGTCCAGTCAATATCTCCATGATTATAATACGAGACTATATATGTCTGACTTGAATGTGATCACTCCACCATAGCATTCCGGTGCCATGTATCCCCTGCAACGGAGAGGGAGATTTGGTGGTTTGACTCATTTAAATGCAAAAGGAATGCAACATGTCCTCATTCAGCAGCATATTTGCAGGTTCGAGGTCTGAATGGGAATAGTAGTGCCCAAAACAAGGAAAGTGCTTTAAAGATGCTTTGTTATCTTACACTGTCCCCATCACTTTCGAAGTCATGGTCTTGCTTTGTTTTTCATCAAAGCACCTTGCAAGACCAAAATCAGCAATTTTCGGTACCATGTTCTCATCCAGAAGTATATTTGCAGGTTTGAGGTCCGAATGAACAATATGAATATCTTGGTGAAGATAATGTAAACCCTCACAAATTCCCTTGATTATTTTATAGCGCGTCCTCCATTCAAGTCCTTCAGATACATCTGCAAAGTGAGGAGAATTTTTTTATTTAAATGGAGGGGCATGGTTATTAGGATAGTTGAAATCATTCGCATTTCAGCCGTTCATGCAAAAAAAAAATCAAGGAACAAGTTGTTAATAAACAGAACGTTTGGTGAGGAGGATAAAAAACATTTAACTCACATGGGTTTCTGGATCTTCCAACAAAAATAAAATGAAAAGAAACGTTACCAGTGATATGCTTGTCAAGACTCCCTTTGGGCAGAAACTCAAAGCACAGCAATCTGTGTCGCTCTTCAGCCTGGATCATCTTCCCCTCATGGTTCAATATCTTTCCTTGTGTGTCAGAACAGTACCCCAAAAATCTCACTATATTTTTGTGCTTTGCCTTCATCAGACAACCAACCTCTTTGATAAATTTCTCCTCCTCCATGTCAAGATTGTGGAACAACTTCTTCACAGCGATGACTGTCCCATTCTGAAGTTCTCCCTACAGTGACAAAGTTGCATTATGCCTTTTAGAGCAACTATAGTAATCAGGAATAATGACAGTTCAGAGTCACTCATAAGTCGTACCTTGTACACATCTGCAAACCCACCACTGCCAATTTTCTCATGATCGGAGAAATTGTTCGTGATGGTTTTTAGAAGCGACATTGGCAAGTTCGTCGGCTTTGCACTTGGATCAAGCAGCATGCACTCCAAGATATGTTCCATGCTAGCTTCACAGTCCATTTCTTATAATCATGTATGAATGTACTCTTCTGTCCAAACAAGAAGCGGAAGAAAAATGTTCGGCACTAAAATACTTGGTTGATGAATGTCAGATAATCAATATTCAAGAAAGACCGTGCACGTTAGTACTCAAGTATTTGGTGCGATTTAATGCCTACTCCTCTATTCTAAAAAAGAATGCAATTCTTGATTTCTTAAAATACCAATCAACTTTAATTTTGACCAAATATATAAAAAATATTATAATAATAATAATTACTTTAGATTAATTACGAAATATTTTCATATTAAACCATTTAGAGACATAAACATTGATATTATTTTCTATTAAACCTAATTAAACATAAGAAAAAATTGACTTAGGGTATGTTTGGATGGAGCCCTAGACTAAAATGCCTCGACTAGACACATGTCTGCATTCTTCAAGTTCATTTGGTTGGGGCCCTGAAAAATTTGCCTCCTGTGACCTGGCTGTGACACACCTGCCTGGGAGCCAGGTCTAGGAATTCTGTCGCCTGGGTCCTCTCCGACTTGGCTGGACCTTAATGACTCCACCTAAGCCACTTTCCACTCTCTCCAGAGCTCTCTGCCCTTTCCCCTCAAGCTCTCTCTCTCTCTCTCTCGTTTGCGCTCATCCATGGAGAAAGGTTAAAAATCACGGTCAGATTTGAGGGCGCAGAATGACGGCGCTTTTTTGCATCCGATAGCCAGCTGGCTCCTCTTAGCTGGAAGTTACAGGCAACAATTGCTTCTTTTCCTTTTCGATTGATTTTTTGAAGTTTTTTTTTTTCTACTGATTCTACCCATGATTTCTCTTCTTTTGTTTACACGATTTGAGCCCTATCCTTTGGATTTCATTTACTTCTGTATATGGATCACCATCCTGGTGGCCTCACCTTCAGATTCCCTTTTTCTCTATAAATTGCCTGCTGCAGACTGCATACAAATTCTTTTTTTTTATTATAGTTATTACAACAACCGCTAGTATTATTGGCTTGTTTCCATGTCTAATGAATGAAGATGGTATGCTTCGTTTTGCATCTCATACTTACTGGATTTATAAAATATTTGCAATATTTTTTTGCTACTATAATATTTCCTAGAAATGTTTTTGCACCACACCTTCAAAGGTATGAACACAGGCAGCTCGTCAACCAAACGCTGCCCCGTCACTTTCATCCACTCAGGCATAGCTCCAGGACTGCAACCAAACAAGGACATGAAAAACACACTTGCCTTGGTCAGGCAATCTTGCTATCGGTTATAGGCAAGTCACAGGCAGCTGAAATGCCCAGGCAACTCGTCCAGGGTACGTACCATCCAAAACTAGAATAATCACACTCTTTTTTTTAAGTTGGGGGAGTACATGGTTATTGTAGACGAGAAAATTTCAATTCCTTCACATGTGTTTTGTTTCCTTCAAACTGTTGATCAACCTTGCTTCCCGATCGAGCTTGTTGATCCATATTTATAGAGCAAGTGGCTACTAGGTTAAGATTTGTCACGAAATTACACAAAGAACAATCCCCGGATCAGTAAAGCAGCTTACTTGCAAAGTCACTGCGAGCGTACTTAGTCGTGGATGGAAAGAAATCATTGGTAGAATCGATCACTGACCTGAAATAGAAGATGGATGCTTGCACGCAGGTTTCAAACTCTGCTGCCTTTCAGATCCCCAGAAGAACAGTGATCGCCTTCGTCGTTGACGCGGTACAGTATGGAGGAGCTATCAGGGGCTATATAATGCGGCAAATAAAATATATAAAATTAAGCAAGGCACGATCTCGAACCTTTGTGTAATCTGTGAGCCGCGTGGCCCTTGCTGTGGTAGGCCGTGGGATCCATGCCTTGCTGGATCTTCAGAGTGGTGGAACCACTTTGTGCAAGTGCAAGTGTGAGGTGGATTGCACCAAGTGAGAGCCCCAGCCGATGTTAGCTGGAGCCGATCATGGTGCAAGTGCAAGCCTGTCATCGAGACGCCTCCCTTGTCAAGACTCCTTTTGGTCAGAAACTCAAAGAAGAGCAATCTGTGTCGTTCTTCAGCCTGAATCATCTTCCCCTCATGGTTCAGTATCTTCCATTGTGTGTCAGATTTACACGATGTGGAACATTTGGAAGGAAAGAAACAGAAGGATTTTCCAAGGCATGGCTATGGATGCTCGTCAAGTGGCCCTCCAAGCCAAGGAGGACATAGATACGCGCTCTAGGGTCCTTAACAGCCCGACTTAGCCATTTCATTTTAACCCCCATGGAGGGATGTGCTGGGTGTTTTCTTCTTTTCTCCGTGTGTGCCCGGTGGGGCCTTCCGGTCTTTCGGACCTTCCTGTACATATAAATTTCTTTCCATCCTTAATTGAGAGGCAGTGCTCCTGCCAGGTTTTTCAAAAAATAAACATTGTGTGTCAGAACAGTACCCCAAAAACTGCATTATATTTTTGTGCTTCGCATTGCCGTCATCAGACAACCAACCTCTTTGATAAATTTCTCCTCATCCATATCACGAGTGTTGAAGAGCTTCTTCAATTCACAGCTAAGGCAGTCCCATTCTGAAGTACGCCCTGCAGTGACAAACTTGCACTATGCCTTTTAGATCAGCTGTAGTAATCAGGAATAATGACAGTTGAGAGTCACTCGTAAGTCGTACCTTGTACACATCTGCAAACCCACCACTGCCAATTTTCCTGTGACAGGAGAAATCATTCGTGATGGCCTTAAGAAGCGATAACGGCAGTTCTGTCGGCTCTGCACTTGGATCAATTAAGCAGCATGCGCTCCAAGAGATGTTCCATGCTAGCTTCACAGTCCATTTCTTCTCTTCTTATAATCACATAGGAATGTAGTCTTCATTCTAAACAAGAATCATCACAAAATAGTTCTCTTGAAAAGAATAAGCACTAAAACACACTTACTGCGGACGGGAGAAAAAAAATAAATTTTGTCTTTTTTTCTGTTCAAACTTGATCAACCTTTCCGATAGAGCTTATTAGCAACCCCCGGATCAGTAAAACAGGTTACTAGGAAAAGGTCACCAGGTTAAGATTTTTCAGCAAATTACACAAAGAACAATTAATCCCCGGATCAGTAAAGCCGGTTACTAGCAAAAGGCCCTACATGCATGGATGGAGAGAAATCATCGTAGAACGGATCTGAAACCTGAAAGAAGATGGAGGCCTGCAGGCAGGTTGCAAAGCACCGCTGCCTTGAGATCCGGAGAAGAAAAGTGTCCGCCTTCGTCGATAAATACAATGCTGTCGATAAATACAATTGTATCACAACAAGGATCGATCAGACCTTTACGTAATCTGTGAAGACCTGCGTGGACTTGTTCGCCTGGATCACTCGAAGGACCGACCCCTTCTATTTTACCTCACTCAACAATCGTCGTCGTTGTCACAAGACGATATACACAAACACCCGACGAGAGTTATTCCAAAGCCCCCTCTTTCCATTCACTACTTTATGAAAAGATTTTTAGCTGGCCTGGACTTTACAAGGCCCCAGGGACTCCTCAATGGATGGTGCACGATCAAGTGCCCCAAGCTAGATGGATTGCTCCACCAGCGGGTGTAGCAAAGATTAATGTGAATGCAGCAGCTATCGGCAAGTCTTTGGACACGACAATAACTACTACAGTACTAGTAAGGGATGAAGCAGGCATGCTCCGATCCTAGACGCCTCATGGATTGTGACGAAAAGGACAACTGGCCTAGAGACATTGGAGGCGATGGTGTGTGAGAAGACGTGTGTTTAGCAAACGATCTTTATCTAAGGAAGGTCAAGTTGGCGACCGACTGTGCCAACATTGTTCCATATCCCTGAAGGAGTCGGAATCCAAGCGGTGGAGTTTATACACGAAGGACGAGCGCCGAACGACGAGTTTGATACTTTGATGGGCTTATGAAAAGGTCGATTTACGAGTCATTAGGAAGGCATGTATGGTTGAGTTTTTTTTTTCCCTGGGGAATTTGTAATCAGATCTCGCCTACTGACTAACCAAGATGCGACCCTTAAAAATAAGCCATCATCGCTACTATCATCGCTGTCCTCCTACTCCCCGCTTTGATCTCTCTGTCTTGTACAAATGTACTGTATGTTAAAATATTAGATTAAAACCATAATTTAAATCATGACGAACTAAACAACTAGATTAAGCATGTGTAGCAAACTAGCATGATTCAAAATCATCTCACAGATCATAGCATGACTCAACAGCATATAGCATAGTATGATCATAGCAACTAGTGTAAGCACAATTCGTACACTAGGCAGATTAAACAGATTGAACATGATGAACAATGAGATTAGATCACGGGAATAATACCTGCTGTTCGTAGATGACAACGTGATGGAGAGGTTCCCAAAGGCGAAGCCGAGGTCGTCCAGGTCGCTGTTGTTGTCGTCGATCAGTGGCGGAAGACTTCGAAGATGCTGATGATGAAGACGGCGTTGGGGACGGTCCGCCGTGGTGAAGGTTGGGAGCAGTCGCGCGAAGAGCGCTTCCCAAAAATCTTATTCGCCTTCTCCTGCTGCAGGATTGCAAAGACGAGGGTTCCGGAGACCTGCTCTCCCGAACGTCGGTGCACGCTGACGGTCGGGATGGAGAGACTACGGAGGCAACGCAAAGATAGCGAGAAGAGAAAAATACTATTTTACTACTTTAGGATTTTCTAATTGAAACTCCCAATTGTAGTTTTGATGATTATTTTTTCAGGAGGATTGGTGCAAATATATAGGGAGGAAAACTCCTCACCTCTACATCAACTAGCAATATGGTACTAATTGATATTGCACCTCCCATCTATACTTATGGGTTTAAATATTAAAGCCCATTAGGGAACATATTTATTGGGCCTTTGAGATTTATTAGAATTTCTCCATATAAATTCTAACAATCCCCCACCAGATCTCAATTGCCCAGTATAGACATTTTCTTCCTCTCACTACTATTTATATACTAGTGTTTCAGCAGAGACTGTTAAGTTGAACATCCGCCTAGAACTTCAAGTTATGCCCATCCACAACTTGAACAATGGACTACGCCTTGAATTGCTAGTTTTGTGCGAATGAGTTTAACTTAAAGTCAAACTAGTACATGGCTACCAGTAGCCTTCCCCGCGGATGGAGCATATACGTCATACTCCTTAGTCTCTTTATGAGTTTACTAGAGATCACCGAAGTCTCATAGACTGCGACATTTAACAGTGAAACTCATATAGGTATGCTCTTTCAAGAATGCTCTGTAGGACAGCATCTTTACTTATTAAAGTCAATAGAATATATTAAGGCATTCTCGCCAGCCTACCATACGAAGCCACATTGCTCTGAGAGTATTACATCTTCACATAGAGAGGGTTATCATTTTACTCTCCTCAGTTTACTAATAGCTTGTTCTTCCTAGATCCTTAGTCATGGGATCTCCGATCAAAAAGGTTGGGTTACTACTACTGTTGACTCACATGTGTCTCATACCCATCTCCCTCGATGCAATTTCTATCACATTCCGTGATAGCCCTTTTGTAAAGGGATCTGCCAGGTTTTTTATCTATTTGTATATAAGATACAGTTATTACTCCAGAGTTTCTTAATTTTCTGACAGTCTTCAAACGTCTTTTAACGTGTCTTGTTGACTTCGCATTATCCTTAGCACTATTTACTTTAGTGATCACTGTTTGATTATCACAATTCATAAGGATAGCCGGTATTGGTTTCTCAACCACCGACAAGTCAGACAAGAGTTCACGCAGCCACTCTGCCTCTGCAGATGCTGTATCTAAAGCAGTTAGTTCTACTTCCATGGTTGATTTAGTCAAAATAGTCTGTTTACAAGACCTCCATGATATGGCGCCACCTCCAAGAGTAAATACATACCTACTAGTGGCGTAGATTTGATCAATATCAGAAATTCAGTTCACATCACTATATCCCTCTAGCACAGCTGGGTGCCCCAAATAGTGAATCTCATAGCTCATTGTACCTTTCAGATAACACAAGACCCTTTCTAGTGCATGCCAATGATCATCACCCGGGTTGGACATGTACCTACTCAACTTGCTCACAGCAAATGAGATATCTGGTCTAGTTGTGCTAGCTAAATACATGAGTAAACCAATTATCTGAGAGTACTTCAATTGATCTCTAATACTTTTCTTATTCTTTCGCAATGACACACTAGGATCATAAGGTCTTAGAGAAGGCTTGCTATCCATAAAGCCAAACCGGCTCAAGACCTTTTCAACATAGTGAGATTGCGATAAAGTAATCCCACTATCTTCCTTAATTAGCTTAATGTTTAGAATTAAATCAGCTTCTTCTAGATCTTTCATGTCAAAACTCTTTTACAAGAAAGACTTGACCGCATTTATGACATCCATGTTTGTTCCAAAGATTAGAATATTATCAACATATAAATATAGTATAACAGATTGGCCCCCACCATGTTGATAATACACACACCTATCAGCTTCATTAACAACATAACCGGCACTAGTTAGAGTAGTGTCAAACTTCTCATGCCATTGTTTAGGTGCTTGTTTCAAGCCATATAAGAATTTCAATAATTTACACACCTTCTGCTCTTAACCTTTTACTACAAACCCATTAGGCTGATTCATATAAATCTCCTCATCCAACTCTCCATTAAGAAAAGCTATCTTCACATCCATTTGATGAACGATCAGAGCATTTGAGGCAGCCAAGGATAGTAGTACTCGAATAGTGGTCATTCTAGCAACAGGTGAATAAGTATCAAAGAAATTATCGCCTTCCTTTTGAGTATAACCTTTAGCAATAAGCCGAGCCTTGTACTTGTCAATAGTACCATCAGGGCTAAGCTTTTTCTTGAACACCTACTTACATCCAATTGGTTTACAACTGAATGGTAGTTCAGATAGCTCTCAAGTTCCATTAGAAAGAATCGAGTCCATTTCACTACGACCAACTTCTTTCTAATCATCGGCATCTGGAGATGCATATGCCTCTGTAATAGAGGTGGGAGTATCATCCATAAGGTACACAATGAAATCATCACCAAAAGATTTTGCTATCCTTTGTCTCTTGTTCCTCATAGGAACTTCATTGTCATCCTCCTCAAGTGGTTGCTCAAACGACTCAATAGGAGACTTGATAGGTATAGTAATATTAGGAGCTATTTTAGTAGAAAATTTAACATTTTTATGTATATCTTTCATAGAAAATATGTTCTCAAAAAAATGTAGCATCACGAGATTCAAAAATTATATCAACATACATATCGAAAACTTTAGATTTTACTACTAAAAATCTATAGGCAATGTTATTATGAGCATATCCTAGAAAGACACAGTCTACCGTCTTTGGTTCAAGCTTACGCTTCTTAGTAATTGGAACATTGACTTTCACCAAGCATCCCCACGTGCGCAAGTATGAAAGTGATGGTTTCCTTCCAACCCAAATCTCATATGGTGTTGTCTCTATATTTCTGTTTGGAACTCTATTCAGGACATGACTCGCAGTCAATATAGCTTTCCCCCACCATACCTTAGATAGACCAGCAGTGTCTAACATGACATTTACCAAGTCAGTCAGCGTGCGGTTTTTCCTCTCGGCAATCCTGTTAGATTCGGGCGAATAGGGAGGTGTCCTCTCATGAATAATACCATGTTCTGCACAAAACTCATCAAATAGTATAGGAAAATATTCACCACCACGATCTGACCTTAGACGTTTAATTTTTCTTTCTAATTGATTTTCAACTTCAGCCTTAAAGATTTTAAAGTAGTCTAATGCCTCATCTTTAGTTTTCAGCAAGTAAACATAGCAATATCTAGAAGCATCATCAATTAACGTCATGAAATATCTCTTTCCACCTTTAGTCAACACACCATTCATCTCGCAGAGATCAGAATGTATGAGTTCTGGAGGTGCCAAGTGTCTCTCCTCCGCTGCCTTGTGAGGCTTTCGAGGTTGCTTAGATTGCACACAACTATGGCACTTAGAACCATTGGCAATGGTGAAATCTGGAATTAACCCCAAGCTAGATAAATGTGACATTAAACCAAAATTCACATGTGAAAGGTCCTAAATGGCTAGAGGGGGGGTGAATAGCCTAATAAAATTTCTACAAAACACTAGAGCAACTTGTTAGACAATAACAAAGCGATAATAGCGGTTGTACTAGCTCTACTTGTCGGCAAGCCTCCTAATAACAATTCTAGTCAAATATGTCTCTATGTCACTCAAAAGGCTATGTCTCTACTTCTCTACCTAGGGAAACAAGCTAGATTGTTCTAAACAAGTCTAAGAGGCTAAACAATCTAGACAAGTCTACACAAGCACAATATGTACATCAAAGTAAATGCAAGGTAGAGAGGAGGTGTTATACCAATGTGTCGAGGCAAGTCAACCAATCACCGTAGGATGAAAATCAATATGAACAATGAAGACAATCACCAAAGGATGATAAGAGACAAATGGAGACACAATGATTTACCCCGAAGTTCACTTGAGCACCCTCAAACTACGTCTCCGTTGTGCCGACCTTCTCACGTGTGGGGCAAGGTGGAGCTCACTCCTAGCCAAGTGCCTTTAGGCTACTTGCACCCAAAGCAAATGAGAGGTACCCAAGACACGAGCAATGTATTACTTGCAATTTGTCGTCCCGACGAGGATGCACGGTCCTCTCACAAATCAACCCGGAGGTGGCCAAGAACAATCTCCTTCTCTTGCTAATGCCTCCACCAATCATCAAGCCGGCTAGGAGTGGTGCTCTCCAAGAGCAACAAGAAAACCACCGGCTCACAACGATCCCCAAGTGCCACTAGATGCAAAGATCAAAGCAAAGTGCACTTGAATCACCTCAGCTCACTAGAATGATGCTCACAAGCAAAGGGAGTGAGGAGGAGGGAGTGTGCTCAGCTCTAGAGGTGTTAGGAATGATTTCAAATAACCAAGAGACCTCACAAAGCCGGCCAAACACATATATATAGCCCCCATCACGAAATGGAGCTGTTGGGAGGAAAAATGCGGTTTCTGCAGCCGACCGGACGCGCCGACCGGACTCACCAGCGAGTCTGGTCGATGGGTCCGGTCAAGAGTCCGGTCACACCAGACAAGCAGTCGGCCCACATCTGACCCCGAGCTCGAGCGTCCGGTCGATGCTTCCGGTGCCAGCGTCCGGTCGACCCACGAACTCGAACCGAAAAACATGCTCTCTGTAACTTCGATCGGAACCGTCGACCGGACCGTCCGGTCGAATCTCATGCGTCCGGTCGAGAGTCCGGTCGGAGAGTCCGGTCACCTCTGAGCTGCGAATTTTCGTCGTTGTGTTGTCGTTCCTTCGCCTTTGCTCCAAACCGACTTCCATCAGTTGTTTCTTGTTGCCAACACGTCGAAGAACACCCCGACACCATGTGTTAGCATTTTGAAAACATTTTTCATCAAGTACGGAGTTAGCTCTCTAGGTTAGAATGCATGCAAATGATTTTGAACCTAGAGGCACATGAGGACCAATATGTACGATAGTTTTCCCCTCTTTATAGTACGGCTTATCGATCCTATAATCACTCACACCCTCTATGGTGTCTTGAGTGCAAAATCAAAATGGCCCTATGGATATACCTTTGCCTTGAGCCCATTTTGATCCACGAACCACTCCAAGTTGCGCACTTGATCATCATTTGGATCACCTCGACCCATCCACCATGATCACCATGCACCAACCTTGGCTTGACCAATCTCCAACTAAATCAAACACTTAGCATAGAGAGATTAGTCCTAGGATGTCACTAATTAGCCAAAACCAATCTAGAGATCTTCAACATGACATAAACAAGAATACCAAACACTCAAACTATCATTAATTGTGCCACAAATATGATTCACTGACTTATTACAAAAATCTACCAAACTTAGATGGAACAAGCCTCCGCAATCACAACCTTTACCAATAAATTGTCTTGCTTAGACATAACTACTTTATTGGACTCCAACACTACCGTAAACCCATCTCTTAAAAGAAGAAAAACACTAACAAGGTTCTTACGAATGGTAGGGACATGCTGCACATTCTTCAGTTGCACGATCTTCTCCGAAGTAAACTTCAGATCTATCGTGCCAACACCACGAACAGAAGCATGTAACCCATTCCCTATTAGGACGGATAAACCTTGGAGCTCATGATAAGAAGAAAACAAAGAGATGTCAGCACACACATTAATATTAGCACATGTATCAACCCACCAACTTGGTGACTGAAACACTGATAGTACGGTAGGAACATTACTGTACTCCTCATCAGCATTGCTAATAGTCACGAGGTTGACATTCTTATTTTTCCCATTAGAAAAGTGACCAAGCTCTCCACAAGTGAAGCAAGACACCTCATCATTGTTTTTCTTCTTCCCAAAGGTAGTTGTTAACTTGGCATTAGAAGATTTATTCTTTCCTTTGTTCTTGCCATGTGGGTTTTTGTGCAGCAAATTCGTGCTAGAATGGCCCTCGTTCCCCTTCTCAATAGTGTTCTTCGTCCAAATCTTTTCCTCAACATCAAGAGATGCTATCAGGTTTTCAACTGATATTTTCTGTCTCATGTGTTTGAGAATTGTACCGAAGCTCTTCCATAAAGAAGGCAACTTAGCAATAATGCATTCGGCTACAAACTCATCGGGTATGACACACTTAAGGAGTTTAAGTTCTTTTGCCATGTGTTGAACCTCATGAGCTTGCTTGACTACAGATCGGTTAGCAACCATCTTGTAGTCATGAAAGCTCTCCATAATGTACAACTCAGAATATATGTCCGATGTACCAATGGTTGCATTCAGTTGATCCCACAATGCCTTCTCATCTTGGAAGTGCAAGTTTGCATCTACCGGATGACCAAAAAGACTATTTTAGATTGTTCCTCTAAAGATAGTGTTGTCCCCTAGAATCTTCTCGATCTTCTCTAGAGATATTTCCATCAGGCGAGCCAATAGTAATCCGAACATTTTAGCCTCTAGCCGAGCATGGCCTTAACTCGCCACCTCTTAAAATGTGTACTAGAAAACTTTTCTAGCCTCAAAGACATCGAGTGAAAATAGCCATTGTTAAATCAAGAAAAAGGCTATAATAAGGTTTTTGGATTGTTAAAATATTAGATTAAAACCATAATATAAATCATGACGAACCCCGAACAACTAGATTAAGCATGTGTAGCAAACTAGCATGATTCAAAATCATACCACGGATCATAGCATGATTCAACAGCATATAGCATAGCATGATCATAGCAACTAGTGTAAGCACAATTCGTACACTAGACAGATTGAACATGATGAACAATAAGATTAGATCACGGGAATAATACCTGCTGTTTGTAGATGACAACGTGATGGAGAGGTTCCCAAAGGCGAAGCCAAGGTCATCCAGGTCGCTGTTGTTGTCGTCGATCAGCGGCGGAAGACTTCGAAGATGCTGATGATGAAGACAACGCTGGGAAGGTCCGCCGCGTGTTCTTCTCGGAAGATGAGCCGTGGTGAAGGTTGGGAGCAGTCGCGCGAAGAGCGCTTCCCAAAAACCTTATTCGCCTTCTCCCGCTGCAGGATCGCAAAGACGAGGGTTCTGCTCCCGAACACCGGTGCACGCTGACGGTCGGGATGGAGAGACTACGGAGGCAACGAAGTAGCGAGAAGAGGAAAGTACTATTTTACTACTTTAGGATTTTTAATTGAAACTCCCAATTGTAGTTTTGATGATTATTTTCCCAGAAGGATTGGTGCAAATATATAGGGATGAAAACTCTCCACCTCCACATCAACTAGCAATATGATATTAATTGATATTGCACCTCCCATCTATACTCATGAGTTTAAATATTAAAGCCCATTAGGGAACATATTTATTGGGCCTTTGAGATTTATTAGAATTTCTTCATATGAATTTGCGAATTATCCATATAAATTCTAACACTGTATAGTAGTAATCTGGCACAGAAGAGCGTGTTGTGTTGGTTACGCGAGAACGTGGCGTGTTCCGTCGGCTTGTACAGCCACAAAAGAGGAGAGAGGAGGAAAAAAAGTGGCGAGCGGAATCGGATTCTGCCCTGCCCTGCCCGGAGAAAGAATTGGTAGATGAATGAAAGCGGATGCTGCGGCCGGAGAAATGTCATGCCTGGACTGGATCCGGCCGGCGGCAGCAGCAGCATGGGCAGTTCCCAGTTCGCTACCAAGGTTTAGGGTTTCTCATGCCGGGGTGGGGCCACCTCCGCTTGTACGCTGCCATACTGACTGCCGAGTCCGTTTGTCCCTCGGACTCGGAGATCGGAGGGGCGACGGCACTCGTGCCGAGACCCAGTGTGGATGCCTGCTGCCCCCCTATGCTCGCGCGGTGCACGGAATACCTTTTTTCTTGGCACCCAAAGATATACTATCTGCAAATATATTTATTGTAATATTATGATTTTTTCTTTATTTTAGAAAGGATGGCAAAAGCTTTGCCGCGATTTTTATTAGACGAATAAAGAAAAAAGGGCAAATGTCCGCCTAGTTTTTTAATCGAAACTGGGCCCAAAAACCATACAACTGAGGAGAGTGCTCCACTCATCCTAACAACTTTAGTACAACAACTAGACAACTACCACAACTCATACCATTACCTGCTCCAACTTGGTCAACATGACCCAACTCGCAGCTCAACTATCAACACACCAAGGACCGAAGAAAAATGACAACCTGCTGGGCAAGCTAGAGGCACCACCACGGCCAGACGACAGGGGAGCGACAACGGAAATAGAAAGCCTAGCAATGTCTCCAAGGAGGAAACAACACTAAAAAGCGCCGACAAAGTAGCCCGCCAATGGAAGGTTTTCACCTATAAAATCCAAAGACAATAGGAGAAGAGGTAGGAAAGGACGCCTCCAAGAAGGGAAGGACGTCCGCGAGATGTCGTTGTCCAAGCTTTCGCCCCGACCTCAAGCACCTCCACACCGTTGCTGCCGGAGGCCCAATCCTACCAGGGGCGTAGGGTGCGGCCATGGCTCCACAAAGATCCCGCCCAGTCGCCGCCCCTAGAGACACCGTCCAGGAGAAGCGGTGGAAGGAACCCGCCGAAGAATCCGTCCCCCGCCGGAACAGACAAATCCAGCCAGCTCCTCCACGAAAACCAACCGGGAAGAGGAAAGGCAGATGGCGGGGAGAAGAGGGCCAGGATTAGAAGAAGCCCCAGTCGCCCAGCCCACCACCATCCCCACCCTTGCCGAGCCGGCCTGCAACAAACATGCCGAGCAATGCCTCCGGCCGACCTCCTCATGGATCTACGTCGTCATGCCCCCTCGCCCTCCGTGGATCCGAGCCGGACCACATCACATGAACAGGGGTGAGGAAGGCGCGGATCACGCAAAGGGGCGCCGGCCCACCAAATCACCACCACCGCCTTTGTTCCCGGTGCCACGGCCGAGTCGCCGCCATTGCCACCATGGGTTGGACCAATGACCGCCGGATCGGTGAAGGAGCCGGACGAACGCCCGCTCCTCCTGCTCCCGGGAGGAGTGCACGCGTCCCCCGGTGAATGAAGAACGGCCCGGCGAGACGGACACCCCGCCATGGCCGCCCCAACGCCACAGTGCCTCCACTCCACCTGCGACCTAGCCCAAGCTTGGAAGCGATAGATCCGGGTGGCGGGGCACCGGATCCCGCCAAACGAGACCGGAGAAGCGCCGTAGGCCGCCACCCCCAACCACTCATCGCCGCCGACCGGAAGCTCCACCGTGCGAGAGAGGAATCCAGCCGCCACCTTCCTTGCTCCACGCCCGGACCCTCGGCGTCAAACTCGGCGAAAGAAACCGGGCTCGGGGAGGCGTGGGGAGGGGGACCGATGGCGGCGGTGTTTGGTCTTGCCCGAGTCGCCCCTTGGGGAGGAGAGCGGCGCGGGGATGAGCGGATATGCTTTTATTATGAAAATATATTCTATGATTATTATTATATTAATTAATTTATATTAATTAATCTAATGCACCGGTGACGATTCTGTTTCCTGTTTTTCTAGGTTCTCACATACAGGACGGCCGTCGTATAACCTGGGTGGCTACTGTACTGCCGGGCGAATCACCCATCGGTGATGTAGCGGTCGGTCACCGATGGACGCGCAAGCAACTTCGTTCGTTACGTGTCCTCGCCGTTGTGGTCCCAACGGTCAGTGGCCGCGTTGCACGTACCTTGCGTGACCGGTGGACCCTACCAAAAGGTAAGGCAGGCAGGCTCCTCCGAGACTTGGTTGGACCCGGCCTGGCTTATTCGTGGTCCGGTCCCGTCGCGACGCGACGTTCCTGTTCCTGTTCCAGTCCCAGCGCCGGTCGAGCCACCCGCGTCACGGCACCTTGCCTCTCTCTGCTTTGCTGCCTCTCCCGGTCCGCACCGGATGGACAACGCGACACACACACCCCTACTCTTCGTCTTTTTTCTAGCAACTGCTACTACGAATAAAAACTTGATTCACTAGCAGAGGTCCCCGCGCGAACGCGGGCTAGTAATCTTTGATGTATAAGATTTGTCATTAGGAAACAACAAAATAAATTAAACGTTGATGTTCTTATATGCTGACAACATTTGGGAGAAGCGACAATAGGATTGCATGTTCAAAAAAAAAAAATACAGATAGTGTTATGTACAGGAAAAAGTGAGAATTGTAGTGTCATAAAGATGGGACCTGCAAAATGATAACTTTAGTTTTTGTGAAAAAAAAATTAATTTGCAGTTATAACATTCCCAGACCAAATATTTGGTTTAACATAGAAGGATGGACAAAATGCATGCATTACATCAGATTTCAGATTGTACAATTAGCTAATGGAAGCATTTAAATGAGGTAAAATTAATCAAATTGGATCTAAAAAGATCAAGATGGAGGTATGAGAAGAGATACAGATGCCTACCTGCGGTCTGTGATTAATAAGTTGTCCTCTGAAATTTGTATCAAATGCCATGGAAGTGCTATGGAGTCTGCATCAAGATCCTGAATAGTTGTAGCAACTTCTTTCCTCAGACCAAGCTTATTATTGAAGACTGGATAAACGGTTTCTAAAGTCCTTCCCAAATCTGCTTTTCTGACTGCATGATTCTGCAAAAAGAATCAGAAGGGGATAAATCAGACAATTGTTCAGTGTTGTAAATAGTCCTCAACCTTGACAATCAAGGATAATCAAACCTTGTAACTTCGGGCTAAGTCTTAAGTATATTTCCTCCCAGTTTTTTATTTGTAATCTAATATGAAATGTAAGAAACATCTAACCAGTAAAAAGGTGTATTTATGTTGTGATCAAGAAGTCAGGAAGAATAGGAAAAGCCAATGTACCAAGGATAATACCTCTGAATCTACAATAAATAGGCAGTCTTCAGCAGCATGATAAAATGATGAAGCTGGGTGCAAGAATTTGGCTGACTCAAACTCTCCATCCTCAAAGCCCACGGAAGATCCAATCTGCAAAACAAAAGGGAAAATGCCACTTCATCATCCTACATGGCTACAAACCTTCTGCTCATATAAATAAAATTGTGCAAATCAAGGTAACAGCAAGCCATGCTTACATAATCTAAAATCATCCCATCGCTATTGCTAATGATGATCCTATGATGGTTACTGTCGGAGAAAAAAATGTGGTCCCCATCTTCATCAACTGACACGCATGCTGCAGCACATTGAATTATAGATTATCACTTCTGGATGGCAAAACCAAAGGTATAGTTGACTGCAATGTGCATCATAACTTTTCGGTGCAAACTTGTGCTTAATTAATAAACTATATGAGTGAATAGCTGTAACTATCAGTCCTTGCTTACAATGTCGTTCAAATTTGAGATTTTTTTTGTGAATAAAATAAAAGGTAGGGATAAATGGTAGTTTATAAGAGTAATAACCTACCGTAGGAACTGAAATAGGTGCTCAGAAGATATTACTGTAAGGAATATGGAAAGTATAAGAACAATTAGAGCAATGGCATGAGTGAATGTGCAGTTTAGGTGAGCTGATTCGAATGTAGAAGTGTTCTAGGCTCCTGTGGGAAAAGCAGAGAAGAGTAACTAAATTGACCAAGAAGTAGTGTAGCAAGAACACATCCAGATGATCTCTAAGAATTTGGAGATCTTTTCACTTCCTGTACGTTTATTGACAACAAAAAAAATGGTTTTGGATCGGGCAGATCTGCAGAAGGAAATATCGAAAAGAAACTCTTTTAATAGTAATGCAATATGCACAATTTTCTTGAATAAGATATGGTATTAGCTGTATTAAAGGCTAAAGCTACAGGACCAAATGAGCTTACCAATATTTCACATATCTTCACTTGGCGAGTCAGCTTATGAACCTATAATGAATGAAGTGATTATCAGATTCAATTTAATTAAGAATTAAGAATTTATGAAGTGAAATGAAAGGAGCATGGACAGGCCAGACTAAAAGATTCTGTGCTTGGACATCCATGTGCCAATATTTCAGCCATTGTGTATATATATATAGGCTAAATCTTGAAATCTATGTATAAATTAAAGACAGGTTACCAAAGCAGGGTAGTGTAATTTAAATTATCAACCGTATCTCACATTGGCATTCCATCGAATATTTGGTGTGCAACTCTTGTAGATTCGTCGGCATCTGGCACAAATATAAGATGCCATGCTCATGTCAAAGTAGGAGACAGGAATTGTAGAGGTTGGCAATTTTAGCAAACATCAAAAAGGAAAAGTCTGTGAATTAACTAACATTTACCGTCGTCGGTGGCATGGCGTTGAGGACGGGGAAGGACGAAGCCGAGCGGGACTGCGTCGTTCGTTCCGGCTTTGCAGGTGATGCGTCGTGGCATCGGAGAAGCCAGGCGGTGGGTGAGAACGGCGCCGGTGCCGTGGCGTTGCGGACAGGGGATGCGTAAGCGGGCGGGACTATGACGTGCGCGCAGGCTTTACGGGCGATGCGCCGCGGGTCTGGAGAAGGCGGGCGACTGGGGAGCAGCGGCGTCAGGGACGGAGAAGCTGGGCGTCGGCGGTGGAGACGTGCTGCGGGGGCTGCTGTGCGGTGGGGAGTTTCAGCGATGCGCCTGCGTGGTGGAGGCAGATGAAGACTGGCGGTGGGACTGGAGGTGGAGGGGGGCGCAGCGCGGCCGGCGCGGTGACGGGTGCGGAGGAACCGGGCTGCGGGGCGATGAAGGGTGGGAGGGGAGTCAGCGTGGAGGCGCAGCGATGTGGAGGAGACGGGCGACTGAGGCGCAGCGGCAGGCGCAGCGGTGGTGGCGGCTACGGTAGAGGAGAGGGTGAAGGCAGCGTAGATGTTTCCAGAGCTGGTCCGACGCGTGGGCGGTGGTGATGAAATACAGGTGAATCCGACGGCTGCTGTTGGGTACTGTTGTGGGTACAGGAATCTGTGAGTGGGGAGACCGGGTACTGTTGTGGGCTTGATCGGAACATGGCTGGTTGCACGTCTTTTATAGGTTAGTAAGTATAGATTCGGGCTGTTTGGATGATGGTTTTAACGGTTTATAAGTCGATTGATGTTGTTTTATTTTGAGAAAAAAATATTATACCATGATTGATAAGCTAGGCCGACAAAGTTGCATTAGGCTACAATCAAAATATACTTTGATTGTTGCATGTTTCTTCTTCAGCTCCTGTGTGTTCAATACCTTGTGCAAGGGGTGACCAGCAGGTGAGTGACGAACGCATGCATGCATCTCTAACCCTCCTATCCGCTACGAAACCCCTCCACGGAGAGCCCATCCACGTTGCCCCAAATTCCCCTGATTGGTCCAATCATTTTTGCAAAACAGCCCTTACGGTTTTCCAAAAACTCATCACAAATCCACCTAGGCCCCTCTAAGAACAATAAATGAGTTTCGTTTTTTTTCTTGTTTACCCCTCCTATTATAAGAATCCCTCGCTCGAAGAGAAAATTCGAAATCGTGATAAATTTTCACTTACCCCCCCTGCTCCGTTTTTACAAACAAACCCCCTCCTCTCCACCACATATATACCGGCCTCCTCAAAGCAAAAAAAAAAAAACTCGGTTTTTCTCTCTTCCTCCCCGTCGCTCTCTTCCCGTCGCTCTCTCTCTCCCTCCCCATCCCGGCCTTTGGCGGCGGCGGCGCGGCGGCGTGGCGGCGGCGGCTCGCCACCTCCTCCTCTCGTTCTCCTCCTCCTGCTCCCCCCTCCCCGTCGCGGCGTGTCGGTCGGGCCAATCCGCGTCTTTGTAGCTTCCTCTGAGGGGGAACCCTAGGGCGCGGCCCCCGGCCTCTTCGAGGCCCCGACCACGGCGGCCTCCCTACGCCCGTCTTGGCGTCCGTCATCCCTGCCGGCGACGGCCGAGCCGGCGGCCATGCACAGGGCCCACGACGCCCAGTCTGGCGGCACCACCATCGAGCCCCCTTCGCTGGTGACGAGTTTCCATCAGTACATCCATCCCTTCTCTTCCTGTCTGCTGTGCGACAAAAGGTTTGTCGCGATTAACAATTGAGAAACCTAACAGTTTCTTTGCAGCAGGTCTTGATTCAATCCTAGATCAAAGATTTTTTTGTCAGTTGCATACGATGTGTTTGATTGCATTTTTCAGTTACCAATACATAAGCCGCAGCACTGGGGTGCCAGGTCCAGAAGAAGGCTCCTGAATCATTTCTCCACTACAAGTCCACCTAAAATGAGCTAAAGGTGTTTCGGACAGTTTCATGCTTAATATTTCTTCGTTTTAGTCCACCACCAGCTAGGCCTGACAAAATGGTTTAGATTGATCATGATAATCTTATTTTGTTACCTAAACTGAATTAGAGTAGTACATTGAAACAATGATACTTCAAATTTGGATCTGTGCTCGAGTGCTACAGTCTATTTAGACCATTGAAGATGAGAGAAAGTTTTCTATTTTATCAGTGAATATCCATAACAACAGGATAGGTGAACATGCTACGCAATTTTTTTTCCTTTATCTGCTATGATTTGTTCTGAGAATTATCAGCTTGTTTTAGAATCATTCAATAGAACTCCTGCAGGGGCTACATCTTTTTTCAAATGATGATTTTGCATCACTACTTATATTCAGTCAAGTTGGTTTCTGAAGCAGACCTCATAACTGTCTCCTACTTTTCTTTATTGTAGGTTGACATCTTTTATATTGTTTTCTTTTTCCTTGATTTCTCTGAAAAATCGTTTTTCATCCAAAAAAAAATAAGGACAGCAGGTGGCAGGGGCTTAACACTTGGATAGAATACTTATTACTCATCTGTCATACAATACTTAGCTGCTGATAAGCTTGAGTTTGAAAGCATAAAAGTACCAATACAATTGGTCCTTCAAATATTTGGGAAACTTATGAGACAAACTTAAGTTTAAAGTGATTACCTGGAGATCTGCAATAACACAATGAGCACACCTGTTATTGTTACTTCATGCTTAGGTGTCAAGTTGTTATACTTGCAACCCCTAGACTCACAAATTTGAGGGTAGATGGATGGTTGACCACCTGTCTACTCCTGTATTGATATATTTCCTTTTCTGTGTTATGTCATGTTCCCTCCTTGTTTCCAAAAATAACAGACACCTGATCGATGGATTTCCAAGGCATGGGGAAATCATGTAGCATTTCTGCATGTTGTAAGGCCTTCTTTTCATGCACAATTTTACTTATAACCAGTTTGAGAAAAATTGAAGACTCATTCTCTTTGGTACTTATAAATATATTTGTATAGGAAACAGTGCAGCACCTTACAATGTTGTAAGGCCCTACTTTCATAGTGCCTTTTGCTTTCACCTGCTAGCTGTTGCTTGGGCCCTTATCCCTTTTACACCTGAGAACTTCTTCTTCCTATACATACCTATCTGATGGCCTGTAGATGCAGAGTAACAAGTTATTTTGGCAGAATTGGAGCTGGGTTAGCGCGTACTGCCACTCAGCTTGCAACAGTTGAACAATTTACAGAATAATTGGTAGATCATCAAACGTCTCCCCATTCTATCTTGACTGTGTAGGTGTTGACCAATTTGAGTATGTTTAGATTGGATTCACATGCACTCAATACCATACTAATTTTAAGTGATGCTACAATCTTGGTCAATTCCTCATTTTTCTTCGCATGCAGCTTCACTCTATGTCCTTCTATAATTTTTTAAAACTGTTAGGTGTTATCTTTTAGTATGATGTCCTTCTACAATTTTAAGTGGAATGGCCAAGTCGACTGTGCATCAGTAGTTTAGGTAATTCAGCCGATGCTCATCAGCTATGTTGATTTTTCCTCTTACATCTCTCTCTATGATGTTGACAACTAAGCCAATGATCATAACCAATGTCTTCGAGCCGCTGATGACAGCTGCTCTTTTAATTCTTTAAGTTGGGAATACGTTCCTGAGCAGGCAGCTATGCCACAGTAACAACAAAGATTTGAGCCATTTCACACCTGTTGTTTGTTGTCTATTGGATTTACTCTACAGTCCTAAAATTTACTTTGCATTCCAGCCTGGCCACATCAATCCAATTCTTGTTGGCCATTGGATTCCTACAGTCAATGGTTGTGCTTCCTTCTGCCAAAAAGATTTGAACTGTTTGACACCTGTTGTTTGTTGTCTATTTAGTGACATGCTACATGGCTTGAATTAGTTCTATATTATAAGATATGAGCTTCTAATGCTGTGTGATGATTTCTTCCTTCTAATCTCATCATTGCCATTTGTTTCCCACTCTTGCTTATGATCGTTGCCTATGATGATTGCCTTGAGGCTGCAACGTCAGATTATATGCTGTTGATTCTGAGCGCATGGCCTGTTCCCAGGGATTACATTGTCCGGTGTGTTTGTTGTGTGCAGCCACTTTTGGTTCTTCTGTTCCTTTGAGTGTTGAGTCCGTTCTTTTATGTGACTTGGAATTTTTTAGCTCGAGTGAAATAGCTGCATGACTGAATGAGAGACAAAGTTCTGTGCACTATTTCCTTTTATGCATGCTGCTGCCTTCAACATTTTAATAATTGATTTTTCCTTTCCTTTATTGATGTAGGTTATACAGGTCATTTTGTTGCCTACCATAGTCAATAAAAAACTATTGACGAAACTATATAGTCTTCCGGTAAACATTTTAGATATCTGTTGCTTGTGTGTCGTGTGTGAATGATAGTGTCAAAAGACATCTCTACTGAACTAATGCCAAATATATGCCTTCTATTTTCTGACAGGTATCTGAAGATGAAATCATTGTTTCTCATTGCGGACTGCAGGATATGTCAATTGCCCTGACATCTCATAAAACAATAGAAATTTTGGATCTTCCTCATAATTCACTAGGTAGCCTTTTTCCAGTAAGTACAACATTTCATTTCATTGTTACTTTGACAATACCGAATTTGAAGGATGGTGTAGAATAACTATGCTGCTCTTATACTATGGCTTATTGGACTGATTTGTTATTCCTGCCCACAAATCTCACGATGTTGTTCATAGTTACACCTAGGTTTACCAATTGATTAGGAGCAAGCATTTATGGAAAAAATCAAAATAGATGGTATTTGTTCTATGTGTAGTAATTAATCGATTCGGGGCTGTATTAAAATCAATTGATCACTCTGTCACCTCCTTTGGGGCCGAAGCAAATTCATTAGGCCTTCGATTTTTGGAAAACAGGATGATAGTGGATGGTTTGTTCTGGTTTACTTAGTTAGCTGAAGGCTCCAAGTATGTGTCATCAGTACATAATGTCCCTGTATTTCCTAACTCCTTAATATCCAAATTTGTTGTTTACATTGGGAATGACTGCCTCTTCAACAACCATTAGAAGCATCCTGAGATAATATCAAAATTTCTAATGTTTACTGTTCTTTTGGACGATTCAGTTCTTTCTTTCCTCGAACACGGAGGAGAACTGTGTATCATTATATATTAAGAAGAAGAAGAAAAAAGCAGAAATAGCTCCACAAGGTGATCATTGTTCTCGAATTAGCTTCTATTGCATACCATGTCCTTTGCTCTTTTTACTTTACGAAATACTCTCGGTGGCTCTAGGAAAAGATATGGCTCTTTTCTAAGTTTATAAAGCATCCTACCTGCAGATATTTGAACTTGAAATATTAGCTTGGAGGTCACTGGCAAAAAGCAGCATCTGTTTTATCAAAGCCAGCAACAGTAGGGTAAGATAAAGTGTTAGTTATATTTACTGCCCCTTTATTGTGTTTAGGTGCATCCATGCAGTGCACCATATGTCTGTAAGATAAAGTGTTATGATTCAAATATTTGACGAGATAGCAGTATGCATTGTACATTTCACCACCTATCATGTAACCTTTATCTTATTTTATTATAAAAATACCTTTTGCTGAGAATGTATATGAAGATACAAAAAGTTATCTGCTCTAAAAGCACTAACAAAAAATATTTTTGTATTCTTAATGAAATGAGACAATTTGGCATATGCAACAATACCTACTTTTCCCTGCCAACAATCCAACTTTGTTTTCTGCACTCCATGGCAAACATGTTGCTATTATAAGCCAACAGCCTAATATTGCAGGTACTGACGTCTCCAGCTGATAGAGACAATTGTCTTTTTTTACTTGCTCACAAACCATCAAACTGGCCTCACAAACTTTCAGCTTGTCTTAGGTTGGTTATATTTCATATCCTTCAGTTCAGTAGGTGCTGTTTTGGGCTATTAGAAGCCTAATTCAGGTCGGCAGAGCCTGCTTATCTTCACATTCTCCTGTACTCACAACACCATATTTTAGCTGCATGTCCATTGGCCACTGAGGTTACATTGGTTCATACATTCTGACTATCTATATTCATGTATTGTTTGTGCAATCTTTGGATGATACTTTATGCTAAATCCGCCTTAGCAGTGTAGAAAAAAAAAAAAATCAAAGCGGTCTGGTCTCTTCAGTTAAATTGCCCTTTTTATATTCGTGTGAATGGCTATCTGTATCTGGTTAATGTGTTACTTTGCCAAATTTTGGGCTCCTATTGCAGTTTTAAGTTCCATATGCATTTATTTAAACTGCGTATTATAAAATTGAGATGTTCTGTAGCTGGAGCTATGCTGCTAGGGTATTAGAGTTCTAGAGTTTATGGTGAAATAGTTTGCATATTCTTCCATTCATAATTATTGAATTTTGGTAATTATGTGTATGTATCATCTTAAGTCTTCTTGGCTGGGGTGTATACACTAATAACTAAAGTCAGAACTAACCAAAATAAATCGAGCAAGTAAAAGCCTGTGGGTACCTATAGTTTACTGATACAAATGAATGAAGTTAGAAATTGATGCCATAGTAATAAATTTGCAGCTTTCATTCTTCTTTTATTCCATCTGATTATGTGTTATCTCACTGTTTATTATGGCAAGGGAACCCTTGAGGAAGGGAGTCCTTGGAATTTCAGTGCATCAAAAAACATTTTACTTTTCTCTAATCGAAGCATTCTATCTTTTTTCACGTCTTAATAAGTTAATACACTACCATATAGTTTTAATACACTACCATATAGTTTTAAGTATCTGAATAATTATCATAATTGTACTCTGCAGACATGGCCTGTGCGTTCACCGAGGCATGTTTCATCAAACCTTCCTGCTCAAACACCTCTCTTAACTGGATAGGTATTGAAGCAAAAATGTTAAACTTTCTTGTCCAGCTCCATTGAGTTTTGGTATGTCTCACATGTTTTGCAATTGATTTCAGGGTGTGCTCGATGCTTTGTTTTCCTCAGTGCTTGGAGGAACATGTGCCATTCGTGGAGCATTTGGGTGTGGAAAAATTGTCATTAGTCAACCACTTTCAAAGGTCTTACTTCTATTTGACTTTTTCCCCATAGCTGACAGTGTTGCCCAATTCTACAAGCTGGCTTTTAAAGTGCCTTAAGCCTACTCTTTTACTTAACCAAATTTCCTTAAAAACAGTATTCCAGTTCAGAGGTTGTGGTTTACGTGGGTTGTGGGGAAAGAGGGAATAAGAGGGCTGATGTCCTTATGGACATCCAACAATTGAGAATTAACAATGACATTGCCCGATGGACATCAAGAGTCTGTCATGAAAAGAACAACTGTTGTGGCAAACACCTCCAACATGCAGAATGTTGCTTCTATTTCATAGTTCGAGACTGCTGTTGTTATCTATTTCATTGTTTCTTCTCTCTTGTTTTCAAAAAAAATTCTTGCTTCTCTTTAGATTCGAGCAAGAACCAAATCGCAGCTGAAACCACTAACTCTTTGCTTCTGCACATCCAGGGATCGAATTGAATTGGTTGCTTAGCTTCATGCGTTTTGGTATTCTGTCAGCATAATGAAACCTGGTTCTATACAGGAGCAAGAGGTGGAAGTGTCCATTGTGGTCTGCTGCCCGTGACCTGCAAGTGCTGCATGCACAAGGAGTTTAGCTTCGACCACCATGTCTGATCAAATAGCTCCTGTCCATCCTCATCGTCTGTTTCGGGCTTTGCCTTTCAATTCACTGGACTCTTAGGACGGTTAACTGCACTGAATTTTGAACCATACAGGCTCACGTAGAAACAAGTTTAATCCTTGAAGAGCTGTAAGAATGTAGAGATTAAATGAGTTTAGCTCCGGAACTTAATTTTCTTTCTAGACTTCGTTCATCTGACTCTTATTAGCCTAAATGATGGCCCATTAGATAGGCCCTGTAAATTATTAGCTTTACTGTGCTTTCATGAATTGTACATTAAGTTATGATTTAACCCCGAGGTACCATATCTGCTTGTCCTTTCTGTTACAGTTAGCCAAACCTCATCTACATGTGTAGAGTCAATATAAACTATATCTCTATCTTATTCTACTCACAAACAACTCAGCACATCAATCTACAAACTATATCTCTTTGATTCCTTATATAGTTTACCAAAGTGGTAGTCATCTCATGTTCACCAATTCCTCCAGCCAAATAATCGGCGCGCATTGCGCGCCTCCAGACTAGTGATACTAGTAATGCCATCAATGATGCGTTCCCATTTGCAGTCGTTGCGTGCACACCTTGATTGGCATGACGCGCGCTCGTCTCACCAGCTTGTTCAGGAATACGTCCCATCTTTATTCCTTTGGAGGTTACTTTAACTAGGATCAGGAGCTAGTACGTGTCTTTGAGAAGCCTACTGTGTACTATTTTTCTAGGAATACGTGTGGATGCTGCATTACCTTGCCAACTGTTTGTTTTCAACTGCTGCTTCTTGGTTTTTAAGTACTTCCTTCATTCTAAATTGTAAGTCGTTTGATTTTTTTTTGACCCCAAGTTTGACTACTCATCTTATTCAAAAAATTATACAGATATAGTCAAATTTAAGTCATTTTTGAAAAACTTTTATTAATAAAGCAAGCCCACGATAAAATAAGTGATATTTTGCACAAATTTTTAAATAAGGCGTGTGGTCAAACTTGTTGTCAAAAAGTCAAACGACTTACAATTTGGGATCGAGAAAGTAGTAACTAGTAGTACAAGTAGCTGGCGAAGATCGTGATGTCTCTACCAAGCATTTCTTTTTTTTTTAAAAAAAAAAAAAGTTGGTCTCATGGCCAAATGACACAGTCGTTCAGCTTAACCCTAAATAAACAGCTAAATAAAAGTTCCTTCAGTTTTTCGCATAGATCACACAACCTGATTGGATCCTTCAGTTTTTAATAATCTTGCTTTTAGAAACCAGGTAGGATCCAAACAATCTAGTTTTTGCCTAGTTTCTGGTGTCACTTTTTGCACATTTTTAAAAACCAAGTTGCTAGTTTCTTATGACCCTGTAAGCAATAAATAAAGCCAGATTCTTAAAAACTGGAGTATCCAAACACCCCACTAGTTTTTCTCAGAATCTAGATTTTAGAAACAAGAGTCAACTCAAAAACTAGTTTTTAAGAATATGAAACTCATCCAAACATGCCCCTACAATAGTAGTCACAACATAAATTTAAGATGATCAACAACATAAATTTAAGATGATCAACAGCCCCGCTTCCAACGCCAGAAATCTAATGTTTTTTTTTTGATTGAAGACTGGTGCCACCCCTCCAACGGCTCCCGAGCGCCCCCACGGGCGACTCGGGCGGCACCGCCGCTCCACCAGCTCCCTCCCTCCCCTCGTCTCTCCGGCCGCCGCCGCCGCCTCCCTCGCCGTGGCGGCGGCGGCCAGCGGCGGCTCCACAATGGAGCACCGTCGCGCGTCCACCTCTCCCGGCCCCATCCCCTCGCTCCCTCTCCCTCCAACCTTCAACTCCGCGACCTAGCGGCCAGCACCGCCTCCTCCCCGCCGCGCCGCCGGGCGTGCGAGATCCGGTGAGGGCCATCCCGGTTCCGTCCTCTTTGCCCCCTGTGGGGCCTCGCCCCCTCCCTCTCCGTGGCGGCGCTGGGCGGCCGGCCAGGGCGCCGGCGTGGTTGGTCCGCCCACCGCCGGCCCCGGCCCCTCCCGGGCTTCTCTCCGGCCGGATCCGCCCGGCGGGGGTGCTCCAGGCCGCCGGCGCTGCGGCGCTCGAAGCGACACGCCGGGAGATGTCACCGGATGTCGCGGGGAGGCGATCCGGAGGTCCTCGCTCCTGAGCTCGGCGACGGCGCCAGATTTCGCGGACGCTGCGCTGGCCGGCGGGCGCTGTGGCGCCAAGGCTCTTTGGTCGCCGTCACCGCTCGTCGGCGTCGGGTGCCGCCGCCGCATCTCGGGGCTGCTGCGGTCGTAGCCTTGGGACCGTGGAGTGCGCGGCCGGCGGGCCGCGCCCACGCCCTTCGGCCGGTCCGCCCCAGCGGCGGCGCGCCCGTCGCGCCGACGCTGGCGCGCAGTTCGGCCGCCTTTGACTCCCGTCGTGGGCCCCGGCCCTCGTTGGCGTGGGTGGTGGGCGACGTTCGGCGATGGTGGTGGATCGTGCGGCGCCGCGCGGTTTGGGCGGCGTGGCCAGCCGTTTGGCCGTCTCGCATCGTGGGTGGTGTGGGTGGTCGCCCGGCGGTGCGTCTTCGACGCCGTGGTGGCTTCGACGACGACGGATCGCTTGCCGCCGCGAGACTTGGGCGCATGGAGCTCGGGCGAAAGCCCAGCCCGACGTGGGTCGGGCGGACGGCGGCGACGACTTTTGCCGCCGCATCCTTCTTGAAGGCGTCGTCTTCGACTCTTATGCTCCCAACTGCGCCAGGCAGACTTCCACCTTGGCGCTTTGGTCGTCTCCGGTGGTCCTATTTGCGCTTCATTGTTCTTCTCATCGGGTATGTCTAGCTAGTGATTGTTGCAGTGTCGTAGTGGTGGTCGTTTCGCGGACGCTTTCTTTGCCGAGGTGCTCTTTGTTGCCGGGCGGATGCTTTGCGCCGTGTTTCTTCGTAGGTCGTCTTCACGAGCCGCGTTTCCGTGTGTGCGTGGGCAGCCGAGGTCGCGGTCGTATCCGGCGGATGCTTTGCCGCCCGAGGTGTGGGGCGGATGCTTTGCCGTCATGTATCTTCTCTTGTGAGCTGCGTTTCCGGTGTCTTGGTGCCGCCGAGGTCGCGCCCGTTTCCGGCGGATGCTTTGCCGCCGTGTATCTTCTCTTGCGAGCTGCGTTTCGGTGTCGCGAGTGCCGCCGAGGTCGCGTCGCTTCCGGGCGGATGCTTTGCCGCCGTGGTCGTCGTCTTCCCGCGCGGATGCTTTGCTTTGCCGAGGTTGATCCGGACGGATGCTTTGCCGCCTAAGCTCTTAGCGGATGCTTTGCCGCCGTTGTGGTTCCGGTGGATGCTATGCCACCGAGGTCGTGTTTCGGCGGATGCTTGGCGCCAAGGAGGTCACGGTGGATGCTTTGCCACCGAGGTCGTCGTCTTCCCGGTAGATGCTTTTACGTCGAGGTGTTTCTTCTCGGCTCCGATCACTACTAGCTACCTAGGTGTTGAGTTATCTTTTGTATAGGCGCGAGCTTGCCGGGTTGTTAGGTGGAGGGTTCCCGCCCCTCGCTTTTCTTGCTTTTCGCTTTATGTTTAAGGTTATCGTTAGTGTTTTCGTCTGTGATGTTTTTCCGGCATCGGGGTTTGTTGTATTTGGATTTGGTTTTCCTCCTCTTAATGAAATACGGGTGAACGGCCCGATCGCGAAAAAAAAAAAAAAATCTAATGTTTTTCGTCATCACAACATAAACCGTTGCCCTAATATAAGTTTTCAAACATGAAGCCCTTTGCAAATCAGTGCCTTCGAATATCTTTGTCAAAACATCTCTCACCTACGATCGCAGCCTCATAAATTTAAGATGAACGAAAGAAAAAAAAAGTAGGGGTACGGTTCTCCTTCCATCTCCGTCAATGATGATATCTCCGGTGAACCAGACACAAATCCGGGCAAAGAGAAAGCTCCTCGCTGGACATGAACCCTTTCTCTCCGTCCGCCTCCCCTCCATGATTTCAACATGATCATATTATAAAACAAACAGTACTCACCAATCCATAATCCTTCAATTAATAATAACATAAAAAACCATTCCCAAACGGCCACACACTATACAACCCAGCTCACAGCCTACCGATCTCCTCCACCAACAGGGAGAGCTAGCTATTAGACGTATATACTACAAGGAATTTGTAGTCACATGTCGAGCTTTTGTTTTTCGATTCTAAAGTGCGATAGTCATGTAATCTGAATTGTTACCGCAAATACACAATACTCACTTACTCAGGCTGAGACCTATATATACCGATGCTAGGAAAATCACAAGTGTCGTAGGGCTTAGAATAGAAAATCGAGACAATAATAATGTTTATCATTGAATTGAATTACCACCCTAGGGCCTTGTTCGGTTGGACCTGGTTTCATTCCAGGCCAGGAATAATAAATCTAACAAGAGACTCAATAAGAGACCGGATTCATTCCGTACCAAAAACTAATTACAACAAAATATATTAATAATATGTACAACAAGAGACCGGGATTAATTCCATACCTCTTGACTCATAGATCAATTCCGATCTCTTGTTGTATTTATCATGAGTCTATTTTGTTGCAATTAGTTTTCGGTCTGAAATGAATCCCGATCTGTTGTTTAGTCTCTTGTTTTTTGTTTAGCTGACCAGTCATTCCGGCTGGGAATCGTTCCCAGGGAACCGAACGAGCCCTAGATATGTTGGGTCACGCTCCGCCACTGGGTTAGATGGCACATCCGCACGTGTCTTGCGTGGTCGGTACCGATAGATAAGCTTAGTGAGCACTAATCAGAGGACAGATAGAGCTAGTCAAAGCCAGTTGTAAGGTCGAGATGGGGACTAGAGGGGGGTGAATAGTCCTTTCTAAACTAATTGCGAAATCTAATCGAATATAATACGGAAATAAAACTATTCGCTTAGCCAAGACTTCACCCCTCTAGCTATGACTCTAAATCACCTCATAAAAGATCCTACACAAGGCAAATGAGGTGATAAGCCTAGCTTGAGCTCCTAACCGTTTCTATTGCAAGGTCACACAAACCTAAGCACTAGTACTTCAAACAAGGGTGAGCTCCTACACAATTCTAATGAGCAAAGGCACAAAGCCAACCTAAGCTCACTAGGTGCACAATGAATAAGGCGACACACGCCTAAGCCAAAGGCTCAAACTTTACTTAACTACACAAGCTAAGCAAAGCAACTTACTCTACTTCTAGCTACACAAGCAAGAAGATGATTAGCAAGCTACACAAGCTACTAATTACTAGAGCAACTAAACAAGCTATGTAAGATTGTAAAGAATGTAAATACAAGCTTGTGAGGAAGATTGCAAACCACCGAGAAGAGTAGACAAGTTGACACCGGTGATTTTTTTACGAGGTATCGGGAAGCTTGCCAACTTCCCCCTACTCCTCGTTGTGTCGACCAACACCTTAGGTGGTTCCTTCGGTGTTTTCACCTAGATGGTTCTTCGGTGTGATCCTCAAGTCACTTGCCCCTCAAGGCACGCCCCGCAAGGCATCGCAAGACACCACTCTCAAGTGAGCTCCTCGAGGCACCACGATTGAACCCACACACACAAGTCGCGGTAACTCAATGACACGCTCTAGTAGTGTTGCTCTTCCCGATCCCCACGAGGTGAGCACGAACCTCTCACAAATCCTCCTCCGGAGCACCGCACAATCTCTCTTGCGTGCTTCAACGAAGTCCCTTGCCACCAAGCCGTCTAGGAGGTGGCAACCTCCAAGAGTAACAAGCACACCGGCTTGCAACACGATCACTAGTGCCACAAATACGATCTCTCAACGCGAATACACTAGAATCACTCCTCACTTCGATTTGGATGAACACTATCAATCACAAGTGAGTGGGAGGGCCCTCTAGCACCACAACACAAGCCACCAAGGCCCAAGTGTGCTCAACACCTCGCCAAGGCTGGCCACAACCTCTATTTATAGCCCCAAGCCAAAATAGAGCCGTTGGGGTCGAAACCACGACCTCTGGCGTGCGGCCGGGACACTCCGGTCTGGCCGACCGGATGCTCGGTCCGGTGACGACCGGACGCTCGATCCGAAATTCTAGTCACAAAACGACAAACTGCCGGGCCCACACACTGACACGCCCGAGCCGACATCCGGTCAAAGTGATCGGACGCTCCGGTCGGCCAAAGACCCGATTCCGGACCTTCTTTGGAATCGACCGACCCCTCAATCGACCGGGCGCTCGGTCAAGGTCCCCCCGTCCGGCCGGGTTTCCTGCGAAGTCGTCGTTTCTCCACCTTTGCCCCAACATGCTAGCCAACAAGTGTATCAACTTGTGCTCCGAGAGATAGCATGTTTTCAACACTAACTTGCATCCGGCGTAATAGAAAATAGGCGTTTCATTCTCTCAAAAGCGACGAATCCATCTCAACCCTGCAACCACCTCCGCCTTTGCAAAAGTGCCAACACCACCAAGTGTACATCTCCACGTGCAAGTGTGTTAGCATTTTCACAAACATTTTCAAAGGCGAAGTTAGCTCTTGTTCTCATCACGCCACTCGATCCTAACACGTCGCAAAGTTAGATAGCACAAGTGGCACTAGATGACCGATATGCAAACAAGTTTGCCCCTCTTGATAGTACGGCCATCTATCCTAAAACCGGTCATAAACTTCTCTAAGCTCCTCATGACCGGCAAAATGAAATGCCCTATAGGTTATACCTTTGCCTTGCGCATTTCCATTCCGCTCCATCTCCAAGTGCCGATGCAACACATGCACCAACACGATCAAGAATGATATGATCCACTCCATATCATCACATGACCCTCTTGGTCCATCGATCTTGACATCACTTGCTCTTCACCGTTGCGTCGGTCCGTCGGCGCCAAGTTTTGCCCAAGCTTTACCGCCTCGCGGTCCATCACTTCACTGCCTCGACTTGCCCTTCACACTTGCAACCGGTCCATCAAGCCAAGCCTTGTCTTGATCTTCACCACCTTGGTCACATGACTCCATGTCATGTCTCATATGCAATAAAGCTCCTTCATTGCGTCATCACATGTGAACTAATCTCCTGTGTATTATCTCAATCACACATTATTAGTTCACCTAATGTTATCACTTAATTACCAAAAACCACAAGGGACCTTTCACCAGTCAAGTTGTTGCTTACTCTATTCCACGTGAACCGTCTGTGAGTTGGATGACACGGCACGCGCTCGGGTTACCGAATGCTAGTAGGGCCTTGTTTAGTTACCTTCCAAAGTTAGAATTTTTTCACTCTCCCTCCATCACATCAATCTTTAGCCGCTTGCATGGAGCAGTAAATGTAGGTAAAAAAATAACTAATTACACAGTTTAGTTGTAAATCACAAGACGAATCTTTTGAGCCTAGTTAGTCCATGATTGGATAATATTTGCCAAATACAAACGAAAGTGCTACAGTTAGAAAAATTCTAACTCTTGGGTAACTAAACAAGGCCTAGGCTGGTGAAATGAAACAGAGTAGGGTGGGAAAGGTCGGCATTGCCTTGCCTTTCTTCTCCCGGTCCAAGTCCAATTGTCCATCCCTTCGGCTTCGCGCAAACAGAAGAGCCCACCCGCACCCAGAGTCGCCTTTATTTATGTCCTCAGCGATCGATTGATCGTTGGATGGATCATCCATTCCTGCAACTGCACTGTAGGTGCAGCTGCCGATGCAGAAACGAACGAAGCACCTCCCCCGTGGCGGTGGCGTCGCGCCGCCCTCTGCCGGGCGCGGGGCGGGAGCGGGTCGTGTTGGTTACAACATCTTCACCAGGAGCTCCCAAACTAGGGTCTCTAGTTACCATTTAAGGGTCTTACTATTTTTTTAATCTTTATTTTTCACTTCTCACTCTAGCGGTACTACTCAAAACTCAGCTCTCATTCCATTTCCATTTTCATCTCCTAGGGGATCCTATTCATAGGGGCTTGGAGATGTGATTTGGGAGGATATGAAAAATAGGAGCCCATATGAGAGTTTTATTGAGTTGAATTTTTTAGCTCACCTTCTAAAAAGTAAGGACTTGTTTGGCTGTGTTTAGTACCCAAAGTTTGGCATCGGTACCTACTACATGTCAAATTCAATTACTACAATGTCAAATTTCATGATTACAAATCTAAACTTCAATACTATAATGTCAAATTCAGTACTACATTGCTACGCTGCCAAATTCAGAGTGCCAAATTCGGTTGAATTTCAGGTACTAAACAGGCCCTTTGACGCCTTGGGCTGGAGTCGCAGGCACGCAGTGCGGGGAGAACGTGGCGCGTTCCGTCTTCTGCAGCGCGAAAGGTTGTGAAAGAGGAGAGAGGAGGCGAAAAAGCGGCGATCGGAATTGGATTCTGCCCTGCCCGGAGAAAGATTTGTTTGGGAAATGATGCAAGAAAGCGGATGATGCGGCAGGAGAAATGTCATGGCTGGACTGGACTGTATCCGACGGGCGGCAGGCAGCATGGGCACCAAGGTTTAGGTTCCTCCTGCCGGGGCCTCGGGCTCGGAGATGGGATGCAAAGGCGCGTCCACTGTGTTGTCAGCACTCGGCCCTCGGACTCGGAGACGGAAGGGACGGAGAGACGCTACTGTCGTCTGTGTCGTGTCACGCACCCGTGCTCATGCGACCCGCCGCCCCGTGCTCAACCATTTCTTGGCAACGAGACAGAAGCGAGACGCACAGTGTCCTGGCTACTCCAGTTTTACAGGCCGTCCGTCAACCTGGGTGCGGCTACTGCCACCGGTGATGTTGTGGTCACCGATGGACGCGCAGGCAACTTGCATTACGTATCCTCGCCGTTGTGGTCCCGACGGTCAGTGGCCGCGTACCCAACCAAAGGTAAGGCCGAGCCGCGTCTGTCCGTCCTCGGCCACGCGACGTTCCTGTTCCAGTTTGAGGCCGAGCCGCGTCATGGCACCTCGCCTCTCGCTGCTGTCTCTCCCGGTCCGGCCGGCCGCCTTTTCCTTCGCCGCACCCGCACCGGATGGACGGGACACCCGGCCATTTCGTCATCTCACGTGCCCTACTCTCGCAAATGGAGTAGTACGTATTACTGTGTTACTTGAGCTCTTGTGTAGTTGTGTTCAATGCATCCACGCTAGGCCTTGTGGGGGTGAGCAGCAGTGAGCATGCAGCCACCAATGATGCGTTAGTTCCCATTAGCAGCCGTTGCGTGCACACCTTGCCACGTGCCACGACGCCAGCTTGTTCAGGAAACACTGGGTCCCATCTTTCATCTTTATTCCTTTGGAGGTTAGCTACGATCAGGACCTACTGTGTAGTAGTACTTTTCTAGGATTACGTATGGATGCTATATTATCAACTTGCAAACTCTTTGTATGTACAAGTAGCTGCCGAAGATAACGCAGTAACAACAAACATTATATGTCGACGTCTCTACCAACCGTTTCTTCTTACCGAAACAAAAAGTGAGTTTGTCTCACGGCCAAAATTCAATTTAACCCTAAAAAGTTTCTTTTTCACCCTTTGTCATGCATAGACCACACAACCTTCTCTCTCTGTGTGTCCATGTTCGTAGCTGATCAAGGTTCATTACGAACGCGACAAATCTAGTGTCTCCGTTCTGTGTGTGTGTCCATTTTCCTAGCTGATCGAGCCCGTTACGTGTTTGGTCGAAAACCGAGCGAAGACATGTATAAAATAATGTAATGCAAGAGACACATGCACACATATTCGAGAACCATATATTTCATTAATTCTTTCTTGAATATACAAAATACATGATCAATGAAAAATGTCTTCTTCCGTCTTCTACGCCATGCTTAAGGAGAGGTCTAACTTATAGGAAGATTGCGTAGTTCGCCGATTCGAGGGTCTGCTGGGCGACGGTTAATTATCCGCAAAGGCGAGCTTGCGGAAAACCTCCGATTAAGCCGCGCTTGATGATCGTCATGTATTAGATTGATCGCCGTCCAGCCATATGCGATATATGGCGTAGTAATTATAAGGTGGCTTTATGTCGCCGAAGCTTGGTCGTGACATCGCCAACGCCACGTCGGAGTAAATGTAATGTATTGTTAGTGAAGGGGATGACTATCGCCTCGCCGGTGCCCGCTTGATCATATACGCTAGCCTTCATTAACACGGACGTGTGTGAGTTGCTTTAAGCCTGCGTCGGTGCCCAGCAACGAATTGTCCGATCCCGTTCAATGGGGCGCGTCGATGGAGTAGTGACTTCCCCGCGTCGACACGGCCATGATTCCGTCTAGCCTCGTCGGCACTAGGCGTGTGATGGTACGGTAGTAATGTAGGACAACCCGCAATAGCGATGCAGGTATATATTGCTTGGATGATGCTTTCTCATGAGATTAAGTCGACAGCCCCCGGCGTCACTTGCATTACCGCGCGTGCCACACCAAATATGGTTGCAACGACTTACTCAATCTGGCCAATACGACCTTTTGAGTGTATAAAACAATAGGGATGGGCTAATATGACTTTCTCCACTATCATAGGAAATAATATGGATCAGGCCAATATGACCTATCCGGCGTAGAGGAAAACGATAGAGATAAGCCAATACGACCTTCTCCACTATCGTAGAAAGTAGTACGGACCAGGCCAATACGACCTCTCCGGCATAGAAGAAAACGATAGAGATAAGCCAATACGACCTTCTCCACTATCATAGAAAGTAGTACGGACCGGGCCAATACGACCTCTCCGGCATAGAAGAAAACGATAGAGATAAGCCAATGCGACCTTCTCCACTATCGTAGAAAGTAGTACGGACCGGGCCAATACGACCTCTCCGGCATAGAAGAAAATGATAGAGATAAGCCAATGCGACCTTCTCCACTATCGTAGAAAGTAGTGCGGACCAGGCCAATACGACCTCTCCGGCGTAGAAGAAAATTGTAGAGCCAATGACTAGCTCAAAGTAGATGCATCTCTCATAATTTAATAAAGCCGCTGCCGTACTCATGCTCATCTAAACTAGTTAACACATTTAAACTAGATGCTCACCGAGAAACACGACGGCCGGCGCGGATGACATGATCGCAGATGGCTTGAGGTGCGAGACGAGCGGCAGGGCGTCGACAGCTGTGGGCGATGGCGTGCAGCAGCAGATGCGTCTCCTACGTAGGCAAAAGCGTTCGGCGGCCGGGCGTGGATGCGTGAGAACGTAAGGGCCTCACGATGGCCAGGGTGCTGGTTTATATAGGGCAGGAGGTAGGGAGCCTAGCGTTTGCCGCTCGGCCAAGCAAACGCATTTAGATCAGATCGATTAACCAGCACACGAGTCTTGCCCCGATCAATCTCTTGCAGGTCAACTTGAATCCTCCAGCCGGTATCCTCGGTTGAAAACAGAGTCCGAGATATCCGGAGAACGTCCTCTGCGCTCATCTTGCATGCCAAGCAAATAATCATCAAGTTGACTCACATATACATAAGTTTGGCTCCTTGGTCCGTGGACCCGGCCAACCTCGTCATGAGAGTCCCGGTGTGCATATGGATATATACGCATACACGCACTATATTTCTTGAGAAGCTAGAAGTCAGCCACGTATATCCATATACGTGCATACATACACAACGCATGGGTAGCCACGTATATGCATATATACACAACGCATGAGTGTATGTCCATATATGGAGCTCTGATCATGGAATTTGGCCAGCCAGCGTCAGAAGCTAGCTTCTAAGGCGGACACATATACTCGCGCAGCAATAATCATCCAATAAAAATATTCATATTCATCTTAAGCTAATTCTTTAATGATAACTAAAAATAATCATCAAACATTACGAACGCGAGAAATCTAGTGTCTCCGTCGTGACAACATAAGTCGTTGCCCTAATATAAGTCTTCAAACATCAAGGCCCATTTTCAAATCAGTGCCAAATATCTTTGCCAAAGCCTCTTACGCACCTACAATCGCAGCCGCATAAATTTAAGATGAACTCAAGAGAAAAAAAAAAATAGTAGGCCTTCTCCTAGCTTCTCCATCAATAATGATATCTCCGGCGAACCAGACACAAATCCCGGCAAAGAGAAAGCTAGCTCCTCGACATGGACCTTTCTCTCCCGTCCTCCTCTCCAGGATTTCAACATGATCATATTATAAAACAAACAGTAGTCACCAATCCCTAATGCTCCTATTAATAATATAAAACCATTCCCAAACGGCCACACACTACAACAACCCAGCTCACAGCCTCCCAAGCCCCTCCACCAACACACACACAACACTAGACCAGCCAGCCAGTCAACCAAGCATCCATCTCCAAGCTCATCACCAGCCATGGGCAAGGACTGCGGCAACCACGCCGACGACGACTTCCGGCGATCCTGCCGCCGCCTCCTCCAGATCCTCCTCTTCCTCGCCTTCCTCGTCGGCGTGATCGCGCTCATCATCTACCTCGTCCTCCGCCCCACCCACCCACGCTTCTACCTGCAAGACGCCGCTCTCCGGCAGCTTGACCTGACCAACGGCACCGCCCCTCTCCTCTCCACGACGGCGCAGGTGACGCTGGCCTCCCCGGAACCCGAACTCCCGCGTCGGCGTCTACTACGACCGCCTCGACGTGTCGGCGTCCTACAAGTACCAGCAGATCACGCTGGGGTCTCGGCTGCAGCCGCAGGGCGTGTACCAGGGCCACGGCGACGTCGACGTCTGGTCGCCGGTGCTGTCCGGCCCCTGGCGTCCCCTTCGCGCCGTTCCTCGCCGACGCGTTGAGGCAGGACATCGCCGCTGGGTACCTGATTTTGCAGGTCAGGATCGATGGCAGGGTCAGGTGGAAGGTCGGGAGCTGGGTGTCCGGACACTACCATATCTTCGTCACCTGCCCGGCGTACTTCATCAGCGCCGGCGCTGGGAGTGGGTACCGTGGTGGCTCCGTCGGTGCCCATGGGCTCAGGTTCCAGACCGCCACCTACTGCCGCGTCGAGGTCTAGTGACGACGTCGACGACGGAGCTTCCTTCACCTGCTCTGCTTCTTCCTCTGCTCCGGCCAGCCGGCCGGCCGGTGACGGCGAGGTAGGCCAGCTTGTCCTTTTGTCACATGGGTCATGTCTGTCCATACTCCATAGAACGTCCATACTGCAAAGGATCGGAGGTGGTGAATTGTAATAAATGGAGGGTTACAATAGAGGTAAAAAAAAAAGTTTAAGAGAGGGTTGGTTAACTAGTGTTTCTTCCTTGGTGGATACATACAAACATGTTTTTTTTTTTTTGTTGCAATTGCAAAAATCTTTGTTCAGTTGAGCGTTGAATTGTTGATAACCAAATCTGAAAGTTGATTCAGTCAGTTCAGGTGAAATGCTTCTTTCATGTTGTGGTGCCTGATTCTGCTTTCAGTTATGCATGGTGTTGGATGATTGTAGTTTTAGGATGTGATCTGGTGATGGGATTAGAAAGCTTTTAGGTAGGTTGCAAGTCGACTGCAAGTTGGAAATCACATGGTACCATGAGTTGGAGGTCCAACGGAATTTTTGGAACTACGTTGGCGTGCCAACAACCGCCAACTCCGGCGACCAGTCCATGTCCGGCCACTCGTGTTAGGTGTGGCAAGTACGGTTTGTGACCTGGGATTATGCATGGTTAGTGGTAGGACAGTTGGTCCCTCTCATTAGCTTGGGGATCCCAAGAAACTTCTCAAAAGCAAAGAGTAATCCAAAAGACTGTCTCCCTGTGTGCTGTCGTCTCCATGACTCCATGTGATTGACCATGTGGAAGAACATCTGCACATGGAACTGGTGTTCATATCCTATTTGACAAGTGGGGGTTTCCAGTTGTGTATTTTCGGGCACTAGCAGTGTGAAGTGATCAATGTATTACTACTGCTTAATCAACAATGCAGGTAGAGTTTGTTTCAAAAAAAAAAACAGAAAAAAAATGCAGGTAGGGATCGATCCTCCTAAGACATACATATATAGCTGCATTCAGCCGTTTCAACATTTTACAGAGAGTTTATGATAGACAGAATCTGTTTTACTAGTTTGCAGTGAACAAGCTAGCTGGGTGCAGTGGAGACTTGGTTGGCCGTCAGGTGTTCCGTGAATTATTCAGCACACACTTACCCGATTGCAACTAGCAGCATCCTGTGGCCCAGATATATATTCCACTAAAATGATAGGCATGAATCGATCGTCAATCCATCAGCCGTCTTAGTTATAATTTTCTGTACTCAAGAAAGAAAAAAGAAATGAAGAAGAGGAAAGGGGCTTTGTTTTGAGTCTGGCATCATGAGCATCAGTGGACCACCGATGGACACTGTGGTCTCAGAAAATTACGTGTCAGGTTGCAGGAGCAATCTTGAAATGGCAGTAACATACTCTAGTAACTAACTCACTCTTGGGTAACTATTGTCTACTCGTTATATGCTATTATTGCATTAATTTATTTACCGAGAAAAAGGGATATTTAAAAAGATGAAAGGTTAGATAGTAGTAGGAAAATATATATAATCGATGTATTGTGATTCAGAAAATGAGATGAGATGGAGGAACCTAAACCTCGGTGTCCGTCCGGTCCGACTAGAAGTGCCCATGCTGCTGCCTGCCGGTGCCGGCGGCCGGAGCTGGGAGCGGAGCCAGTCAGTCCAGCCATGACATTTCTCCTGCCGCGCGCATCATCCGCTTTGAATCCGATTCCGCTTGCTGCCTGGCCTCTTTTCTCTTTCTTTTGCTGTCTTTGTGCACAAGACGCCACCTTCTCGTGCGTGCGTAACCAACACGGTCCCGATCGACCCGCGCGCTGCCGGCCGGGGATGGATGCCATATGCCACACCAGCAGCTGCAGGAATAGACGATCCATCAGACGAGAGAGACGACGATCCTCCACCGATCGATTAAAAGCCGGGAGGACGGCGACCGTACGTACGTGGAGACCGATCGATCGGGACGTTTCTGCCGCTTGCACGCATGCCTGCTCCTGATCGAGTAGGGATGGATGGGGATGATGGATCGATCGGGAGAGAGAGAAAAGCCGCCGAAACGAAACCAAAGGCGATCGCGACTTTTCTTTCCATTCCCTTCCCTTCCCTTGCCTTCCCTGGTGGCACACACAGTGGCAGGCAGCGTCTCATTCATCGCCATCTTGTTTCTTTGTTTTGTTCCTTTCCTTGTCTGCTAGCTTCCCTCTCCGTCCGTGTTTCACCCTCCGGCCGGCGACTTGACTCTGTTTCACCCCCGTTCACGTCCAGTGCATACCGTACGCCGTCGTGCTCACTATTAACGTGGATCCAATAACTTGACAGCGGCCTTAATTTGACACTAGTTCCATCGTGTCATCTGCTAATTATCACTGCTGATTATTACTAGAGTACTAGTAGTACCACACAAGACACATGCCCTCCCTCCAAGTACCACTAACCGGAGAATCCAGAACCACAAAGTGGCGAAGCCACAGTGTAGCTACCGGGGTCTGCCGACCCTGATGAATTTGAAAATTTTCAATAGAGAATCACTTTATTTAGTGCTAATAGGTCATGATGACACCATCCATTTTCAAAGAAGACCCCGGTGGCCTTCTGGTCTGGCTTCGCCCTGCTTATTATACTTGACGTATGTATAACTAGTGATCAAGCTAGAGCCTAGAGCAAATAGGGCGAACGTACATATACCTTATATAAGTTCATGTTCATAGACATCTCTAAGTGTACACTACACATATACGATGCAAATCTAGTATAATCAAATCTATTATTTATTTTTCCCCTTTTTTTGAGGTGCATTTGCACCACCTAAGTAGACACAGCTTACCTTCGTCCTGCCGGTGAAGACAAAGCTTGCTCCTACCGACAACTACAAGTTACACTTGCTAGCCCAAGCGTCAAAACTACCGCACCATGGAAGAGCCCATACAATCTTGCTTACTTCGGGTACGGTCTCTTTGACATAGCTTCGTGTGGCTCTGGCTTGTATACACCAGCAACTGTATATATGTAGTAGCACTATCTTATAAGAACATTTTTTCTTTCTATCACAAGATAAATATGGAGCCGAGAGAAGTTTGAGCTCCTCTCATACTGTGGAGCGAAGCCGGAGCTGGAGCAGGAGCCCAATACGGCCTGTTTGGCGCTCCTCCTGCCTGCCACTGTTTCGCACCGTAGAATCCTGTAGGTTCCTGTAGCGCAAGTGAAAACAGCTCCGGCTCTGCCTACCGCTAGACAGGAGCCTAAGAAGCTGGTTTTTTTTGTGCTTCTGCCGGCTCCGCCACAGTACTTACACAGTACTGCTACGGTAGCCGAAGCTAGAGCTGCCGGAGCCCCTCCAAACAGGCTCGAGCCTGGCGAAACGGCGGGGGCCTTGGCAGGGCATGCACCAGGCAAGAAAGCAATGTACAAACTGTTAGGTGCGGCTACCTAGGCTAGCTACAAGGAACTAGCTAGAACTACTAATACCACAATGAGTATTCACAGCGTCAGAGCATATGCTCCTAGAGTAAAAAAACCGCCTTCCTAACCTAACAGTCTAACACGTAGTGTACTGTGCAATATCCCCTTGTATTGTATTGTTATATGGTCCCATACACATGTACAGGAACACAAGGATAAGATCATATCCTCGATCAGTTGCCCTTAGGACAACCCCACTCACCAACCCAAGCAAATCCAAGATCATCTAATCCTCCGCGCTCTTGCGTGTATACATTTCATTCCATTCCTCCTCCACTCATGGCCATTTCGTCACATTCCTTCACACAGGTCACAATCCCACACGCAGGAACAACCTTCCAAACAGGACCCATCTAAACTAAAGCAGGCGTAATCTTGGGTCGCCTCGATCAGCAAGTCGTCTTCAAAACTGACCGACCACCTACCAATATATTCCAAGCAAAGCTTACACGGCCCGAGTGGAGGTCTATTTCCGTTGAGCTCCATCATCCCACGGATGGATCATCCGTTGAACTATGAAAACCATGATTACCCCTGTTTGGTTGTTTGAAGTGGCTGCCAAGATGGTTTCATTTTTTAGTTAAAAATGCATTAAATATCTAACAAGGTTTTGAACCACGGGAAATGTCTCTAAACTTCAAAAGAAAAATCCGAGACAAGTCTTAGCAACAGATAGCAATAGAAAATAAAATATTTAGAGCTCGTGAAATATGTCTACAAGCTTATAAAAAAATAGATTTAGCTCTAGAAAATATGAAATATATTTAGAAATATGGAGAGTTCCTAAAACATTCTAATTGAAGACGCATTCTGACTCTCTGGGGTAGTACGAGCTAAACACGTTTTAAACATGTTCATGTGACTCGTTCCATCTGTCTTGCCGATTGGTCCACTGCTATTTCACGGAAATGATGCGGATGCATGGCATGGCTTGCTTTGCTCTGATTGATTGGAGCAACAAAAGGCTTGTTGCTCAGTTACAACTTACAAATGACTGAATACAAAAGGAAGGGAGTAAATAAGTTAATGCAAAGCGTTGAATTAGTTAGTACTCTTCTGCCATTTCACAATGATAATTACATCAAAGAGACAATAGTCCTCGAGCTTGACATGTCGTTTTCTCAAACCACAGCGACGGTGGTCCACTGATGCTGATATATGCCAGCCTCAAACAAAGTCTCTTTCCTCTTCTTCTTTTTTTTTTATTGGGTGTAAAGAAAATATAAGACGGCTGATGGATTGATGGCGGCCTATCGTTTTAATGGAATATCTGGGCCACATGCTGCTGCTAGTTGCTTTTTCAGATAATGGATTAAAATCTGGCTTCATTAGTGAAACGTAATGTGTTGAAAAATTCATGGAACACATGGCAGCCAACCTACTCTGGAACCAGTTTGCTCATCACTGCACAAGCTAAAACAGAGTATGCCAACTCAGTTTATTAAAAATTATGTAAACGTCGAAACTGCTCAACGGATGCATATTATTGTTTTTTTCAGAGTATCTCTACCTGCATTTGTTGTTTTTTTACAACATGTACCTGCACTGTTAGTGAAGTAATAATGCATCCACTTACTTATCACTCCTCTGCTATTGCACTAAGATGCACAACTCTTTGCTGTTCAGAAGTTTCTTGGGATCTCCAAGCCAAAGAGAGGGACCATAATGAAGTAGCTGTCCTAGCACTAACCATGATCCCCAAATCTCAAACCATGAGTTCCGGTTGTTGGCACGCCAACGTAATTCCAAAATCTCCGTTGGAGCCCAACTGATAACTGATTTTGCAATGGACTTGCAACCTACCTATCTACCTACCTAAAAGCTTTGTAATCCCATCAGACGATGTCCTAAACTCAGCATAACTAAAAGCACAAGATTCTATCAACATGAAAGAAGCATGTTACCTGAACTGAATCAACTTTTAGTAGATTCTATCAACAATTGAACGCTCAACTGAACAAAGATTTTTGCAACACAAGAAACATTATATACTTATGTATCCACCAACACCAATAAACACTAGTTAACCACCCATCACCCTCTCTAATTTTTTTTACCTCTATTATATCCCTCCATTTATTTATTACAAAGAAATTATTCACCACCTCCTTTGTAGTACGAAGTATATATGGACAGAGACACACATGACACCTGTAACGACGGACAAACCTCGCCGGCCGGAGCAGAGGAAGCAAAGCCTCACATGAAGCAAGGTCGTCGCTAAATCTCGACGTGGCAGTAGGTGGCGGTCTGGAACGTGAGCCCATGCGCGCCGCCGGAGCCACCGCGGTACGTACCACCACCGGCGCCGGCGCTGATGAAGTAAGCCGGGCATGTAACGAAGATATGGTAGTGTCCCGACACCCAGCTGCCGACCTTCCACCTGACCCTGCCATCAATCCTGACCTGCAAGACGAGGTACCCAGCGGCGACATCCCTGCTCAACGCGTCAGCAAGGAACGGCGCGAAGGGAACGCCAGGGCCAGACAACACCGGCGACCAGACGTCGACGTCGCCATGGCCCTGGAACACGCCGGGTGGCTGGAGCCTGGCCGCCACGGTGACCTGCTGGTACTTGTATGACGCGGACACGTCGAGGCGGTCGTAGTAGACGCCGACGCGGGAGTTTGGGTTCCGGGAGGCCAGCGTGACCTGCACCGTCGTGGAGAGGCATGGCGCGGTGCCGTTGCCCAGGTCGAGTTGGCGGAGCGAGGCGTCCTGCAGGTAGAACCGTGGGTGGGTGGGCCGGAGGACCAGGTAGATGATGAGCGCGGCCACGCCGGCGAGGAAGGCGAGGAAGAGGAGGATGAGGAGAAGGCGGCGGCATGAGTTGGCGAAGTCCTCGTCGCCGTGGTTGCCGCAGTCCTTGCCGCCCCCGTGGTGGCCGCAGTCCTTGCCGCTGCTGCAGTGGCAGTGCTTTCCCATGGCTGGTTTGATTTTGCCGCGGTGGTGCTCGCTCGCTCGTGCGCGCGCGCTGGGCAGCTGCCTGGTTCACTGGCTGGCTTGGCCGACTGGCCGTTCCGGAATGGTTTTTTATATTACAAACAAATAGTCTCGGAGCTTTTTTTAATTACACGGTACAACGTAGACGCTCACAACACGTACGCACACTCACCCCTATGAATACACGTACGCAAATCCTGCAATTCTACGAAGCATCTTCAAGAACCGAAGACCCCGGCAGATCTGGAGATTCCCGAAGTCACCATTGGGCGCCCTCGTCATCAACGGAAACGTCGCTACCACTTAATGCATAACGCCGGTAAATACAAAGAAAATCCCGCGAAAAATACGAAGACCACGATTTAAACCCGGGTGGGTAGCGTCCCCACCGGACCGTCCCGTGACTACGAGCCAATTCACTAGTCTCGAGCCTTTGTGCCGCGGCCGCCTGCACGTACGGTACCGCGGGACCACCATGGCGAGGGATTACGTAACCAAGTGCTGGTGACCATCATCCGTGCCGGTGATTAGCGCGGCAGTAAGTGTAGCCACCCAGGTTGACGGCCGTACTGTTCCATGATTATATGTACATCAGATTGGATGTTTGGAGTAATAACTATATATAGTACTACTTGCAAAACTAACCACACAAATGATTTGACAATCTATTAACAACCTAGATGGAATGTGTTAACGATGAATTAATTAGGCAGGCTTGATAGATTCGCCTCACGAATTAGCCTTGGTCTGTGTACTTAGTTTTATAAGTAGCTCATATTTTGTTTTTTAATTAGTATGTAAACATTCGACGTGACAAACGATCAAACACGCACCTAGATAGCCTGCCACAGGCACACAACGTGCATGCGTCTCCTTTTAGATTCATGATGACGAGAAAATAAAGAAAGAAATAAACAGAATTGTCACCCGTGATTAGATTATAAAAAATATATATATAAATCTATGGAATATATTCCAAAAATCATACAAAAGTTTGGAGACACGACTGCCGGGTGTCTAATTTGAGAGATTAACACCCCGTTTGGTTCCAATAAGTCAGGTGGCTTATAAGTCGGTGTGATCAAAACCAAATGACTTATAAGTCGGTCCTTAAGTCAGTCTTGTTTGGTTGTTGGTGACTTATAAGTCAGTTTTGTTTGGCCAAAAGTGGAAAAGGTGTGGGCCCCACGTCATATAGGGTGACTTATAAGCCAATAAGCAGAGGTGTACCAACTTATGACTTATAAGCTGGGATGACTTATAAGTCAGGGGTGTTTGACAGAATAAGTCACTTTTTAACACTTATTTAAACTTATAAGTCAGGTGACTTATGAGAACCAAACAAGTCCTAACTAAAGCGGGGGTGGATAGCCACCGTGTAGACCGACCGGGACGTTTCCCTCCTCTGGCACTTGTCCAATTGCGTCTCATTCATCTTGTTTCTTGTCAATCTCCCACCTTGGGTGCATAGCATACTCAAGCATACATAGGCAATTAATTAATGGCCGTCCGTCTAAACGGGCCATGCCCACACATTCCAGACTGCTACTTCACTTGACCACGCGCAGCGCAAAGGCGGTAAGCAAAGCAAACGACGCACTCTTCCAATTCACCCAGCCTAGCTAGATCACACCCGTTCAGTAAACTGCTACACATCCAACAGGTGCTTATTAGTGCGTAGTACTAGTAGTAATTTGGAAGGCAACGCACAAACTGTTAGGTGCTACCTAGGCTAGCTGCAAGCAACTAACTAACACGTACTTGCAACATCCAGTGTTATGGTCCCATATAACTACATACTACACAAGGATTAAGATCATCTGTAGCCCTTAGGACAACCCCACCAGGCCATTCCCCACCACACCAACGCAAGCAAATCCAAGATCATCTCTTCCGTGTACCCATTTCTTTCCATTCCTCTCACATATGGCCATTACATTGCATTCCATCACACGTCACAATCCGACCTCCAGGAAACCTTACAAAAACATCTGAAGCAGGCGGATTCCAATAACCTTCTATCCCTCCGTCCCCTAGCCAGTGAGTGAGTGGCCTGCTTATAGGTCGGTCGGGCCCCCAAGCCACCATGGGTCGCCTCAAGTCCTCTTCAAAACTGACCGACCACCTACCAACCATGGAGTGGAGGTCTATTTCCGTTGAGCTCCGGGTCATCCAAGGCGTTTGGTCACCAAACCTCGGCCGCATCTCCCCTATCCTATCCAGCATGCACCACCAAACCATCACCACATGGCAACACAAATCAAATTGGTATTGCACGGCATACTTGGCTCTCTCTTCACATCCATCCACAAACAAAACATACTATTAACCAATGCAGATGTTGATGAGGTACAAGGGTGCAGACGACATACTACTCCCTACTCCTATATGGTGTGGCGTGGCCCCATATATATATTCGGCTATTCTGCAGCAGCAGCAGCAGCGTTTCAGTATGGAGTACTCACTCCGTCCCAAAAATAAACGACGCTACGGAAGCGTGTCGTGTCCAAACTTTCTCAACTTTGACTAAGTTTGTAAAAATATGTATAATATTTAAATCTTTAAATAAATTTGTTAAAAACTAGACTTAAAGATCTTTCCGATGATACTAATTACTTAACATAAATATTTATATATTTTAATATATAATTACCGACATTTTTTAAACGTTGACTTCTCGGGGAAGCGAGAAGGTCTTTTATTTTTAGACGAGAGGGAAGTATCGTTTAAGACAGGCCCATTGTTTAAGGCACATGGAGAAACGAGGCAGGGGCCAGGAGGGCCACCCGACATGCCTGCCTGCCGGTTCACTAGAATGAATGTAGAGTAAAATGCACCCCAGTACAAACTATTGCCCTCCCATCCGGGTACTTCAACTATCAAATGACCATCCGTACCGAACCATCGTCCATGCACACCAAAGGTATAAAACTTGCCACGCCGGAGGCATTTTTGCAAAAACACCCCGTCTATTTTCTTTCTCGCAATTAAGTCCTTCCTCTACCTCCGACGCCGGGCGCCTCACCGCCTCGACGGCAAGAGCCACGGCGCCGCCGGGCGGCGAACGGCGCAGCACCCTCGCGCTCACGCCGCGCGGCGAACGGCGCAAGACTTCGCTGCTCGCAAGGCCGCGGCAGCCGCGAAGACCACCGCTCGACGATCGCGCTTCCCGGCGCTCCGGAGCACCACCGCCTCGCTGCTCGCGCCGCGGCGGCAGGTGGAGCACTCGCTGCTCGCGCCGCCGCTGGGCTAAGCGCAATGTACCGCATCAGCCTCCGCCGCCGCCACGTTCTTGTCGGCGCCGCCGCCGCGGCTCCGCCACCGCCGCTTCGAGTCTGTCCCGGATAGCCGGAAGCCCGCCATCCCCTCGCACCACGTGGACGACTCGCTAGAAATCGCCGACGAGCAAAGTGTAAGGGCGAATCGCAGCTTCGCCGCCGGCCAAGGCTCTCACCGACCTCCGCCGCCGTCGCCAGCGTGGCACCGCCTACTCCGCCGCTCTTGCTCTTCCTTTTTGCGCGCACGGAAGTCGCCTCGAGGTCCCGCAGCCCAGTAGCCGCCGAGTAGCATGTCGATTTCGACCTAGGTTCGACCGAACGCCGTGGCGCCGCCAAGCGCTGCGCGCGCCGCTCGCCATGATGCCCCGGGCAAGGTCGTCCCCCCGCACCGCTGTCCTTCTATTAGCTAGGGTTTCGCATCGCCGACAACTGGAAGCTAGTGCTCGCTTGGTTTGGCCCGACGTGGGTCGGAACGGCAGCCGCCGCCGCCATGCCGCTCCGCCGTCGGCCGCCAGGCGCCACCGCCGCTAAAGAGTCCGCGATAGCTCGGTTTTTGGGCACCAACCGATAGATCTCGCCAAGGGAATCCGTGCATGTCTTTGGTTTCACCGTAATGTTACGCCGCCGGGCGGCTTCCGGAGATGAGCTCGGCGGCCTCCAGCCCAGCCACCATGGGAAGGACCTAATTGCGAGAAAGAGAAAATAGACAGGGTGTTTTTTGCAAAAATGCCTCTGACGTGGCAAGTTTTAGACCTTTGGTGTGCATAGACAGTAGTTCAGGTACCCAGATGGTCATTTTGATAGTTGGAGTACCTTTATGGGAGGGGGTAATAGTTTGAGTACCTGTGCATTTTACTCAATGAATGTACATCGGACACCAATCATACCAGCCAGGTGGTCTTAACTTGGTCTCATATAAATGAGGTCTGGGAACGGATCTGCCAAACCAAATAATTCCCGGCACCAGCTTCAATCAATGGATACAGGATGATTAGTAGCCAGATGAACACATGAACTACGAGATAGGGACAGCCATCCACAAAGTATATGTTGGTGAACAGATCAACACATGGCATGTTGATGATTTTATAGGCATGTCAAAGTTTCACGGGTGCTTCCGTAAATAAATCCATACAGCGATAGGATTTCCTGCAGCAGGACAGCAAATGAACACTAGGAAACGGACGTTTCCAGGTTCCAGCCAACCTCCTCCAAGAAACCACAGATTGATTCCAGGCGCTAATTCACAAGGCTCCATAACACGCACAGGCAGAGACAGTTGGCATTTGAAAAATAGAGTGCATGCCCTCCCTCTCTTGACGGCAGCTAAATAGTATGCTGCAATTACCTAGAGCTCAGAGCTCCGCCAGCGACAGCCACAGCCACAGCCACGTAGTGAAATCTCGCACTCGAAAAGGTCCTTGGAAGATGACTGAAAATTATCGATAGCGCGTGAGATCAGTCTTCCGGTTATTGGACCCAACATACACGGGAATATAACCAGTTAACCACCACCATGCACGCACGATAATGCTTGCAATAACTTTCACAACCATTTCTGTTGAAGCTATCATAGATAGATACACAGACACTCATATTATAACCACCAAGCATGAATCATTTCAGACTTCTCCTCACTTGCTACTCTATTACTGCCAGGTAAAAAGCATGGTTACCCAGCTGGAACATTATATTGCTCATCAGAACAGCGCCGACAAATGCCCCTGCTGCGCCAGTTAGCTTCTTGTACCTATGGAATATGTCTCCCCCGATCAGCATCCAGAGTGGTCAGCAAACCTGGTATGATGGTCTTCAGCTCCTGGTACAAGCAAACGATTAGCTAGGCCCAGGTATCAACAGAAAACAAGGTGTAAAGCATGCGTATAAACACTACTGTTATGTTACAACGAATAATCCCGTCTTTCTGTAACCTAGGGTGTATCCTCAAAAGAAAAGGCCAAATAAAGTTTGTGTTACTATAGTGTAGACATTAATTGTGCTGTTTGGTTAAACCACACTAAATGCAAAGGGGTATGGAAAGCAGAGCTAATGGTAACGGATTACAGCTGAGGGGCAGCGGTATCAGCTTTCATTGGACTGGCATCCTGTTACAGGGTAATGGATAACAGACTCTGAACCAATCATATGTAACCCAATCACTTTCCGTCATGTAATCCATTTGCGTCAGAAAGCCACAAACCAAACACTGTTTACAACAGAAATACAGTTTGACTATAAACTACCAGCATATGCAACATAAACATAATGTGGTGAAGGGTGAATTAGTAAGTAGCCTACATACAACAAAGAAGAAGCTCTACAGGCATCAAGAGTACCATAACCACCAGAAGGAAAAAACAGAGTAGCAAGATAAAATGGAAAATGAGAAAAGGCAAGAAAAAGAAGAAAATAAAAACAAAAGATAGGTATAGAGTTCCTATAGACCTAAGCAATGATTCACATGTAACAAAGAAAGTAGTTCGGCCATAGAATCAAGTGCTTCGTCTGTTTCCTACGAGATGCATAAATACAAACATGTGCACTGATGATGCAGATATGCAAAGAGACAACAAAAACAGCAGCTATAAAACTCTGAAACATGAAATATCGTCCATATGCACCACCCAACAACCCAACATGGCCTCCATCTCCAGCCATCATTGTGTGCATGAAAATGCTTTGCCAAGAACATTTACATGTGAGCTTCAGAATTATTGTATTGAATTGAATAGCAGCATAAATAACAATATGACTCCCCCACCCAAAAAAAAAAAAAAAGAAAGAACAATATGACCACATTATTTGTGAAGAATGAAGATATGGACTATCAAAGTTCCAATTCACGCTCAACTTTTCATTGCACTTACTATGTAAGATGTACAAGTTCAGACAACTATGACGCCTCTCTTCCCAAATTCTAGCATCAACATAATACAAGGTTGCATTTCAGAATATACACAAGCACTTAATGCATTCATATGTAAGCAGTAGAATACAAGACCATGCCCTACTTTGTGCAACTGATTCATAGAACTGGTTCCTTTTTGTCTTGTGGACGGTGATCAAGGAGGTGTCTCTAACTAGTGTTTCAACTGTGAGGCCACATCCCATAAGACTCATTTGATGCATTTAAAACAGTTTGCGACTAATGAGACATTATAAACATAAGGTGGTGAAGAATAACACTGAAGTGGCAGGTTTTCAACATGAATAAAAAAACACTCATCATACCTACTTCAAACAATCCATCAAAACATAAACTGTCAACAATCACACTTCTCATCAAGGTTTAAAGCAACCTGTCACTTGTAATTTTGACTGTTGACGAATTTTGGCTTTATTAATATTGCTAAGATTTCATGAAATAAAACAAGAAAAAATGCATCTATTGTAATGGGGCAAGGATATGAAACCCAAACTATCGATACAGAAAATAATGGAAGTCTCGCCTTACCATGTATACCTTATATTCATCTGGCCTAAATTTCTCACTAGGCATTTTATAGATACAAAAAGTGGGATCTAATAATGCGCAGACAAACAAAAAGCTGACTGCTAAGTGATTCAGCCAGCATATTACCATTTCACATGAATTGCTACAAATATTGCCTGTGTTGGCATTTGCAATAAGAGCCATCATCCCACCTAATCAACTGTAAGCAAAGTAGCGCTTTATGCTTTTAAATCACTGCACATCATATACATAAATCTGATAGGGCCAACCACACCATGGAAGAATACAGAACCATAAGCCAATCCCAACCTTGGTGCTGAAATGATCTTTTTGTGCTCAGTTCACCATGCATGAACTTAACATATTCCAAAAAGTGAGAAAAAATTAATACAAGCATAAACACTTTCCAATTTAAAGGTTTTGCCAAGTAATAATAGGATGGAAGTTGGAACTTTATAACTATAGATTTGTGAGGTTCTCTGTTGCCTAAGATAAGGGGATAGTGAAGCCAGGTCAGTCAAACATCTGTTGGTTTCTTTAATATGTTTCTCTCTATTCACAGTACTCATAAGACACTTGATACCAACAGTCCAGCACATTACCAAACACTGATTCATTTCCTCTTTGGCTTTGCTCATATCCAATTGAACAAACAAGGATATGAATTGGAGACAAATGCCCCTAGAAACCCAAACTGAGGCGACAGGTTTGTGTAATCGATCGGAATCTCCGTTAGCCAATATCCAACACAACTTTGATGGGTTCACTGCACACTTTATAAATAAGATATAATAAAGGGGATACTAATGGATTCACAAACAAAGTTGGTACATAAGTGAATCAGGCACCACCTTTATCAATTGAAATTAACTGTTTCACAAATCACAAATAGCATGCCTAGGGCGATAAGAGTGAAGCTGCCAAATGCCTAATCACGACTACGCACCTGGCATCAACATGTGTTAGCATGGCATTGTGCAGTATTTTGCTTTAATTTGACTCTGCATGCCATGGGAAACGGATTTTATGAAACCAAAACTCCAAAAGAACTGTTTAATACAACTTCTCATAAGTTTGCCATGTCTTCTATTGATTAACGAAGGAAACTAGTGAACCCAGGGTTAGTTAAGCATCTGTTGGGCCTTTTAATACGTGTCCTCTGTTTATAGCACCATAATGACACTGCCGTTAACATTTGACTGCAACATGCCGACACCCCCTCTTTGTAATAGGTTCCCCCTCTTTATTTTTTTGTCTCTTTTGGGTCCCCTTTTTATCCTTGTAATTAGGTAAGCTTTCTTGGTTAGCTCTCCAGTGTTCCTTTTTAATATATTTTGCCTGGGGAGCTTTGCTCCACAGTTCAGTAAAAAAAAACATGCCACCACCATTAACAAACCCACGTTATCATTTCCTATCTGCTTTCATGCAAATGAAGTGGTGCACACGAAAATAGACATAAATAAATATAGAACACTCAAAGGCTTGTATTTTGCACGCCACATTAGAATCACACTTGGTGTCACACATAATGCTAGCCCTACGATCCACACACACACACACACACACACACACACACACACACCAAAAAAAAACACTGCCTGGAATCCGCAAGTAAGTTGAATTATAATTAGAACCAAGGAGTACACCTTATAATTTCTCACTAAGCATTTTCTAAGATGCTAAGAATGGGATTTAATGTCTTGTCAAACACAATTGGTGTCTAAGTGATTCAGCCAAAACTATTACTAGTTTTGTATGAATTGCTACAAAATTGCTCTTGTTGGCAATAGGCATCATCATCCTGCCTGACCAACTTTGTGACCAACATAGTGCTCGATGCTGTTTTAACCATTGCATGCCACATACACAAAATCTTGTAGGGCCAACCATACCATGGAAGAAAACAGAACCATAAGCCAACCATAGCCTCTGGTGCTGCAATGATCTTCCGTGCCCAGTTCACCACACATGGATAACACCTAATAGGTTCTATGAAGTGAAAAAAGAAATTAGTTTAATACACCCTTAAATCTTTCAATTCAAAGGTTTGCCAGGTATCAGGTATATGTTGGAACTTCATAACTATCCTCTACGTTCAATTGTAGTTTTTTTGGCTTTTCTAGATCCATTTCTTTTACCATGTATCTAGACATGCATGCATAACTAGGTGTATAGCAAAATCAATGTATCTAGAAAAGCCAAAGTGAACTATAATTTGGAACGGAGGGAGTACATGTTATTTAGGTTCTCTGTTGCTTAACATAAGGGAATAGTGAACCCAGGTCAGCCAAGCATCTGCTGGGTTCTTTGATATATTTTTTTTTTTTCAATTCACAGTACTATACTTATAGTCTCAAACTTCTATTGACACTTGAAACTAACACATCACCAACATTCATCCACAAAAGAAAACATTTCCTCTTTGGCTTTGCTCGAATCTAGTTGAACAAACAAGGTCATGAATGAACGACAAATGCTTGCCTCTTGATAAACAAACAGAGGCAACACATTTTGTGAAATAAAATACCTCCACTAGGAGGTATCCAACATCATTTTAATGGGTTCACTGCACACTTTGTAAAAAAAGAAGAAAAGGGAAGATACTAATGGGTTGGCAAACTTGGTACATAGGTGAATCAGGCAGCAGCTTCAACCCTGCCTAGGGCGCTACGAGCCAAACTACCAAATGCCTAATCACAACTAGGCACTTGGCATATTGGTACCAGCCTGTTGCCGACCTGCTGATGTGCGGTGTTTTGCTTTAATTTGACTGCATGGCATGAACGTATTCCACGAAATCAAAAGAACCATTTACATTTAATAAAGGCAACTAAGTTTGTCACACTTCCTGTTGCTTAGCATAGGAAATTAGTGAACCCAGGCGTAGTCAAACATCTGTTGCCTTTTTAATACGCTTTCTCTGTTTATTTATAGCACCATAATGGCACTGGCGTTGACATTTGACTGCAATATGCCACTGCCATTGACAATCCCACGTTATCATTTCCTATCTGCCTTGTTCACACAAACAAGGACATAAATATAATACAATCAAAGGCTTTGTATTTTGCACACAGCCACATTAGGATCATCACAGTTACTATCACAGCAAAACAAAATGGTAGACCTACTACGATCCACAGAAAAAACTACACAGCCTGGAATGCACAAGTAAGATTAAGACATCACAACAGGACTACTAGTACTAACCTTCACAACAGGACATCACAGCCCCTGGGCGGGCCATTGAAGGCAGCCTGAGTGGAATTCTTCCCGCGGAAAACCACCTTGACGCCATCGCACATAACCCTCATGACCCTCCGGCGCGTGCGCCAGCCACCTCTATCAAAGACAGCCACAGCCATGAGCCTGACCTGAACATCAACATCCCCGCCGCCATCCCCAGTCTTGAGCGCGGGTGCGTCGTCAGGTCCCACATACGCGTCCTCGACGACGAGTCGAAACGCGAGCGTGGTGGTGTTGCCTGGCCCCTGCCCGAACGGCGCGAGCGAGGCGACGGCGAGCGGTGACGACGGCGCGAAGGAGACGGAGGCGAGCGGCGAGAAGTAGGCGACGGAGAGCTTGGCGTTTGGGTTGGACGCGAGGAGCGCGGCGTCGAAGGAGGCCGAGAGGGAGGAGTTGGCGCGGGAGTAGGCGACGCGGGAGAGGGCGAGGGAGGTGAGCGAGAAGGATGGGGCGCGTGGGCGGAGGAGTAGCCACACGATGAAGGTGGCGGCGCCGAGGAGGAGGAACGCGCCCACGACCGCGGCGAGGAGGCGGCGGAGGCAGGTCGGGGGAGGGGGTGGGGTGTAGTGGTGGTGGTGGTGGTGGGGGGGGAGGGGGAGGAGGGTATGGGTAGTGGTGGTGGTGGGGTGGTGGCTGGTGGTGCTGGTGAGGTGGGGCGGGGTAGGGGTACGCGACGCCGAAGGCCGCCGGAGCTGCGGAGGGTGGTGGTGCCGCAGCGTAGTAGGCGGCGGCGGTGGCGGTGGCGGTGGCGGTGGGGTTGGGGTTCCCGTTGGGGGTGGGGTTGGCGGGGTACCCCATGGCGGGCGCCGGCGTCGGGGTCGGGGGCTTGGTGGAGTTGGGGTGGTGGTCGGGTGGGTGCGCGGCGGAGGAGGAGGACGAGGAGGAGGAGGTGGGCGGCTGCATGCTGGAGGGAGGGAGATCCGGCGGCGGCGGGGACTAGAGGAGGAGTGGCGCGGCGCTGGTCGGTGAAGTGAGGTGAGAGCAGGCGAGCGGTGCGGTGGTGGGGTTTGCTTTTGGTTCGGCGATGGATGGTGATTTGGGATCTGCTACTACTACTCCGTCCGACTCGCTCTCACTGTGGAGTGGGTCCGGGTGACGGTGGAGACGGCGGCGCGTGACGGCGTCTGTTTCCTCTTTGCTGCTGCTGCGCCTGCGGGTGCGGGCTGCGCGTCGGTTTCTTCTTCCGGCTGACTGACAGGTGGCCTACCGGAGATTGGGACGGCGGAGTACGCGGCGAATAAATCCCGTTCCGTTTTTTCTCCGAGGAGCTTTTATTCCCACTCGTTCATTTGGGACAAAATATATTTATTTAGTATATCTCTTTTACAAAGCACTTTTGATTTTTTTAGTATATATCTTTTTATTATACATCTAGACTAGATATAATAAAATAATATTTGTAGACACATCATAAAATAGATGAACAAAGAAATTAAAACAACTTAAAAATTTGAAACGGAGGGAGCAGTATACTAACTCTGTCATCCAATTCAAGGAGGTCAAGTGATTTTTAGGCAAGAGATGACTTTATCCCTCACTGATTAAGATGGGAGAGTGATTTCAATCGTTATTTTCCTTGGTTGTTGACCGGTTGTTTTAATTTGGGTGAACTTCGAAAGACACCTTACCACTTAGGGAAGGATGGAGATGTTAATTGGAAACAGGGATTACTTGACATTTAGTAGAGAATAGTGTTGACAACTTGCACGTCGAGATTGAAATGTATGATTGCTTAAGATTGATCTAATGTAGAATGACGGATAACATGCATATTAGATTAAAATTAGTTTGCTTCTATGATTCTATGATATATAAGGCATATAGTCCTCTAAACTTTCTCATATTTTTTTTTTAATCTAACTCATGAAGTTTTAAAGGGATTGTCCTGGTTTTTAGCTTTTCAAGTGGTTTCTTCAAAATTCACTATAGATTCAATCATGAATCTGAATTCGCACTTGGTGAACCATGGACAATCATTTTAAAATTTCATAGACTCGGTTGAAAATGTGGGAAAAGTTTAAAACATGTAGTTTTCCTTTATTGTTCTCATACACTGGTTTATATTTGACTCATATTTTTGACCGATTATATTTGACTCATATTTGATACATGTGGAGAAACACTCTACAATATTGGAGGGAATAAGCGTCGGATGACAACAATTGTACTTTTCCTTTATTGTGTACGGTGAGGATTTTGCGAGCACGAGCCAACATAGTAGCATTTTAGAGATATATAAATAACTGAATCATTATTCGTTGATTTATATTTTTTTATTTGAGCGGGACAATTATATGCAGCCTTCGAGAATGTGTCATGCACAACGGGCCCACTCCACTAATCCAGCCGCTATGCACGAGGACATGTTGTAACTTGTAACTTGTACGCCATAGAGAATTTACTCAACACAGCACATAAAAAAAAAAAAAAAAGTTTTACAAGAAAGTTTAGGTTTTGCGTCAGGTTCACGAATTTGGTACATACAGAGTCCCATTCCATCGATAATAAGCAGCTGAAATGGAGGCCAAACGCGAGACGGCCAGAACTCCCAGAAGAGTCACAAATCACAAGGGGAATTTTTGGATTTCCTTTTCAAATAATTATTGCCATAAGAAAGACTAATTCGTGACATTTTTTTTATCGTCGAAAGGTAAAATGAGATGAGATTTCCCCTTTATGTAAATCAACGCCGAAAGATGCAGACCAGCAAGTTTCAGGACCATCTTTTACGTTATTCGAATGAAAACCATGGCGTGGTAGTGGCGCTACCTGCAAACCGTGGTAAGCTTAGCAACGACGTCCTTTTGCCCGATCCGTCGCTTGCTATCTACTCCTAAACAGAAAGTATATACCAAACAACAAAGACGTTTGTTTGTTTCCTTCTTTCGAGTAGGATCGCAATTCGCAAGAAAAGAAGAGGAAAACGCTACCACCTCTTTTCCTTCCCTCGTCGTAACCACCGCTGAAAATTCAGGTTCATGCCATCGCTTCAATTGCAACTATCATAATCACCATCCATCCATCTTTCTTAGGGAACAGTTTCATTGCAACATAGGGTTCTATACTCATGAAAACATATAGTGTACTCTACAGCACCAACCAAAAAAATTGTTAGTTTTGGAACTGCTGATTGTGAACCCACGAGGCCACAACGTAGGTCTCGTTTCTTTTGCCTTTTATATATAGGTCAACACCACGGTATATATAGTAGTTAAATTGAGGAACCTCCATCAAGAAAATCCCACCAACACTTTTTCGCCGTTAGCTTTCCGTGTCAGCCACCCAAATGGAGAGAAAAGAAACTTTGGCGTGCTTTTTCTGAGAAAAGAAAATTTGGTAGTGCTCTGCATATATTATATATGCAGTGCGAGAAAAACTGGTGGTTGCTTCGAAAGAAATCTGTGCTGTTGAACTTACTGGCATCTGTCTATACTCATGCCGTGTCTCTCACTCTCTGTTTTTTTGAAAGTAAGTCTCTCACTCTCTGTTGCTCAGCGCTTTTGCTCCGCCCATTGCTGCCCTTCGAAGAACTGGCCAAGAAGTTGGTCCACCGCTTCTGGGCTGTACCTAACGTACTTCTGGGGGTTCTTGTTGTTCTCCACAAGAGTGCTGCAAAGTCACAAGGATACTACAGTCACATCTTCTAGCACTGTTAGTTGCAAGATGTAGAAAAATTACTAGCATAGAAGGCACTTCATGTTCTAGTAAAACAACAGGAGACAGGACTACTAAAATTGTGTGATGATGTACCCAAAGCGTTTGATAAAAGATCGATAGGCTGGCAACAGGACTTCAGCTACAGCGAGCCTCAAGGATTCCCGCAGTTCTTGATCAGGTACGATCCATTGCGATTGCTTCGCGCATGAAGCTCTTCAAATTGTGTATTGAAAGACTTAAACCTGACAAGGCAATAGACATGGGGAGGGTGGTTGATTTCTGGTGTTGCGTAAAACAGTTAAAAAATATTCCAAGCACTCACCGCTTCTTTGACCGTGGCTCTTGAAACACCACTGCTGCTAAGGTCACCGCTACTGCCTGCGCCTTGAACAGAAAGTGTCTGAAGAATCTAAAATAACAGAAGCAGAGCAGCCACAGTCAAGTGCAATTCTATATGTAACTGTGTACGATAATGCAATAATACATTAATATACATAACAAGCATGCTAACTGATGTATCCAAAACTCCAATGGACATTAAAGAATGATTTGCCAGGTACAGAAAAACTACAAATATGCCTAGAAACATTAAGTCCACGCTTCTCAGCATTCACACATTTTGCTACCAAAGTTAAAATGGCATGTGTGTACATAAAGCTTCTTAATAGTGGTTGTACAAGAGGGACTTTCAGACATTATAATTTCTGAATTGAAGGGTCAGACCATACTCAATAGAGATGTACTTTGTAAGCTCAGCCTAGCTTCACAAAAAAAATCTAACTGCAGCAAATGTATCATGTATAGGAAGCAGCAAATGAAGCTCAGACCATACTCATATATGATTTATGATAGGTTCAACAGGAATACCTCCATGCTGTATTCACAGAGTGATAGCCACTAAAGCATATTAGTTAAACAGCAGTCTGATCAAGACAAAAAGATTCATTCCCTAAAGGGATTGCACATCTAACATCATGTGATCATGCAACCAAACAAAAAAGCAAATGTCATGTAGGATCCATGAAGATTTTGCTGATCCACTAACCTTTGCCCAAGCAACACGTTTATACTGATTGGCATTTTGCTGCACAATCCTGCGATGCCTCTGAATCCAGTCATCACCAAGTATATCTTTTGCTTCTGATCTGAGGCAACAAAAGAGATCATTAAATGAACAGGCAATCATAACATAATACGAAGCAGATCTTGTAATAAACACAGACATACCTGCGAACAGATCTAACCATATAGTGGATATTGTTCATAAGAAATAAGTGTGTCAATGCAGGATCCTTATACTGTTTAGATTTTCCATCTAGGTTATTCTGTAACGCCTGCATTATCCTTGTGGTAACAGCAGCAAGCTGAGATTCTGCCTCAGTGCCACTATCAAATTCCTGAAATAGTAGCTTCAGTGTTGACTGGTAACTGTTCAGATCAGAGTAACATTTGTTATGCATGGAATTTCAGAAACAATAACAGGAAAAGAATAAATAAATGCGGCATTGCTAAAACAACCAGCCTGCTAATATTAGTACTTCGAAAACCTTTCTACTTCATAAAAAACTATGGTCTCTAATTATATATCCCATCAATGGAGATGAAGGTCAGAATGATTCTGAGAAGATCAGAAGCATAAAGCCCCATCAGCCACAGTTTAAATCGTGTTATTAAACATTTAAGTTAGTCAAACTTATGTGACCAACAATTTTACATGTCCATGGATTCACGGACAACATGAGAAAGGGAATACTTACTCGAATAGGAATTTAACATAATTAATCACATAGCTAGTCAAAGGATGGACTGTTCCATCCTGAACAATAGTTTTTGAAGCATCTTTCTCAACTGCCTCCTCAAAATCTGAAAATGTTTCCTGAGCAGTCTGTGCCAATCGCTTTGTTAAGCTTGATGCAGCTTCACGCATCTCAGTGCAAGGTTTGCCTTCAAATATTTCCTCAATCTGGTAAAAACAAGGGATCAAGCAAATGTAGTATTGAGATCTTTGTAATAATCATCAAGATCAAATAGTTTAGAATCACAACAACATAGAAAAAGTATGTAACATTTGGGTAGTGGCCTCTATGAGGTACTTGTAGGATACCTCGGTTGAAGTTCACGCATTACTTCATACATGTCAAGCAACACAAACAGCTTTTCAGGGGACCTTTTGCTTTTAGCAACAGCATCACCAAAGCTGAAAAGAGTAATAATACTGTTTGCTGTCAGTTCAGCAAAACAATGGCCCTTGTTAAAGTTGACACCATCAAAAATCTGATCACAGATTTTTCTTTCCCCTAGTAGTAATAATTTGACCTGTTTGAAAAGCATAGCATTGTTAACTTGGTGCTGAAATGGACGTACATAACATGAGTGCATTTTAAGAAGGATACTCACCGCAATTCGCATGAAGTGTATCCAGTTTCCAATTTTAGCCTCCAAAGCCTCCCATTGCATTTTTTGGACATCATCTTTGCTAAGCTTTTCCACTCCTAACTTCCGAAGGCTCACTTCTAGTGCTGAAGCACGGGAATCTCTGAAGGAAAAGGGGGAAATAGATTGAACTATTAAAAACAATTAGTTTAAAATTCCCTATTCGAGAACAGAAAGTGCAATGTTGAAGGAACGAGCTCAGAATAGATATCAAACAATAATAAAGAAAACCAAAGCCTACCTGTAGATTTTGTAGCAAGTTTGCTGATTTCCAGCCTGAACCAACTGCTGAGCTATGTCATTCATGAGAGGCAATATTCTTGGAGGAATTAGAGTTGGGGTCCTGTATACGGCAGTCTCCAAGCCTTTGGATGGATGATCAGACTGGCCTCCATCAGTCTCGTGGTCACCTTTTGTTGGCCGCAGAGACTTGGGTAGGCAGTCAAACAGGCGATCTGGCTCAATAGGTTTGCTGAAAGAAAAGAAGAGGACAATGAACAAATTTTTTTAGATTAAGAAAAATCCAGGCCTCTGCTTCACTAGAAGAGCACAGTGATAGGTTAACTGTTCTTTTGCCAATATATAGAGGGAAATACATGATGGAGACCTTCATGAGTGGGCCTCTGCATCACTAGATGCACCAGCCATAAGTTAACGGACCTACCTGTATGTACTCATCAGCTGCTTAAATTCCTCTTCAATCTTCAGAGTAGACTTAGCTAACAGACTTTTGACATGATTCAGAACTCCTTCACTGCTCTTGAAGTTCTTATTTGAGGAAAAGAAGCCAACGATGCCTTTCAGCACATCCACTGCCTCCAGGTAGCTCTCCAAATCCTCATGGGGACCCCTCAATATGGTTGCCTCAGCCTAAAGCACGAAAGAAAAAATCACACAAACTACGGGAAGATGCGAGAATGAACTTGAAGCCTGAGCAAAAGCCAAGCACATTAACTTGCAGGATTACTATACTTTCAATGCAATAAGTTCAGTTAGGCATCAATTTTACAATTCGAGATGCTTATTTTTTGCAAAGAAACATTATAATTATGGCAGCTCAATTTTCATCTCATAATTGGTAAAAAAATCACCCTAAATAAAATAACCTTAAATAAACAGGAGTAATGTCCTTCCATTCGAGAACAGTCATTGTGTATCAATGATTCCCGCATTGAGCTTAATTAACTGCGCATACAGCTTATAATCGTGTTAAGCAAGACTAATTAGCTCCATCCCCTATTACAGCACCCCTTTGCAAATTCAATTGCCCTCAGATCCACACAATGGCCACAAGAAAACGTATCCAATTCACGCCGATTTCACCTCCCAAGGACTAGCGTTCTGAGAAAGAGAGGATGAACGAACGCACCCGGCGGGCGAGGTCGAACTGGGAGAGGATGCCGTCGGCGGCCTTGATGGTCCGGTCGATGTTCTCGTGCGCCGTCCGGATCGCGTGCGTTCTCACCTGCACAGAGGACACCGCCATTCCTCGTCTCAAATTTCATTCCATCCAACGAAACGAAGTTTTCGAAATGGCGAGGGGAGGAGAGGAGACGGGGTGAGGGGCGAACCTACCTGGGGGGGCGCATGGCGGCCTCGAGCGCGGAGAGTCGATGATCGAAGGAGCCGAGGATGGCCACCATGCCGTCCGTGTTCCCCTGACTCCGCCGCAGCGAGTCCCGCAGCATCGTCGCACGCCGCGACAGGGCGTCCATCGCCTGCGGCAGCGCCGCCACCGCCACCATCGCTCACTCCCTCACCCCACCTCCCGTACGTCGTCGGATCAGACGCGGGCAGGGCACTTCTCTCGGGAGAAGGCCCCGGAGGAGAGAGAGAGATCTCGGCAGTCGGCACCGAGAGAGAGAATGCGCCGGGGTGTCAGGGCGCCTCTGTCGGCCGGTGGACGGACGCACGCACGCACGCGCCCTGTTGGAAGAGCGGGCCGTGTGACGGACGACTCGATGGTCGGTGGCGGTGGCGGTGGTCGGCGACGCGTCACGCGTGGGTGTGTCGCCGTGGAGGGAGGGGAGGAGGGGGGAGGAAGGGGAGAATGGTTCGAACGGCCCCCGCGAGATTCGTGCGTGCGTGCTGACCGTTGACCCCACGGACGGCTCGGATCGCGCAGGTGGGTTCGTCGGCGCGGTGCCGTGCGCGGACGGGATGGGGACGCGCCCACGGGGAAGGGAGCAGACGGTGGGTAGGGGGCGGTGGTGGGTGGATGCGTTCCGTGTGGGAGCGGGGAAGCGCGGGACGGACGGGACGGAACGGACGGCTAGGATGGGCTCGGTCGTTGGGTGGAGCGGCGGTGGGGTCCAGCTGCTGCTATTGGCCGCTCGAATGGGGAGGCTGGCTGCTGGGGCCAGCCAGGCTGATCGAGTTGTGTGGACCCGGTCCACCTCCGCGCGTTATCCGGTTCTGGATATTGGGGGTGCTCCCAAGATGTATTTTCAACAACTATGGGCTCCAACACCTATTATCGCCGCCGCTCGTCCTGCCTTTAAGATTCACGCCGCCACTCCCGGTCACCACTTCCTCGCCCATTGCCGCCACTTCCCGTGCCGCCAGGTGGTCGTGGTTCAACGGGGCGGGCCGCAGGTGCCGGGGCAACACAGCGCCCGCCCACGGCTCCGGCGACCTCGTCGCCCCGCGCCGAGCCGCCCATGGCCTCGTGGCGACCAGGCGAAGGTCGGAGCAACGCCGGGGCCCGGAGAGCGGTGTCGGGGAGGGGGGGGCCGGACGGAGAGCAAAAGAGGTGTCGGGCAACGCCGGAGCCGCGGGCGGCCTCCTCACGTGATCATCGGCGGCGAAGCCGCGAGGGAAGTGACGGCGCGCAGGGAACCGGCGGACGGAAACCGAGACGCCGAAAGGACAATTCGGCAAAGACGAATCTTCAAGCGGGTCCAACGGGCGATAATGTGGGTTGCAACCCATAGTTGTTAAGAGACGTTTCCCTTTTTGGAACTATACACTCTCAAGATTTGAACATTATTGTTTGCCTTTTTATGAATACGGAAATGGAAGAGGAGGGGCCAGGGTCAGGGGACAGGGCCTTGTTTAGATTGCTAAAATTTATAATCTTTTTTTCACTTTCTCTCCATCACATTAAATATACCAAAAAACATATGTTTAGAGTATTAAATGTAGGTAAAAAATAACTAATTACACAGTTTAGATGTACATTGCGAGATCGATTCTTTTGAGCCTAGTTACTCCATAGTACGATGATGATATTTACCATTAACAAACGAAACGTGCTACAAAAAGATAATGGATGTGCGTGATCGAAGGCTGAAAAAAATTTTAGGTGGGGGCCGAAAAAAAGGTCATGTTAATTTGCATGAAGATTTAATGGTGATTTTTTGTTTTTGCTACAGTAATTAACCTTGATTACCGAATTTTAGGTGGGGTTTGAAAACAAAGGTCATGTTAATTTGCATGAAGATTTAATGGTGATTTTTTGTTTTTGCTACGTAATTAACATTGATTACCGAATTTTAGGTGGGGTGAAACAAAGGTCATGTTAATTTGCATGAAGATTTAATGGTGATTTTTTGTTTTTGCTACAGAATTAACCTTGATTACCTAATTTTTAGGTGGGGCTTGAGCCCCACCCGCCCTAGTGCTGCCTTCGTCACGACGATGTAACATGCGCGTTACAAATTTTAGCAATCTAAACAAGGCCCGAGTCGTCGCTCTCCAAACGTGCAGTGGTGTAGGGCAATGATCCCGTGGGGAACGGATTGTGTGTAATGATCGCTCTCCAGAATGATCATTCTACGGTTCTTTTTTTTTTTTTTTTTTGAGGAATCTGCTGCCATTCTATACACTCCTACACTCCGCACTGACGAGAAATTTGAGTGCTAGGGGACTGTGAATGAAATTTTATAGAGTTATTAGTGGGTGAGGACTCCCCTGGCCCTGGACCCTCTCCATCTAACAATAAAATAATATAATCATGGGTCGTGTTGTTACGCTAGTCTTAATGGAAGGTTTCACCTCAAGATTTCTAAAAATGTAAAACTTTAATATCAAATATGGCTCTCCCTCAATGCGTTTTTCATAGACTATTTTAGACTTGTGGGTCCTACAACCTCTTCCTTTTTCTCTTTTTCCTCGCATGGAGCAACAAAACAAACGGATGAAACGAACAGAGGTTCTCAATGCGAGTTTCATACGGTTTCATAGACGTTGGAAACAACGCTAGAGAGTTTCACTAAGATGAAACATTTCCTTTCTCTCCCTCCCGCCATGCAAAAAGTTGATGGGGCACGCTATTAAATGTGTATGAAACCTTTCATGAAACCCCCGTTGAGACTCCCGCTTTATAATGTGTGGCGATTTCCTAGATTCCATCGGTATAAACATTCTAAAACTTGTTTGGAAGCACATTTGTTCACCTCAATTCATGTATGTTGCCATGCTCAAAAAAATTCATGTATATTGCCAAGCTCAAAGATTCATGTATATTGCCAAGCTCAAAGATTCATGTTTATTTAAGTGAACTGAAATGAAATTTAAGCTGAGTTCTAACGGTCTCCTGAGTTCTAGTTCAATCCACCCCGAGACGCGCATTGAGGTATACACATGTGCATCCAAACAAAGCCTCATGTATGGTTTAGGCTCGGTGATGATTGACATGCGTAGAGAATTATCGTTTTTCATGCTTTTGTTAAGTTTTTATGAAAAAAAAAAAACTCTACCATTTTTTAGTGACTACATATAATTAAGGATATATACTCAAGTATCTCATAGTGTACATCGGATACCACTAATTAACCAAACGACCTTGGTTGTACTACTGGCAAACTTTTGCTAGGTAGCGTCAGTACTTACTGCTGCCTTTCCATTATTTCCGAAACGAGAGCCGGGACGAGGCTCCCCGTTTGTTGGTTTGGGCTCCGTACCAGCAAAGGCAATTGCAGCTGATGACAGGGCACTCGTTGGCGATTTGGTGCGCTAAAGGGGACAGGACAGTTTTATATGATGGTTGTGGCTATTGTCTTCCCTTTCTGGTCTTAAGATCGTAGTATTGGCAGAGGGTGCGTCTATAATTAATTGAGCGACAGAGCTCTTGTCTTTAAATTTTTAAACAAAATGAGAATGAAAATTACTACTAATCACCCAGTTGTCTTGTTGCTTAGATCGATCGAGCACCCGGATAGATACATTCGCAATGACGCATCGAGACAGCTCTGCATGGATAAATTGCACACAATGTGTGGGTTGGGCGAACAACAGCCACACGTATATTTTATAAAAATATACACCGGCAGTTTGTTCCCTTCTTCTAGATCTAGTGTGATTAGTTGACGGCGATAATATAATCAAGCTCCTTAAAACATAGCTACGTACTGTACGCACACACGAGACGAGGGATGCGTCAGCTGGGATATCCTGCATGTTCATCCGAGGATTTCTTTTGACATTGCGCTGTCTTTCAATCCTTCGGCTCGGCTTATCTGCTGCGTGCATTGATATGAGCCGGCTCGTCTCGGCTCGTAGTTGATATCGGTTGTTGTAGCAATTGAGTATACATATTACAAGAGAAATTATAGTGGATACAATCTACGTTATATATTTTTGCCTATGATGAATGAAATAATTTATACACTGAGAAGTAAGATACGCTGTCGTAGAATTTGGCACGACTTTAGCCTCCCTGTCCTCCCACCACACCTGACCTGGCTGAGCCGGGAGCCGGGAGCCGAGCGAATTGAGGCTAGAGTAGACTAGCCGCCATGACGCCGAGATCGAATCGCCCCCGGCTTGGCGTGCTTTTTCCACGCCTACTGGCCCGAAACGAGAGGCCACGAGCGTCCGCCAAATATCCATCCATCCGTGGAAAACCAAAAAGAAAAAAATCCGGCACCCGAAAATATCTAAATTTTCAACACCGGTGCGCGCGGGGCGGAGAGGCGGCGAGGGGAAAATATCCACCCCACGCCGTTCTTCTCCTGCGGCTTTGGTTCCGTCCACGAAGGACGATGATCTCGGCTGGCTCCCCCGCCGCGTCGCCGCTGACGTGGCGCCCACCGCGCGGAAAAAATATTCCAGATATTTTTCCCCACCGCTCGCTCGCTCCTCCTCCCTCCCTTTCCTTTCCCCCCTCTTCTTCCTCTCTCTCCTTCCTGCTCCGCTCCGGTGCTCTGCTCTCCCGGCAGCAATCGATCGAATGTCTCCCGACGCCGACGCCGCCGGAGGTGGTGGAGGAGGCGGAGGTGGAGGAGGTGGTGGTGGAGGAGGAGGAGAGGTGGGTGCCGGCGGCGGCGGCGCTGGTCCGTCGTCGTCCCCGCGTCCGCGGCGGACGGGCGGGCGTTGGTGCGGTGGGACCAGATCCTCCCACGCCGGTCCTTACGCGTCCTCCTCGTCGAGCACGACGACTCCACGCGCCAGGTCGTCACCGCGCTCCTCCGCAAGTGCGGCTACCGCGGTCAGTTCTCACTTCCCCTCTCCTCTCCTCCTTCCTTCCTTCCGCGGCGGATGTTAGTTAGTTAATCCCCCACGGAAGGGAAGGAAATTCTCGGCGCAATTCTGACTCCTCTCCCTCTCTCTCTCTCTATCTGGGAGACGGACGGCAGTGGCGGCTGTAGCGGACGGATTGAAGGCGTGGGGAGGTGATGCGAGAGCGGGCCTACGCATTCGACCTCGTCCTCACCGAGGTCGCCATGCCTTCGCTCTCCGGCATCCAGCTGCTCTCAGGATCGTCGCTGCTGACGAGTGCAAGAACATTCCCGTCATCAGTAAGCCTTCATTTCCCCATTTTTTTCCCCCACTCGCTCGCTGCTCGCTCGATCCAAGTCAATGCTTCGCGTGAGGAATGCTTCGTGTGTGCTCGATCACGTGCCTCGGTTTCTTCTCTCTCTCTTGTTCGAGATCAAATCAAATCGACCACTGGGAATGGATTGGATTAGGATACTCTAGTAGCCGAGTGGTAAACTTCAAGCGAGGGACTGGTGATGCCGGATATATTTTACTGTATAATTTTATGCTCAATGCTCAGCTCCGCCTGGATTGTTATTTTTATATTATAAATAAATGCTCTGCACATGCTTGTTACTAAAACAGGGATGCTTGCATCATGCTTTTCTCATTTGTTATGAGAAGCTTTAAGGTTACTTACTGTGTCATCATTGTTAGATTAGATTCCCTCTGTGATGTTCCCCCTTGTGCTGTCCTGTTCTGTTGCGTACATACCATTCAGGTAAAAGGACATTAGAGTGCTTGGGATATGGGAGTAGAAGTAGTTTGTTCGCAGAGTTTCTGTGGTCACTGCTGTCCTGTTCTGTAGAATTTGATTCCAGTATGTGATCGGAGGTGAATTATCATCAGTTTACACGATTTTTTGAGTGCTACATATATGCAGTTTTTTGAGAGCGTATAATGGATCACATAGCTTGACTGGGAAACGATCCCCACTACATGGGGTGCTTGCCAATTTGAATTCACATATCAAGGGCCTCAGCTTAACAAAAAATAACGAGGTGGCAGTAGTACTGGAGATCAAATTAAAAATATTGAATTGCAGTCTTCTGGTTCATAGCCGTTGGAACCAATTAGCCGCAAGGTTACATCAATATACTTATTTATAGCCCTAGGGTTACATCAATATACTTATTTTAGTGCTTCTGGATTTATGCTAAATATAGGGGAAGTTTACATTGAGGGCGCAAAAAGACAATAAAGACTTTACTAAATATGAACAACACTGCAACAAAGAACAGAAGATGAGCTGTGCAACATGTGATTGATGTGTTTATGTGAATTCAACCATTGTTTTAGCTCTATTTTCCTAATCACCTAATGTGACCTCAACCACTTGATCGGCTGATCAGCCTAGTATAGTGATGTGCTCATATCATATGGCATAGTGTCATAATGTGCATCACAAGTGGACTTTGATTTAATATAATTGTTGAATCTAATATTTAGATATGTTATGGGTTTCATTGGTTTTGCACTGGTTTCCTTTGGCAGTGATGTCATCCCAAGATTCTATTGGCACGGTGCTCAAGTGTATGCAGAAGGGTGCAGTGGACTTCCTTGTGAAACCAGTGAGAAAGAATGAGCTGCGTAACTTGTGGCAACATGTATGGAGGAGGCGTCATGCAGTAAGTTCTTTTCCGCAGGTTTTTAAGAACATGCTTCTTTTTGACATGGCATATTTTTTTGGACCAAGTCAGCAGGGGGGAACCCAGCCTTTCTTTTTTTTTTTTTTTTTTTGACATGGCATATTATTGGTGCATGTACCAAAATGTAGCCTTATCCAAATGTTTTGTTTGATTTTATTTGTCAACCTTCTGGATTTAGATTGGGTGCCTTTTTCTTGAAACTTGAACCATATAGAAGTAGTTATCTGAGATCCTTGATGAAGAACTGAAAATGGTCATGTAGCCACTTTAGCTTTTATTATCTATATCTGTTATGTTATGTACTGTCGTTTATAGTTTTTCTTTGGGATACTTAAGCACTAGGAATTGAATGCAGATGAATTGCCAGACAAATGGGTCAGAAAATAATGCAGCCAGCAATCATATAAGTGCCAATGTTGCTAACGGGTCAAAGACAGGAGAAAACAGCGACGACGAAAGTGATGCCCAAGTAAGTATCTATAACCTTGCTTACACCTTATCTCTTCCACTGGCATTAATGCATGTGGTCAGTTGCATATTTGCATCCCTGCTTAGGTTGATAATGCCAATTTAATAGAAAGTAATAAAGTTTGACAGTAGAGACATGTTCTATTCTATGATGGTTCTTTTCTTGACTTTACGTAATGAGTGTAACTGGGAACTGGCACTGTTTAATGGAATCAATTAGAGTTCATCATTTCATTCTTTATGTGGTTCCGATATATCCTTGACATTCATATTGGATTTCCTTGCCATGTTACATTATAGATACTTTTTGTCTTGATCAGAGCTTTGGTAGCAAGAGGGAGACTGAAATTCAGAGTGTTGAGAAGTTACCAGAGATACGTAGAGATGAAGTGGCTGGTTCATCCAAAAAAAATTGAACCACAAAATAAGTCTTATGATGATGGGGTGAACACAAAAGTGGATGCGTCAAAAGATAGCGATGGTAAGGAATTCAGACCTGGTTACATAATTTTATATTAACTTGTGCTCTATTATTGGTGAGTTAGTGTGCGCCACTCTATCGTGCCTTAACGGCATTTTGTCATTTCATCGCATGCAGCTATTCCAAGTGGAAGTGAGAAGAATGTGCGCCCCAAATGCCTTAATGGTATTACTTCTGCAAAAGTGGCTGAGCAAATTATGGATAATGCCTTGAGGACCATGGATACAAGTTCACGTCGTCCAAGCAATTTTGGCAAGGATTTGGGTATGACTGAGCCAGCAGCTGACAGGAAATGCCAATCTTCAGTCATGGAAAATAATGCTGTCACGAAGGGTGCTGCAATAGGTCATGCTGATTCTTCCCCTCCCAATTTCTGGAGACCAACTTGGGAAAGCAACACCATCTTAATGGTTACAAGAACCAAGAATTCAAGGAAAAAGATATCTTTAATCACTTTCGAATTCCTCTGCCTTTTCAAGGTACTTTGTGCTGATGGGTTTTAAACTTTAGTCTAAATAAATTCTTTTTGCCTATTTAACTCTTCAATGTGGCCAGAAATTATCTATTAATGCATGTCTTTGTATCCATGCCCATTTGTTTCTATATGAGGTTACATGTTTTAGTTCTTCTATAGACCCATGAGTTGATTTTAGTAATTGCTCAAATGTGTTGCATAACTCTGACTAGCTTTATTGTACTTGTCCATCGCTGAAATGTGACGCAGATATGGCAATAAAAGGATAGAACCATCAGGTGGGATACAGTTTTTTCCTTCTCTCTGCATCACTGGGCAAGATCATGTTCATGGCAAAGACCCAGTTTTCCAACCCAATGGGGTGTTGCTGCCTCCCAATGAACATAATACAGGTGAGAGTACAAGGCAAGCTCGAATTACTTTGGACAGTAGCACAGAGGGTGCTGCCATCATGTGTTCCAGTAGTGCTAGGGAAGATGCTGGTGTAAGTAGTTCTTCCCAAAGAAAGGACAGCATGAGCCATCCCTCATATGGGTTTATACCTGTTCCAATTCCTGTCGGTCCTGGGATGCCCTACCATTATGGTGCAATTCTACAGCCAGTGTACTACCCACAGGGTCCTCTTATGCACTGTGATTCAGCTGGAATCAACACGGCAGCAATCCAGCATGCCTCTGGTCAATCTAATTACCATGAAGCTCCTGGTAAACCATCTCAGGTTGATGAGCACAAACAGTCAGAGGAAAACCACCAGTTGCATCATTCGAGACAAATTCTTCGGGAATCAGGAGAACCAATTGACATGGCGAGAGCTCACTTGGATCATGCTAACCAGAGTGCAAGCTGCAGCCAGGATATCTGTAAAGGAAGTGGATGCACAGGTAGTGGTGAAGCCGATATCAATGCAAATACAATGGTTGCCCTAGAGAGTGGCAACGAAAGTGGCATCCAAAATGGTGATAGGTCTCGCCGTGAAGCTGCATTGATGAAGTTTCGCATGAAAAGGAAAGATAGATGCTTCGAGAAAAAGGTATTTCATCTGATAACCCTTTTAGCCATTAAATGGCCATAGAATGATTTCTTTATCTGACTCCACCTTTTGTTTTTCTTGTCTACAGGTTAGGTATCATAGCAGGAAGAAGCTTGCAGAGCAAAGGCCAAGAGTTAAGGGACAATTTGTAAGCCAAAAGCTGCAATCAGCTACAACAACAGAAGCAGAAACTGACTCGTGACAGGTGTTAGTTCATAACTGTAATTTTGATTCTTCCCTTCTCATCAGGCGTGGGCAATTGGACTGGTAAGATTGAAGGCTAGCAAAAGTTTTTCCCTTACATGGTTAGCCTTTCTGTACAATGGTGAACTCTTTAGTCTTTATGTCTAGTGTTTGTTGGCATTGAAGCCTTATTTTGTAAAGTACATTAAATTGACAAATGTTCAGAGTGAAAGGGGTGAGGGATTAGGAAACCGGTGCAACCACAAGATTTCGCCTATGTACTTAGATCGTGGAGTGAGAAGAGCCTGTACAGCTTATCCACCCATTTTGTTGCCATTACAATAGTAGTGACTTGTATTTACTCCTATAGTCCTATGACAACAACAGACTGTTGTGCAAGTCAGCAGGCCTTTTCCCATTGAGACCGTGTCATTTTATCGAATTGGATAATCCTGTGAGTAATTCCCTCAATAAGGCTCCCTCAGTCAAGATTTGTTTGATCCAATCATTCAGCATTTTGCTTGCCTGTAATGTAAACTGAACCAGGAACCAGCAGCAATGCATGCAGCATATATCCAGTGGCGGGCACAGGATTTGAGGGCTGGGTATTCAAAAAAAAAAAAAAAATTGCCAACCAAATGGCACATACTCGGCATGTACAATGCCATATATAGTTCATGAACAGATATTTCTGAATATTAGGTCAGTCTTAATGGGAGTTTAAGCTGAAATGTTTAAATGCACATTAAATCTGTGTACATCGCAAAAAATTTCACTTTTTGCATGAAACTCCTGGGAGAGAGAAGGAAAGAGTTTCACCGCGGTGAAATCTTTGGGCCACGATTTCACATGCATTGGAAGCGGTGTGAAACCCCGTTGAGGCACAAATAGTGTTTCACCATAGAACTATGCAATTAAATCATGCAATGAGAGAGAGTTTGTGGGGCCTTTTAGCCTATGAAACTGTATGAAAACTATGTTAGAGAGAGATCGCTTATTTACGCCAAAGTTTAAATTCTTGGCCAGGGAGGTGAAAACCTCCATTGAGACTGGCCTTTATGATCCACCATCTCGACACTTTTGTGGACCATTTTCAAGAACCACCTGATTAACTAGGCTGAATACCTTTGAATACGTGCATGTTCTGCATTTTTCTTTTTCTCATGTGTTGACGTGCATATATACAGTATATTATAAGAATTTTTGGCAAAACATTTGGGTATTCAGCTGAATACCATTGAATAATGGTGTGCCCGCCACTGCATATATCCTTTGCCTGTCTTGTACTCTGGAAAGCATCAACCACCCATCATCCATCCACTGGAAATCTTTGGACCTATTTCCTTAAAATACTTTCTGTGCCTATCATTTCACCAACACCTGTGTGCACATGAAGGCTAAGCCGCGGATTTGTTGGGATTAATCTGCTCCGTAAGAGGAATCGGCAATTCCTTGCTGCCGATTTCAAGAGCATCTCCCTTTACAGCCAGCATTTCTCATCTCAGGCTCTTCAGCACACGTAATATTCTGTTGGAGCTTGCGTCTCAAGTTTGGCACATTTCTTTGCCCCCTGCTGGGGCCCTCCAGCTCCGGGCTCCATCTTATAAACCCAGAGGTCCACCAGCTCCGCGGGAATCTCACCTGCGAAAGCGAGCACACGCAACGCAGCTACGCAAGCAAGCAAGCAAGAACATCAGTGTCCTCTCCTGCGTTTGTCCGTCGATCGAGCTTTCTAGGCAGCGGCAATGGAGGGGCTGCCGGCCGTGTCATTGGCGGCGGTGGTGTCGCTGCTGCTGCTGGTGTGTTCGTGTTCTTTGCCGGCCGTCGTCTTCGCCGGTGACGACGGCGAGTCGGTGGTGGGGAGTCCAGACACGAACCAGCTGTGCGTGAGCAAGTGCGGGACGTGCCCGACGATCTGCACGGCGTCGCCGCCAACAATCCTGCCAATGACCGCGCCCCCACCGCCGGCTCTGGCACTGTTGCCGCTCTCGGCGCCTCCGCCGCCGTACCTGGAGCTGGTGCTGCCGCCACCGCCGCCGGGGACGTGAACGACCTCCTACCTCCGATCATGCCACTCACGAGCCCACCGGCGCCACCGGAGTCCCCGTGCTCGACCCCGCCTTCGTCATCCTCGTCAGAGCCTCCGCCATCACCATCCCCACCGCCACCGTCGCCGCCACCGAAGAACAGCGCCAGCGATGGCAGCGGCTCCTCCTCGTCGCCTTCGTCGTCTTCCACGTCGCCCCGTCGTCAGGCTCGCACTTCTCGTCGCCGCCGTCCCCACCATCGTCGTCCAACCCGTACTACTACCTGTACCTCTCCGGCGGCGCCAGGGCCCGCGGCGGCGTGTCGAACGCTTGCGCGGCGCTCGTCGTCGCCGCGTTCCTGCCCGTCGTCGCCGTCCTTTTTCAAGTGACGCGCACACGCTCTGTTGTTACGTACTCTAGCCATCAGTCGGCTGTCTGTCCAGGCCGGCAGGCGTTAAGACTAGAACATGCATTACGTACGCTTCGTTTTGGCATCCGATTCGATGATCTGTCGCGACCTTTTCCGTTTGGTGCCAGATGATGGACGATCCTGATCCATATATGCTGATAGTAGATGTGTTTACAATTTGTTCATTGTATATTTGTATTAACTTTGCTGAACGTACCTTAATGATTTTGTAAAGTGAATTCTAATGATGGTCTTGTGTATTCTTGCTTTGGATTTGGCTTGTTGGACGTTGCATGCTGATGATGTCTTTCATGCCCAGTGCTTTGTGAGGAAATTAACTGTTTACTAGTATCTTTTTCTTGGTTGTGTCACCAGCAGTACACAAAAGTGTGTCTTACACACTTAAACTAAGGTTGCACGTACTATACATTTTTCCACGTACGCAATCACCCTGCTCGATCTCCTCCGATCCTTTTGTCTCTGGCAGCTTTCACCGTCGGATCCATGGCCTATGTGCTCACCACATTAACCCATCTTTATGGAGCAATTTTTTTGAGTCATCATCACTACCACGCTCTGACGGTGCTTTGTCGATCTACCAACCTCTGCTGTTGGCAAAATGGCAAGCCGACATCCTTGGCTCCAGTGGCGGATCCAGAATTGAAAACCTGTGGCGGCCAAAGGCTTTGTAATTGGCCCAAAGTTCATTGATTTTAGATCAATTAACATCATGCAAATATAATTGTAAATTTTGTAAGAGCAACTCTAGTGGAAGGCCCTAAACAAGTCCCTACTTTATTTTTTTTAGGAGTTTTGACAAAAAAAAAAATCAACTCTAGTGGGATCCTAAATGAGCTTCTGTTTTTTTATGCCCCCTAAATTTAAGGGTGTTTGGTTGGTAGCCACACTTTGCCACATCTCATGATAGGCAAGTTTGACCAAATTTGGTTAGTGTTTTGTTGGTGATAAAGCTTAGGCAAGATTTTTTTGAGCTCCACATGTCATAGAGTAGAAAAGTGTGACAAGATTACTTTAGACAAAGCAAAGTGTGGCAACCAATTTTTGCCACACATTGCCACACTTGTTGTGGCAAGTTGTGGTTGGGAACCAAACAGCCCCAAATTCAAAGCATGCAAATGAAATTCGACGCCCACAAGAGATGCTCTAGGGGGATTTGGAAAATGCGGAGCCAAGTTGCCCCACAACCAAAAACCTAGATCCGCCGCTGCTTGGCTCCACCTCTAGGCATGGATGAGAGAAGCATGATTGAACCCCCAATAGAGAAGTCTTCACCTCTACCCCTTGAGCTCATTCCTTTTTTCTTCCATTGCGCAAGATACTTCCCTATATGTTGGCACTATTGTTAAACCCAAAATTTAAGGTTTGCATTAATTGAATATCTATGTGTCCAAAGAGGAAGCTCATATTACTATCACCATGTATTCTCCAATAAAGGTGATCTTTTTTTTTTTTTTTATGAGAGGTGCCAAACTGCCAATAATACAATTTTTGCAAATACTTAATTGATTTTAAAATTTAGTGGAAATTATATTAACTTAGGGCAGTTTACCGCCCTTGGCTCCCATTAACTAATCAACACTAGATTTTAATATGGAACTCAATGCATACAAAGGTGCGCCATGCACAACAATGAAAGTATAGCCTAAAGATGTACATTTGGCCCGCTCCGTGGCCCACCCTTTGGCCCGCCGTGGCTCGCCCGCCCGGTGTGTGCGGGCCACGGGCGGCACGGGCCCGGTGGCGGACCAAAGCCATGGGCCGCCGCCTCGCCCGAGGCACGGACCGTCCAGCCCGGTGGATAGAATCGCCCCGCTGCTGGCCCGCTAGATTAAAAGTATGTGTAAATTTGGCCCAGCCCACCAACACATGTCATATATATATATATATATATATATATATATATATATATATATATATATATATAGCATGTTTCCACTCAAACCCTAATTTTTCCCCTCATCTCACCATCCTGTGACGGGGCGGCGCACGAGCAGCTCCCTCCCTCCTCGTTACTTGCGTAGGCACTACAAAGATCCTCCTCCCCTCCCTTTTCGCCACGATCGCGAGCAGGCAGGCGCCCGCGCCGCCGCCGCCAAGGCCGCCAGCGAGCAAAGCGCCACCGCCCGCCGCCCGCCGCCAGTAGGTAAAAAGCGCCGCCCGCGCCCGCCGCCATTCCCTCGCGTCGGCGGCGCTTCCTCGGGCGCTCCGAGACGGAGGCACGCACGCACGCCGGCCGGCGTCGTGCCGGCCGACGGCCCATGGGCCGTGCCTTGGGCCGCAGGCTCGGCCCGTAGCATGGTGGGGCACGGCCCGTGGCCCGACCCCGCGCCGCGCCTGCCCGGCCCGATGTACATCTATAGTATGGCCCCCATCATTGGTGTAAATTATTTGGGAGGTTCTATTCATCATATGCCTAAATTTTGGCTTTTATTTAGGCAATGTTTTTCACCATGTATGATATATAAAGATATGGCATGTTGTGTTCTATGACCAGGATAAACGAGTTCAATACGATCACTTTTAAGCTGATCTCGGGAAGTCGGAAAATGAATGTTGTGTTCTATGACCATGGTGACCTAGTTGTATTGAAAGGATAAAATATAATTGACAGGCTTATTACGCTTTTCTGGCCAGCAGCAACTAGCATTTAGCAGTCCTATTTTTGGGAAGCTCGATTTAGCCATTTCCTGTCCGATTAGCTCATTGACATGTGGGCCCTTCTCATGGCAATTGAGCACACGCAGAAGGGGACGACGACGGAGCGTCGATCCACCTCGATCGATCACCGATCGATTGAGCTGTTCGTCGCATGCACTGCCGGGGACCCTCTTCCTCGACGCGACGAACTAGAGCTAGGCAGGGCTAGCTAGCTCCATCCGGCGTGCACCATGCTGCGGTCCACCGGCGACCGCGTCGTCATCGTTGGCGGCGGCATCGCCGGCGCCCTCCTCGCCAAGACGCTCCAGAACCACGCCGACGTCGTCCTTATCGACCCGTGAGCTTAATTAATTTCGCCGTTCGGTCGGATGCACATTTGGTTTTCTCTCAGCGCGCATGGATGGTGGATCGGATGATCCATGGCGTCGCCATGCATGCTCTTGATATGCATGGCCGGCCGGTGACCCATGCTCTTGTCCATGGCAGCAAGGAGTACTTCGAGATCCCGTGGGCGAACCTGCGCGCCAAGGTGGACCCGGCGGCGATGGAGCGCACGGTGATCCCACACTCGGACTACCTGACGCACGCCAAGGTGGTGACCGCGTTCGCCGTCGGCGTGAACGTGGACGACTCCGTTGTGCTCACCTCCATCGGCCGCGCCGTCGCCGACTTCCTCGTCATCGCGACGGGGCGCACGTGCAGCCGGCCGCAGAAGCAGTCGGAGCGGATGGAGATGTTCCAGCACGACAAGGAGCGGATCGAGGCGGCGCGGTCGGTGCTGATCGTCGGCGGCGGGCCCATCGGCGTGGAGCTGGCGGCGGAGATCGTGATGAAGAGCCCCCGAGAAGCGCAGCGTCACCCTCGTCCACGGCGCGCGGCTGCTCAAGGTGATGGGCGCCCGGCGTCGGCCAAGGCGCTGGAGTGGCTGCGGTCCAAGAACGCCACCGTCTTGCTGGACCAGACGGTGGACCTGGCGTCGGGCGGCGCCGGACACCGGGAGTTCACGACGCCGGGCGGGGGAGACGGTGGAGGCGGACTGCCACCGTGTGCACGGGCCGGCCGTGGCGTCCGGGTGGCTCGGGGACACGCCCTTCGGGGAGAGCGTCGACGAGGAAGGCCACCTCCGGTGGACGACCACCGCTGTCGGGCGGGCGGCGGAACGTGTTATGCCATCGGGCGACATCACGGACGTGCCGGAGGCGGCGCGGGGCCACCCCCGCGCAGCGGCAGCGATGGTGGTGTCACGGAACCTCCGGGCCGGTGAAGGGCGACACCGGGAGGAGAAGCTGCACTGGTACAAGGCGTCGCCGGGGCGTCCATGACCGTGGACGCCGCCACGGGACGCCGCCGGGGAGCTGCCGTTCATGACGCTCATCGGCGGATCCCCGCGCCGCCAAGCCACGGGACCACTTCATCACGAGGACGCCGCGAGGATGATGGGGATCGAGCAAAACCCTACGGCGCGATGCCGCACGTCATGTGAGGGAGGATATCATCCCATCAACGTGTCCGGCGATCGGTGCACCGATGAGCAGATGGAGACTAGCTAGGCTCTCCGGATTTTGCCACGTTCTAGCTAGACTTGTTTGATCTGGTCGCCCCGAGTATGGAAACATGGTCACAACCTATATGTATGATACAGGTACATTACAACTGGACAGTACATTTAAATGTATACTCCCTCTAATCTAAATTATGAGTCAGTGTAACTTTATATATAGTCTTACTTTATGTAGTCTTTATCGGTGATGACTAAGACGGAGAAAAGAAACTCTCGCGCCGCCTCCCACGAGGGCGGCCCGAGAGGCCAACCATAGCCGCCGGACTCCCTTCTCCTTCAACTCTCTTCATTTGCGCCGCCGCCCGAGCTGGCCGGCGGCGGTAGGGCCGCGATCGGCCAGACGGCGGGGGCGGGCGGCTTTGTCCGTGGAGGGCGGCGCGCGGAGCCGCACCGCGATGGACGCCGACGCTCTCGTTTAGCGTGGGGATCGGAGTCGCAAGTCGACGGTGATGTGGCGGCGCCGGCCCAGAAAGTCCCGTGCGGGGCGGCGGGTTCACCACCGTCGCCCTCTCCCTCTCCGGTGACGATGCGATGGGATCCGACGCCATGGCGGCCGGATCCGCTTGGTCGGACCATGATGGGGCTGCGTGGTCCGGGGCTCCGTGGACTTGGGGCAGCGCCATGGTCGGCGTGCTCACGCACCTACCGGCAGCCATAGCTGCCAAAAGTTGGAGGCGTGTGCATCGTGGGTGGTGCCCTTTGCCGGGTGGTGTTCGTCTTTTCGCCGAGGGCGATCCGCCCACCGGCCGTCCGGATCGACGGCAAGCGGGCGTGGTGGAGTCTTGAGAGGCAAAGTGGTTTGGAGGCGAGGCGGACGGCGGCGGTGGCAAAGGGAGCGCAGGCGTTGGGCGAGGAGGCGAAGAGTGGTTGACGGTGACGCCCAATTTGCCGGGCCTTCTTCTTCTCATGGTGGCGCGCCCGCCGTCCATGCTCGGGCGTTGGAGAACCCGATGCGGGGCTGATCCGGCGACACGGACAATGGGCGTCGCGGTCGCGTTGACCATGGTGGGGTGATTCGGACGGCGGCGGCCGAGAGAAGTGAAGTGGTTGGCCGTATTGGGGATGCGTGATTCGCGGCAAGGCGTTCGGATCGAACCCGGTGGCCAGCCATGTGGCTTCCACGGCGTTTGTCAAGGTGGAGGAGTTGTGGAAAGGGACGGCGAGGTTGGCGGTGGACGTCGGCATTCGCTCGGTCGGTTCGGCGATAGTCCACGTCGGCGGTGTTTGGCGTAACCGCATGGCCCCGGGGACATGGCATTGGCCGCTCACGTTTTTCGATGGCGGTGGCGCTGAGGGCGCCACTTTCTTCGGGCTGAGGCGCCGTCTTTTCTTCAAGAGGATCTCTACGGTGAAAACCAACACCGGTTGGGTGGCGGTGATGGCGTCTATGGATGGCATTTTCTCGTGGAGACGCCGTTTGTGGAAGATCCCTTGGGTGTCGGTGGCGCCGACATCAAGGTGGCGTTCATCGCACACGCGTTCTGGGCCTTATGTTGTTGCCAAGATTCGAGTCTCCAATGGTGGAAGGGTTACTGTTGTTTTCTTTTTAAGGTGCACGAGTGTTTTCGGTGACTTTGTTTTTACCTGTAACACCGCGTCTTACGCTTGTAATTTTGTTGGCCTCGATGCATCCTCGATGATCAAGCCGAAATATAATTTCCTTTATCTAAAAAAAAAATTCAGTGACAGCTAACAAATTAAAGTTATATCACAAGATCGATAACACCACAACAGTGTGATCAGAATCCTCTATCATAAAGGAAGTGGTTCACTTTATTTAGATTGTGTAGAGTATGATATATGCCTATTAAAACGAAAGGCCCACGAGAATCAATATGAGCATAATGGTTCCATTTGGCACAGCTCCAGATTATTAGTGGAGTTGTTTTTATCAATTTCAGCTTCATGAGCAGCTCTACTTATAGAGCTTTGTTTGTTTGGCAAAAAAAAAACTTCCCATGGCGGAGGGATTGAAAGAAAAAAGATAGGGCTATATTGTCATTCTCTTTATATTGTTTCTTCGGTGTTTCTCCTTCTTCCCTAATCCATGTGGGCTTCTTCTTTGTGAACACAGCAGTGCCCACACCTTGTCCTCTTCATTGGCAAATGTGAAACACGAATCCAAATGGGGGATGAATGAGAAATTCAACTCATCTATAAGGATATGGACCATCAAAATCCAACACCGTCAATAGTTCATTCAATATCATCCATGGCCCTTCTTTTGATGCTTTCTCTTCACCGAAGCCTGATTGAAGAACAAAAATGTGTTATGCCTCATGTCCTTGCACTCAATAACCGGACGTCCGGGCGGAGCTGCCATTCATGATGCTCATCGGGCATATCCCCGCACCGCCAAGTCACGTGACCGCTTCATTACAAGGTTACACAAGATGATGGGGATCATGAGCAAAACCCTAAGGCACGATGAAGCATGTCATATGAGCTTAGCGACGAAATTCGACGGGTGTCCCCAACTCTCTGAATTTTGCCCCATGTTCTAGCTACAATCGCTTTGATCCGGTCGCTTGAGATGTAAGCTTGGTGTGCTATGAGTGAAGAACCCGAGTATGGAATGCTATATGTATTACTAGACATTAGCATGCACATTACTTTTAAAATACTCCCTTCTATTTCTACTCTAAATTGTGAGTGTTTTGACTTTTAGTACAAAACTCTTCTTCCATCCAATGAAAACATCATTCCTACTTTTTAGTCTAGGAGTACCTGTATCGGTGATATATTTGATCACGCCTAGCCATCGGGCAGAGGCCAAGGCGAATGAGGTGCACTAAGACCGAACAGAGCATGAATGAGGTGCACGAAGGCTGAACATAGCATGCAATCGATGGTCCAAAAGCACTATCCAACATCAAAGTCAGATGGATATCATCAAAGCCAAAGTATAGGCCTTATATTGGATTCATTGTCCAACCTCAAAACATGAACATGCCGCAAGATCAAATGCTCTAGAATCAGTAAGAACATTGACGATTGTATCGTCGAATACAATACATGCTACAAATTAAGCATCTCCAACCATTGGTCCATTGAGGTGGACATCCCATTTCCTCAATATGGGCATATATATCGATGAGATAGATAATTCAGAGTTAATATCTCTATGGGGAGTGCCCATGAGCATCCTTTCTGAGCAGATAGTAACCACAAACTAACCTCCTGCCAATGAAATTGACCACCACATCAAGTCGACAGACCATGTCATGGCTTCTATCGAAATTGTCACAAGTAACAATCTCCTCGCAAAAACATTAGGATAATTTGACATTTTAGGGACTGCTTTGGTTGCCCTCCAAAACCTGCCCAACCAAAATTATGGCATTGCCAAATCAATGGCGTTTGATTGGTTTGCAACCCAAAATTTGGCACCAATGGTTCTAGCCAAATCGGTGATAAAGTTTTGACAACTAATCTAAGTCTATTCTAATACTTTTGCCAAAGTTTTGGTAAGCAACCAAGTGCTATACCAAAATTATTGCCAAGGTTTTGGCAACTAAAATTTGGTATGCCTTAGTTTTGGCTTGTCATAGTTTTTGGCATGAAATTTTGGATTGCAACCAAGCGGGCCCTAAAAACCTAGGTGCACATGTACTTGAAATTTATTGGTTTTATATGAGTTTTTATAAAATAATTTCGAATCACAATTTTTTTTTCTTTAATCTTCACAATTCCAAAACGGTGGTTTGGGTTCAATAATTCTCATCGTGATGCCGATACACAAAATGGTGGTTCGGGTTCGTATTTAACCCAAGAAAAGAAAGACTAAAAAAACAGCAAGACATTTGTAATAGGTAAAGGCCCATGCCATCCAGCCCAACATTTGTAAACCCTACCCGTCTCTGTTGCTGGGCCACCCCCCTCGGTCACCCACTCACTCCTCGTCCCCGACGCGACGCGAGTGCCACCCGCCGCCGCCGCCGCCGTCGCCCGAGACTACGACAGGCGAGACGCCGGAGCCCGCCCCTCGCGGCTACCGGTCCTCGCAGCACCCGCCGGTCCCAGCGGCCCGCGCGTCCCCGCCGTGGCGCCACCCGCCGGTACGCGCGTGCTCAGTTCACTTCCTCCTTTTGCCGGCGGCGGAGAGGTGCACAGTATGGCGTCGGGAGCTCGCCTCATCCTCCCCGACCCCGATGCCACGGATCCAGAGCGGCCATCGTCGGCCCTACCCACCGAGCTCCTCGAGGAGATCTTCGTCCGCGTCGCCTCCCCTGCGGACCTCGCCCGCGCCACCACCGCTTGCGTCTCCTTCCGTCGCGTCATCGCTGACCAAGCCTTCCTCCGCCGGTACCGCTCCATCCACCCGCCCTTACTCCTCGGCTCAGTTAGCTCCCAGGGCTTCCATCCTGCCGAGGCGCCCCATCCCTCCGCTGCCGTCGCCCGGTCTGTCGCGTTTTCCTTCGACTACCTCCCTCTCGTCCCCAAAGGCTGGTCTGTGTGGGATGCCCGCGACGGCCGCGTCCTCCTCGGGTGCAATGACTTGCACCGCCGGGGAACCTGGGACTTCAACCTCATTGTGTGCGACCCGTTGTCCCGGCAATACCTGCTGCTGCCTTCCATAACCGACGACCTACTTGCCTCCATCGGGATCCAAAACCAAGATATGTTCTATTCGGAGGCCTCCTTCATCCGTTTAGGAGGCATAGAGGAGGACACATCATTCAGTGTGATCAGTTGGAGGCAATCCAGCTCAAGGTTGGGGATATTTATCTTCTCTTTGGGCTCTGGCTGCTGGAGTGTCAGTACGTCTATCAATTGGGGCGATCTAGGCTTGGATCCAATTCAGCATATTTCAATTGAGAAACACATTTCAAGCCCATGTACGGATGCCTGTTTTTATTGGAAATTAGATGATATCAGCACGTTGATCAAGCTCGACATGAATAGTATGCGGTTTTGCACTATTGGCCTCCCGCCTGACCATGAGGAGCGGCAAATCGTCATTGTGGAGTCAGGGGAAAGTGGGGTTGCAATGTTTAGTGCGATTTATACAGGCACATCTGTGGATTATTACACCCGTTCGCAAAATGGCAGTGGGAAGACCCATGAATGGCATTTGAAGAGCACCATCCCCTTGCCTGCCCATTATACTTGTGAAGGCATCATTGGTGGTCCAGCTGAAGGATACATTTTCATAGAATGCTTGCCCGATGATGAATCGGATACAACATATTCAACAGTTTTTTCACTTGAGATTAAATCTTTCAACATTGAGATGGTTGGTAGGACAAGTTACCTTGCCTTTGGTGCCTATCCATATTTTGGTTTCCCACCATCTATGTCACCAAGGAGGATTTAAGTATATGGAGAGGTATGTTATTATTCTGAGTCTTGCTCTTTCATTTCAGACCTGTACATTTGGGAATTGGTTGTGTGAATGAGCGCATTGTTGGCCTCATCAAGATGTTATGTTGAACAAATTTTCCGTGAGAAAAACTTGCTCATGAGATAGGCTTAAGATAGCTAAATAAGCCTTTGTTTATAATGACCTTCAGCCAGTTTTTCTACTGCATGTGCTGGGACTCCATTCTTGTTCCTATGTTTAGCCTAGCTGGGTCGGCTACAGATGTCAATTTGTTGGAGCTATGTCAGTTCAAACTTTTGTCACTTTGTGTAATTGCACATGATTATGATTCTTACTGCAATCCATTTTTTTTGTTCCTCTCCGAAACAAAAATAAAAGTGTCGTGCACCTTTCCTTTTTAGTACTACATTTGTGCAATTCAGTTAAACTTTGCCCTTCATGCTTTCAGAAGTTCAAAATATGTATTGTCCTTTTTCAAAAAATGGAAAGAAAAAAGAAAGAAAAACAAAACAAAAGAAAAGAAACAAAACTATGCATTGGCACTGAAAGTTTGAAAAGCAACTGTTTTTTCTGCATTTGCAGTGGCGGTTTTCTAAGTTCTAATTTCATCCATTCAGTTGCAGGACTAGATTTGAGTCCTTGTCAGTGGTTCCATCAGTGCCATGTTGCATAGCTGAGCTTTTATCCTGGTTCCTCCTAGCGTCGTGCGATCCTGCTAGTTTGATTATACTAGTGTCGTGGGACTGAGAAAGCTTGTATGTGTGTTGCATATATTAATTTTATTTAAACTTTATTCTTGTGGCATAGCTGAAGCTCGCATCTCAAACCCATTTTTGTAACCTTAGCATGAATTATAAATTCAGAGTTGGATGTTGGCTCGTTCTGGGGACAGAGGTGGTGTTAATTAGTGTTAGGCAACCTAACAGAACAGCAGCTACTACTTTAGTCAGTTCAGAATTTCGGATGCACACTGACTCATGCAATGAGACATAACAGGACAATAGCTACTTTAGACAACCTGCTCATCTGCTGATGCATCTGAAAATTCTGAAATGAGTACATAGTAGTTGTTGTTACTCAGTTAAGCTATTACTCTGTTTTGCTTTTTTATTTAGTTTTTTTCTGGCATAATGATGCACTGGTTAGTAAGCAAAGCATTCGTAACATCCTAATTAACAGCACCTGATGCTTTGCATAGATGTCACATTGCATCGCCTAATAGTGATTTTCTTATCTAATTGCAGGGTTGATTCTATATGTTCTGGCCTACTGGTGCTGGCTGTGAGGGAGATTGTACTGGATTTATGCCTGGACACTGAAAATTTCTCTTTGGTCACTATGTAGTAAGATTAATGCAGCCTGTAGTTTTGTAGTAATCCTATAAACTCTTGTATGTTTTCTTGGGTTGCTTAACACATTCATCTGAAGGGAACGGTGATGAGTAGCTTTCTGGTAGATCAAAGTCTGGTTACTCTATGAGATGTTGTATGCTCTGAAGCCAATGGTGATGAGTAGTTTTCTGATTGATCAAAATTCCTCTGTTTAGCTACCCTATGAAATGAAGAGTTTGCGTGCTTTGAATTAGTAAATTAATTGGTCTTTTTTACCAATGCGTGTATACTGCTGAAAGACTATTTGGGGTTAGATCAAGATATTTGTGTTAACGTACAATTTAGCGGCTATTGTCTGCTATATCCCCATTTAATTTTGCTATTAGCTATTTCTGATGTCATTCGCTACATATCATAGCCTGAGATTTAAAACGTTGGGCATAAGCCCTTCTCCTGGTTCTATAGGTAACCATCTGCCAGTATTCAAATTTTTACCACTCTTTTTATTTTGCGTACGCTTTATATAGTCGAGCACATGACCATCAAAGCCACTTACAAGAACTCTCCAGGCCACAACAGGCTATGATCAATTTTGATTATACTCAGTATGACAGTTTGAATTTGAAACCTGCGATGACAGTTTCTAAGGCAATACTTGAAGAACATTGATGCTTTATGCAATCAATATTGCTCGATTTTTACAACTTGTTTCAGACACTAGATGCAAACACTTTCAAAACACTGAAAGCAGAATTCACCCATCAGAAAGTTCCTTTATTGGTGACATTATACATAGTAGTTTAAGCCCATCGTAGCTGTGGCTGATGACAGTGAACAGGGACTGCTAGAACGTCTATGCAGACACAGGGTGGTCCTTCAAGAAGCTGACCAGGAGATCATTCACCTTGTCTGGGAACTGCTCCTGAACGAAATGGCTTCCTTCAGGAATGTAGGTGATCTTCAGGTCCGGTGCGAATTTCTCCATGATGCCATCTTTCAAAACAGACTCAACCCCAGGGAACTTGAACACATAGTCTTTCTCCCCATGACAACAAACACTGGGACTTGAAACTTTGGATCTTCAATTGGCTTCCTTTTATGGAGAGACCTGCCAAATGCAGCATATTACACTCTGATTTTTCAAAACTCACAAAACAAATAGTATGGTTGGTCCAGTTGCTATTGTTACCTATATGGCATCTCCAATGGATACCGGAAACCTGACTTTTCATAGAGTGAAGCATACACAGCTAGATCATTCTCAGTGAACCACTCTGGAAGAGGTGTTGACAAGTCCGCAAGGTCCATAATCTCCTGATCTTCTTTTGCTATTGGGATTTCGCTCCTAGAGAAGAGCACATAGATGGTCCGCACAACTCTCTTGACATCATACCGGCCAAAATCAGCCTCTGCTCTTCCTGGTTCCTACAAGAACAAGCTTCCCCTGTCATTGTTTTCAGCCGCTCTTCTCAATGGCGACGGGGTTCATATATATTTTAGATTAGAGAACAACCCGCCAGCGCAAAATGTAAAATCCTTCTGGCAAGCTGGTGAAGGATGAGGCACCGTTAAGGAAGGGGATCCCCAAACACATAACACCACATGTGCGGGTAGGGTGACGAAGAGCAAACTCATAGGCTGGCCTGGCTCCAAAATCCTTCGCCACAAGGAAAGCCTGTCACGACTCACAAGGTAAGATTATTTTGTCGAAGAATTGTACTGTGCTTGGAAATTGTTTGATTCAACTGAACTAATGACTTAATAGAATGTTGGTGAATAACCACAATAGGCAAAGCTTAATCTGTTGGACAGTAGAACTGACAAGTGCCGAGGAGGTTTCTCTAAGAATTACACAGGAATGTCTATCTTCCTTTTCTTCAATTTTCCACATGGTTTCGAATAACATAATACTGCCAAGAGGCTGGATTGAAAATGTTCCTCTTATTTTCTTCAATCTAAAGACACACACTAAGTATGTTTTTCCTGTCATATCATATCGTCACTTGACATGGGAAACACTGGCAAGGGATTCTACATGCTGTAACTTGTCGATGGTAAACATGCCCTTAGAATTGCACAAACTTGACAGTAATTTTCCTTAAGAATCTACTTCAGCACAGTATTTTTTTTAAAAAAAAAATTCCTTGCTTATCATTTGAAATCTTTCAAACATATAGCCATGTGAGAACATTTCTTACATGGTTCCTGTCCACCCATCATTGCCAATAAGTATCATAACTCAGATCAGATAAAGCTAACAGTAACAAGTCGCACTAAAGTACTGAACCAACAACTACAAACAAAAAAAAAAATCCCCAATCAAGACCAAGCCCATGAACTTACCACATCGATTCTAAAAAGAAAAGCAGTATTACCTTGGGAATGGAGAGGGCATCGAGGATTGCGAGGAGATCCTCCACCAGGTCGTCGTGCGACGCCGCCTCCGGCTCCGGCGGCTGGTCCGAGAGCCCGTACCCTCGCCAGTCCGGCGCGACGGCGCGGTACCCGGCGGCGGCCACGGCCAGCATCTGATGGCGCCACGAGTACCATATCTCCGGGAACCCGTGCAGGAACACCACCGTGCCCAGGTCACCTGCAGCCAAAAACGAGACGGCAACAGGAGAAGTGTCACTATGCTTCAATCTCCAGCGCATGCGCACCGGCCTTTAACAGAGGAAGCTTGAGCTCGCCGGCGAGCAAGATAGCAGATGTGAACCTTTGCCTGCTTGGGCCACGTGGAGGCTGAGCCCTCGGATTGGGAGATGGCTGTGCTCGACTTGCTGCACCATGTTCATGGCCATTTCTTTGCAGATTTGTGAGAACGGGACTTTTGGAGAGATGGCTGAAGGTACTTCAGAGCAAATGTGCACATCACGCTTATGTAAGGGGCAAAAATGTCTTTTCAGTTTCTTCAGAGCAAATGTGCACATCACGCATGCAACTGAGCACTGTCCAACATCAAAGTCAGAGGACTATCATTGAAGCCAGAGTATTGGCCTTATATTGGATTCATCGACCAACCTCAAAACCTAAACATGCCGCAAGATCAAATGCTCTAAAATTAGATAGAACATTGACAATTACTTCGTCGAATATATTACAAGCTATAACCGGGTGTCGCAAGATCAAATGCTCCAGAATCATAAAGAACATTGATGATTGCATCATTGAATACAGTACATGTTACAAATTGAGCATCTCGAACCCTTGGTACATTAAGGTGGACATGTGATTTCCTCAATAGGAGCGTATCGATGAGATAGATGATCTAAAGGGGAGTGCCTATGAGCATCCTTTCCAAGCACAATTTTGCCTAGAGACAGTAACTACAAACTAACCTCTTGTCAAAGAAATTGACCACCACATCAAGATGACAACGACCATGTCACGGCTACTGTCGAAATCATCACAAATAATAATCTCCTCACCAAACATTAAGATAATTTAACATTTAAATTAATTTGGACTAAAAACCTAGGTGCACATGTACTTGAAATTTATTGTTCTTATATTAGTTTTTATAAAATAATTTTGAATGACAATTTTTCCTTTAATCTAAAAAACTCCACAAAGACTATCCCCCACTATGGGTTTTATTTAGGACTCTCCGGTATCACCTCATTGGCTCCCTTGCGAGTAGTAACTGAAGTATAGGTCTGTTAGTGCCTGCTCTGATTGCGTTATTGTTCTGTCCACCGAGTTGAAACCGCTCCGCCCCGTCCCCTTCCCTTCCGACCGCTCACCTGCAGCTCCACCGCCCCGTCCCTTCCCTTCCGTCGTGCGCTGCCCTCCACCCATTTGGTCATTGATGATCTATTATTCCATTCTCTAATATATATAGTACACTCCATAGACATGGCCTCCCGTATTCTCTCATTCCCAACCCAGCTTCGAGTCCACCAAAGGAGCAGTAGGCCGTGCCGAGGGTCGCGGCCACGAGCTACCGGGAGTGGGCGAGGCCGCCTCCGCCGTCGCGAGATGTCCCGGCGCCGGGATTCCGTCCGCCCGTCGTCGTAATTCCGCCCGAGGTCACGGCTCTGCATCGTCATTCGTCCGCGAGCGGTGGACAAGGTCTCGGCTCCGCGCTGCCATCCGTCCGCGAGGCCTGCGCGAGGGCCGCCAGCGGCATGGATTGGAGCTCTGCCGCTATGCTTAGCCTTGCCCCGCCTCGAATCTGGAGAGACTGGGCTCGATTTGGAAGAGGAACGAGGGGAGGATGCGATGCGGGAGGCGCAGAGGTGAGGAGTGGATGAGGATTGATTGGGTGCGGTTGATTTTTTTATATTTTTTTATTATCTACCGGTGGAGGTGTACATACTAAACGAGTGGACAAGAAGAGTGCACGCGTCGTCGAGAATTCTCGTGAATGAGCTGCATGCAGCGTTGCTACTTGCGTTTTTTTAGAAAAAATGAATCCTTGCATTACACATTTTTGTGGCCATTTTTGTGGGATGGAGTGAGTATTACCTAAAATTAGAATTTATATAAAATAAAAAACATATTTTTAAATATTTTTTATGTGGCCTCCACTATAATTCATTCTATTCTATGCAGATCTTTTTCTATAACATATGACGTTGTGCTTCGCTTCGTATTTAATCCAGAAAAGAAAGACTCCTCACCAGCAAAAAAAAAAAAAAAAAAAAAAAAAAAAAACAGCAAGACCCGCAGTAATTGGTAAAGGCCCATGGCCATCCAGCCCAACATTTGTAGGGTACCCATATTTGTAAACTCTACCCGTGCTCTGTTGCTGGGGTCACTCACGCACTCGCTCTTCCCCTACGCGAGTGACAGCCGCCGCCGCCGCCGCCGTCGCCCGAGACTCCGAGAGGCGAGACGCCGGACGCGACAGCCCGCCCCTCGCGGCTGCCGGCCCTCGCCGCCTGCCGCTCCCCGCGGCGCCCGCTTCCTCCTTTTGCCGGCGGCGGAGAGGTACATAGTATGGAGTCGGGAGTTCGCTTCAGCCTCCCCGACCCCGTTGCCGCGTATCCAGAGCGGCCGCCGCCGGCCCTACCCACCGAGCTCCTCGAGGAGATCTTCCTCCGCGTCGCTTCCCCTGCAGACCTCGCCCGCGCCTCCACCGCCTGTGTCTCCTTCCGCCGCCTCATCTCTGATCACGCCTTCCTCCGCCGGTACCGCTCCATCCACCCGCCCTTACTCCTCGGCTTCGTTAGGACCTATGGCTTCCATCCTGCCGAGGCGCCTCATCCCTCCGCTGCCGTCGCCCGGGCTGTCTCGTTTGACTTCGACGACCTGCCTCGCACCACCTCATGGCACCGCTGGGATCTGCGCGATGCCCGCGACGGCCGCGTCCTCCTCGAGCGTCATGGTGTCTTCTACTGGGACTCGGACCTCCTGGTTTACGACCCGTTGTCCCGGCGATACCTGCTTCTGCCTCCCATAACCGACGACCTACGTGCCTCCATCGGGATGCAAGACAAAAATACTTTCCATTCGGGGGCCTGCTTTGTCCGTTCAGGAAGCATAGAGGAGGATACAGCATTCAGTGTGATCTTCTGGAAGCAATCCAGGTCAAGGTTGGGGATATTTATCTTCTCTTCAGGCTCTGGCTGCTGGAGTATCAGTAAGTCTATCAGTTTGGGCGATCTAGGCTTGGCTCAAATTGTTGGACATGTTTCAATCGATCGACAGGTTTCATGCCAATGTATGAATGACTATTTCTATTGGAAATTAAAGGACATGAGCACGTTGATCAAGCTCGACATGAATAGTATGCAGTTTTGCACTATTGGCCTTCCACCTGGCCATGATAAGCGGCAAATCGTCATTGTGGAGTCAGGGGAAGGTATGTTTGCGATGTTTAGTACGATTTATGATGGCACATCTGTGGATTATTACACCTTTTCGCAAAATAGCAGTGAGAAGTCCAATGAGTGGCATTTGAAGAGTACCATCCCTGTGCCTGCCCATTATATTTGTGAAGGCAACATTGGTGGTCCAGCTGAAGGACACATTTTCATAGAATGCATTCCAGATGAAGCTTGTACATCATATTCAACATTCTTTTCACTTGAGATTAAGTCTTTCAATATTGAGAGCGTTGGTAGGACAAACTCCCCTGCTTCTGGTGCCTATCCATATTTTGGTTTCCCACCATTTATGTCACCAAGGAAGATTTAAGGATATGGAGAGGTATGTTTTTTTTTTTTTTTATTTCATGTCTTGCCTCTTTCATTTCAGACCTGTACATTTGGGCACTGATTGTGTGAATGAACGATTAGTAAGCATCCATCTCAGTCTGCTTGCATTGTTGACCTACATCAAGATGGCCTGTTGAGCAGAATTTCTATGAGAAAAACAGGCTCATGAGATAGGCTTAAGGTCACCCAAATAAGCCTTTGTTTATAATGACCTTCAGCCAGTTCTTCTAATGCATGTGCCGTGTTCAGCCTAGCTACGGTTAGCTGCAAAAGTCAATTTGTTGGAGATATGCCAGTTCAAACTTTTGTTACTTTTTGTAATTGCAAATGATGATAATTCTTACTGCAGTCCATTTTGTTGTGTTCCTCTCTGAAACAAAAATAAAAGTGTCGTGCACCCTTTGCTTTTTAGTACTACATATGTGCAATTTAGTTAAAGTTTGCTTTCCATGCTTTCAGAAGTTCAAACTACGTATTGGCCTTTCAAAAAAAAAGGGAAAGGAAAGAAAGAAAACTATGCATTGGCACTGAAACTTTGAAAAGCAACTGTTTTTTCTGCATTTGCAGTTGCTGTTTTCTAAGTTCTAACTTCATCAACTCAGTTGCAGGACTAGATTTGAGTCATGGTCAGTGGTTCTATCAGTGCCATGCTGCTCGTTTTGGGGTAGTGGAGCTAGTTGATAATGATGCAGAGGCCTTTAGTTAGATTTTCCTCGTTACTCTGTACTCTACTGGTATTATCTGTTGAACTCTGTTCAGTTTGATGTAGGTATCAAACTTGTGTTCTATATATTTCAACTGTTATTACTGATTTATGTGACTGCATCGCATGAATGACAGACTTTGGCATTGCTGTGTGCCACTTGACAACATGGCTGAGTTTTGAGTTGCTGTAGTTTCTAGAATTCTAGTCATGATTTACAGCAGTTAACTGACATATCCTGGTCTGTCTTTTTGGGCAGCCACTTAATACGTGGTTTTTCCTTATTTTATATGGCTGTCTTTGGGCAGCCAACTAATACGTTTTTTTTTTTCCTTATTTAATTTATTTTATCCCCATCCACATTCAGTCATCATAATATATTTCTTTATAATCCCCAAAAAGAAAAAAACATAAAAAAAAGGGTGTCCATGAAGTCACTAATAGGGCTGCTCACTCATGTGCCAATGAATTGGATGTAAATTGCCATATGATCTGGAGTACAAGAGTTCTCAACAAGCTTTGGGCTCCTTTGGATGCAACGACCGTTGCTGGGATCCCCGTCCGATCAAGGGTGGAGAAACGCCCATGATTTTGCGCAAAACAACAGCTAGTTAATGAAGTGAAACATAAACATCAATGCATATACAATTTAAGTATTTTACTATTGCATAATGAATTAAGATAACTTGTGTGTATGAGACATAGGCCGTAGCAATCTTTATCTGGTTCTCCCTCCTAATCTTGTTCAGTTGTTCTTCTTCAGCGTCTGTACAAGAAAGCAGGATAGGAGATATATCCTGTAGGCAGCTGATTGTTCAGTTAGCAGGCCCATATTCTCTAGCCTACCCCAACTAGCTTGGGACTAAAGGCTATGTTGTTGTTGTTGTAGACTGTTTGTTTATACACATATAATAAATCTGTGAAACCAAAGGACTAGTAGATTACAAATTGGTACTGTGACAATGTTTCTGTATTATGTGTCCACTTCTTTTTTAGAAACGTCATTTTGGCTTTAGCTACATTTATGCAGTAGAGCTGAAAGTAGCTCTTGGTTTCATTATATCTGAATAGTAAGTTGATAATTTTTCTTGATCATTGCGCCTGCTCAGTGCATTTTTTTTAAGTGAGCCTGCTAGTTAGTCGTGGTCTGATTTTTGTGTGCATGTTGTCAGTGCTCTGTTCACTTATTCAGTGCTATGCTTGTTAGTACTCAGTTCATGATTTCATGATTTCAGATACACACTGACTTGTGCATTGAGACCTAACAGAACAGTAGTTACTTTAGACGACCTGTTCATCTGCTGGTGCATCTGAAATTTTTTAGCTGACTATAGTTGCCGTTGTTACTCAGTTGAGCTATTACTTTGTTTTGCTGCTCTATTATGTTTTCTGGCATAAGGATGCACTGGTTAGTAAGCATAATTAACAGCGCCCGATACTAGCATAAATGTCACATTGCATCAACTAATAATGATTTTTCTCATCTAATTGCAGGGTTGATTCTATATGTTCTGGGCTGCTGGTGCTGGTTGTGAGGGAGATTATAGTGGATTTATGCCTAGACACTCAAAAAAATTATCTTTGTTTATGTATGAATGCAACCTGTAGTTTTGTCGTAAACACATAGAATCTTGTATGTTTTCCTGGGTTGCTTAACACATTCATCTGAAGCGAATGGTGATGAGTAGCTTTCTGGTATATCGAAGTCCTATCTGCTTGGTTACCCTGAGATGCAGAGTTTCAATGCTCTGAAGCCAATGGTTGTGATGATTAGTTTTCTGTTTGATCTGTTTGTTTACTCTATGATATGAAGAGTTTGTGTGCTTTGAATTTAGTAAATGAATTGATCCTTTCTATCCAATGCTTGTATTGTACCGTTGAAAGATTATTTGGGGGTAGATCAAGATATTTATGTTAACGTTACAATTTAGCGGATATGGTATGTAATAGCCCCATTTAATTTCTCTATTAGCTAGTTTAGATGTCATTCGCGAAATACCATAGGTGGAGATTTAAAATGTTGGGCATAACGCATCAAGGGTCCTTTTGCTGGATCTAGGTTACTGCCTACCTGTATTCATTTTATTTTTACTACTCATTCTTTTGTGCATGCGGTTTATATAGTCGACCAGCGAAGCCTTTTTACCACTCATTCTTTTGTGCATGTTTACCACTCATTCTTTTGTGCATGCGGTTTATATAGTCGACCAGCGAAGCCACTCATAAGAGCTGTCCTGGCCACGGCAAAATTTGATCAGGTTCAACTATACTCAGTTACATTTTGTAACCTGCGATGACAGTGTCTAAGGCAATACTTGAATTTTCAGTCTTCAATCATCCTCTTCAAGAACACTGATGCTTTATGCTACTATCGGTATTGCTTGATTTTTAGAACTGTTTCACACGCTATATGCAAAAACAGTCAAAACAATTATCACGCAGGTACATTTTTTAAGGAATGCCCGTGAGCATCTTTTTCGAGCACAATTTTTCTTATAGATAGTAGCAACGAACTACCTCATGCCAATGAAATTGATCACCACAAAGAAAGCTAACAATGACCATGTCATGGCCATTGTTGAAATCATCATAGATAACAATCTCCTCGCGAGATAATTTCACATGTAAATTTATTTGGACTCTTATTATTCTAGTAATGTTTGGAGCCTTATCGGGCGCAGCCCGCTCCCCACACGGCGACACGGGGCCGGCATGCCGCTCCCTCAAACCCTAGTAGCCTACCATTCCCTCTCCTCCCTTAGCCACGCCAGTCCGGAGCTGGGCTGTAGGCATGGCCACGTAGCTCACCGGGATGACGACAGGCATGATTTGATGGCACATGCGAGCTCCTTCCGCACATGTTGCATGGAGCCCTGTGAGGGCGTCCTTCGCGGCCGTTGGCGGCATTGACTCCCTCTCCTCCGGTCTTGACGACGGCAACGATGTTGGCTCGGGGTTCTTGGATTGGGTCTTGGGCGGCTAGATTTGGAGCTCCAACGCTGGATTCGGCACTCACTCGATGGCTAGCGATGGAGGCAACTAGCCAAAGGCGGAGGCGGTGCCATCAATAAGGGGTGTTAGTGTTGGTGCTCTTCTACGACACACCCGGCTAGGGTAGTGCACACCGCGGGGGTGGGGCACGTGGGCGGTGGTGGCTAGCAACGGGTCGATAGCCAACATGTGGCAAAGAGCCGATGACGACGAGCGTTAAAGGTGTTCGTGTTAAGAAGTGCGGCGATGTTTTGTTAGCAACAAAGTTAGGTCTCGACTGCGTTGCCCAATCGGAGGGGTGGCGGCCACCGGGCCGGCAAGAGGCCCGACTTCTTACCATGACATTTGTGTTAGAGGACTCCTTGGGGGGAAAATCCCGGTGGAAGCAACGCCCGTGGGTGTCGCATGACCTGTTGGGGCGTCATTTATCCCCTCTAGCATTACATCTAAGGGTGAAAGCTTCGTCTAGGCGTGAGATGGTGGCACATTGGCGTTACTATCTTCCTGAAGGTTTTTTTTGTATTTTATTGTGGCCGATGTCTCCTTCGGTGATCGCGTGGAGGGCCGATAAGCACCGGAGGCGAGAGGTGTGGCCGTGATTGGAAGTCGAGCTAGTCTTTTGCGGGGTGCTTGAGCTTGGCAATGATGACCGGCCCGGTTGCCCGCTTCGGGCTTGTTGGTGTGTGGTTTGTGTGTAGACGCCCGCGGTAAGTCGAGAGCTGGCGTTTAGCCATGCTTGATAACGATGACCCATGTCGTGTTAGTGCTCAAGCTGCGTTGTGTGGGTTGGTTAACCCCTCGGGTGGCCTATTTAGGCGTCCCGCTTGCTTAGCCTCTTGTATATATGAATTCTTTTCGTCTTAATTGAGTGAGCTCTTTAATAAAAAAATATATTTTGACTAAAACCTAGGTGCATATGTACATGAAATTTATTTTTTATATGATTTTTTTTATAAAATAAGTTTGAATCTCAAATTTTTATTTAATTTTCATAATTTCACAAAATAGTGGTTTGCAATCATTATTTCTCATTGTGCTGCCCGTACACAAAAATACCCAAGATCTTCCTCAATCCTCATTAAGGTCGAAAACGCACATAATATTTCTCATGGCACGCCCAATTTTTCGCCCTTTAACCCATTTGTTTGCGTTGCCTCGGATAAATCCGAAAACCAGACGGGTGCCGAGACAAAAGTCGGCGGTCAATTTGGAAATACTCGGAAAAAGCCCAATAACAAACGTATATGAGGTAAAGGCCCATGCCCATCCAGCCCAAAACATTCGCACTCCGGTCACTCCTCCACCGAGTGACAGCCGCCGCCGCCGCCGCCCGAGACTCCGAGAGGCGAGATGCCGGACGCGAGAGCCCATCACCCGCCGCACGCCAATCCACGCGGCCCCCGCCGTTCCCCGCGGCGCGCGTCCCCCTGCCGGCCAGCGCGTCCTCAGCTATTTCCTCGTCCTGCCGGCGGCGGGGAGGTGCTCAATCTCTCCCCGACCCTGATGCCCCAGATCCAGAGCGGCCGCCGCCGGCCCTACCATCCGAGCTCCTCGAGGAGATCTTCCTCCGTGTCGCCTCCCCTGCGGACCTCGCCCGCGTCTCCGTCGCCTGCTCCTCCTTCCGCCGCCTCATCGCTGGCCACGCCTTCCTCCGCCGGTACCGCTCCATTCACCCGCCCTTGCTCCTCGGCATCGTTGACTCCGAGGGCTTCCATCCTACTGAGGCGCCCCATCCGTCCGCTGCCGTCGCCCGGGCTGTCTCGATTTCCTTCGACTACCTCCCTCGCACCGGATTGCAACACTGGGTTCCGTGCGATGCCCACAACGGCCGCGTCCTGCTCGAGCGCCTTCGCGCCCCCTCTCCTCGGGCTGGGATTGGGACCTCCTCGTGTGCGACCCGTTGTCCCGGCGATATCTGCTGCTGCCTCCTATAACCGACGACCTTCTCGCCTCCATCCGGATCCAGAAGAAAAATGTTTTCCGTGGGGGGTCCTGCTTCATCCGTTCAGGAGGCATAGAGGAGGATACATCATTCAGTGTGATAAACTGGGTTGCATCCAAGACAAGGTTGGGGATATTAATCTTCTCTTTGGGCTCTGGCTGCTGGAGTGTCAGCACGTCTATCAGTTGGCGCGATCTAGGCTTGCCTCGGAATGTTCAAGATATTACATGCCAATGCACAAATGGCTGCTTCTATTGGAAAATATACGGCATGAGCACGTTGATCAAGCTCGACATGAATAGTATGCGGTTTTGCACTATTGGCCTCCCGCCTGGCCATGAGGAGCGGCGAATCGTCATTTTAGAGTCAGGGGAAAGTGGGGTCGCAATGTTTAGTACGGTTTTTCAAGGCACTTCTGTGGATTATTATACCTTTTCGCAAAATGGCAGTGAGAAGTCCCTTCAGTGGCATTTGAAGAGTACCATCCCCTTGCCTGCCCATTATAGCTGTGAAGGCAACATTGGTGGTCCAGCTCAAGGACACATTTTCATTGAATGCATTCAAGATGAAGAAGATACAGAATATTCAATATTTTCTTCAGCAAATTGCATGGAATATCTAGCGAATAGAACATATTCAGTCTTTTTTTCACTTGAGGTTAAGTCTTTCAATATTGAGAGGGTGGGTAGGACAAATTCCCCTGCTGATGGTGCCTATCCATATTTTGGTTTCCCACCATTTATGTCACCAAGGAGGATTTAAGGATATGGAGAGGTATGTTATTTTATTTTATTCCTGAGTCTTGCTTCTTGCATTTCAGACATGTACATTTGGGCACTGGTTGTGTGAATGAGCGATTAGTAAGCATCCATCTCAGTCTGCTGGCATTGTTGGCCTGCATCAAGATGACCTGTTGAGCACATTTTCCATGAGAAAAACAAATGAGCCTTTGTTTATAAATTATAATGAACTTGAGCCAGTTCTTCTAATGCACGTCTGCGCCGGACTCTAGTCTTGTTCCTTGTTCAGCCTAGCTAGGGTTGGTTGTAGAAGTCAATTTGTTGGAGCTATGTTAATTCAAACTTTTGTCACTTTCTGTCATTGCAAATTATCATAATTCTTACTTCAATCCATTTTGCTGTATTCCTCTGAGACAAAAAAAAAGTGTCGTTCTCCTTTGCTTTCTAGTACTACATTTATGCAGTTCAGTTAAACTTTGCTCTGCATGCTTTCAGAAGTTCAAACTAAGTATTTGCTTTTTAAATAAAAAAGAAAGAAAGAACGAAAGAAAAGAAAAGGAAACTATGCATTGGCAGTGAAAGTTTGAAAAACAACTATTTTTCTGCATTTGCAGTGACTACTTTCTAATTTCTAACTTCGTCTATTCAGGTGCATGACTGGATTTGAGTCCTGGTCAGTGGTTGCATCAGTGCCGTGCTGCTTGTTTGGGGGTAGTGGGTGGCATTGAGGCCTTTTGTTAGATTTTCCTCATTATTCTGTACTCTACTAATATTATCTGTTGAACTCTGTTCAGTCTGATGTGCTATCAAACTTGTGTTCTATATATTTCAAGTGTTATTACTGATCTATGTGACTGCATTGCATGAATGACAGAGAGGTATTGCTGCATGCCACGTGACAACATGGCTGAGTTTTGAGTTATTGTCGGACTTCTAGTGATTGGGCAGCCAGAGTTATTGTCGGACAACATGCCACGTGACATATCCTGTATCTGTCTTTGGGCAGCCAGTTAATACGTGGTTTTTTTCCTTGTATTTATTTTATCCCCATCCACATTCACTCATCATAATATATTTCTTTAGAATCCCTGAAGTCATTGTGAGGGCTGCTCTCACTCCTTTTGGCATAGCTGAAGTTTGCATCTCAAATCCGTTTTTGTAACATTAGCATGAATTATTAATTCTGAGTTGGATGTTGGATGGCTCTGGGGACAGAGGTGTTGTTAGTACTAGGCAACCTATCAGAACAACAACTATTACTTAGTCAGTTCAGAATTTCAGATGACCTAACAGAACAGTAGCTACTTTTGATGACCTGCTCGTCTGACTATATAGTCCTTTTTGTTACTCAGTTAAGCTATTACTCTGTCTTGCTGTTTTATTATGTTTTTCTGACATGAGGATGCATTGGTTTGTAAGCATTCATCCTAATTAACAGCACCGATGCAAATGTCAAATGGCATCGACTAATAGTGATTTTTCTCATCTAATTGCAGGTTTGATTCCATATGTTGTGGCCTGCTGGTGCTGGTTGTGATTTGTGAGGGAGATTGTAATGGATTTATGCCTAGACACTAAAAAAAGTCTCTTTGGTTATGTAGTAAGATTAATGCAACCTGTAGTTTTGTCGTAAAACCTATAGACTCTTGTATGTTTTCTTGGGTTTCTGAACACATTCATCTGAAGCGAACAGTTATGAGTAGCATTCTGGTAGATCAAAGTTCTGTCTGTTTGGTTACCCTGAGATGACGAGTTTCTATGCTCTGAAGCCAATGTTGATGGGCAGCTTTCTGTTAGATCAAAGTTCATCTGTTTGATTGCCCTATGAGATGAAGGATTTGTGTGCTTTGAATTAGTAAATTAATTGATCCTTTCTATCCAATTTGTGTATTGTACCGTTGAAAGTTTATTTGGGGGTAGATCAAGATATATTTATGTTAACGTTCAATTTAGTGGCTATAGTCTGCTATAGCCCCTTTTAATTTCGCTATTAGCTATTTTAGATGTCATTTGCTGAATACCATAGCTGGAGATTTAAACAGTTGGGCATAAGGAATCAAAGGGCCCTTCTGCTGGTTCTAATTCACTGCCTGCCTGTGTTCTTTGTTTTGTTTTTACCAATCTTTTTTATGCGTTTGGTTTATATAGTCGAGCACAACCAAGTGAGTGAGTGACCATCAAAGCTGCTCATAAGAACTCTCCTGGCCACGGCAGTCTATGATCAGTTGCATTCTATGATCAGTTTCGACTATACTCATTTTGACTGCTTGTAAGCGCAATGACAGTCTCTATGACAATACTTGAAGCAAGGAAGAAGGAAATCAAAAGATGGAAGGACTATCTTGCAACCGACGGTGAGACAAACTCGAGTCGCCCAGGAGAAACAGCCCTGGCACTGAACCAAAGGCTTTTGATTTGAAACTAAGTTTGGAAATTGTTTCAAACTAGATTCTATATTTTAAAAAATGTATCTTGTAATGCAGTCAACATTTTTGAAAAAACAACTTGGGAAAAATAAGAAAGTCGTTACTTTTATTTTGGGCCAAGATCTCCCTTTTCTTCACTCTTTCTTTTTTGGAGAAAGTCTACATTCCCTCCCAAACTATCACACAGTTCACTTTTCCTCCCTCAACTCCAAAACCCAGGACAAATCGCTCCCTCAACTTTTCAAACCATGCATTTTTTTTCCTCCCTCGAGCGGTTTTGAGGGCAGTTTGCTACAGTAACCGTGGGTTTGGTACAGTAACCATGGTTTGCTACAGTACCATCACCTTTGCCTTTTTCCTATTTTTTTTAAAAAATCCATTGAATCTTTAAAAAATCATAGTAAATCACAGAAAAATTAAAAAATAGAAAATCTAATTTTGTTAGACTCCACATGAGTAGATCTACACAGTAAACATATAATATGGTATACTTTTAGTTCAACAAAATAATTATAGAAGCTGCAGCTACGAATTATTTTAATTAATTATATATTCACCGTGTAGAACTTTGTACTAAAGCATATCATATTAAATATTCACTGTGTAGATCTACTCATGTGGAGTCTAACAAAATTGGATTTTCTATTTTATGATTTTTTATGATTTTCTATGATTTTTCAAAGATTCAGCCAAATAAATGAAAAGAAAAAGACAAAACTTTCATAGCAAAAAACTTTGTACTAAAGCATATCATATTATATATTCACTGTGTAGATCTACTCATGTGGAGTCCAACAAAACCGAATTTTTTATTTTATGATTTTTCTATGATTTACTATGCTTTTTCAAAGATTCAACCAGATTTTTTTTAAAAAGAAAAAAGGCAAAGTTGCTGGTACTGTAGGAAACCATGGTTACTGTACCAAACCCGTGGTTACTGTAGCAAACCGCCCTCAAAACCGCTCGGAGGGAGGAAAAATGCATGGTTTGAAAAGTTGAGGGAGGCGATTTGTCCTGGTTTTAGAAAGGAGGAAAAGTGAGAACTTCTGTGATAGTTGGGGGGGAATGTGGACTTTTTCCTTTTTTTTTTTTTTTGTTTCTATCTCATCTCGGGCAGGAATCCTGGCCAAGCCTAACAGCTCCCACCGCCTCCCTCTCTTCCTTGCTGGACCGAAGCCCAGCTTCTGGGCCTAGATCAGCGCTCAGCCGGCCTGGAATTTGGAAAGCCCAGCGGCAGCCTATCTCCTTCGCGCCGACTCACTGACTGTCCGGACCCACCTGTCGGCGCCATCCCCTTCCCCCGTCTCCCACACTCTGCGCGTAATGTGCATGAGACCCTAGATCCTCAGTTCACTCCCTCCTTTTGCCGGCGCCCGGCGGCGGTGAGGTCCCCAATATGGCGTCGAGAGCTCGCCTCAGCCTCCGCGACCACGATGCCAAGGATCCCGAGCGGCAGCCGCCGGCTCTTACCAGCGACCTCCACGAGGAGATCTTCCTCCGTGTCGCCTCCCCTGTGGACCTCGCCCGCGCCTCCGCCGCTTGCGTCTCCTTCCGTCGCCTCATTGCTGACCACGCCTTCCTCCGCCGGTACCGCTCCATTCACCCGCCCTTACTCCTCGGCATCGTTGACTCCGAGGGCTTCCATCCTACTGAGGCGCCCCATCCGTCCGCTGCCGTCGCCCGGGCTGTCTCGATTTCCTTCGACTACCTCCCTCGCACCGGATTGCAACACTGGGTTCCGTGCGATGCCCACAACGGCCGCGTCCTGCTCGAGCGCCTTCGCGCCCCCTCTCCTCGGGCTGGGATTGGGACCTCCTCGTGTGCGACCCGTTGTCCCGGCGATATCTGCTGTTGCCTCCCATAACCGACGGCCTTCTCGCCTCCATGGGGATCCAGAAGAAAAATGTTTTCCGTGGGGGTTCCTGCTTCATCCGTTCAGGAGGCATAGAGGAGGATACATCATTCAGTGTGATAAACTGGGTTGCATCCAGGTCAAGGTTGGGGATATTAATCTTCTCTTCCAGCTCTGGCTGTTGGAGTGTCAGCACGTCTATCAGTTGGCGCGATCTAGGCCTGCCTCGGAATGTTCAAGATATTACATGCCAATGCACAAATGGCTGCTTCTATTGGAAAATATACGGCATGAGCACGTTGATCAAGCTCGACATGAATAGTATGCGGTTTTGCACTATTGGCCTCCCGCCTGGCCATGAGGAGCGGCGAATCGTCATTTTGGAGTCAGGGGAAAGTGGGGTCGCAATGTTCAGTATGATTTTTCAAGGCACTTCTGTGGATTATTATACCTTTTCGCAAAATGGCAGTGAGAAGTCCCTTCAGTGGCATTTGAAGAGTACCATCCCCTTGCCTGCCCATTATAGCTGTGAAGGCAACATTGGTGGTCCAGCTCAAGGATACATTTTCATTGAATGCATTCAAGATGAAGAAGATACAGAATATTCAATATTTTCTTCAGCAAATTGCATGGAATATCTAGCGGATAGAACATATTCAGTCTTTTTTTTCACTTGAGATTAAGTCTTTCAATATTGAGAGGGTCGGTAGGACAAATTCCCCTGCTGATGGTGCCTATCCATATTTTGGTTTCCCACCATTTATGTCACCAAGGAGGATTTAAGGATATGGAGAGGTATGTTATTTTATTCCTGAGTCTTGCCTCTTGCATTTCAGACATGTACATTTCGCATCAGTTGTGTGAATGAGTGATTAGTAAGCATCCATCGCAGTCAGCTGGCATTGTTGGCCTACATCAAGATGGCCTGTTGAGTACATTTTCCATGAGAAAAAAACAAATGAGCCTTTGTTTATAAATTATAATGGACTTCAGCCAGTTCTTCTAATGCACGTGCATCGGACTCTATTCTTGTTCCTTGTTCAGCGTAGCTAGGGTTGGCTGTAGAAGTCAATTTGTTGGAGCTATGTTAGTTCAAACTTTTGTCTTTCTGTAATTGCAAATTATCATAATTCTTACTTCAATCCATTTTGCTGTATTCCTCTCTGAGAGAAAAATAAAAGTATCATGCTCCGTTGCTTTCTAGTACTACATTTATGCAATTCAGTTAAACTTTGCTCTGCATGCTTTCAGAAGTTCAAACTACGTATTGGCCTTTTTTTTCAGAAAAAAAAAAAGAAAGAAAGAAAAGAAAACTATGCATTGGCAGTGAAAGTTTCAAAAACAACTATTTTTCTGCGTTTGCAGTGACTATTTTCTTATTTCTAACCGTCTATTCAGTTGCATTACTAGATTTGAGCCCTGGTCAGTGGTTCCATCAGTTCCATGCTGCTTGTTTGGGGTAGTGGATGGCATTGAGGCCTTTAGTTAGATTTTCCTCATTATTCTGTACTCTACTAATATTATCTTTTGAACTCTGTTCAGTCTGATGTTGGTATCAAACTTGTGTTCTATATATTTCAAGTGTTATTACTGATTTGTGTGACTGCATCGCATGAATGACAGAGAGGTATTGCTGCATGCCACGTGACAACATGGTTGAGTTTTGAGTTATTGTCGGACTTCTAGTGATGATTTTACAGCGGTTAACTGACATACCCTGTATCTGTCTTTGGGCAGCCAGTTAATACGTGGTTTTTTCCTTGTATTTTGTTTTATCCCCATCCACATTCACTCATCATAATATATCATAATATATTTCTTTAGAATCCCAAAAAAGAGAAAACAACAAAAGAAGGGTGTCCCTGAAGTCATTGTGAGGGCTGCTCTCACTCCTTGTGCTTCTGGAATAGCTGAAGTTCGCATCTCAAATCCTTTTTGTCATTAGCATGAATTATTAATTCTGAGTTGGATGTTGGATGGTTCTGGGGACAGAGGTGTTGTTAGTACTAGGCAACCTATCAGAACAGCAGCTATTACTTAGTCAGTTCAGAATTTCAGACGACCTAACAGAACCGTAGCTACTTTAGATGACCTGCTCATCTGACTATATAGTAGATGTTGTTACTCAGTTAAGCTATTACTCTGTCTTGCTGTTTTATTATGTTTTTCTGGCATGAGGATGCATTGGTTAGTAAGCATTCGTAACATCCTAATTAACAGCACCCGATGCTTGCATAAATGTCATATTGCATCGACTAATAGTGATTTTTCTCATCTAATTGCAGGGTTGATTCCATAGGTTCTGGCCTGCTTGTGCTGGTTGTGATTTGTGAGGGAGATTGTAGTGGATTTATGCCTAGACACTAAAAAAGTATCTTTGGTTATGTAGTAAGATTAATAATGCAACCTGTAGTTTTGTCGTAAACCTAGACTCTTGTATGTTTTCTTGGGTTTTGAACAGTTATGAGCAGCATTCTGGTAGATCAAAGTTCTGTCTGTTTGGTTATACCCTGAGATGACGGGTTTGTATGCTCTGAAGCCAATATTGATGACAGCTTTTGTTAGATCAAAGTTCATCTGTTTGATTGCCCTATGAGATGAAGAATTTGTGTGCTTTGAGTTAGTAAATTAATTGATCTTTTCTATCCAGCTTCTGTATTGTACCGTTGAAAGTTTATTTGGGGGTAGATCAAGATATTGATGTTAACGTTCAATTTAGTGGCTAGTCTGCCATAGCTCCATTTAATTTCACTATTAGCAATTTTAGATCTCATTTGCTAAATACCATAGCTGGAGTTCTGGAGATTTAAAACGATGGCATAACGCGTCAAAGGGCCCTTCTGCACTCTCTAGGTCACTGCCTGCATGTATTGATTTTCTACCACCTTTTTTTTATGCATGAGGTTTATATATTCGAGCACATCCAAGTGAGTTAGTGCATCAAAGCCGCTCACAAGAACTCTCCTGGCCACGGTAGACTATGATCAGTTTGACAGATTGTAATCTGCGATACCAGTTTCTAAGGTAATACTTGATTTCTGTGTTCAATCATTTCTTCAAGAACACTGATGCTCTATGCATGCAAACAATAGTGCTTGACTTGTATAACTTGTTTCACACACTAGATCCAAACAGAGTCAAAACGCTGAAAGCTGAATTCACTCATCAGATTGTTCCTTCGCTGGCACCACTACACATAGCAGTTTTGCCCATTGTAGCTGTTGCTTATGACACTGAACATGAACTGCTAGAATATCTATGCAGACACAGGGTGCTCTTTTCAAAGCTGACCAGGAGATCATTCACCTTGTCCGGGAACTGCTCCTGAACGAAATGGCTCCCTTCAGGGATGTAGGTGATCTTTAGGTCCGGTGCGAATTTCTCCATGAGGCCATCTTTCAACATGGACTCAACCCCAGGGAACTTGAACACATAGTCTTTCTCCCCATGACAACAAACACTGGGACTTGGAATTTTGGATCTTCAATTGGCTTCCTTTTATGGAGAGTCCTGTTAAATGCAGCATATTACACCTTGATTTTTCAAAACCCACAAAGCAAATAGTATGGTTGGAACCTGTTAAATGCAGCATATTACATCTATTGTTACCTATATGTCAGCTGCACTGGATACCGGAAACCTGATTTCTCATAGAGTGAAGCATACACAGCCAGGTCATCCTCACCGAACCACTCTGGAAGAGGTGTGGACAAGTCTGCAAGGTCCATAATCTCTTGGTCTTCTTTTGCTATTGGGATTTCGCTCCTAGAGAAGAGCACATAGATGGTCCGAACAACTCTCTGTACATCATACCGGGCAAAATCAGCCTCCGCTCTTCCTGGTTCCTACAGGAACAAACTTCCACTGTCATTGTTTTCTGTCCCTCTGCTCAACTTGGCAATGAGGATTATATATATACATTTGCAGATTAGAGAACTACCCGCCAGCGCCAAATGTAGAAGCCTTCTGGCAAGCTGGTGTAGGATGAGCTACCCTTACGGAAGGGGGCCCCCAAACACATAACGCCACATGTGCGTATAGGGTGACGAAGAGCAAACTCATAGGCTGGCATGACTCCGAAATCCTTCGCCACAAGGAAAGCCTGGCACGACCCACAAGGTAAGATTCTTTTCTCGAAAATTATAGTGGGATTAGAAATTATTCGATTCAACTGAGCTAATGTCTTAATAGAAGCTTGGCAGATAACAAAATGGCAAAAACTTAGTCTGTTGAACAAGAATTTCTGCCAAGAAGGTTTCTCTAAAAAATGCACAAGAATTTCTATCTTTTTTCTCTTCATTTCCCACATTATTTTGAATAAAATAAAACTACCATGAGGTTGGATTGAAAATGTTCCTCTTATTTTCTTCAATCCATATATTCTAAATATACACACTATGTTTGTTTTTCCGACAAATCATATTGTCGCATGAGATGGAAAACAGTGGCGAAGGAATTCTACATGTTGTGACTTTCTGATGGTAAGCATGCCCTTAGAAACTTTAGCAGTAATTTTCCTTCAGGAGATACTCCATCACAATATTTTTTTTAAAAAAAATCCTTGCATATAGTTTGAGAAATTCATTCCAATCCAAATCCTTCAAAACATATAGCCATTCCAGAACATTCTTACATATTTCTACCCATCATGGCATGCTAATCGGACTAGTATCATATGAGATAAGCTAACAGTAACAAGTCACGCTTAAGTACTGAACCAACAACTACCAAGAAAAAAGTTTTCCCCAATCAAGACCAAAATCAAGAACTTTACCACAGCGATTCAAAAAGAAGTAGTAGTATTACCTTGGGAATGGAGAGGGCATCCAGGATTGCGAGGAGATCCTCCAACAGGTCGTCGGGCGACGCCGCCTCCGGCTCCGGCGGCTGGTCCGAGAGCCCGAACCCTCGCCAGTCTGGCGCGACGGCGCGGTACCCGGCGGCGGCCACGGCCAGCATCTGGTGGCGCCATGAGTACCATATCTCCGGGAACCCGTGCAGGAACACCACCGTGCCCAGCTCGCCTGCAGCAAAAAACGAGCGCCGCCGGCTATTAACAGAGGAAGCTTGAGCTCGCCGGCGAGCAGGAGAGCAGAAGTGAACCTTTGCCTGCTTGGGCCACGTGGAGGCTGAGGCCTCGGATTGGGAGATGGCTGTGCTCCACTTGCTGCTCCATGTTCATGGCCACTTCTTTGCAGAGTTGTGAGGTTGACTTTGGAGAGAAGTACTTCACAGCCAGTGTGCACAGTGGAGTGGTTCAGTCAGTGGTTGGAGAAACAAAAGAAAAGACAATTTTGGTTGGAGGCGATGACGACACTTCCGCTCTACTATCTCCCGTTGCAAGATGTAGTTTGCCCTCTCTTCCGCTCCCGTTCTCCTTATTGCTGCCATGGTGCCCTCATTATTGAAACCTTTTTGTTTTATAAATGAAGTGGTGCACCTTATTCCCCGCTCCGTGCTCTTTCTCCGTCGATCGAGTCGGGCCTCCTCCACCCTTTTGTGGTTGGGAGCCGGAGCAATTGTGAAAATCCCTACCAAATGATTCTGCTCCGAGTCTGGAGCACGGGGTAGTGGGTATTGGATCAAGTTAAGACTAGGAGTGGTGCCAAACTGGCCCTACGTGTTTGAAGACAAAACAGGGACATCTACATGTTTGAAGACGAAACACAGAAATCTACCCTTCCGTTCCAAATTATAGTTCACTTTGGCTTTTCTAGATACATTGATTTTTGTTATGCACCTAGTTATACACTATGCCTAGATACATAACAAAAAAATGAATCTAAAAGTCAAAAGTCAACTACAATCTCGAACGGAGAAAGAACTTTTGTTTAATTGCTAGGGGAACCGCTTACTACGAACCGATCGGTTCGGTTACGGGTACCAGCTCTAATTCGGTTCCCGGCAAAGTGGGTACCGATCGGATCCAAAAATTCTCGGTACCGAGGTATTTTGCCGGTTCTTTTTTCGGTTCGATTCCCAGTAAATACCGAAAGAATCGAACAGGCGATGCAACAGTGGAATCAAATTAAACATGAAGGACTAAACCAAACATTCTCAAACTCAAATCGCTAAATTAGAGATCCGAGACTATCCGACCGGGCGCCGACAAGCCGACAAGGCGACAAACGACGATGGTTGACGCGCGGCCGTCAAGGGATGGCTGGACGAAGCGACGCTGAGGGGACCGGTGGGGATGGCCGACAACGACGCGTCGGGGATCGGCGGCGGCGGGCGGGTCGGGCGGGGCGTGAGCCGACTTGACCCACCAGCAGCGGGGTCGGGCCGGGCGGCGGCCCGCCGCGTCGCGAGGGAGGTAGTCCCGGGAGTGTGCGAGTCCGCCGAGTGTAGTGGCTGGGGAAGGACCTAGGGTTCCCTTCGTGGGCTGTTGTTGGGCAGTCATTGCGATTTGTTTAAGATTTCCATCCTGAATTCGGTACCATTCGGTATATTCGGTTTACCGAGGTACGGAATCGAAAGTAACTCGGTAAATTCGGTTCCAAGAAACCACGAACCGAATAGAAACCAAAATTTTTGGTTTCGGTTTTTTTTTCGTTCGGTTTGGTTTTTGATTTTTCATGCTCAAGCTGAGCACGAGAGCACAAAGGGGAGACCTTTTCTTTAAATAAAGAGTCCATATCTACACCATAGGCATTTCTTTAGATAAATAGTCCCAGCAATTAATGGCGTGTCTTTCAATCTGTTTTTTTTATCCCTTAATTTTTTCGGTCCCTTTTTTGTCACAAATAAATCGGGAACAAGAATCTTGGTCCGTTTGTGGCTCTAATCCAAGTCCGATTACTCATGGACTACTCCGGTCCTCACACACCTCTATTGCGAACCAATTAGAAGTTGCAGTATTGCCAACCTATTTATGCGGAATGTGCGTCCAATTCCAGCCCACGGGCCGTGAATGTGCGTCCAATTCAAGCCCACGGGCCTCTTACGGCACATGGGCCGACTAACTTCAGTCCACCCATATCTTCAGGATCCCCTTGTGGCCCAGTGCACGCAAACTGGGCGAATCGTCCAACCAGGGCCGTCGCCTCCGGCAAGCGGCGGCGCCACCATCAAGCGATGCGGTTGCGGCGGCGCTACGCGGAATTCCTCCGCCGGGCGTCCGCGCTGCCGTCCCTGCCTCTGGTGTCCTCCCTCCACGCCGCGGTGGTCCGGCGCGGGATCCCTGCCCTCCTCGCGGCGTCCCTAATCCAGGGCTACTCCGCCTGCGGTGACCTCGCCTCCGCGCGCGCCCTGTTCGACGAAACGCCGCCGACGCTGTCGTCCCGCACGGCGCTCGCCGGGGCGCTCTCGGCGCACGGACGGAGCGCGGAGGCGCTGGCGGTGCTCGACGTCCCGGAGGCGGAGACCGACGACATGCTGGGGAGGTGGAGGAGGCGGAGCGGCTCGTGACCCGGATGCAGGCGCGCCCCTGACAGGGTCATCTTCGCGGCGCTCCTCGCCGCGTGCCGTGTGCATGGTCGTGTCGATGTTGCCCAGCGGGTGGCCGGGCTCATGCGCCGGTATGGCATTGCGTGAAGACTCGCGGCCTGAGTGTCTGACTGATGCATCTGGAGTTGAAGACTTGAAGTGCAGTTTAGACCTGAGATCTGATCGTCCATCATCATGGAACTTTTGCGATGATTGCTTGGACACAATTCTGACTCTGGTAGTGACCTAGTGTTGCCTGTTAGTACAATGGATTTTATTCAGTTGTTCATGCAGCAAGAGCCCATCCTAGCTGGTAAAATCAGAAATCTGTTGACTGACTGTCTGTCTGCTTTGGTTGGTAAGGTCTTCAGGTCAGTTCTGGCATCAGATGAACATTGAGCCTGAATGCAACAAATGCCCATGAGGTGTGTGTATATGGATTGTCATGCCAATTTTCTTGTCTCAGACTGTAAATTGTCACATCAACTTTGCTGGTGCTAGCAGTGTAGTCAGGACTTGTGAAACATGGATGCTTGGTTGCAAAGTTTAACCTCTAGTTAAGTTTTGTGCAACAGGGGTCTGATTGAGACTTCCATGAAACTGACAAATTAGGCATTGCTGTCATGTCTGGGAACTTGTGGTGAGGCATGCTTGAAATTAATGTCTACATAGAATCTGCTGGGTTCCAACATGTTCTGTGGTAGGGAATGTATTTTGCTAACTTTGTTGGAAAAGGAAGCCACTTGTGCTTAGAAAGCCAGTACTTGGTATTATGCTATAATGGAGATATGCCTGAAGGAAGAATCTTAACATTGAGATTTATTGGGTACCATTACTTCCTGAGTTAACATGAGGAATATCATCTGACTGTAGCTCTGAAGATTCTTCTGCTAATTAGGGTATGGCTGTGAGTCTGTGACAGAATCCAAAGTTGGGCATAGGAATTTCAAAGATTCTGATACTGGTCCCTTGAACACAACTCAATAGCAAGCATGAAACCTGGACTACAGTAGCAGGGGAGACAGGTACAACACTAAATGCTTTGAGTGGTAGCAATCTCACCAGCCAACGCAGTACATCACTAATGTTTTTGCCGAGTTCACATGAAGCCTGGCTTGTTATTGAAGACCTTCAGATCGTTTGGATAAATCACATATATGGCTATAATAGACTTGTAGAAAGTTGGGCCAGTGTATTTCATAGATTCTGATACTGGTTCTGACAGAAGGCAAATAACTGCAGGCTCGAACAAAATATCAGAGTCAGAAGAAAGGGATGAATGTATAAGCATCAGCATCTGTGCCCTTCTTTGCATCCAAAGCATTCATGAATGCAATTTTCATGTCCAGCAATGATAAATTGACAATTTCGTGGCTAGCTGGGTGACTCTCTCCTGTGCCAAACATCTGTATGCTGATGCTGATCACTGATGGGTGGAGAGGCACCCAGAGTCTAGAGGTTGGCAGTCTGCCTGAAGTTTAACTTGACCACCATGGCAGCATCTGATGAAGAACCTGGCAGCGCCTTGCACTTGTACAGGCTAGAACGAATGTGCCAGATTCAGATACCTGTGCTGCAGCAGTGTTTGCTTGGCGAACACTGTAGGGCTGTTGCTTTCGGTCTTTAACAAGGGCAGCACCGCCAAGCCTGCAAGGTTCCAACTCAGCTGCCATGGCGATCTCCAATTAGTGCTGCTTTTAGTCTTGGTTCTATGCTATAATCTGCCTGTACATGCCAAGATATGTGCACTTCTGCCTTTGTAATGCTGCTGATAGATCAAAGAGTTATTCTATGCTAATGTTGGTGCCAAAACATTTTCAGACTTGCTGTGCGTGGCAGGAATTTCAGGACTTGCCTTGCCACCCAATGCTTCCAATATTGGCTACCATCTTTTCATCCGGCTGGATTCTTTGTTTGTGGGATGCCAGGATCAATAGGTAATAGATATTTGTTAAATTTTAGGCAATGTGAATACATAATTTCATATAGACCTGCTAGAAACAGAAGCAGTAACTGAGCAAGGCTGTTTAGTTCCTGAAAACTATTTTGCTTTTGTATTGCCAATGGGTTTGCCAATATATTTGCAGTAGTATAACAAATCTCACGGTTCTGTTTTAGAGTGTATCTTTAGTGTCTGATCCTTCATACCATATGCCAAACAAGGCACCACAATCTATAGTGGAGAGCATTCAATTGATATGTAGAATGCCACAAAAACATGATTCAGATATAGGCATAGCAATGTAGCCCTATATTCAAAATATTTATTCTATACTCTTCTCTACTATTTCCAAAATACTTGTTCTAGTTGGTAACTTGACCCTATTGTTTTTGGTCTTATCCTTCCTAATTTCATCATTAATTAACTTCATTCACATGCCACTACTTAAAAAGTAAGAATTTTCATTTCATCTATGTCTTCATTTTTTGTGCCCAACTCTCTCATGGACCTTGGATCCATGACGATAGTGTCTTCTCTGACAAGGTTATACCCTCTGTCGCAGGCTTGGTTCTAGGGTAGCAGCCCTAGGCGCTTGAGAGTCATTGGGAGAGAGAGAAATTAGTTTGGTAATTCCTTGCTTGATTCCCAAAGGTGCCGACACAAGAATAAATGGCCATCGGCCAAACTAATTGGAGAAGGTTCTCCTTAATTGTAGGATTTGTCAATCTTAGCTAATTGTCTAACTTTCCTCTTAGCCACTTCACCCGGTTGCACGATGGGCTTGATCCGCATGCGCAGCTGCCCGCAATTAGCTTGACCCGCATGCACCGCTATGCACCGGCCGCTACGCGTATTGGGCGGCGGCGACCTATTGGCTGCCCATGACATCTCCCCTCCCTTGAGGATCAGCTCGTCCTCGAGCCGCCATAGACCTAACGACCGACTTAAGGTTAAACCTTTTACATCTCGGCTCACCTCTATTATTAAAGACTAGAATGTGAAATAAATTTGGAAATAAAATATAAAATAAATGTAGGCGACAACTCTGTCCTCCCCGGATCCCATGGAAAGTGCTAAATCACAGGCGTCGTCTTTGGAGGCCGGTTTGAGGTTGTACCACCGCACCTATCTTTGGATCTGTTGAGCACCAAGGTAGGTGCTATTATTAAGGAGACGACCAACTGTGGCCGTACATTTGGGCTCCATACCCAACTCTCGACTTGTGCTGGAGGTGTAACAATTACCGACGAGACCGGGTGGAGGAATGGGCATGCTGCGGAGTGGTACAACGACGAAGCCGATCGGCATGCGGATCTTCCGCACCGCTCATCGAACAAGGAAGCCGCACCTGCGGCTTGCGAGCACCTGCGCCCTCCTCCCGCGACGGCGGTCATGGGCGCCCCCGGGAGACCACAAAGAAGGTGCGGCTCCCCACGAAGGGACTGCACCCGCCGGTGTGCCAGAACCCTCACGCCGGCAGCGGCCCGAAGCCACACCGCTGCATGATGGTGTTCCTTCTCTGTCTTCTCCTTGTGAGCACACCCGGCGAGTGAACATCACGACGATCGATCCAAATCTCGGGCGGACGCGGTCCAAACCCTCTTCGAGTCTAGTGAGTGCATCTCGAGGTGGAAAGGGCGAGTGGGAGGTTGGAGGAGGAGGTGCGGCGGCCGATGGGGCGGCGGCCGGTGATAGAGACGTGGGAGATGGCGGCGCGAGAGGGCGCGGCTGTGGTGGATGGAGTGGATCGTGTGAGAGGGCCTGGCGGCGGTGATCGAACCTGTATAGCTGATACTAGGTGTCATGGACCTTGGATCCATGACGATAGTGTCTTCTCGACGAGGTTATACCCCTCATCGCAGGCTTGGTTCTAGGGTAGCAGCCCTAGGCGCTTGAGAGTCATTGGGAGAGAGAGATTAGTTTGGTAATTCATTGCTTGATTCCCAAAGGTGCCGATTACAAGAATAAATGGCCATCGGCCAAACTAATTGGAGAAGGTTCTCTCCTAATTGTAGGATTTGCCAATCTTAGCTAATTGCCTAACTTTCCTCTTAGCCACTTCACCCGGCCGCCCGATGGGCTTGATCCGCTTGCGATCTTTGCCGCGATTAGTTTAACTCCGCATGCACCGCCGCTGCGTATTGGGCGGCAGCGGCTATTGGCCGCCCATGACATCTCCCCCTCCCTTGAGGATCGGCTCGTCCTCGAGCTGCCATAGACCTAACTCGACACGACTTAAGGTTAAGCCTTTTACATCTCGGCTCACCTCTATTATTAAAGACTAGAATGTGAAATAAATTTGAAAATAAAATATAAAATAAATGTAGGCGACAACTCGTCCTCCTGGATCCCATGGAAAGTGCCGAATCACAGCGCCATGCCGGGAGGCCGGTTTGAGGTTGTATCGGCTGATCTGTTGAGCACCAAGGTAGGTGCTAGAATTAAGGAGACGACCAACCGTGGCCGTCGGTTGGGCTCCATACCCGACTCGACTTGTCTTTGGAGGTGTAACAATTACCGACGAGACCGGGTGGAGGAATGGGCATGCCGCGGAGTGGTACAACGACGAGCCGACAAGATGCGGATCTTCCGCACCGCCCGTCGAACAAGGAAGCCACGCCCGCGGCTTGCGGGTGCATCACGGCCTCCTCCCCGCGACGACGGCCATGGGTGGCCTCTCGAGACCACGGCAAGGTGTGGCTCCCACGAAGGGATCGCACCCCGCCGGTGTGCCAGAACCCTCGCGCCCGCGGCCCAAGCCGCACCGCTGCATGGTGTTCCTTCTCCGTCTTCTCCTTTGTGAGCACACCAGCGAGTGAACATCACGACGATCTGATCCATCCGGCCTCTCGGCACGGTCCAAACCCTCTTCGAGTTTAGTGAGTGCATCTCGAGGTGGAAAGGGCGAGTGGGAGGTTGGAGGAGGACAGCGCGGCGGCCGATGGGGCGGCGGCCGGTGATAGAGACGTGGGAGATGGTGGCGTGGCGGCCGGAGAGGGTGCGGCTGTGGTGGATGGATGTGGGATCGTGTGGGAGGGCGTGGCGGCGGTGATCGAACCTAGATAGTTGATACTAGGTGTCATGGACCTTGGATCCATGACGATAGTGTCTTCTCCAATGAGGTTATACCCTCCTCGTCGATCGCAGGCTTGATTCTAGGGTAGTAGCCCTAGGAGCTTGAGAGTCATTGGGAGAGAGTGATTAGTTTGGTAATTCCTTGCTTGATTTCCAAAGGTGCCGATTAAGAATAAATGGCCATCGGCCAAACTAATTGGAGAAGGTTCTCCTTAATTGTAGGATTTGCCAATTTTAGCAAATTGGCTAACTTTCCTCTTAGCCACTTCACCCGGCTGCCCGATGGGCTTGATCCGCATGCAGTGCTGCCCGCGATCAGGCTGCCCATGACAAACTCAAACATGTATTAAACTTCAAAATTATTTCATTTATCGCACTTGTGAAAAGAAACACTTCTATACTTTATGTCACTAGTATAATGCCACGGCGGCATTTTAGGGATGCTTATAAAACAAGCAAACGAAGACACAAGAAATGAAGGGGCACTGCTGATCAAGGAATTAAAAATAATAACAAGCAAGGAATCAAACATGAGCAAAATTATGTCAATTTTCCTGAAAAAATCGCAATCAGACGAAAGTTTGGCCGCAGTCTCTTCCTCTGATCCTACTAGTCTACTCCTTTAAGTCCCCGACTTGACTCAAGACTAGTCTATACTCTATACAACACCAATCACACCAAGTTTATTCATCAATCTAAAAGCCAACAGATTTTAATAAAGCAGCATGGGTATACTACAAATTAGCATTCTCAGTTCTACTCCACAAAATAGCATTCTCAATTCTGCTGCTGCAACTGTAGCAAGTAGCCAAAGATGTCAATCCTCATACAACTGCACCATAACTCAACACTATATAACTACAAATTAAAACAGTTCATCTCATCATCTTGAAGAGAGGGGATGAGTTCTCATACATGGGTATTTTTTTTTAAAAAAAAGAAACATGGCTGTTTTGTTTTCCAAATGGAGCGAACTCAAACCAGCAGCTACCAAATCAGTTAAATCAGCAAGCACAGATCTGCGTCAAAGCAACAAGACATGATATACATCCATAGAGACACGGTCCTCACTTTCAAGTAGAAATGACGTCGTGGCTGCTTCCACTACATGATAGCTCAGCTTTTATCTTGCCATTGGCCTTCCTGGATTTGAAAAATAACACGCCAAACTTCCGTTTCCTGTGCTCAACAGAGGGCTCAGATCCATTGTCAAGCTTCATCAGGTTTTCAGCATCAGGAGATGTTGCCGCAGGGCTGTTGGAAACCTCTCTATCCTCACCTCCAATATCCATCTCATCGATCAACTCTTTTCGTCTTGAAAAGGCAGATGGTAGGCTGTCTCGGGTGGCTCTTTGCTGCTTCTTTCCACTTCTTTCTTGTTTCTTCGCTCACTGCATCATCAAGAGCTACCTCCTTAATACGCCCGAGGAACTCTATTCTGGTTCCACAAAGGCCATTCAGACCTTCACAAAGCAGGCAGAGTGACTCAAGGTGTGGCAGAGCACCCTCCTGGTTCTCTAGGCGAACCATGGACTGCGCCACGATGCATAGGCGCCGCAGGGCTTTCAGTGCCCCTTGTTCTATGACAAAGTTGAGCTCAGTTGAGATGAGTTTGAGATAGTGCAAGGAACGCACGTTGCTGAGGGAAGTAAGAACATCCCTGCTCAGCTGACCAGATATTGAAAGGCACAGCTCGGTGACACTGCCAAGCTTGGTGACGAACAGAGGCAGGCTGTGTAACTGGCCATGTAGCTTCAGCGAGCTGAGGTAGCAGGAGTTGTCCTCCAGGGTAAAATCCAGAAAGTCTTGCGTGCACCCCTCGAAGCTCAGGGAGAGTGAGGGAGCATCGTTCACGCCAGTGCCTCTCTGGATGAACTCCTGTAGAGCGTTCGAAAAGGTGAATGAAGTTGTTATTGCCATCTTCAGTGGACTGACACCACACTTTCACCTTCGTCAATCTGTTCATATGCATCATGAGCTGCGGGAACTCTGTGCTCTGGTCAACGACAAATCCTGCCAGTGTCTCCAAGGTGCTCTTCTTTGACAGGAAGGACTGGAGGTTGCTCATTTCCTGTTGACGTACATCTGGGAGGCTAAAAACACCAAGCAGATGGAACAAGCATGGAAGCTTCAGAACTTCTATGGGTATAGGAATAATCTCTGTCTTCACTCTTCTTGTATCGAGTGTTTCCAGAAACTTAAGATTTGACATCTCCTTGGGAATGGCAGTAATGTTTCCCCCAAGGCTGAGATACCTGAGCATGGACAGGTTAGATATCTTCTTCAGATGCTCATCCTTCAAGGCTTCACATTCTTCAAGATCCAAAACTCGCATTAGCTTGTATTTACAAAATTCCAGAATATGTGGGCTAATTTCTCCGAAGATTGTCAGGGATCGGACAAGAGAAAAATCAATGCCTGAGTTTGCTTTATCCCTTGCAGAACCAGTACCTCTGGGATGTAGGGAGAGCCGGCGGATCTTATCCGGTAGGCGAGCTTGATCATATAGCGAGGTGATGAAATTTTCACTGATGGACTTCTGCAGAATGAACTTGAGCATCATGCCATGAGTGCGGCATGTCTTTGCTTCTGTGTCGTTGCTGACATCAATGTGCTGGATGATACTCCGGTCCATGAGCGCCTTGAAGTTATCTGTAGCAACCTCCATGGCGCTACGACGATGGTCTGCTTCAACAAATCCTTCAGCCAACCACCGTCTTATCAGGCGTTTCCTCTTGATCGGATGGCCACTTGGGAAAATGCTCAGATACAGCAAGCAGGCCTTGAGGGCATAGCCAGGAAGACTGGAGAAGGACATGTTTCAACCTCGCTAAGGTCTCCTCGTCCTCCAACTGATCGCCCATGTAGCGGCAGAGTTTTGCACAGCCTGATGGTGTCATCTGGCATTTACTCTGCAAGAGCTGGGCGGTGGTGACAAGGGCAAGTGGTAGGCCATCACATTTCTTCATGACCTGTTCTGCAGGTGCGTATTCTTCCAAGGAGGTTTGTTTGAAGAATAGTTCTTTTGATTGATTCTCATTGAGAGCTCTCATTATGTAAACATGGCCATTGTCAGCACTGCAGGCGTTTGCAATAGAGTGAATCGCCGTGGTCACGATCACCCTGCTGCTCACTCCTGTGTCTTTAGGGAAGGCATTTTTAATGGCATTCCAGTATTCTGTCCTCATGTCATCAATCACAATGAGGAACCTTGAGAAAGGAAGAGAACAAAGTTTATTTAGACAAGCATGATGCTGACACAAAGTATAACAATGATAGGAACAGGTAAACAAAAATTAAACCAACATTTGTTATTAAAATAATAAAAGGCTATCTCCCTCCTCGGTCATCTCCATTGACCGGTGCATCTTTGCCCTAGTGCGGCGGCACACTCTGGATCTAGCTCATGGCGCCACCCCTGCTGGTGCGCCCACCCCACGGCTCTACCACTGGGAAAAACAAAATCAATGGGTCAGTTCCTGATAGCAAGGCTAATAATACAACCAGAAGTTTTTTATAATCTTTTTTTTAGTTGACTCATGTAACAGTTAGCTCTTTATCATTGATATGTGGCCTACTTATCTAACTCACAAAGTTTTTTGGTTCTCCTGCCTAAGCAAATTTTAAGTTGCTTGTTTTCCTTCTCTCTTCCACCTCAGTATTTAATCAGCTTACAACAAGTTGTTATTTTTTTAAACTTGGGGTCTCCCCATTCCCATTAAAATGGAAATACGCCATTGTCACAGAGTTTTACAGCAAAAGACGGGATAGAAAACATAAAGATAATTAGGTAGCTTCGCACCAACTCTGTTGGGGACAGCATACCACTACAGGTTTGCAAAATAAAATTCCTCCAGCAGAGCTAATTTCAACAGCATCACAAGCTCGATAAATAAATTGAACATTGACGTCGTTGAAGCTTCAGAGGTCTTCCATCAGATGGGGTGTCTTCCATCCTGCGCTGCTCCAGTCTTGACTCCGGGCGCCTTTGTTCTTCCTTGCTTCCAGCATCTCCCTCGCCTTCTTGTACAAACGCTCCACCCCTTCAGCCAGAGCAGCTCTGTCTTCAGTGTGATATAACCTGTCCAGAAGCTTACCAGTGCACCAGCATGATATATAATCTCCAAAGGGTTTTTGATATATTTATGATTGAAGCATGCATTGTTTCTAGTTTTCCATATAGCCCAACACACAGCAGCTACACAAGTTACTTGAAACTGTTTGCAATTTGGAAGCCATTTCTCCACCCAGATCCAACACTGATTCAGTGAGGTGGGAATGGAGTCAGCACCAATAGTCCCTGCAGCACATGCCCAAACAACTTTTGCCACGGAGCATTGAAAAAAATAAGTGCTCAATATTCTCATTATCTTCACAGAAGTAACACGGTGGATTACCCTTCCACTTTCTTTTTAGCAAATTGTCTTTTGTTAAGACTTTTCCATTAGACATTAACCACATGAAAAACTTAATTTTGGGAGGGATTTTCCCTTTCCAAATATGTTTAAGATAGGGATCACCATTTTCATCAGTAAGCCTGTTGTAAACAGATTTAACTGTGAATTTGCCCTTTGCTTCCCATTTCCACCTAATACTATCATTGTGGTCGATAATTGGAAACAGTTTGCTTGATTTAAAATGTAAGTCCATGAATTTCTAAGTTCAGTGGGAAGCCATCTCCTGAAGGTTATACTGACTTTGCCAGATATTACCTTATTGACTTCCACATTCTTTTGATCACATAAGCTATATAGTATAGGGAATAATACACATATGGGTTTGTCAAACACCCATGGGTCCTCCCAAAATCTTACTTTATCCCCACTTTTGATGGTAACCTCTCTACCTTTTAGGTAGATGTTCTTAATTTTAAGTAGGTCACTCCACATTGGTGAATCATCAGTTCTGTGGCTGACAGAATGAATATTCTTGTTTTTGAAATATTTAGCTCTAATCAGTGTTTGCCATAACCCCTCTTCCTTCTCAAGCTTGCACCAAAGTTTACATAGTAAGCTGATGTTCAACTTAGCTATGTCTTTAATCCCAGCACCCCCTTTCTCCTTGCTCTTGCATACCTTTACCCATTTAATTAGGTGATACTTTCTTTTGGTGCCCCCCCGCCAAAAGAAGGACCTTCTGTCTTTATCAATGTCCTCGGTTGTAGTAGCAGGGGAAAAGATATACGTACATGTGTACATGGGGGCATTATTTAAGCTAGATGTTATAAGAGTGGCTCTTCCTGCCATTGTTAGATTTCCTCCTTTCCAAGGGTCTAACTTTTTCTGACATTTCTCAACTAGGGGGAGCCTTGGAACCCCTAGGTATTTTACAGGGGAAACTCCCTACCCGGCAATTAAAGATTTCAGCATAATGCTGACCCACTCACCATAATCATTGATCATCAAAATTTTACTTTTGTTGAAGTTGATTTTTAAGCTAGAAATGAGCTCAAACATATATAGAAGTATTTTCATGTTTCTAGCTCCTTCAAGGTCATGTTTTAGACAAATTATTGTATCATCTACATACTGAAGAATGGCCACTCCCTTTGGGATGATGTGGTCTACTAATCCTGTCAGTAAGCCATTATTTTGAGATTTAATCACCATTCTAGTAAGACAATCAGCTGCAAAGTTGAATAATATTGGTGATAGTGGATCACCTTGTCTTACCCCCTTGTAACTTTTAATATAGGTGCCAATAGAGTCATTTAGTTTGATGCTGACAGTCCCTCCAGACACAACCATCCTAATCCAATTACACCAAGTGTCATTAAAACCTCTCATTCTAAGACAGTCAAACAGGAGTTTCCAGGCTTCCAGCTGACTTTGTCATATGCTTTCTCGAAGTCTATTTCAAACAAGACTCCAATCTCCTTTCTTCTCTTAACTTCATGAATTATCTCATGTAAGCATAGGATCCCAGAGGTTATATTTCTCCCCTTCATAAAAGCTGTCTGATTGATATGTATCAACCTATCAGCACAATTTTCAATCCTGATAGTCAGGACTTTGGTAATGAGCTTATAAATGCAATTTAACAAGCAAATGGGCCTGTCTTGTTGTATCTTAGTGGCATTTTTCACTTTAGGCAAGAAGGTTATAATACCAAAATTTAGCCTAGAAATGTCAGCCCTCCCAAAGATGGAAATCCTTGAACAAATCAACAATGTCCAATTTAACTATATTCCAACAGCTCTGATAGAACTCTATAGGAATTTTATCCGGACCAGGGGGCCTTATTTTTTTTTCCATTTGGTTCGGGGCAGATTTTATTTCAGCCTCGAAAAAAGGTTTGCAAAGGATAGCATTGTCATTTTCACTAACATATTCACAGCCATCCCAAATACTAGGATCTAGGTTGATATTATGCTCTTCACTGGGGCCAAAGAGCTCCTTGTAATATGCGCTTGCATGATTTACAAGTTGCTCCCCGCCTTCAATGATTCCATTATCATCCTCAAAACTAGAGATATTTGTTTTTCTTCTCCTCCCACTTGCACACTTATGAAAATAGCCGGTATTTTGGTCCCCTAATTTCAGCCATCTTTCATTACTCCTATTATGCCGAGTATGATTCTTCTTGTAGAAGATATTCCATACTTTGGCATAATAGGTCCGCTTTCCCCTCAATTGATCGAGATTTAGGCCCTCTAACTCTTCTATTTCTTCTAGCTCTTGTAACTTAGCTTGATTTTCCTTCTCATCTCCTTAAGCTCCCCTATAGAGTTAAGGCCCCATCCCTTGAAAAACTGTTTTATAAGTTTCAACTTCTCATTGAATTCTATCCAAGGGGGTCATAGCTCTACAAGGTTTCCCCTGAATTCTTTGTACTTCAATAAAAAATTCAGGTTTATCTAGCCAAGACAACTCAAACCTAAACTGAATGCAGCTAGATTTTTTTGTTTGGCCACAAAAAACAATGAGAGGATTATGGTCAGATACTTCCCTAGGGAGTTTTTTGACCATTACCTGGGGAAAAAGGTTCTCCCAGCAGCTAGTTACTAGAATTCTGTCTAGTTTTTCCATGGTTGGTGGATGTTGGTTATTAGACCATGTGAAAGGCCCCCACTCATGTTAAGCTCTCTAAGCTCATAATGAGCAATCGAGCATTAAACATCCTTATGAACTTGTGGTTATTGATCTCATTGTTCTTTTCAAAAGAAAATCTAATTATATTAAAATCTCCCCCTATAAACAAGGGTTCTTTACTTTCAGAACAAAACTTGGATAACTCAGTTAAGAATGGGATCTTCCCATCCTCTTGAGCATCCCCATATACAATCATCGATTCCACTTGGTCTTAAGGCATTTATCCCACAAATTAAGTTGGATCATGTTATTCCCTTGTTTAAAGGATCCTACATCAAACCATTCAATTCTTACACCCTGCTAAAATCCACCCGACACTGCCCTCGAAGGGTTCCATAGCCACAGATAATCTTGATTAGGGTCAATACTTCTAATAATAAAATCATCACAAATCTCAACGAAACTTTCCCCGAATCCCCAAGAAGTGAAATTGATGTTGAAAAATAAGATCTCTAAGGAAGGTAGAGGTTCCCTTTTTGCGGATACCCCTACAATTCCAAATTAATCCTTGTAAATTCATAATTTCTTTGGTCTACCTCTTTTTTTGTTTATCACAGAGCTTCTTCTGTTTGTTTTTCTTTTTTTTTTTCTTGATAGGAGAAATCTTGAGAGCTTTCCTACTCTCTCTTTTTTTCTGTTTGGATTGGACAATAATGAATTCATCGGGCTCGATGAATCATCATTTGGCCACTCAATCAAGAATGTTCATTCCTATTATCCACTAAATTGGGATCAGATTTTGAAACAATTTCGTAGATCCCAACACTAGATTTTGCTTGCAATCGCTTATTATATAAGTTCGCCTAGCAATCTCAATTTCCTTTAACACATCAAAACTATTACTACTAGAGACATTCATATTAGCACCCATTTGACTAGCATAGTATTGAACTCCATGTCGGATAAATTGGATATAGAAGGATGGGATGGGGTAGTACCTTCTAGGTTTCTTTTCTTGGCCATGAGTTCATTCTTGTCTTGTGTGGTTAAGGAGATATCTTTAGCCAACCTTTCACTCCTCCTCATCTCTTGTTCAATCTTCTCTTTGGTAACCAAGGGTCGAGATGGGGACTAGAGGAGGGGGGGGTGAATAGTCCCTTTTAAAAACTAATCGCACCGGCTAACCGAAACAAATGCGAATTAAACTTATCGGTCTACCCAAGACTTCACCCCTCTAACTAAGACTCTAAATCACCTCACAAAAGATCCTATACAAGAAGAGTGAGGTGACAAGCCTAGCTTGAGCTCCTAACCAATTCTAATGCAAGGTCACACAAACCTAAGAACTAGTACTTTAAGCAAGGGTGAGCTCCTACACAATTCTAGTAAGCAAAAGCACAAAGCCCCTAAGCTCACTAGATGCACAATGGACAAGGCAACACACGCTTAACCCAAAGGCTCAAATTACCTAGCTACACAAGCTAAGCAAAGTAACTAAACAATCTACACAAGCTAGATAGTTACAACTACTCTACTCAAACACAAGCACAATATATATAGAATGTAAGAACAAAGCTTGTGATCAAGAGAATGCAAACCACCGCGAAGTGTGGACACAAGATGATACCGGTGATTTTTTACCGAGGTCTCGGGAAGCTTGCCAACTTCCCCTACTCCTCGTTGTGTCGACCAACACTTTGGTGGTTCCACGGTTTGGCGAATCACCCAGTGATGATCCTCAAGCTTAATGGCCAGTGTGAAATCTCTATGTTTGGTTTTGAAAATTGATGACACACTTGTGGCACTAATCCTTTGCTCTAAGTGTATGACTTGAGATAGGATTAGGTGGATGACGTGGAGCATGATGATCATGAACATGGACTATGATGGTGGACATGGTGGATCGTCGAGCTCGGTGATCGGCTTGAGAGGAACCCGGGAGATCAAGGCAAAGGTATACTTGATAGGGTTTTCCTTTCGGTGATCAAGACACGATAGAGCGTGTGTGATCACATTATAGGATAGATAGCCGACTATCAAGAGGGGATGCCATGACAATCCTTTGGTGAAGTGCTTCTAGGTCCAATTGACTTGCATATGCATTTAGGATTGAGAGCACTAACTTCGTTCTTGTCTAACCGATCGTGGCTTGCTAACACAAGTGCTCACGGGACACATTTCGAAGTGTTGGCAACTCAAGACAAGAAGCGAAACTTGGAAAGATGGAAAGACGTCGACACAACGTTGAAGAGGAGTTTCCGCAATCGCGCGCCGACGCCGACCGCTAGCGCCGGGCGCCAGCGCAAAGGTAAAAGCTCAAATCGGCGCGGCCCGACACGTCCGGCGGTGTGCGCCTAACGCGGTCAAAATCAACCCTGGCGTCCGGCGCTGTACAACTGTAATCCGACAACGCAGGGTGAACGGCGACTGACGTGGCGACTGGCGCGTCCGGTGCGCGCCGGACGCGGTCCAAGTAAGGGTGTCGAGGAGGCCTCCCGCCCGACGCAGCGCGTCGGGCGCGTCCGGCGCCACGCGTCTAGCGCCGTTGTTTTGCCGGTGTGCTGGACGCGGTCCGGCGTGGGCTCTGGCGCGTCCGGCCAAGGCAGCGCCCAAAGCAGAGGCATTTGAGGACCAACGGCTCTATTTCGACTTGGGGTCTATAAATAGTGGTTTGGCCGGTTCATTTGTCTCTCTCTTGCACATTTGAACACTCCTACACACTTGTGAGCTTGTGAGACTACTCTCCACTCATCTCTCCATCCCTAACTTCGATTCTTGGGTGAGATTGAGAGAGTTAGAAGTGCATTGCTTGATAGTCTTGCATCTAGAGGCACTTCAACCTTGGAGAAACCGCGGGATTCTTGTTTTCTTGGGAATGCCCTGTTCCCTAGCGGCTTGGAGCAAGAGGCGGTGTTGAGCTCGATTGGAGCTTGTTCGAGGCCACACCGGTGGACTTGTGAGGGGTTGAGCCTTACCCCGCGGGAGGTACGCGAAAGGCATCACTAGTGGATTGCTCGTGGCTTGTTGGACCCTCTCTTGTGATCGCTTGCTTGAGCTCCCACCGATTTGGCACCGACCATTAAACAGCTTAGCAACCAAGTCAAGTGAGTGTGTCGCCACAACGGGACTAGCGTGCTTGCAAGCACGTGAACCTCGGTGAAAAATCATCGTGTCTCTTGTGCTAGCTCGTTGGAGATTTCTTGTACACGATGATTGGCTTCAACCTCGACTCTACACCGGTGGTATTGTATTCTAGCACCCCTTGCATTACTTTGGTAGCATATCTTGCTAGGGTGTTTAGATAGTTACCTTGTGTAGATTGAGTAGAATAGTTTAGTTGCTAGACTTGTTTAGCTTCTAGTGGTAGTTTTAGTTAGCTCACCTTGTTCACCTAGGAGTAAACTAGCGACATAGACCTTGCTTGTGATTAGTGATATTAGAATTGAATTGTGGCTTGCTTAGATAGCTTGTAGCATCGCTTATTGAGCTTCGCCATCTTTTGTACTAATCCGGTTGTTTAGTGTTGTTGCAAGAATTTTTAATAGGCTATTCACCCCCTCTAGCCATTAGGACCTTTCACGCGATTGCCAAATCCCACAGTGGGAGCTCGATCGAGTCCCTCACACAATGTGAGTCCTCTAGCCAATCCCTTAGAGGGTACCGTGTGAACCCACACACAAGTGTGGTAGCTCAATGACACGCTCCACTAGAGTTGCTCTTCACGATCCCCGCGAGGTGAGCACGAACCTCTCACAATCTCTTCCTTCGAGCACCGCACAAGCTTCCTTGCGTGCTTCACGAAGTCTCTTGCCACCAAGCTGTCTAGGAGGTGGCAACCTCCAAGAGAAACAAGCACACCGGCTTGCAACACGAACACCTAGTGCCACGAATGCGATCTCTCAACGTAACGCACTAGAACTCGATCTCTCACTCAATCGGATAAACGATATCAAGCATATGTGAGTGGGAGGGCTCTCAAGCACTCTCAAGCATGGACACAAAGTCCCCAAGGTGCTAAGCAACCAGCCAAAGCCCGCCACCCCATCTATTTATAGTCACAAGCCAAAATAGAGCCGTTGGGGTGTTTCTGCAAGTTGACACCAGTGAGTCCGGTCATGACCGGATGCATCCGATCCACGCGTCCGGTCAGCCGCCGAGCAAAGTCCCAAAAACATGCTTACTGGAACTTTGATCGGACCCGCCGACCGGATCCGTCCGGCCGCGTCCGGTCAAGGGCCGGCCGGCCGCGCGTCGTCGTTCAGCGCTTTCGGTCGTTGTTTCTGTGAAACACCGTCGCCTTTGCTTCGACATGCTACCCATCAAGTATACCAAACTTGAGCACTAGGAATAGCATGTTTTCACCACCACGATGCATCCGGCGCAATAGAAAATATGCATCTCATTTTCTCGAAAGCGCCGAATCCAACTCAACCCTGCAATCACCGCCGCCTTTGCAAATGTGCCAACACCACCAAGTGTACATCACCATATGCAAGTGTGTTAGCATTTTCACAATCATTTCAAAGGACGGGTTAGCTATTACCACGCCACTCGATCCTAACACATCGCAAAGTTAGATCGCACAAGTGGCACTAGATGACCGATACGCAAACAAGTTTGCCCCTCTTGATAGTACGGCCATCTATCCTAAACCTGGACATAAACTTCTCTAAGCACCAATGACCGGCGAAAATGAAATGCCCTATAGGTTATACCTTTGCCTTGCGCATTTCCATTCCGCTCCATCTTCAAGTGCCGATGCAACACATGCACCAACACGATCAAGAATGATATGATCCATTTCATATCATCACATGACCTTCTTGGTCCATCGATCTTGACCTCACTTGCTTTTCACCGTTGCGTCGGTCCGTCAGCGCCAAGTCCCTCGACTTGCCCTTCACACTTGCAACCGGTCCATCAAGCCAAGCCTTGTCTTGATCTTCACCACCTTGGTCACATGACTCCATGTCATGTCTCATGTGCAATAAGCTCCTTCATTGCATCATCACATGTGAACTAACCTCCTGTGTATTATCTCAATCACACATATTAGTTCACCTAATGTTGACACTCAATTACCAAAAACCACAAGGGACCTTTCAGTAACCTGTTGTGTGCTTTCGTCAGGCTTCATGCCCTCTCCATCCTTTCCATCCTTCTCAGTCAATATATCAACAGATATGCTATCAGGAGTGTTCATATTTTGCCCCTCCATGGCAATCACCTCTAGAGATATAATGTCGATCTGAGATCTGTGTTTTCAATCTCAATTTCTGCATGTCCCTCAATTGCTTGTATGTTTGTCTCAGCAGTCTTCTTTGGGCTGGTTTTGTCTTCTTCCATATCCACTTCCATGTTCTCATTTTTGTCAGGCATATACTCAGAGATTTTGGTAATCTCCTTGTAGGTATGCTCATCAGCATCCATATCCAGAGCATCAAAACATATCTGGTCAGTCATAATCTCAATCTTGTCATTCAGAGTTTGAGCTGCATTATCACTCTGACTGTGAGAGTTATCATAACCAGCCCCAATTCTTTTAAATTTTCCACTTGACTTGTTGCCTTGATTGGAGTTTTGACTGGGACCAACACCATTATCTCCCATGTATTTACTGAACCTGCTTTGAGTATTACTGACTTTAATGCCACTCTTGAGAGCTCTTTCTCCAGCTTCAATTTCCACTTCTCTATCAAACAGAAAGTCATAGACATACAAGCCTAGGGTGCACAAGTATATCTGCAGCTTATCGAGGACGACGTTCCGTCGTATCCAACCCACACCGCGGGTCCACCACTTTTTCAGCATTCCTTAACTAATTGTCCATTGGATGCAAATTTGATGGCATCACGTGGATTTTGAGCATGCAAGTCCTAGTATAATCGAGTTTTATAGCTTGAGATCTGCGCCTTAACAAGTGGGCTCGACGGATGCATGTATCTCAGCGCTAGCCAAATCCATCCCCTTAGTCAATAGCGCGACAACGACGAGAAGGCCAGCAGCTTTGCAAACTGCGTGCAAGCCTCCATCTTGTATCAGGTTAGTGGTCGATTCTGCCAAAGATTTCTTCGATCCTCGCCTAAGGACGTCGGTTGCCAAAGATTTCTCTCGATCATCGCCTAAGGACGTCCGTAGTACTTTCTGCAAGTATGGATGTTGATCAGTGCTTAAACATGGGATCCATGAGTCCGTGTGTTAATTTGCGTGCTTAAGCTGGAGTTCAGTCATATACAACTTGGCTCTTAATATTTGATATGACACTTATCTCGAGAATTAACATGAAAATTTACATTACACCATGACCCACTTTTCCCTACAATTATGTGTTGGCAAATTATGGGTTTGAACAACACACGTGTCGGCGATTCTTTACCATTTTAGTGTCACAAAAAGTGTCGACAACAGTAACCTAGGGTTATAACATTACTAGTCCATCAACCCGTGCTCTCGCACGGGCTATAGAATCTTATAAGATATATAATAATTCGCTTATTGTTTAATGTTTATGGTTGCTTAAAAGTACTTGCATTAAATTATACTTTTTTTGTTCATTTTCTAACACGGTAAGCACACCAAATACTTTGTTGTGTCTATTTAATTATGATAAAGTTGTCAATTGCAGGTATATATGTTTTCCATCTATTTATTGGTACATAAGAAATTTGAGTCGCGGATTACACTCTTAAGTATGAATATAGCTACTTATAGTCCACGGTATCCTTCCCACTTGTTAAGACTGTTTGTAATATGTAAAATGTTTTAGTTAAAGTGTATAAATTATGTAAGTAATAATTTATAAATTGAATGTCATGACTGTTAATAATTTGTTAGTATCATCATTGTTTGAATTCTTTTTTACATGATTGTTGAAATATATCATATATTTAATTATGTATGATGTATGCACAAGTATTTGATGTGCATGTACTTTAATCAAATTTTAATATATTGCCATACAAAGAATATATGTAATGTGTGTATATATATACACACCTCTGGCTATACTACACTCTGGGTTTTAGAAAAATTCTACACCCAACAGGAAATTACTGAACGGATTTTCAGTAATTACCACTCAATGCACGACATTACTGAACACCCTATACCAGTGAGCGTGATTTAGTAATCCGGCAATTTGGTTCAGTAATTTTTGATCAGTTTGGTCAAGAATGACTATTGGGTGTAGAATGAACTCCACACTGGGTGTAGAATATCACTGTCGTATAAATTATATATATTTGTGGATATTTAATTTGTTTGCAATATAATATAATGATAAGTTTGATGTAGATTTAATAATGTCGAAGTGGAAATTTAGATGTAAATTTAAGGGGTTGCATATATTATGTATCTAATAGAATAAGTGGTATTTAAATAAACATTTATGGGTTAGCATACATTGGTTTACAAATACGTAGATGTGTGTAATTTTTTAGAAACTTGCAAGATTATTATTGCCGAAGTTGATTATTATGCACACAATTTTTAGACATATTCTTTTATTTTTTATCAGAATTTATGGAAATTTTGATTTTTGTGGTGGGCTTGGCAAGGATTAACATAGAGGTTCTATTGGAGGTATCTATTTACAATTAACATGATTTGTATTTATTTCATATTGCCGTACTTATTTAGTGGGAACATAAAATTGTGTTATATGTGCAATAATTCCACACACCCTTTGTCTGCCATAATGAATCTATACTTTAAATTCAACTTTTAGTCTTTTTATTGCAATTCTTTTCATTTACATAATAAGTTGAATTCCTACTACTTATTCTCTTATTTATTCACAATTTTAATATTTTATTTTATAGAAAATGTTGCAGGTCGTAGGTTACTATCTCCTTCATATTGTATAAGTAGTCGTTTCACCATGAACTGCAGCACTATATATATATCACATAATTTTATTTGTAGTAGAATTGTTTTATGAAATATAGAGTGCTTATTTTAGCCAAATTTATATAGTTATTTAGAACAACAACATATGAAATTTATTTTATGCATAAGGTACAAATATAATATTAAAGTTAATTTTTATTGTCTTTGCTATATTGTGTATTAAGGAACATTTCCACATAGATGTTTTATAAAGACATTTTACACACTTGATAAATTATTAAAATAAAACAATAGTCTGAATGTGTCAATGGTATTAAATTAGTTTCTTGACAACTTACTTTTAATATTTATATGTCTATTTGAGAAACATTTATTATTATTATGTATTTTAAGGATAGCTGACATGGGTAATTTAGATAGAAATTAAGTGTGACAACTGAAAAGTAAGTTATAGAGTAGATATTTTATATTTTACTTCATAATTGTGTATATCTATATTTTGAATGCAAACATATGATGAGTTACTTTGTAGTATCTTTCTTAATGCCACATGTGGATAATTCATACAGAAATATTAGACTTTTATTTCAAATTATCTTTTATAATGACAGAGGGTTATAGTGGGTATGCTAAGCTAGTTAGGGAGTTGTTATGAATTATCTTTTTCATAATGGAGGAAGTGGTTAATTTTGTTGAAAATTGAGTAGATTATTTTTAAATTAGTTGGCATAACGAAAAAAAGCTGGTAGTTTATAAGCAAATTAGAGAGTTACTTTATGTATTCTTCATAATGGTAGGTGTGGCTATTTTTTTAAAAAAATAGATCGCATGTTTATTATTAATTATGACAATGGGCTCTGAATAAAAGGCTATATGTTTTTAATTATTGTGAAATTCATATTATTTATCGTTTTCAAATTCATCCCATGAGAATTAACATGGAGGCTCCATTAACTTTTGGTCAATGCAAATATTTTAAACGGTGATATGCTACTTTTTGTAAATTTTACTTAGATTACATTTGTTCCTAGACTAATATAAATCACTTTAGTGACATGTTTATGGATTGTACATGGATTTCATTAAATAACATATTGGTAATGCAATTCAAATATGATTTCCAAAAATTAATAAACTCTACTACATGCTAACAAAATGTAGGAATATATGGAGATTAGCCTTCTTTGCTCTTCTCTTTGATGCAACTTTTTTAAAATAGGTATTTTTCTTACGGGTTATCTCATATTATCATCAATTTCCCTCCTTCAGTCTACTAATTAATAATAAACATGGGATGAGTTAAGTATAAACATGTGGACATACTTAAATTTTCTATGTTTATGTCCAAACTTGCATAGTAGAGATTGGCATGGACGCTTGTCAGTATGAGTGAGCAAGAGTAGCATACCAGTAGCTCAGCAATGACATCCCAACAATGTAGACAGAGATATCGTGGAAGGCCGTGCAAGAGCACAGCATGCCTGTACCTCCATCCATGCTTTGATAAAGAATGTTTGGTTTAGGTGCATGATGTCCAGCAGCCACTCGTCTAGAACATAATCCGGCTTGCCATGTCTTTTATTCCAGTCACTGCTTTATATGAAATCTTCTGTATATCCAAGATGAGCGCGCGCCAATCTACTAGTTTTTTCTTAAGGACCAGGCTATGCCTCTAGGGGCAGATGCGCCAGCTGGCTCAAGCACCAGCGAACCTTGAACCAACTGCATGCTCTATAGTTGACTTCAGAAATTCATCACGTGCTGATCACCCTATAATAGTTTACTAGTGCTTCATCAGAGATCAGATCTGAAATATGTACGTCCGTTGGGCACATCGACTTCTGGACGTTGCAGGGAGAGGGTAGTCCTTGCCCAGGGGAGTCCTTGCCCAGGGGAAGACAGCTAGCTGGACGGTGCAGCTACTATATATCCTCTTGTTTAGTTCACGTTTTCATTTTGGTTTAATTGGCATGATCTATAACTGTGTTGGGAGGATTAGTCCAGTCCAGCTACTATCCCCTGTTTAGTTCAAGTGAACCCAAAAATCAGCGTCCGTCACATGCATGTTTTCAAAAGTTGCAAGTTGCCATGCAAATGAGCGCCAAGGCGTTCATTCTTTTCTTTTTAACAAGTTCAGAAAACTTACATTAGCAGCAGAGATCTCAAGTAGTTGAGAACAGAGCCATTGTAGATCTGTGACGCATCGTAGATCTGTCAAAACATCTATCATGAACCAGAATTGGGCCAGCCCGAGAGTGGCTAAAAGGGCTCGACGCGACGCCGCCCCACGAGGGGCCAGGGCGGGCGGTGGTGGAGCCGGCGCCCTGCCGCCGCCGCCTCCTTCCTTCCCTCCGCGTCCAACTCGCTTCGCCATCAAGTTAGGATTATCTTAGGTAATTTTTGGTGTTTAAAAGGGGATATTCCAATCTATAAGGAAGACCCTTATTAGGAAATAAATAAAAGATTAGATGTAAAAGGTATACCGATCGTAAAAGGAAACCTTATAGAGATTGCTTAGATTACAAGTCCCACTAGCCGGGCTATATAAGCAAGAGGCATGTAATCTCTAGGGGATAAGCAAGCAATAAAAATATATCTATCGTTCTCAAACCCGCCTCCACCGCCGCCGCCTCCAAATTCCCCGCCCCCCGACCCGCCCGTGCGCCGCGCCTTACCGCCGCCCGTGGCCGCCCCCCTCGTTGTGGCTCCTGTTGGTATTTATTAAGTGCAAAAAAGAATATAAAAGGTTCCGCAAGCGCACGTAATAAATATACCATTGTAGCTTTTACCCGGAGTATTCCGTAGTATCGTTATTTATATTTTTCACAGGGGAAGCAAGGGTAAAGACTATGATAAATCAAAATCATGTATCTACTAACTTAATATACCAACTAAACTAAAGTGAGGGGGTAAATAATGTATATGATATGTATGATAATTAATAGCATTTAACCAGAGAATATTATAATATAGAGTAGATAACTAGGTCGAGAGGACAACGGAGAGATCTAGGTTCCCGAATACTTCTCTAGTACTTTGGTTCTATGATAACAATTATTCTAATACACTTTGGAGCAGCGGTACCGTCCCCGATCCTCGAAAAAGACTGGGAAAGGGTGATCGGGGAAGGCCGCCAAAAAAGCTCTACGAAACACCAACCCGAACGTGGTGGATTACAAAGACCCGACAGGCTGGCCACCCCCCCCGCTACCACAACTAACCGTGGATTGGGCGCAACCTCGGGTAACCTATAGCCTAGACACCACGCCTACACTATAAATTACTACTCTAGCTACCTAGCATAACTAGAGCCCTCAATACGAGCGGAGATCCCATGCAATAGTATAATAACTATATCAATAACATGAAAGGCATAAAAGTACTAGAAAAGATATATTTAATTATGGCATAAAGTCTAATAGAGTTGAGATACAAAGATATACCAGAACGCTGAAGACTTCTCCAGAACCGGAACGCAGTTCCGCTCTCCCTAACTCTCTACTAGATCTATTCTATTACATTGTAGCCGTCTCTAATCTAATTCTCTAATATTAACGAGAGAGACCATCCATTCATGGGACAATTCTCAAGTCAATCTGGTACATGGCTCCTAGGGGTGTAGGGTTACATATATAGGGGTCTCCTGGCCTCCCTCCACCTTTAGCAAGCAATATGGTACTAATCTTCATGTATCTCGTGCTTTAACCGACGCCCTCGGATCAAACCGACATCAAACGACCGGATTAGATTGCGTCTTAGAGGCGGTGGAGGAACGTTCTGGAAACAGGGACAACTTGGGGGCCAAGCCAGGCCGATCGGCCTGATATTTGGGCCGATCGGCCCAGGGTGGGTCCCACCCTGGGCCCCGCGACGCGTCGTGGCTTCTGGAGTCTTCTAGATGATGTTTTCTTGGGTGTTAAGCTTCATTCACGTCGGGTGTATTCCGAGCCTTCTAGTCTTGTTTCGAGTTGGATTGCGTTACGTCACGTCCGTCGTATGACACGCCTAATTCTGGTGTTTTTCTGTTAAGTCCCTGCAAATCACAACTTTACCAAAACTCATGGAAATCATTAGTATAAACCCCTAATAAGGCTATCTAATTATATTTTAGTCCTTTTCCATGTTTAGTTAACAATTAAAAGTATACGTTAACATGTGTCAACAAACTCCCCAAGCTTACCCTTTGCTAGTCCCTAGCAAAGCTATATGCTATAGTAGGATCGGGAGTTGCTACTACGCTTTCATACCTCGAAAGCAATCGTGTTTATCGAAAATAAATTCTCCTCTTAACCAGATTGCTCTCTCATACCTGCTTACCATGAGGCGTAGCTTTTTCACGAATCATAAGCAATAAAAGACAGAACAATCAAGTGAAGTACCATGTCTCAAGCTCTTTGATCAACTATCATCCTGGGGTTTTGCAATATTTTTCAAAAGAAACTCAAAGATCCTATGTATGACCCTCTTAAATAGATGGTGGTAGTGGAGTTTCACATGTGGTAGGACATACATAGTGGGATGATAGTGATGAAGTGGATAAGGATGAAATGTAGCAAATAGCCCTTAGCCTTTTCTAGTATTTTTCTTCTCAAACATCTTGGACTACATCTCTCTTTCTAAAAATTGCTAGGACCTGGGGTCATCCATTCTTGGAGAGGTGGGCTTTGCCCCTGACTTGTGTCCATTTTTCTCTCTCCTTAGAGATGTGGGCCCTACTCACCCTCGGACACGTGTCCATTATTCATCTCTAAATATATTTTTATTATTAGGGAGGTAGGCCCCGCTTTCGCCTAGTATGACTTTTTGTCCGTTACTCTCCCTCTCTTGTCTCACTCTTCTCTCTAAATATTTATTTTTCTTTTTTTCTTCTTTTTTTTTCGAATGTAGCCTGGCCTCTATAAGAACACCGAGAGAGACATATCCAAAGATTGCAAGAGTTTATTTTTATAATTATGGCTAGCGGCTTGATGGAGTATGGGGAGGCGTACTTCCTCGAAAGTTAGAAGCAAATGTATTTAATGGAGTGGGATGATCTTGATGTGAATGATAAACTCTTAAGGGTCATAGCTAAGGAACTCATCATGTAATTTTATAATTTTTAAAGATAAAAACCAGGAGTCAAGTATCTCTAAGAATATGATAAATGCAGACTTAACTTTTCATGTACTTTTACCTTTTAAAGCTAAGACTCGGATTAAGCATGTGCTTCCCACAGTGTGTTGGTTTTAGAGCAAATTAAGCATTTAAAGTTTTGGGAGAATCTAAGTCCAAAGTGTAAGTACTTTTAAGAGGAATTAAGGCGGAGCAACTATTCATCATTTCCTTACATAGGGATCATCTTCAAAGTTAGTTTTATTCTAGCAAGCATAATTAAGCACACTATCTATTTATTTATTTATAGCTAACATAAAGATCAAACTATATATATAACTTAAACTTTTATCTAGTTTTCTATAGTTATGCATCTTTTTATATCTTTTTAACAAAACAAACTAGTAGTAAATAAGGTAAAGGATAAGAGTACTTTACGGATAATGGGGGTTGCACTCCCCAAAGCCGGATCTTGACATAGTCTTCAATGTTCTTGATGGTTGGAAGTAGAGGTAAATAGTGATGGTGGATTGATTGATCTTCTTTAACGCTAGACACCATATGTGTCATGTCTCTCTTCCTTGGGATCATGTCTTTGTTATTCTTATGGCTTGTAGCTTTGTCCATCCACTTCCTTAGAGTGATTACTTTTTGTGATCGTGTTGTATGACACTCTTCTTCACGTATTCTTTCCTCGCAAAATATTAGTGGACACATACCCGAGAGAATATACAACATGGTTGAAACAGGGGTTGTTGTCCATAAGATCTTATCTATGCTAATGAAAAAAAAAATGGTTCTTTGATTACTCTTAGCACGTATCAAGTCTTGTAACTCATTTTATTTGTAGTCGCACTCTAGCATGTGGATCAAAGTCGAAGGTAACTTGTAGCAAAAGATAGAGTGAATGATATTTGATACTTACAATTCTTCCATAAATGATGAATGAATCGAGTCTCCTTTTGCACAAAGTTTAGAGTTCATCGTATGCCTTACTTCATCTCTGATCTAAGCTCATCTCTTGACTTACCCGAATTGGATTTAAGAGTTTTCTCGCAGGGGTTAGTCGAACACAATAACCAATGTCTACACAAGCAATACTTAGTTCAATAACCAAACTAGACTCCATGTCTAATTTAATTAAGGAAGACTATTTAACCTAAGCACCACACTTAATTTAAAAGCCTTTGGAAGCGCCCAATGGTAGAACTTCCAAACCAAAACTTACTATAGCAAACAAAGGTAGCATGAAAGCATCACTATAGAGATGTAAACAAATATGAAAGAGTATGATCATGGTGAGATTTTTTTTTTTTTTTAGATGCAAACATGAATGGAGTCAATGAACTAAACATGAAATGGATCTACTCGAGAAAACATAAACTAAGCGGAGTGAATGCATGAGTTGATTAAGTAAACATGCAATACAAGAAATTAAATGATAACTACTTAGTTAATCAAAATTATCTCACCTTTTAATCATACTTACCATAGTGTGCAGCTTCTATGTACGTCACTTGAGATGTATGCATTGAATTCTTGTGACGGCGACTTCTTCTTCCATCTATACATGGTTAGAATAATAATATATATTTAAATACATACCTTGAGATAGCAGGGGTTCCAATGGTGATGAGTCTTGATTGATCGGGCACCCCGAGTTCTTCAATCTGTGGAATCTTGTCGGAAGATCGCAACGACATCTTTTTTGTCCTGTCTATTCCACAATTCAACGTAACAAGGATAATCCTACTAAAGCTAATTAATACACTAAATTAGCGTATATCAAGATCATTATCAAAATCTTTACGCCAATTGCTTCCCCGGCAACGGCGCCAAAAAGCTTGTTGGTATTTATTAAGTGCAAAAAGAATATAAAGGGTTCCGCAAGCGCACAGAATAAATATACCATTGTAGCTTTTACCCGGGAGTATTCCAGAGTATCGTTATTTATATTTTCCACAGGGAAGCAAGGGTAAAGACTATGATAAATCAAAATCATGTATCTACTAACTTAATATACCAACTAAACTAAAGTGAGGGGGTAAATAATGTATATGATATGTATGATAATTAATAGCATTTAACCAGGAGAATATTATAATATAGAGTAGATAACTAGGTCGAGAGGACAACGGGAGAGATCTAGGTTCCTGAATACTTCTCTAGTACTTTGGTTCTATGATAACAATTATTCTAATACACTTTGGAGCAGCGGTACCGTCCCGATCCTCGAAAAAGACTGGGAAAGGGTGATCGGGGGAAGGCCGCCAAAAAGCTCTACGAAACACCAACCCGAACGTGGTGGATTACAAAGACCCCGACAGTGGTCACCCACCCCCAGGGCTACCACAACTAACCGTGGGATTGGGCGCAACCTCGGGTAACCTATAGCCTAGACACCACGCCTACACTATAAATTACTACTCTAGCTACCTAGCATAACTAGAGTCCTCAATACGAGCGGAGATCCCATGCAATAGAATAATAACTATATCAATAACATGAAAGGCATAAAAGTACTAGAAAAGATATATTTAATTATGGCATAAAGTCTAATAGAGTTGAGATACAAAGATATACCGTAACGCCGAAGACTTCTCCCGAGAATCCCGAACGCAGTTCCGCTCTCCCTAACTCTCTACTATATCTATTCTATTACATTGTAGCTGTCTAATCTAATTCTCTAATATTAACGAGAGAGACCATCCATTCATGGGACAATTCTCAAGTCAATCTGGTACATGGCTCCTAGGGGTGTAGGGTTACATATATAGGGGTCTCCTGGCCTCCCTCCACCTTTAGCAAGCAATATGGTACTAATCTTCATGTATCTCGTGCTTTAACCGACGCCCCTCGGATCAAACCGACATCAAACGACCGGATTAGATTGCGTCTTAGAGGCGGTGGAGGAACGTTCGAAAACGGGGGACAACTTGGGGGCCCAAGCCGGCCGATCGGCCCCTGATATTTGGGCCGATCGGCCCAGGGTGGGTCCCACCCTGGGCCCCGCGACGCGTCGTGGCTTCTGGAGTCTTCTAGATGATGTTTTCTTGGGTGTTAAGCTTCATTCACGTCGGGTGTATTCCGGAGCCTTCTAGTCTTGTTTCGAGTTGGATTGCGTTACGTCCACGTCCGTCGTATGACACGCTAATTACGGTGTTTTTCCATTAAAGTCCCCGCAAATCACAACTTTACCAAAACTCATGGAAATCATTAGTATAAACCCCTAATAAGGTTATCTAATTATATTTTAGTCCTTTTCCATGTTTAGTTAACAATTAAAAGTATACGTTAACATGTGTCAACAGCTCCTCCCTCCCCGCCGTTGCTCATCTTTGCCGCTTCGTCGCCGCCGGTGAGAGATTGCAGCCCCCTCGCCCTCTCCTCAAGCTCAGAAGGTCGACGAACATGTGTCAATTCCGGCCCAATCTAGCCGAATCGGCGGCTGGTATCCGGAGACCGGGATGATTCCCACCACCCATGGCTTCCGAGATGAGGGAGTTCACCGCGGCGGCGAAGGCGCTCCTCGACGACAACTGCGCCAGGATCAACCCGGCGCTTCGATGACATGGAGACTCGCCTCGTCGCATGGAGTACGTCTGCATCACCTCGAGGACCCCGCATGTACGACGATCACGCCGGAGGATAGCCCGGACGCCGCCGCCGCCGCCGGGGCGGCCCCAGGCGCCGCCCGGCCGCCGCCCCCTCCCCTGCCGCGGACCTCGTCGTCGGCTCCGACCGCCATCCTTCAGCTCAAGGAGGAAGATGACGCCTGCACGTGAGGCACCTGCCATCATCAACGTCATCCTCGACGACACCGCGGCACCAACCGCCTCTCCTCTCCACCGACACTGCGACCGCGCAGGACTCTCTGGCAGAGACGGGCGTCACCCGCGGCACCCCCGCCCCTACCCTCCCAGCGCCATCCGCGGCGTCCCCGACCGCGCCACCGGCGGTGCTCCAGCCCGTGGTGCCACCCGCGGCATCACCTCCCCCTCGCTCGTCACACGTCCGCAAGTCCAGGAGTACCACGGCACCGACGACCCGACCTCTGGATTCGCAAGCCGGAGCTCTGTCTGAGCTTAACTTGGACATCGACCCGACTACTACGTGAGTTACGCCGCCTTCCACCTCACCGGTGTTCTTTGCGCAGTCTGGTTCCCGATCTGTCCAAGAAGAAGTCCCCGCTCAAGTGGGACCCAGGCGCCCGCGACATCACTTCGGCCCTCCCCCTACATCGACACTACGGGGCGTACGCACCGCCTTCCCAGGGCGGCAAGCCGGACGACTACATCAACGCCTTCGAGGTCTATGCTACACGCATGGATTTTTTTTGAAGGACGGCGCCACCGCATCGGCCTCTTCGTTGAAGGCCTACGTACCTCGCTGCGGATGACACTCGTGTGGTTCGAGACCTGTTCGATGGAGGAGGCCATCGACCTCGCCCGCCGCTACAACGACGACGAGCCGGACGACGCCGGCGAGCGCGGCGTCGGCACCGGCAAGGCCGGCCACCACGATGACCCCGGCGACATCGGCAGCGACATCACGGCCGCCCTAGTTGGCGCATACCGGGCGCCAGCGTCTAGCTGTTGCGATGGACGACATCGACGGCGACATCGAACGCGACATGATCGCTACGCTACACTTGGCCACGACGACCAACAAGGAGCTCGGGATCATCTCCAACGCCATCGAGATGCGAGCTACGGCGCCAGAGTGGATCCTCCACCATGGCATCGTAAGGTACTTCCACCGCTACTCGCATCCCCGCTGCTTGAGCTTCTCGGGACTTCTGGCGGGGGAGAACGTTCTGCTGCATGGCGTCGCAGTGGGCTTCCACCTCCCAAACCGTCCTCGAGAGGATCGGGCGTTCCCAATAAGCGTCCTTCTACTACATGCACGCCCCGACGACCGGGTCGAGGGGCGCCCACCGGGCCCTCCGCCGACAACAACGACAACGTCTTCTTCCGCATCGACAACGTCACCGTCGGCGCAGCATGGACGAAGGAAATCCAGCTGGGGCCGCCCGTCAACACGCCCAGCGACCTCCTCTACGTCTGCCTCCTCGACTTCACCTCCTCGCCTCCTACGTCGCTCCGTCACGTCTACTGCAGGCAGCTACATGCTAAGGTGACGATGCCGACGACCTACACCTACACGTCTCCTCCCCGACCCGCCCGGATGATCGAGTCATCCGGGACCCTCGGCGCCTCCGTCATGCACCGTGCATGGGCGGGCGCCCCTTCGTGCAGCCCCGCTGAGCTTCAAGTTCAGCTTCTACTTCGGCGAACTCCACCTCGACTTCTCTTTTTCGCCGACAAGGGCGCCCGTGTCTGCGCAACGACGACAACGACAAGTGCGGTCCTCTGCGTCTTCTACTTCGCCCGGGAGTGGTCACCTCCCCGACCGGCCTGCCCTTCGCCATGACGTGGTGGGTTGGGCGGCACGTGGATGCACCGCCTCGTCGAACGGTGGGGAAATGTCATGAACCAGAATTGGGCCAGCCCGAGAGTGGCTAAAAGGGCTCGACGCGACCGCCGCCGGCCCACGAGGGGCCAGGCGCGCGCTGCTGGCGAGGGGAGCCGCCCCCGCCCGCCGCCTCCTTCCTTCCCTCCGCGTCCAACTCGCCGCCCATCAAGTTAGGGTTATCTTAGGTAATTTTTGGTGTGTAAAGGGGATATTCCAATCTATAAGGAAGACCCTTATTAGAAAATAAATAAAAGATTAGATGTAAAAGGTATTCCGATCGTAAAAGGAAACCTTATAGAGATTGCTTAGATTACGAGATCCCACTAGCCGGGCTATATAAGCAAGAGGCATGTAATCCCTAGGGGATAAGCAAGCAATAAAAATATATCTATCGTTCTCAGCACCCTGCCTCCACCGCCGCCGCCTCGGCCCGTCTTGCCGTCGCCCCGACCAGCGCCGCCGCCGCCCGGCCGCGACCGCTCCCCCCTCGTTGCGGCTCCTCCCCTCCCCGCTGTTGCTCGTCTTTGCCGCTCATCGCCGCCCGGCGAGATTGCAGCCCCCTACGCCCCTCTCCGGCTCAGAAGGTCGACGAACACGTGTCAATTCCAGCCCACCTAGCGGGAATCGACACATCTATATAGATCTGTGGCGCATCGTAGATCTGTCAAAAAGATCTATATAGATTTGTGGCGCATCGTAGATCTGTTAAAAGATCTATATAGATGTGTCAAAAGATTTTTTGGACTCTACCTTGCGTCCTTGCGACCGTCGGGAGCAAAATGATGACGACGGGAACGAATCTGCTTGTCCCCGAATCGCATGGACATGGAGCGATGTACGAGCGAGCAGACACCACGCGCGCACGACAACGGGAACACTTGGAATCTTTTGTCCTTATTTTTCTATAGAAAAAAATTATTTATTGTCTAATGTTTGCTGTGTTAAAATTGTTTAAATTTGTATCTTGTCATTTGTGCTAGGACACCTCCTATTTTGTCCTTGTTTTTATATAGAAAAAAAATGTTAATTATCTGTTGTATATATTGTGGTAAAATTGTGCTAGCTAACACTAATGATAGATCTCACCCTTAAATTATGATCCAAGTGTCTACCACGTTGTAAAAATGTTGGTTATTTTTTTTCGAAAGAGATATAGTAACTCCCTAATTTAATTATATATAAACTGCTCAAATAGGTACCGCTAGTATGTATTTTTTTTTTAAAAAACGCGAGTCATAACAAAAGTAGTATTATTTATTAAAAAAAAAGTTGAATAAGACGAGAGGTCCAAACACGGTTTATATGAGTTAAAAGAATTGCGGTATTGTGGAACGGAGGGAGTACGTCCGTTGGGCACATCGACTTCTGGACGTTGCAGGGAGAGGGTAGTCCTTGACCCGGGGAGTCCTTGCCCAGGGGAAGACAGCTAGCTGGACGGTGCAGCTACTATATATCCTCTTGTTTAGTTCACGTTTTCATTTTGGTTTAATTGGCATGATCTATAACTGTGTTGGGAGGATTATCCAGTCCAGCTACTATCCCCTGTTTAGTTCAAGTGAACCCAAAAAGTCAGCGTCGGTCACATGCATGTTTTCAAAAGTTGCAAGTTGCCATGCAAATGAGCGCCAAGGCGTTCATTCTTTTCTTTTAACAAGTTCCGAAAACTTACATTAGCAGCAGAGATCTCAAGTAGTTGAGAACAGAGACATTGTAGATCTGTGACGCGTCGTAGATCTGTCAAAACATCTATATAGATCTGTGGCGCAACGTAGATCTTCATACACTTATATAGATCTATGGCGCATCGTAGATCTGTCAAAAGATCTACATAGATCTGTGGCGCTTCGTAGATCTGTCAAAAGATCTATATAGATGTGTCAAAAGATTTTTTGGACTCTACCTTGCGTCCTTGTGACCGTCGGGAGCAAAATGACGACGACGGGAACGAATCTGCTTGTCCCTGGATCGCATGGACATGGAGCGATGTACGAGCGAGCAGACACCACGCGCGCACGACGACGGGAACACTTGGTATCTTTTGTCCTTATTTTTCTATAGAAAAAATTATTTATTGTCTAATGATTGCTTTGTGGTAAAATTGTTTAAATTTGTATCTTGTCATTTGTCTTTGCTAGGACACCTCCTATTTTGTCCTTGTTTTTTTTCTATAGAAAAATTGTTAATTATCTCTTGTATATTGTGATAAAATTGTCTTGCTAGCTAACACTAATGATAGATCTCACCCTTAAATAATGATCTAAGTATCTACCACGTTGCAAAAATGTTGGTTATTTTTTTTTCGAAAGAGATATAGTAACTTCGCAAATTTAATTATATATAAACTGCTCAAATAGGTACCGCTAGTATGTATTTTTTTTTTAAAAAACGCGAGTCACTTGGACTCATCTCTGTGCATGGTGTATGTGCGACGAAATCGGATGTGTTTAGTTGGTGAATTATTTTGGGTTCGGCCATCTTGTAGCAGCGCTAGACTGGACGGATCGGAGAGGAGCAGTAGTAGCTGGCCCGGCACCGGCGCATCGCGACGCACTCATCTGTCGCAAGACTCGCAGCTTATATATATTTATTAGTCGTACAAGAAGCCAGCCCACAAGCTAATGTAGCGGAGAGAGCACTTCCTGAGTGTGGGAGCATGTCTTTCTGAGCTGATTTAACTTTACCCTCCAAATAAAGAGCGGTAATTTCATTTCACGCACTATCTCGATCGAGATGAAGATCACCGTGCACTCGTCCAAGGCCGTCAAGCCGGCGTACCACGGCGGCGTCGCTCCGGCCGGCGCCACCTCCGCCGCCGTCCTGCTGACCGTGCTCGACAGGGCCAACTTCGACACCTACATCTCTGTCATCTACGCGTTCCGTCCCCGGCCCCGTCCAACGCCGCGCTCGAGGACGGGCTCGCCCGGGTGCTGGTCGAGTACCGCGAGTGGGCGGGCCGGTTGGGCGTGGACGCCGAGGGCAACCGCGCCATCTTCCTCAACGACGCCGGCGCGCGGTTCGTCGAGGCCACGGCCGACGTCACGCTCGACAGCGTCATGCCGCTCAAGCCCACCCCTGAGGTGCTTACCCTACACCCCAGCGGCGACGGCGCCACGGAGCTCATGCTCATCCAGGTCACCCGCTTCGCGTGCGGCTCCTACGTCGTGGGCTTCACCACGCAGCACATCGTCGCCGACGGCCGCGGCACCAACAACTTCTTCCTCGCGTGGAGCCAGGCCACCCGCGGCGCCGCCCTCGACCCAGTCCCCGTGCACGACCGCGAGTCCTTCTTCCGGCCCCGCGACCCGCCGCTTGTGGAGTTTCAGCACCGCGGCGTCGAGTTCAAGCCCTTCGAGAAGCACGTCGATCTTGAGAAGATCCACGCCGGAGACGAGGAGGAGGTGGTGATCAACAAGGTGCACTTCAGCCGGGAGTTCATCTCCAAGCTCAAGGCCCAGGCGTCGACGGGCCTGCCGCGGCCGTACAGCACCCTGCAGTGCGTGGTGGCGCACCTGTGGCGGTCCGTGACGACGGCGCGCGGGCTGGAGGAAGGCCAGAGCACCAGCGTGTGCATCGCCGTGGACGGTCGCACGCGGATGAACCCCCCCGTCCCCGACGAGTACACGGGCAACGTGGTGCTGTGGGCGCGGCCCACCGCCAAGGCCGACGAGCTGGTGGCGAGGCCCCTGCAGCACGCGGTGGGGCTCATCAACCGGGAGGTGGCGCGGATCAACGATGCCTACTTCAAGTCGTTCATCGACTTCGCGAGCACCGGGGCGGTGGAGAAAGAGCGGCTGGTGGCGGCAGCCGACGCCGACGAGATGGTGCTCAGCCCGAACATGGAGGTGGACAGCTGGCTGCGGATCCCGTTCTACGACCTCGACTTCGGCGGCGGCCGGCCCTTCTTCTTCATGCCCAGCTACCTCCCCGTGGAGGGCCTGCTCATCCTGCTGCCGTCCTTCGTCGGCGACGGCAGCATCGACGCCTACGTGCCGCTCTTCAGCCGAGACATGGACAAGTTCAAGAACTGCTGCTACGCCATGGACTAGGCGTATAGGCCTCGCCGTTAGTTGCAGTGTTGTCGTATTGGTTCGTTCGTTCTATTGCCAATGCTGCTTTCCTTTTTTTTCTCTCATGAACATGATGATGATGAGGCGAATTGCCGTGCTGTAAAATTAAATTTGGCAGACTAAATAAAACGAAGCTTCGATAACCTGTTGTTGTTGCTCGATTCATCACATTTCTCAGTGCTATTACTAGTACATTGTGAACTATGATATACTTCCTCTGTCCCTTATAATGTGTCATTTTTGACTTTTGGCTATCGAGTTTGGCTATTTATTTTATTCAAAAAATTTATATAAATAATAAATTTAATAAATAATTTTTAAAGTATCTCTAATGACAAAATAAATAATATTTATACAAAAATTTTGAAAAAGACGAAGTGATTAAATAAGACTGCATGAAAACCAAAGTGACACTTTCAAATGGACGGAGGGAGTATGCCTATAAAAAATGAAAGGCCCACGAGAATTAATATGATCATAATGGTTCCATTTGGCATGGCTCCATTTTACTAGTGGAGTTGTTTTATCGGTTTTAACTTCACGAATCGACTCTACCGATAGAGCTTTGTTAAATTGTTTGGCTAAACAACTTCCCACCATGGAGGAATTGAAAGAAAAAAAGATAGGACTATATTGTCATTCTCATATTGTTTCTTATTTTCGCTTCTGTATTTCTCCTTCTTCCCTAATCCGCGTGGGCTTCTTCTCCACGCAAAGCGGCAACGCCTGCATCTTGTCCTCTTCATTGGAAAACGTGAAACACAAATCCAAATGGGAGATGAATGATAAATTCAACTCATCTATAGGGATTTGGACCATCAAAATCTACCACCATCAGTATTTCATTGAGATCATCCATTGCCCTTCTTTTTATTGCCTTTCTCTTCCCTAAAACCTGATTGAAGGACATATATGTGTTATACCCCATATCCTTGCACTCAATACCCCTCAATGGACGCGCTGGCGGAGCTGTCGTTCATGACGCTCATCGCATATCCCCGATGCCATCAAGCCACGTGACCATTTCATCACAAGGATGCGCGGGATGATGGGGATCATGAGCAAACCGTACGACACGATGTTGCATGCCATATGAGCGACGGAGATCCGATCGGCATCCAAATCTCTGAATTTTGACACGTGTTCTAGCTAGAATCGTTTGATTTGGTTGTTTGAGATGTAAGCTTGGTGTGCTATGAGCCTATGAGTGAAGAACCCGAGTATGGAAGCATGATCACATGCTATATGTATCGTACATGTACATTACTAGACAATACTTTTAAATATTCCCTTCTGTTTCTATTCTAAATTGTGAGTCATTACTTTTTTTGTCCATAATACTTCTTCCATCCCATAAAAATATCATTATCACTTACTGTCAGATACATGGGCTAGGAGTACCCGCACCGCCTAGCTATCGAGCAGAGGCCAAGGCGAATGAGGCTCATGAAGGAGCATGCAACCGAGCACTGTCCAACATCAAAGTTAGAGGACTATCATCGAAGCCAGAGTATTGGCCTTATATTGGATTCATCGACCAACCTCAAAACCTAAACATGCCGCAAGATCAACTCTAAAATCAGAAAGAACATTGACAATTACTTCGTCGAATATATTACATTACAGGCTACAAATTGAGCATCTCCAACCCTTGGTCCATTAATGTGGACATTTGACTTCCTCAATATGGGCATATAAAATGAGATAGATGATGTAGAGTTAATATCTCTAAGGGGAGTTTCCGTGAGCATCTTTTCCGAGCTCAATTTTTTTTTTTTTTTAGATATTAACTACAAACTAACCACTTGTCAAAGAAATTGACCACCACATCAAGATGACAACGAACATGTCATGGCTTCTATCGAAATTGTCACAAATAACAATCTCCGATCGCCAAACATTAGGATAATTTACCATTTAAATTTATTTGGACTAAAAACCTAGGTGCACATGTACTTGAAATTTATTGTTTTTATATGAGTTTTTATAAATTAATTTCGAATGACATTTTTTTCTTTAATAATTTTCACAAATACACAAAACGGTGTTTTGGGTTCAATATTTCTCGTCATGCTGCCGACGCACAAAATGGTGGTTCCGGTTCGTATTAACCCAGAAAAGAAAGACTCTATATTAAAAAAAAAAAAAAACAGCAAGACCCACAGTAATAGGTAAAGGCCCATGCCCATCCAGCCCAACATTTGTAAACCGGAGTCCTTGTAAACCCTACGCGAGTGACAGCCGCCGCCACCGTCGCCTGAGACTCCGAGAGGCGAGACGCCGGACGCGAGAGCCCGCCCCTCGCTGCTGCCGGCCCCCGCCGCCCGCCGGTCCCCTCGGCCCTCGCGTTCCCCGCCGCCTGCCGGTCCCCGCGGCACCCGCTTCCTCCTTGTGCCGGCGGCGTCGAGGTGCACAGCATGGAGTCGGGAGCTCGCCTCAGCCTCCCCAACCGCGATGCCACGGATCCAGAGCGGGCGCCGCCGGCCCCTAACCAGCGGCCTCCTGGAGGCCCTACCCACCGAGCTCCTGGGGAGATCTTCCTCCGCGTCGCCTCCCCTGGGGACCTCGCCCGCGCCTCCACCGCTTGCGGCTCCTTCCGCCGCGTCATCTCTGACCACGCCTTCCTCCGCCGGTACCGTTCCATTCATCCGCCCTTACTCCTCGGCATCGTTAGCTCCGAGGGCTTCCGTCCTGCCGAGGCGCCTCATCCCTCCGCTGCCGTCGCCGGGGCTGTCTCGTGTTCCTTGGACTACCTCCCTCGCTCCACCAGATGGGGGTGGGACGACGCCTTTGAACCGTGTGATGCCCGAGACGGCCGCGTCCTCTTCGAGCGCAGTCGCGGCCAAGTCGACTGGGAACTCCTGGTGTGCGACCCATTGTCCCGGCGATATCTGCTGCTGCCGCCTCCCATAACCAACGACCTACTTGCCTCCATCGGGATTACTTATAATTCGGGGTCCTCCTTTATCCGTTCAGGAGGCACAGAGGAGGATACATCATTCAATGTGATCAGCTGGATTCAATCCAGCTCAAGATTATGGGTATTCATCTTCTCTTCGGGCTCTGGCTGCTGGAGTGTCAGTACATCTATCAGTTGGGGCGATCTAGGCTTGGCACAAATTAATCAATATACTGTAATTGATCGACACATTTCAGGCCCTTGTACGGATGACTGCTTTTATTGGAAATTAAATGACATGAGCACATTGATCAAGCTTGATATGAGTAGTATGCAGTTTTGCACTATTGGCCTCCCGCCTGGCCATGAGGAGCGGGAAATTGTCATTGTGGAGTCGGGGGAAAGTGGGGTTGCAATGTTTAGTACGGTTCAGGATGGTACATCTGTGGATTATTACACTTTTTCGCAAAATGGCAGTGGGATGTCCCATGAATGGCATTTAAAGAGCACCATACCATTGCCTGCCCATTATACTTGTGGATACCACATTGGTGGTCCAACTGAAGGATACATTTTCATAGAATGCATTCCAAATGAACCGAGTCCAACAAATCCAGTATTATTTTTACTTGAGATTAAGTCGTTCAATATTGAGAGGGTTGGTAGCACAATTTTCTCTGCCAGTGGTGTCTATCCATATTTTGGTTTCCCACCATCTCTGTCTCCAAGGAGGATTTAAGGATATGGAGAGGTATGTTTTTTTATTCCAAGTTTTTCCTCTTGCATTTTAGACCTGTACATTTGGGCACTCGTTGTGTGAATGAGCGATTAGTAAGAACTCATCGCAGTCTGCTTACATTGTTGGCCTACATTAACATGTCCTGTTGGGCAGATTTTCCATGAGAAAAACTGGCTCATGAGATAGGCTTAATATCAGCCAAAATAAGCCTTTGTTTATAATGACCTTCACCCATTTCCTCTAATGCATGTGCTGGGACTATTGTTACTTGTTCAGCCTAGCTAGAGTTGGCTGCAGAAGTCAATTTGTTAGAGATATATCAGTTCAAACTTTTGTAATTTTTTTGTAATTGCAAATTGTGTTCCTCTCTGAATCAAAAAAAAAAAGTGTTGTGCACCTTTGCCTTTTAGTACTACATTTGTGCAATTCAGTAAAAACTTTGCTCTCCATTCTTTCAGAAGTGCAAATTACATGTTGGCCTTTTTTTTTTTTTAAAAAAAAAAAAAGAACAAAAAAAAAAAAAACTACACATTGGCACTGAAAGCCACTGAAAGTTTGAAAAGAAACTACCTTTTCTGCATTTGCAGTGGCAATTTTCTAAGTTCTAACTTCATCCATTCAGTTGCATGATTGGATTTGAGTTCTGGTCAGTGGTTCCATCAGTGCCATGCTGTCTATCTTTGCGCAGCCAGTTATTATGTGGTTTTTCCTTATTGTATTTATTTTATCTCCATCCACATTCAGTCATCACAATATATTTCTTTATAATCCCTGAAAAAGAGAAAAAAAAGCAACAAAAAAAAAAAGGTGTCCCTGAAGTCATTGTGAGGGATGCTCTCTCAATCCTTGTGCCAATGAATTGGATGTAAATTGCCATATGATCTACAATGCCTACCTTGGTAGCCTAGGTGCTGCACTGTATGAGTATTTAGAAGGATAATTTAATCTATTCCCAAGAGCACAACAAACTAGATAAAACTAGTATAGTGCCCGTGCTAACGCCACGGTTTTATTTCAGAGATGCACACAAAAACAACCAAACAACGATATTATATTTCATAGTTCAAGTTTTTCGCAATTGTTTCAATGGCAACAAATTTCAAGCTACTACTAAATAATAAGGCACAATAAAATTACGCCTCGCCAAACCATGTCTTTTACAGTTTGCTTAAGTCATTAAGTAGGTCTTGGAGGCCTGGAGGTATCTGAGCAATTGAGGAATGAGGTCAAGGTTTACAAGTGAAGTAGTAAAAGGCTTTGCAGCTGGAACATAGCACAAGAAAAATCATTTAAAGCTACAGACAGAGTGAAAAGAACACCACTTCATGCATGCAGCATTGCAGATCATCTCCGTATCACCCAAATATGAATCATCTCGCTGGCATCTTCACCCCCACCATGTGAATGTCTAATTTGTGTCATATTAGACCAACACTATTCTCCTAGTATGACTGCACTATTGGGCCGGAAAAATCATATCCATCTTCTCCAAAAATTTCTCTGCATCGCTCCAACCAGTTTTGATACAAACATGATTAACAAAAGGTAAAATTTGCCTTTCTATTACCAACACAAGATAAAGAATAGAGAACACATACTTCTTCTGATATAAACCGAAGATGTTAGTGTGAAGGTTTCACACCTGCAAAACTGTGACGTCAAACTTATATATTAATGCAAACGAAATAAAATAAAATATGAAGCCCCCAAAATGGTTTACCAACATGGCCAAAAAAAATATATAAGCTTTTGCCCAGCCATATATATTAATATGACGCAATTATAATAAAAACTATGAATCCCATGCCACTAAAAGAAAACCCTGCCAAACTATTTGTCTAGTGGCTTAACAGAAAAAAACCCTGCCAAACTATTTGTCTAGTGGGCTTAACGGATGCCGCAACCCAGTTTTTCTTTAATAAATATACATGCTTTAGAGGCCAGGTGTGAGGACCGGGTGTGAAGATATCGAACTTATAAAGTGGTCATTGGTCAAGTATGAAACAATACCCAATGGAAGAATTTGTAGATCAAGTCTTTGTAGTTCAAGGACCGCTGGCTTGTTCAGCCGGTTAATTCAGCATCTTTTGTGGCACAGGAAAATGCACCTGGAAGCGACCTGAAAATTGGTTGTCAAATATTCTGCAAACATAAAACAGACTTAGAAGTAAGCCTCTAATTTCTGCAAACTATGACCAAGCAATGGGAGTTAAACAAGTAATCAATATCCCAAAAAATTAGTTTTGCAGTGTAAAACATCTACTCTATAGTGAATGAAACAACACAGAAGTGAAGCCCTCAAACCACATCACAAGAATGCACATAAAGAAATTAAGCATTACTTACCCTTTCTCTACACACACTTTAACTTTGATCGACAATATAAGGATCTTCTCTGATGACAAACAAAAGGTAAACCCATCATTGGTCTCAGGAAACCGCATGAAGGAGATCCCTTACCACTTCAAGTTCTCAGATGCAAAATGATGGTGGCTTATTTTACATTGTCTACGATGAGACACTACATCCTCTGCAGTAAGTTCCCGGCATCCAACAAAGGTGATATAGATCCTATTGTTACAAATCTTTAACTATTCGCAATTCTGAACCATTTTAGTAAAACACGAAAATATAACAGTGGTTCCATTTCAAGCAAGAGTTGTACTTTTCAGAAAGTGCAATTTTGATCTGACAACAAGCTTCATCCATATACATCCTGGATTACCATTTGTTCTGTATAATGTACTGAACAGGCAAGCAGACAACTAAAGCTAATGTTTTTAAACTAAACTGATAGCTAAGCTGATTGTTGAGACGATCTACAGGCGTACTGACGTGCTGCAGAGCACAAAAAAAACTGATAACTAAGCTGACTGGTACTACAATGTTATTTTTGTATATGACTGAACGAACATACATAAATACTGCTCTTAAAATTTACAGTTAATTATCACAGAATCGAGTATTGTTAAAAAGCATGGCTGGCAGTTCATATAGCACATAGAGTCACATATTGATACTGCTAGTTCGACATTTCATCTCTATTAGCACAAAAATACAGGAAATGAGACCACGCTTAACCTGAAGGCTGAAGCCACATTTGTGAAAGCATGGATGGTGAGTCTGTGCACTTCACCACTTGCGAGATCGAGCTGCTACAAAACAACCAAAACGAATCGAAAGAAGAACAATCTGATAATCTATAGAAATTGCTGGGGAGAGGGACACCGGGGAGAGGGCGCGCTGCAATATCGGGGAGACGGCAGCGGCCAGGGCGTGCCGCCAAGATGTTTCCGGGCCATCTTCACTGCCTTCAGCAGGAAGGTACCTCCAGTGTTCGATTATTAGTTTTCTACATGAACACCATGTAACAAAAATTGAAGAGCCAAACTGCGAAGAAGTTAACACAGATCGAGCATGAGCGGACAAATCCAACCACGTATTTACCGGATTTGTCCGCACAGCTATTGGACCTGCGCCGTGCCGTATCAGTATTGGGGCCGCCAACCGCAAGGGCTGCAGCCGTGGGTTTCGCGGCGGCCGGCGCCATTGGAGGCGGAGACCATGGGCGCCAGGGCAGTGCGGCTTGCGTGGGCGTCAGGACAGGAGCGGATATTACCGTGTTCGATGCACAGTGCCGCCGATGGAGGAAATCACAGCGACGCCGCGCAACACAGCATGCACGCGGATGCCGCGGGCGGATGTGGCGGCTGCCGCAGAGGCCGAGGAGGAGGCCACTGCCGCGGCGGCTGTGGCGGCTGCTGCAGAGGCTGATGAGGAGGAACTGCAGCGCGTCTGTAGCGGGAAGTACCTGCACCGGGCGGTTGTGGCGGCTTCGACGCTAGGATTGAGAGCGACGGCGGCGGGAAGGAAGTGCCGCCAAAGCCGCTGGCACCCTCGCCGCCGATGGGATTGGCAGCGGATTAGCTGTACCATTGCGGCAGGAGCAGCGCGTGAGGAGGAGGATACGAGGGGATTTTTGGAAGGCTCGATTTGAAGGTGCCGATTCCTGGCGCGCGTGAATAACGGCGTCGCGACGGGCCGTGGGAGTGGGATTACCTTGACACAATCAACCATGGCCCTTGGATTATGAGTGAGTAAAGAGAGAGAAATGTGAGATTTAATCTGAGTGTCCGCTTTTGAACGATTTTGAATTTTTTGTTTCCATTTGTTTTCATTTGTAGCCTAGCAAAGTTGGTGCATTAGTAGGGTAGATATGTACCAGTACAAAAATGATTACCTAATTAATTTGGATTTGGTTCGTCCTATAGTCGTATATTTCTTCACCTACAATAGCCTGTTAACTTGAACCTACAAAGACAAGTTGCATACAGCATACGTAAGACAAAAATAATGCAAAATAACAGCTAGTTACTGAATTAAACATAAACATCAATGCATATACAATTTAAGTATTTAACCATTGCATAAGGAACTAATATAACTTGTCTGGATGAGATATAGGTAGTAGCAATCTTTATGTAGTTCGCCCTCAGCCTCTGTACATGAAGCAGGATAGGAGATATAGCACATATGTATTGTACATGCAGGCAGCTGATTGTTCAGGTAGCTGGCCATATTCTGTAGATGAGACTGTTTGTTTATACACATAATACTTATGTGAAACCAAAGGTCTAAGGAGATTAATACTGTGTTTCTGTATTATGTGACCATTTTTTTTAGAAATGTTTTGTGAGGTTTAGATACAGTTATGAAGTAGAACTGAAAGTAGCTCTTGGGTTCATTATATCTGGATAGTAAGTTGACCGTGTTTCTTGATCATTGTGCCTGCTCAGTGTGTGTGTGTTTGCACAAGCCTACAAGTTAGTCGTGGCCTGATTTTCATGTGCATGCTATCAGTGCTCTGATCACCTATTCAGTCCTCTGTGCACTCCTGCATATATTAATTTTCTTTAAAATGTATTGTTGTGGCATAGCTGAAGCTCGCATCTCAAACCCATTTTTGTAACATTAGCATGAATTAAAAATTCTTAGTTGGATGCTGGCTGGTTCTAAGGACAGATTTTGTTAATTAGTGTTAGGCAACCTAACAGAACAGCAGCTACTTTAACCAGTTCAAAATTTCAGATGCAGATTCGTGCAATGAGACGTAACAGGACAGTAGATACTTTAGACGACCTGCTCATCTGCCAGTGCATCTAGAAATTCTGAAATGACTACATAGTAGTTGTTGCTACTCAATTAAGCTATTACTCTGTTTTGCTTTTTTATTTAGTTTTTTCTGGCATAATGACGCACTGGTTAGTAAGCAAAGCATTCATAGCATCCTAATTAACAGCACCAGATGCTTGCATAAATGTCACATTGCATTGACTAATAGTGATTTTCTTATCTAATTGCAGGGTTGATTCTATATGTTGTGGCCTACTGGTGCTGCCTGTGAGATAGATTGTATTGCATTTATGCCTAGACACTGAAAAAATTTCTTTGGTTACTATGTAGTAAGATTAATGCAGCCTGAAGTTTGTAGTAATCCTATGAACTCTTGTATGTTTTCTTGGGTTGCTTTCCACATTCATCTGGAGGGAACAGTGATGAGTAGCTTTCTAGTAGATCAAAGTCTGTGGTTACTCTATGAGATGAAGAGTTTGTATGCTCTGAAACCAATGGTGATGTGTAGTTTTCTGATTGATCAAAATTCATCTGTTTAGCTACCCTACGAAATGAAGAGTTTGTGTCCTTTGAATTAGTAAATTAATTGGTCCCCTTTTACCAATGTTTGTATACTGCTGAAAGATTATTTGGTGGTAGACCAAGATATTTGTGTTAACGTGCAATTTAGCGGCTATTGTCTGCTATATGCCCATTTAAGTTTGCTATTAGCTATTTCTGATGTCATTCGCTACATATCATAGCTTGAGATTTAAAACGTTGGGCATAACGCAACAAAGGGCCCTTCTCCTGGTTCTAGGTAACGATCTGCCTGTATTCAATATTTTACCACTTTTTTTTTTTTTTTTTTTTTTACAGTTTATATAGTCGAGCACATGAATGAGTAAGTGACCATCAAAGCCACTTAAAAGAACTCTCCAGGCCACAACAGGCTACGATCAATTTCGAGTATACTCAGTTTGACAGTTTGAAACCTGCGATGACAGTTTCTAAGGCAATACTCGAAGAACATTTATGCTTTATAATATTGCTTGATTTTAAAAACTTGTCTCAGATGCTAGATGCAAACACAGTTAAAACACTGAAAGCGGAATTCACTCATCAGAAAGTTCCTTAACTGGCGACACTACGCATAATCGTAGCTGTTGCCGATGACAGCGAACATGGACTGCTAGAACATTTATGCAGACACAGGGTGGTCCTTCAAGAAGCTGACCAGGAGATCATTCACCTTGTCCGGGAACTGCTCCTGAACGAAATGGCTTCCTTCAGGGATGTAGGTGATCTTCAGGTCCAGTGCGAATTTCTCCATGATGCCATCTTTCAAAACAGACTCAACCCCAGGGAACTTGAACACATAGTCTTTCTCCCCCATGACAACAAACACTGGGACTTGAAATTTTGGATCTTCAATTTGCTTCCTTTTATGGAGAGACCTGCCAAATGCAGCATATTACACCTTGATTTTTCAAAACTCACAAAACAAATAGTATGGTTGGTCCAGTTGCTATTGTTACCTATATGGCATCTCCATTGGATACCGGAAACCCGATTTCTCATAGAGTGAAGCATACACAGCCAGATCATCCTCAGTGAACCACTCTGGAAGAGGTGTTGACAAGTCCGCAAGGTCCATAATCTCCTGATCTTCTTTCGCTATTGGAATTTCGCTCCTAGAGAAGAGCACGTAGATGGTCCGGACAACTCTCTTGACATCATACCGGCCAAAATCAGCCTCTGCTCTTCCTGGTTCCTACAAGAACAAGATTCCCCTGTTATTGTTTTCAGCCGCTCTTCTCAATTGGGCGACGGGGTTCATATATATTTTAGATTAGAGAACAACCCGCCAGCGCAAAAATGTAGAATCCTTCTGGCAAGCTGGTGAAGGATGAGGCACCGTTAAGGAAGGGGATCCCCAAACACATAACACCACATGTGCGGGCAGGGTGACGAAGAGCAAACTCATAGGCTGGCCTGGCTCCAAAATCCTTCGCCACAAGGAAAGCCTGTCACGACTCACAAGGTAAGATTATTTTGTCGAAGAATTGTACTGTGATTGGAAATTATTTGATTCAACTGAACTAATGACTTAATAGAATGTTGGTGAATAACCGCAATAGGCAAAGCTTAATCTGTTGGACAATAGAACTGACAAGTGCCGAGGAGGTTTCTCTAAGAAATACACAGGAATGTCTATCTTCCTTTTCTTCAATTTCCCACATGGTTTTGAATAACATAAAACTGCCAAGAGGCTGGATTGAAAATGTTCCTCCTATTTTCTTCAATCTAAAGACACACACTAAGTATGTTTTCCCGTCATATCATATCGTCACTTGACATGGGAAACACTGGCAAGGGATTCTACATGCTGTAACTTGCTGATGGTAAACATGCCCTTAGAATTGCACAAACTTGACAGTAATTTTCCTTAAGAATCTACTTCATCCACAGTATTTTTTTTTTTCCTTGGATATCATTTGAAATCTTTCAAACATATAGCCATGTGAGAACATTTCAGATAAAGCTAACAGTAACAAGTCGCACTGAAGTACTGAACCAACAACTACCAAGAAAAAAAAAAAATCCCCAATCAAGACCAAGCCCATGAACTTACCACATCGATTCTAAAAGAAAAGCAGTATTACCTTCGGAATCGAGAGGGCGTCGAGGATTACGAGGAGATCCTCCACCAGGTCGTCGTGCGACGCCGCCTCCGGCTCCGGCGGCTGATCCGAGAGCCCGTACCCTCGCCAGTCCGGCGCGATGGCAAGGTAACCGGCGGCGGCCACGGCCAGCATCTGGTGGCGCCACGAGTACCATATCTCCGGGAACCCGTGCAGGAACACCACCGTGCCCAGCTCGCCTGCAGCAAAAACGAGACGGCCACAGGAGAGGTGTCACTATGCTTCAATCTCCAGCGCTGCGCTCCGGCCTTTAACAGAGGAAGCTTGAGCTCGCCGGCGAGCAAGATAGCAGATGTGAACCTTTGCCTGCTTGGGCCACGTGGAGGCTGAGCCCTCGGATTGGGAGATGGCTGTGCTCGACTTGCTGCTCCATGTTCATGGCTACTTTTTGCAGATTTGTGAGGTTGGACTTTTGGAGAGTTGGCTGAAGGTACTCAGTTCAGAGCAAGTGTGCACATAATGCTTATGCAAGGGGCAAAAATGTCTTTTTAGTTTCTTTTTCTTTTTCTTTTTTAAATGTACCATATAACACGGTACAAGGACTCCACGAAAACATATATATATGTATGTATGTTCTCTAAATATTTTTTCTCCATAACATATGGTCACATGCTATATGTATGATACATGTACATTACTGGACAATACTTTTAAATATATACTTCTTGTATTTTAAATTATGAGTCATTTTAACTATATTTATAGTCTTATTAAGATTAAAGTTAAGATATCACAAGATGGATAACACTTCGACAACGGAGTGTATAAGATTAAACAATCAAATTAATGTACATAACACTTCTTATTTGATCGGCTGGTGTGATCTAAGTGACTAAGTTAGAATCCTCTATCATAAAGGAAGTGAGATGGTTCACCATAGGAGCATCAAACATTGAAATGGTTCACTATAAGAGCATTGAACCTACATTGTGACTATGATATATGCCTTAAAAACGAAAGGCATATGCAAATCAATATGATCATAATGGTTCCATTTAGCATGGCTCCATTTTATTAGTGGAACTGTTTTACTAGTTTCAAGTTCAAGAACAACTCTACTGATAGAGGTTTGTTAAATTGTTTGGCAAAACAACTTTTAGCGATGGAGGAATTGAATGAAAAAAATAGGACTATATTGTCATTGTCTTTATATTGTTTCTATTTTATCTTCTACGTACTCCCTCCTGGTTTGGCATTAGAAGTCGCTTTTTGGACAAGGTTTGTGTCAAACATTGAGAATAAAAATGATCAATAACTTTTAAATTGTTGAGTTTGTAAATGTGAAAATTATATAAATAGATTTGTCTTAAAAAAAATAATTTGATAAAAGTATAGATATATCACATTTCCATAAATATTTTTATAATAACAAGGGGTCAAAGTTATACTTTGGAGACCGTGTCGTTGTCCTAAACGACTTCTAATACCAAATCGAGGGAGTATGTCTCCTTCTTCCCTAATCCACGTGGGCTTCTTCTCCGCACAAGCGATATAGTGTCCGCACCTTGTCCTCTTTATTGGCAAATGTGAAACACAAATCCAAATGGGGGATGAATGAGAAATTCAACTCATCTATAGGGATTTAGACCATCAAAATCTAGCACCATCAATAGTTCATTCGAGATCATCCATGACCCTTCTTCCGATGCTTTCTCTTCCCCGAAGCCCGATTGAAGAACAAAAATGTGTTATGCCTCGTCTTTGGCGGAGGTGCCGCTTCATGACGCTCATCGAGTATATCCCCGGGCGCCGTCAAGTCACGTGACCGCTTCATCACAAGGATACACGGATGATGATGGGGATCATGATGAGCAAACCCTAAGGCACGATGCCGCATATGTCATATGAGCGATGGAGATTCGATCGGTGTCCCCGACTCTTTGAATTTTGCCACGTGTTCTAGCTAGAATCATTTGATCTAGTCGCTTGAGATGTAATCTTGGTGTGCTACGAGTGAAGAACCCGAGTATGGAAGCATGGTCACATGCTATATGTATTACTAGGCATTAACATGTACATTACTAGTTACTAGATATTACTTCAAATACTACCTTCTATTTCTATTCTAAATTGTGAGTAAATTTGAAGTTTTAGTCCAAAATACTTCTTCCATCCCATAAAAACATAATCCCTACCTTTTAGTCCAGGAGTAGCATCGCCCGTATATTTGATCACGCCTAGCTATCGGGCAGGGCCATGGCGAATGAGGCTCATGAAGGCCGAGTAGAACTTGCAATTGAGCACTCGGCCCAACATCGAAGTCGAGGACTATCATCGAAGCTAGAGTATAGGCCTTATATTGGATTCATCGACCAACGTCAAAACCCGAGCATGCCGCAAGATCAAATGCTCTAGAATCGAGGAAACATTGACGATTGCATCGTCGAGTACAATAGGCTACAAATTGAGCATCTCTAACTCTTGGTCCATTAAGGTGGACATTTGATTTCCTCAATATGGACATATCGGATCGAGATAGATGATCCAGAGTTAATATGTCTAAGAGGAGTGCCCATGAGCATCCTTTTCGAAAGCACAACTTTTCTTACGAAGCATCACAAACTAACCTCTTGCCAATAAAATTGACCACCACATCAAGCCGAACGACCATGTCATGGCTCCTGTCGAAACCATCAGAAATAACAATCTACTAGCCAATAATTAGATGCATATGTACTTAAATTTATTGTTTTTATAAAATAATTTTGAATCACAATTTTTCTTTAATCTTCACAATTCCAAAAAAACGTACGGTCGTTATTTTTTGAGCGACGTTTGTGCTCAATATTTCTCATTGTAGACCGAGACCCTCCTCGATCCTCTTGAAAACAATTTCTTTTCTTTTTCTCTTCTTTGTTTTTAAAAAATCAGAATGAACAGTATCTCGACTCGCCCTCATTTTTATCGGGTTCATATTTAGAAAGATTACGGGAAGAGCCCAATAACAAAATGTAATAGGTAAAGGCCCATGCCCATCCAGCCCAACCCTAACCCTGCTCCCACTCTGTCATTCCGCCGCCGTCGCCCGTGATTCCGAGAGGCGAGACGCCGGACGCGAGAGGCCGCTCCTCGCGGCTGCCGGTCCCCGCGGCCTCCGCCGCCCATCGGTCCCAGCGGCCCGCGCGTCCCCCGCCGTGGCGCCGCCCACCGGTCAGCGCGTCCTCAGCTCACTTCCTCCTCTTGCCGGCAGCCGGAGAGGTGCTCATGGCGTCGAGAGCTCGCCTCAGCCTCCCCGACCCCGATGCCACGGATCCAGAGCGGCCGCCGCCGGCCCTATCCAGCAGCCTCCTGGAGGCCCTAACCAGCGACCTCCTGGAGGAGATCTTCCTCCGCGTCGCCTCCCCTGCGGACCTCGCCCGTGCCTCCACCGCCTGCGTCTCCTTCCGCCGCCTCATCTCTGACCACGCCTTCCTCCGCCGGTACCGCTCCATTCGCCCGCCCTTACTCCTCGGCTTCGTTAGCGCCTCTGGCTTCCATCCTGCCGATGCGCCCCATCCCTCCGCTGCCGTCGCCCGGGCTGTCGCGTTTTCCTTCGACTGCCTCCCTCGCACCACCAAAGGGAACCGCTGGACTGCGTGGGATGTCTTTGACGGCCGCGTCCTCCTCGGTCCCAGTATCTGGTACTCGAAAGACCCGGACCTCAACCTCATGGTGTGCGACCCGTTGTCCCAGCAATACCTGCTGCTGCCTCCCATAACCGACGACCTACTCGCCTCCATCGGGATCCAAAACCGGATGGATATTTCCCATTCTGGGGCCTCCTTCATCCGTTCACGAGCAACGGAGGAGGATACATCATTCAGTGTGATCAGCTGGATGCAATCCAGCTCAAGGTTGGGGGTATTTATCCTCTCTTCGGGCTCTGGCTGGAGTGTCAGTTCGTCTATCAGTTGGCAAGATCTAGGCTTGGATGAACACTGTCTGTTCACTTCAGAACAATGTACGTATGACTGCTTCTATTGGAAATTAGAGGACATGAGCACAGTGGTCAAGCTCGACATGAATAGTATGCAGTTTTGCACTATTGGCCTGCCACCTGGCCATGATACGCGGCAAATCGTCATTGTGGAGTCAGGGGAAAGTGAGGTTGGAATGTTTAGTACGATTTATGAAGGCACATCTGTGGATTATTACACCTTTTCACAAAATGGCAGTGAGAAGTCCCATGAGTGGCATTTGAAGAGTGTCATCCCCTTGCCTGCCCATTATACTTGTCAAGGTAACATTGGTGGTCCAGCTGAAGGATGCATTTTCATAGAATGCTTTCCAGATGAACCGGATACAACATATTCGGCATTATTTTCACTTGAGATTAAGTCTTTCAGTATTGAGAGGGTCGGTAGGACAAGTTTGTCTATTTGGTGTGCCTATCCATATTTTGGTTTCCCACCATCTATGTCACCAAGGAGGATTTAAGGTCAAGGAGAGGTATGTTATTATTCCGAGTCTTGCTCTTTCATTTCAGACCTGTACATTTGGGCATTGGTTGTGTGAATGAGCGATTTGCAAGCACCCATCGCAATCTGCTTGCATTGTTGGCCTCATCAAGATGGTTGAGCAGATTTTCCGTGAGAAAAACTGGCTCGTGAGATAGGCTTAAGATAAGCCAAATAAGCCTTTGTTTATAGGGAGCTATGTCAGTTCAAACTTGTCACTTTTTGTAATTGCAAATGATCATAATTTTACTGCAATCCAGTTTGTTGTGTTCCTCTCTGAAACAAATAAAAGTGTCCAGCACCTTTGCTTTTAGTACTACATTTGTTCAATTCAGTTAAACTTTGATCTCCATGCTTTTAAAAGTTCAAACTACGAATTGGCTTTTTCAAAAAGAAAATAAAACTACACATTGGCACTGAAAGTTTGAAACACAACTGTTTTTTCTGCATTTGCAAAGTTCTAACTTCATCCATTCAGTTGCATGACTAGATTTGAGTCCTGGTCAGTGGTTGTATCAGTGCCATGCGTGTTTGGGGGTAGTGGAGATGGATGATGATGATGCAGTTGCCTTTAGATTTTCTGTACTCTATTGATATTATCTGTTGAACTCTGTTCAGTCTGATGTAGGTATCAAACTTGTATTTTATTTTATATATATTTCAAGTGTTGTTGCTTGTGACTGCATCCCCAGAACGACAGAGACTTAGGCATTGTTGTGTGCTACTTGACAACGTGGCTGAGTTTTGAGTTACAGTTTCTAGAATTCTAGTGATGATTTTACAGCGGCTAACTGACATAGACATATGCTATGTATGTCTTTGGGCAGCCAGTTAATACGTGTTTTTTTTCCTTAATTGTATTCATTTTATCTCCTTCCACATTCAGTCATCATAATATATCTATTCATACCCCCCCCACCTGCCACAAAAAAACAAAAAAAAAAGAAAAAAGGTGTCCCTGAAGTCAATGTGAGGACTGCTCTCACTCCTCATGCCAATGAATTGGATGTAAATTGCCATATGATTCAGAGTACAAGAGTTCTCAACAAGCTGAGGGCTCCTTTGGATGCAACGACCCCTGCTGGGATCCCTATCCGTTCTGCAGGCGGAGAATCACCCGTGATTTTGCGCAAAAACAACAGCTAGTTACTGAACTGAACATAACCATCAATGCATATGCAATTTAAGTCTTTAACAATTGCATAAGGAATTAAGATAACTTGTTTGGATGAGATATAGGTGGTAGCAATCTTTGTATAGTAGCTAACAGAACAGCAGCTACTTGACAACCTGCTCATCTGTTGGTGCATCTGAAAATCCTGAACTGACTATATAGTAGCTGTTGTTACTCAGTGAAGCTATTACTCTGTTTTGCTGTTTTATTATGTTTTTTTTTTCTGGCATGATGATGCACTGGTTAGGGCAGTTGTAGCATCCTAATTAACAGCACCTGATGCTTGCATAAATGTCACATTGCATCAACTTAGTGATTTTCTTATCTAATTGCAGGGTTGATTCTATATGTTCTGGCCTACTGGTGCTGGCTGTGAGGGAGATTGTACTGGTGCTGGCCTAGACACTGAAAACTTCTCTTTGGTTACTATGTAGTAAGATTAATGCAGTGTGTAGTTTTGTAGTAATCCTATAAACTCTTGTATGTTTTCTTGGGTTGCTGAACACATTCATCTGAAGGGAACGGTGATGAGTTGCTTTAATTTCTGCTAGATCAAAGTCTCTGGTTACTCTATCAGATGAAGAGTTTGTATGCTCTGAAGCCAATGGTGATGAGTAGTTTTCTGATTGATCAAAAATCATCTGTTTAGCTACCCTATGAAATGAAGAGTTTATGCGTTCTTTGAATTAGTAAATTAATTGATCTTTTTACCAATGCGCCTTTTTCTGCTGGAAGATTATTTGGGGGTAGATCAAGATATTTGTGTTAATGTACAATTTAGCAGCGATTGTCTGCTATAGCCCCATTTAATTTTGCTATTACCTTTTTTATGTCATTCACTAAATATCATAGCTTGAGATTTAAAACGTTGGGCATAACGATCTGCTTGTATTCATTTTTTTTTACCACCCTTTTTTTTTGTACGGTTTATATAGCCAATTTTCACGCAATGCCAATTTTTGAGCACATGAATGAGTAAGTGACCATCAAAGCCGCTTACAGAACTCTCCAGGCCACAACAGGCTATGTTCAGTTGTTCTCCTTTAGCCTTGTGTACATGAAAGCAGGATAGAGATATAGCAAATATGTCCTGTACATGCAGCTGATTGTTCAGGTAGAAATGTTATGTGAGCTTTAGCTACAGTTATGCAGTAGAGCTGAAAGTAGCTCTTGGTTTCACTATATCTGAATAGTAGTTAGTCACGGTCTGATTTTCATGTGCATGCTGCTGCCAATGCTCTGTTCACTTTATTCAGTGCTCTGCTTGTCACTTTGTCAGTGCTCTGTATAATCCTACAAGTTTTGTTATACTAGTGTCAACGAACTGAGAAAGCTTGTATGTGTGTTGCATTTATTATTTTTCTTTAAAAAGTAATTTTCTAGTATAGCTGAAGCTTGCATCTTAAACCTATTTATGTAAAATTAGCATGAATTATAAATTCCGAGTTGGATGTATAGTAGAGAACAGAACAGCAGCTACTTGACAACCTGCTCATCTGTTTGTGCATCTGAAAATCCTGAACTGACTATATAGTAGCTGTTGTTACTCAGTTAAGCTATTACTCTGTTTTGCTGTTTTATTATGCTTTTTTTTGCTGGCATGATGATGCACTGGTTAGCAGGCAGTTATAACATCCTAATTAGCACCTGATGCTAGCATAAATGTAACATTGCATCGACTAATAGTGAAATTTTCTCATTTAATTGCAGGGTGGATTCCATATGTTCTGGCTTGCCGGTGCTGGTTGTGAGGGAGACTGTAGTGGATTTATGCCTGGACACTAAAAAATTCTCTTTGGTTATGTAGTAAGATTAATGCAACCAGTAGTTTGGTAGTGGAATTATGCCTGGACACTAAAAAATCTTTTTGGTTATTTTGTAAGATTAATGCAACCTTTAGTTTTGTCATAAATCTATAGACTCTTGTATGTTTTCTTAGGTTGGCTAACACATTCATGTGAAGCCAACGATGATGAGTAGCTGTCTGGTGGATCAAAGTTCTATTTGTTTGGTTATACCCTATGAGATGATGAGTATGTATGAGCCAATGGTGATCAGTAGCATTATGCTAGATCAAAGTTCATCTGTTTGGTTACCCCTTCTGCTGAGGTCACTGCCTGCCTGTGTTCATTTTTTCTTACCACTCATTTTTTTAAGCGTGTGGTTTATATAGTTAAGCACATCCAAGCGAGTGAGCGACCATCAAAGCCAATCAGAAGAACTCTCCTGGCCATGGCAGACTATGATCAGTTTCGATTACACTCTTTTTACAGTTGGTAACCTTGTGATGACAGTTTCTAAGGCAATGCTTGAAGCAGCGGGGAAGGAAATCGAATGGGGTATAACCAAACAAATAGAACTTTGATCCACTAACCGTGAGACAAACTCGAGTCGCTCGCCCAGGACAAACTCGAGGCGCCCAGGAGAAACTCGAGTCATCCATGGCAAACAGCCCTGCCACTGAACAAAAGGCTTTTGATTTGAAAATAAGTTTGGAAAGTTTTTCAAACTAGATTCTAAGAAATGTTTAAAATGTATCTTTAATTGGAGTCAAAATGTTTGAAAAACAAATTAGGAAAATTGTGAAGTTTTTACTTTTAGGTTGGGCCTAATCAGCATTTTCGTCACTCTTTTTCCAATGTACAGTTCGGCCCACTCGACTCTCAACTCGGGCCGAAATCCTGGCCATGGCCCGTGTGCTCAGCCAGCCTGGCACCACTCTCCTTCCCTCTCTCCGAGTTGGAAAGCCCAGCGGCTCCCTATCTCCTTCGCTGGCGTCCTCGGGCCTCAGCCGCGCCGACTCACTGACCGCCCGGACCCACCTGTCGGCGCCATCCCCTTCCCCCGTCTCCCACCTCTGGACCGTACACAAATTAGCCCGAGACCCTAGATCCTTAGTTCGCTCCCTCATTTTGCCGGCGCACGGCGGCGGCGAGGTACCTAAAATGGAGTCGAGAGCTCGCCTCAGCCTCCCCGACCCCGATGCCACGGATCCAGAGCGGCAGCCGCCGGCCCTACCATCCGAGCTCCTCGAGGATATCTTCCTCCGCGTCGCCTCCCCTGCGGACCTTGCCCGCGCCTCCACCGCCTGCTCCTCCTTCCGCGGCCTCATCGCTGACCACGCCTTCCTCCGCCGGTACCGCTCCATTCACCCGCCCTTACTTCTCGGCTTGGTGAGCTCCCTTGGCTTCCATCCTACCGAGGCGCCCCATCCCTCCGCTGCCGTCGCCCGATCTGTCGCGTCTTCCTTCTACCTCCCTCGCAGCACCACAGGGCATCACTCCTGGCATCCCTGCGATGTCCGCGACGGCCGCGTCCTCCTCGAGCGCCGTTGCGGATTCCTCGTGCACTTTGAGCTCCTGGTGTGCGACCCGTTGTACCGGCGACACCTGCTGCTGCCTCCCCATAACCGACGACCTAGTCACCTCCATCGGGATGCAAAGCGAAAATATTTCCGAAACGGTGGCCTCCTTCATCCATTCTGGAGGCGTGGGGAGGATACATCATTCCGTGTGATCCACTGGATCCAATCCAGCTCAAGGTTGGGGGTGTTTATCTTCTCTTCGGACTCTGGCTGCTGGAGTGTCAGTACGTCTATTAGTTGGGATGACCTAGGCTTGGATGAAGTTTATCTGTTCAATTCAGGGCAATATATGAATGACTGCTTCTACTAGAAATCTGACGGCATCAACATGTTGGTCAAGCTCGACATGAATAGCATGCGATTTTGCACTATTGGCCTCCCACCTGACCATAATAAGAGGGAAATCATCATTGTGGAGTCAGGGGAAAGTAGGGTTGCAATGTTTAGTATGATGCTTTATGAAGGCACATCTGTGGATTATTACACCTTTTTGCAAAATGGCAGTGAGAAGTCCGATGAGTGGCATTTGAAGAGTACCATCCCCTTGCCTGACCATTATACTTGCGTAGGCAACATTGGTGATCCAGCTGAAGGATACATTTTCATAGAATTACAATGCATTTCAGATGAACCGAATAAAACATATTCAGCTTTTTCACTTGAGATTAAGTCTTTCAATTTTGAAAGGGTCAGTAGGATAACTTCCTCTGGTACTGGTGCCTATCCATATTTTGGTTTCCCACCATCTATGTCACCAAGGAGGATTTGAGGATGTGGAGAGGTATGTTATTTTATTCTGAGTCTTGCCTCTTCCATTTCAGACCTGTACATTTGGGCACTGGTTGTGTGAATGAACGATTAGTGAGCATCCATCACTGTCTGCTTGTGTTGTTGGCCTGCATCAAGATGGCCTGTTGAGCAGATTTTCTGTGAGAAAAACTGGTTCATGAGACAGGCTTAAGATCAGCCAAATAAGCCTTTGTTTATATAGACCTTCAACCAGTTCTTCTAATGCATGTGCCTTGTTCAGCCTAGCTAGGGTTAGCCGCAGAAATAAATTTGTTGGAGCTATGCCAGTTCAAACTTTTATACTTTTTTGTAATTGCAAATGATGATAATTCTTATTGCAATCCATTTTGTTGTGTTCCTCTCTGAAACTAAAATAAAAGTGTAATGCACCTTTGCTTTTTAGTACTACATATGTGCAATTTAGTTAAACTTTGCTCTCCATGCTTTCAAAAGTTCAAACTACGTATTGGTCTTTTCAAAAAAGAAAAGAAAGAAAACTACGCATTGGCACTGAAACTTTGAAAAGCAACTGTTTTTTTCTGCATTTGCAGTGGCGATTTTTCTAAGTTCTAACTTCATCAATTCAGTTGCAGGACTAGATTTGAGTCCTGGTCAGTGGTTCTATCAGTGCCATGATGCTCGTTTGGGGTAGTAGAGCTAGGTGATAATGATGCAGAGGCTTTTACTTAGATTTTCCTCGTTACTCTGTACTCTACGGATATTATCTGTTGAACTCTGTTCAGTTTGATGTAGGTATCAAACTTGTGTTCTATATATTCCAAGTGTTATTACTGATCTGTTTGACTGCATCGCATGAATGACAAAGACTTCGGCATTGCTGTGTGCCACTTGACAACATGGCTGAGTTTTGAGTTACTGTAGTTTCTAGAATTCTAGTCATGATTTACAGCGGTTAACTGACATATCCTGTGTCTGTCTTTGTGCAGCCACTTAATATGTGGTTTTTTCCTTATTTTATATGGCTGTCTTTGGGCAGCCAGCTAATATGTGTTTTTTCCTTATTTAAATTATTTTATCCCAATCCACCCCAAAAAGAAAAGCAACAAAAAAAGGGTGTCCCTGAAGTCATTGTGAGGGCTGCTCACTCTTGTGCCAATGAATTGGATGTAGATTGCCATATGATCTGGAGTACAAGAGTTCTCAACAAGCTTTGGCCTCCTTTGGATGCAACGACCCTTGCTGGGATCCCCATCAGATCCGCGGGTGGAGAAACGGCCATGATTTTGCTCAAAACAACAGCTAGTTAATGAAGTGAACATAAACATCAATGCATATACAATTTAAGTATTTTGCCATTGCATAAGGAATTAAGATAACTTGTGTGTATGGGATATAGGCAGTAGCAATCTTTATCTGGTTCTCCTCCTTACCTTGTTCAGTTGTTCTTCTTCAGCCTCTGTACGAGGAAACAGGATAGGAGATATATCCTGCAGGCAGCTGATTGTTCAGGTAGCCGGCCCATATTCTATTGATGAGACCGTTTGTTTATACACATAATAAATCTGTGAAACCAAAGGACTAGTAGATTACAAATTAGTACTGTGACAATGTTTCTGTATTATGTGACCACTTCTTTTTAGAAATGTCATTTTGGCTTTAGCTACATTTATGCAGTAGAGCTGAAAGTAGCTCTTGGTTTCATTATATCTGAATAGTAAGTTGATAATTTTTCTTGATCATTGCGCCTGCTCAGTGCATTTTTTTTAAGTGAGCCTGCTAGTTAGTCGCAGTCTGATTTTCATGGGCATGCTGTCTGTGCTCTGTTCACTTTTTCAGTGCTATGCTTGTCAGTACTCAGTTCATGATTTCAGATACACATTGACTCGTGCATTGAGACCTAACAGAACCGACCTGTTCATCTGCTGGTGCATCTGAAATTTTTTTAGCTGACTATAGTTGCTGTTGTTACTCAGCTGAGCTATTTCTTTGTTTTGCTGCTCTATTATGTTTTTCTGGCATGAGGATGCACTGGTTAGTAAGTATAATTAACAGCGCCCGATGTGCATAAATATCACATTCGCATCGACTAATAATGATTTTTCTCATCTAATTGCAGGGTTGATTCTATATATTCTGGCCTGCTGGTGCTGGTTGTGAGGGAGATTGTAGTGGATTTATGCCTAGACACTCAAAAAATTCTCTTTGTTTATGTATGAATGCAACCTAGTTTTTGTCGTAGACACATACTCTTGTATGTTTTCTTGGGTTGCTTAACACATTCATCTGAAGCGAACGGTGATGAGTAGCTTTCTGGTATATCAAAGTCCTATCTGTTTGGTTACCCTGAGATGAAGAGTTTGTATGCTCTGAAGCCAATGGTGATGAGTAGCTTTCTGTTAGATGAAAGTTCATCTGTTTGGTTGCTCTTATGAGAAGAAGAGTTTGTGTGCTTTGAATTTAGTAAATGAATTGATCCTTTCTATCCATTGTGTGTATTGTACCGTTGAAAGATTATTTGGGGGTAGATCAAGATATTTTTATTAACGTACAATTTAGCGGCTATAGTATGTAATAGCCCCATTTAATTTCTCTATTAGCTATTTTAGATGACATTAGATAAATACTATAGCTGGAGATTTAAAACGTTGGGCATAACGCATCTAGAGGACCTTCTGCTGGTTCTAGGTTACTACCTGCCTGTGTTCATTTTTTTTTTCACTCACTTTTTTTTTTTGTGCGTGCGGTTTTATAGTCTAGCACGTCCAAATGAGTTGATCATAAAAAGCTGCGGCAAAATTTGATCAAGTTCGACTATACTCAGTTTGAGAGTTTGTAACCTGCGATGACAGTGTCTAAGGCAATACTTGAATTTTCAGTCTTCAATCATCTTCTTCAAGAACACTGATGCTTTATGCAATCAGTACTGCTTGATTTTTAAAACTGTTTCACACGCTAGATGCAAAAATAGTCAACAATTTTCAGGCAGGTACAAATTTTGTAAGGGGAGTGACTGGGAGCATATTTTCGAGCATGAGTTTCCTTATAGATAGTACCTCATCCCAAATTATAGGTCGCTTTGAGTGTTGTGACCGCAAGTTTGATTGCTCATCTTATTCACAAAATTTATGCAAAAATAGTTAAATTTAATTCATTCTTGAAGAACTTATATTAATAAAGCAAACCACGGCAAAAAAGTGATATTTTGTATATATTTTTGAATAAGACGAGTGGTCAAACTTGTCAAAAAAAATATCAAATGTCTTATATAATTTGGGATGGAGGAAGCAACAAACTACCTCCTTCCAATGAAATTGATCACCACAACAAACCAACAATTACCATGTTATGGCCATTGTCAAAATCATCATAGATAACAATCCCTCGACGTGCACTAGCGATAATTTCACATGTAAATTTATTTGGACTCTTATTATTCCAATAACGTTTGGGGCCTTATCGGGCATAGCTCCCTCCCACGTTTCTCCCCACACGTGCGACACGGGAGGCCGGCATACCACTCCCCTAAACCCTAGCAACCTCCCCTTCCCTCTCCTTTAGCCACGCTCACCACCGGTTGGTCTGCCGGCATGGCCACGCAGCTCATTGGGATGACGGCGGTTGTGATTTGGTGGCGCGGCGGAGCTCCTCCTCCCCGCACGGGTTGCGTGGAGCACGCGGGTCGCCTATTTGCGGTTGTTGGCAACGCCGGCCCCCCTCCGATCTTGATGGCAACGACGATGTTGGCACGGTTCACCGGATCGGCATCGGGCGGCCGGATCCGGAGCTCCGAGCTTGATTCGCACTCACTGACGGGCTAGCGATGGTGGCGGCCGCCAATGCGGAGGGCGGCGGCGCCAACAAGGGCGTTAGTGTTGGTGCTCTTCGGGCAATTCTAGCCGGGGTGGCGCACAAGAGGGATGGGGCATGTGTCGTGGTGGTTGGCAACAGGTCGGTATTGACGACAACACATGCCAAGAGCCGACGACGGTGGTGGTCGAGATGGGTTCGTTGTGTGGTGATGTTTAGCAAGCAACAAAGTTAGCTTTGGCTCTGTGTTGCCCGTTGCGGTCAAAAATGTCAATGGGTAGCGAAAACCGGCTAACCCGATGGGTTTTACCCGATAAGAACACGGGTGTGGAAGTAGTTTTCTACCCGTGGGTACGTTAATGGGCAAAAACCTTTACCCATCGGGCGTGGATCTATACTACCCATATCCGTATACCCGCGGGTAAAAAAAACCCGCAATAGCAGCCCAAGAATTTGGCCCATATTTCAGTTGTAGTATATATATACACCTCAATCGGTGGAGTCAAACACTAGTCCACTCCCCCTCCCTTTCCCCCCCGCCGCTTTTTTCTTTTTCAGAAGGGGTGGTGAAGACGCGTCACAGACGCAACATGGCGGCCCGGACGGTCGCGAGTCCGGGCGAAGTCACGGCGCGACCGCGGCCTCCGACTTCGCCCGCACCTGCACCTCGCCGCTTCGCCCCTATCCCTGTGGCCCAGCGACGCCCGGCGCGGCGACCTCCAACCGCGGCGTGCGACGGCGTGTCGCGACTTCGTGGCGCACGAGTAGCACCTGCACCTCCGACCTCTGTTCTCCTACCTCTGCCATCCGCCCTCCTGCGCCTAACATGAGGAGACGAGGAAGAGCGGCGCCGCGCCTGCTCCTCCCGCCACCTCCCTCCTGCGCCCAGCACGCCCGCCCCCGCTCCTCCTCCCCGCCACCTCCGCGACGACATTGTCGGGTGTGGGTATGGGACAAAGTTCCTACCATGCGTAGGTACGGGTACATGTGCGGGTATGGTTTTGGCTTCGCGGGTGTGGTTACGGGTGACCAGTACCCGCTGGGTACGTACCCATTGCCATCTTGAGTTGTAGGGGATGGCAACTGACGTAGTTGTGCGACTGCTAGATGTAGTCGGCACATCAAGGCCCCTCTAAAGGGGTTGCTGTGGAGCAGCGGACCAATGATTAAGGCGGTGATGGCTGGAAGGGGCGGCTTCTTGACCCAACATTCGTGCTAGAGGACTCCTTGGGCAAAAGCCTAGTGACAGCGGCGCCTGTGGGTACCGCTTTTGTTGTTGGGGGCGTCGTGTATACCGCTAGCATTATCATCCAAGGGTGAAAGCCCGTCCACTTTAGACGTTCAATGGTGTGGCGCCATTGGCATCACTACCTTCCTGAAGGCATTACGTTTTGGATTTTTCCGTGCCTTTGATATCTCCTTCGGTGATTGCCCTTTGCTTCTTGGTGCCTCATTGACGCTTGGAAGTCGGAGTTGCTCTTCGAAGGGTGTTTGAGCTTGGCGACCATGATCGGTGCGGCCGCCTATTCGGGCTTGATGATGTGTGGTTTTTTTTTTTTTTTTTTTTGTGTGTGGATTGCCACGTAAGTCGGAGTTGCTACTGGCGGCGCTCAACCATGCTTTCGGTAACAAGGACCCAATGTCGTGTTAGTGTTTATCTACGCCATGTCGGTTGGTTAGCCCCTCAGGTAACATATTTAGCATTCCGTTAGCTAGCTCTCTTCTACACAAATTCTTTGGTCTTAATTGAACGACAATGCTCCTGCCTTTGTTTTAAAAAGAATTATTTATAACCTAGGTACAATGTACTAGAAACGTATTATTTTTATACATTTTTTTTTTATAATATGAGTTTGAATCTTAATTTTTATCTTTAATTTTCACAATTCCACAAAAAGGTGGTTTGCAATCATTGTTTTTCATTGTGATGCAGGTACACAAATGTACACGAAATCCTCCTCGATCCCCATTAAGGTTGATAACAGACAAAATATATCCGGCCCTACTCGATTAATTTTCTCTATTTGACCCATCCGTTTCCGTAGTCTCGTAGAAATCTGAAAACGGGAACGGTGGCCGGGTCGAAAGTCCGTGGGATCAGGATGAATGGGATGGGAGCGCTCATTTTCTGCCCATTTTATCGGGGTCCTATATTTGACCTAAAATGACCCGTATTTGAATGGATTCCATTTATAAATACGGAGAAAGCCCAATAACAAAGGTAAAGGCCCATGCCCATCCAGCCCAACACTTCGTAAACCCTACCCATTGCTCTGCTGCTCACGTCAGCCACTTCCTCTCGGTCACTCCACTCGTCGTCCCCAACCCCGAGTGACAGCCGCCGCCGCCGCCGCCGCCGCCGCCCAAGACCCCGATAAGTGAGACGCCGGACGCGAGAGCCCGACCCCCGCGGCGCCACCCGCCAGTCCGCGCGTCCTCAGTTCACTTCTTCCTTTTGCCGGCGGCGGTGAGGGTCCCCAATATGGCGTCGAGAGCTCGCCTCAGCCTCCCCGACCCCAATGCCACGGATCCTGAGCGGCCGCCACCGGCCCTACCAACCGAGCTCCTCGAGGAGATCTTCCTCCGCGTCGCCTCCCCTGCGGACCTGGCCCGCGCCTCCACCGCCTGCTCCTCATTCCGCCGCCTCATCGCTGACCACGCCTTCCTCCGCCGGTACCGCTCCATTCACCCGCCCTTACTCCTCGGCTTCGTTAGCCCCTATGGCTTCCATCCTGCCGAGGCGCCACATCCCTCCGCTGCCGTCGCCCGATCTGTCGCGTTTTCTTTCTACCTCCCTCGCAACACCACAGCGCATCACTGGCTTCCTGCGATGTCCGCGACGGCCGCGTCCTCCTCGAGCGCAGTCGCGGCAAACGCCTCGTCAACTGGGAGCTCCTGGTGTGCGACCCGTTGTCCCGGCGAAGCCTGCTGCTGCCTCCCATAACAGACGACCTACTCGCTTCCATCGGGATGCAAAGCAAAGATATTTCCAATATGGGGGCCTCATTCATCCGTTCAGGAGGGATAGAGGAGGATGTATCATTCGGTGTGATCAAATGGATGCAATGCAGCTCAAGGTTGGGGGTATTTATCTTCTCTTCGGACTCTGGCTGCTGGAGTGTCAGTACGTCCATTAGTTTGGGCGATCTAGGTGAAGTTTATCAGTTCATTTCAGAGCAATATACTAATGACTGCTTCTATTGGAAATCTGATGACGTCAGCACGTTGATCAAGCTTGACATGAATAGTATGCAGTTTCACACTATTGGCCTCCCACCTGACCATGACAAGCGGCAAATCGTCATTGTGGAGTCAGGGGAAAGTAGGGTTGCAATGTTTAGTATGATTTATGAAGGCACATCTGTGGATTATTACACCTTTTCGCAAAATGGCAGTGAGAAGTCCCATGAGTGGCATTTGAAGAGTACCATCCCCTTGCCTGGCCATGCTACTTTGGTTGGTAGTCCAGCTGAAGGATACATTTTCTTAGAATGCACTCCGGATGAAGAGGATGCAACATATTCAGGATTTCTTTCACTTGATATTAAGTCCTTCAATATTGAGAGGGTCAGTAGGACAAGTTTTCCTATTGATATTGCCTATCCATATTTTGGTTTCCCACCATCTATGTCGCCAAGGAGGATTTAAGGATATGGTGAGGTATGTTATTTTATTCCAAGTCTTGCCTCTTGCATTTCAGACCTGTACGTTTGGGCACTGGTTGTGTGAATGAGCGATTTGTAAGCACCCATTGCAGTCTGCTTGCATTGTTGGCCTACATAAAAAATGGCCTGTTGAGCAGATTTTTCATGAGAAAAACTGTCGCATGAGATAGGCTTAAGGTCAGCCAAATAAGCCTTTGTTTATATAGACCTTCAGCCAGTTCTTCTAATGCATGTGCCTTTTCAACCTAGCTAGGGTTGGCTGCAGAAATCAACTTGTTGGAGCTATGCCAGTTTAAACTTCTGTTACTTTTTGTAATTGCAAATGATGATAATTCTTACTGCAATCCATTTTGTTGTGTTCCTCTCTGAAAGAAAAATGAAAGTGTCGTGCACCTTTGCTTTTTAGTACTACATATGTGCAATTTAGTTAAACTTTGCTCTCAAACCCTGTTTTCCTAAACGGGATTAAACGGCCGTCTAAACGCGTTTAGACGGTAAACGACAGGGTACCGTGCAGTTTAGGGTCTGGGCGGGCTATTAAACGGGATTCCCGTTTAGACGGTCGTTACGGGGGCGAAACGTTGAAAAACGGCCTACACGGGACGGCGGGGGAACGTTTTACACGCCAAAACGGCCGCTTCACATGGCGTTTAGGTGATGGCCGCCTCGGGCGGGAGCAGCAGCGGAAATTGATAAGGCGGGAGCAAAGAAGTGGGAAGGGGATGGAGGAGCAGGAGATTTGGCGGGCAGCTTGGAGGGATTTGGGCGGCAAGTATAAGTAGTGGAGGCTAGGGTTAAGAGGAAATTTCGCCATTTGCTCCCACAGCGTGCCACGACGCCCGCCAGCTCGCGACCGCCGGCTTGACCTGCAGCGCGCCGGCGACAAGTCCCAGCCCGCTACGCGCTGCCGTCGGGCGTGGTCCTCCGCCGACCTGCAACGCGCGGCGAGGGTGTCGCCGCCCGTCGAACAAGCGCCGGACCCAGCTCCTTTCGTTCGTCCCCCGCCGCGGTGTCGCGCGACCCGGCTCCCCGCGCGCTTCCAGCTTCCCGTGCGCGCCGTGCAGGTACTGCTCTGTTCCCTTCTTCTCATTCATGCAATGATTAGCTGCTGCAATTAGTCGATTTTGCTTCAATTAGCTATACGGATTAGCTACAGTAGCTAAACCGTTTAATCCATCTAGACGCCGTCTAAACGGCGTCTAAACACTCTAAACGCTAAACGGTGGGTCACCGCCCGTGTACCGTTTAGCGTTTAGGAAAACAGGGGCTCTCATGCTTTCAGAAGTTCAAACTACGTATTGGCCTTTTCAAAAAAAAAAAAAAAAAAAAAAAAAAAAAAAAAACTAAAACTGCATTGGCACTGAAACTTTGAAAAGCAACTGTTTTTCTGCATTTGCAGTGGCGATTTTCTAAGTTCTAACTTCATCAATTCAGTTGCAGGACTAGATTTGAGTCCTGGTCAGTGGTTCTATCTGTGCCATGCTGCTCGCTTGGGGTAGTGGAGCTAGTTGATAATAATGCAGAGGCCTTTAGTTAGATTTGCCTCGTTACTCTGTACTCTACTGGTATTATCTGTTGAACTCTGTTCAGTTTGGTGTAGGTATCAAACTTGTGTTCTATATATTTCAAGTGTTATTACTGATTTATATGACTGCATCACATGAATGACAGACTTTGTCATTGCTGTGTGCCACTTGACAACATGGCTGAGTTTTGAGTTACTGTAGTTTCTAGAATTCTAGTCATGATTTACAGCAGTTAACTGACATATCCTGTGTCTGTCTTTGGGCAGCCACTTAATACGTGGTTTTTCCTTATTTTATATGGCTGTCTTTGGGCAGCCAACTAATACGTGTTTTTCCTTATTTAATTTATTTTATCCCCATCCACATTCAGTCATCATAATATATTTCTTTATAATCCCCAAAAAAAAAAAAAAACATAAAAAAAGGTGTCCCTGAAGTCACTGATAGGGCTGCTCACTCATATGCCAATGAATTGGATGTAAATTGCCATATGATCTGGAGTACAAGAGTTCTCAACAAGCTTTGGGCTCCTTTTGGATGCAATGACCGTTGCCGGGATCCCCATCCGATCCAAGGGTGGAGAAACGCCCATGATTTTGCGCAAAACAACAGCTAGTTAATGAAGTGTTGCCGGGATCCCCATCCGATCCAAGGGTGGAGCCCATGATTTTGCGCAAAACAACAGCTAGTTAATGAAGTGAAACATAAACATCAATGCATATACAATTTAAGTATTTCACCATTGCATAATGAATTAAGATAACTTGTGTGTATGAGACATAGGCAGTAGGAATCTTTATCTGGTTCTCCCTCCTAATCTTGTTCAGTTGTTCTTCTTCAGCCTCTGTACAAGAAAGCAGGATAGGAGATATATCCTGTAGGCAGCTGATTGTTCAGTTAGCAGGCCCATATTCTGTTGATGAGACTGTTTGTACACATAATAAATCTGTGAAACCAAAGGACTAATAGATTACAAATTGGTACTGTGACAATGTTTCTGTATTATGTGACCACTTCTTTTTTAGAAACGTCATTTTAGCTTTAGCTACATTTATGCAGTAGAGCTGAAAGTAGCTCTTGGTTTCATTATATCTGAATAGTAAGTTGATAAGTTTTCTTGATCATTGCGCCTGCTCAGTGCATTTTTTTTAGTGAGTCTGCTAGTTAGTCGTGGTCTGATTTTCGTGTGCATGTTGTCAGTTCTCTGTTCACTTATTCAGTGCTATGCTTGTCAGTACTCAGTTCATGATTTCAGATACACACTGACTTGTGCATTGAGACCTAACAGAACAGTAGCTACTTTAGACGACCTGTTCATCTGCTGGTGCATCTGAAAATTTTTTAGCTGACTATAGTTGCTGTTGTTACTCAGTTGAGCTATTACTTTGTTTTGCTGCTCTATTATGTTTTTCTGGCATAAGGATGCACTGGTTAGTAAGCATAATTAACAGCGCCCGATGCTAGCATAAATGTCACATTGCATCGACTAATAATGATTTTTCTCATCTAATTGCAGGGTTGATTCTATATGTTCTGGGTTGCTGGTGCTGGTTGTGAGGGAGATTGTAGTGGATTTATGCCTAGACACTCAAAAACTATCTTTGTTTATGTATGAATGCAACCTGTAGTTTTGTCGTAAACACATAGAATCTTGTATGTTTTCCTGGGTTGCTTAACACATTCATCTGAAGCGAATGGTGATGAGTAGCTTTCTGGTAATATCAAAGTCCTATCTGCTTGGTTACCCTGAGATGCAGAGTTTCTATGCTCTGAAGCCAATGGTTGTGATGAGTAGTTTTCTGTTTGATCAAAGTTCATCTGTTTGTTTACTCTATGAGATGAAGAGTTTGTGTGCTTTGAATTTAGTAAATGAATTGATCCTTTCTATCCAATGCTTGTATTGTACCGTTGAAAGATTATTTGGGGGTAGATCAAGATATTTATGTTAACATACAATTTAGCGGATATGGTATGTAATAGCCCCATTTAATTTCTCTATTAGCTAGTTTAGATGTCATTAGCGAAGTACCATAGGTGGAGATTTAAAATGTTGGGCATAACGCATCAAGGGTCCTTTTGCTGGATCTAGGTTACTGCCTACCTGTATTCATTTTATTTTTGCCACTCATTCTTTTGTGCATGCGGTTTATATAGTCGACCAGCGAATCCGCTCACAAGAGCTGTCCTGGCCACGGCAAAATTTGATCAGGTTCGACTATACTCAGTTACATTTTGTAACCTGCGATGACAGTGTACGGCAACACTTGAATTTTCAGTCTTCAATCATCCTCTTCAAGAACACTGATGCTTTATGCAATCGGTATTGCTTGGTTTTTAAAATTGTTTCACACGCTATATGCAAAAACAGTCAAAACAATTATCAGGCAGGTACATTTTTTTAAGGGAGTACTGAAAGGTTCCTTGTGGTTTTTGGTAATTGAGTGACAACATTAGGTGAACTAATAATGTGTGATTGAAATAATACACGGGAGATTAGTTCACAAGAGATGACGAATGATGAAGGAGCTTTTATTGCATATGAGACATGACATGAAGTCATGTGACCAAGGTGGTGAAGATCAAAACAAGGCTTGGCTTGATGGACCGGTTGCAAGTGTGAAGGGCAAGTCAAGGCGGTGAAGCGATGGACCGCGAGGCGGTGAAGCTTGGGCAAGACTTGGCGCCCGACGGACCGACGCAACGGTGAAGAGCAAGTGAGGTCAAGATCGATGGACCAAGAAGGTCATGTGATGATATGAAGTGGATCATATCATTCGTGATTGTGTTGGTGCATATGTTGCATCGGCACTTGGAGATGGAGCGGAATAGAAATGCGCAAGGCAAAGGTATAACCTATAGGGCATTTTTATTTCGCCGGTCATTGGAGCTTAGAGAAGTTTATGACCGGGTTTAGGATAGATGGCCGTACTATCAAGAGGGGCAAACTTGTTTGCATATCGGTCATCTAGTGCCACTTGAGCGATCTAACTTTGCGTGTGTTTAGGATCGAGTGGCGTGCTAAGAGCTAACCCGTCCTTTGAAATGATTGTGAAAATGCTAACACACTTGCACATGGTGATGTACACTTGGTGGTGTTGGCACATTTACAAAGGCGGCGGTGATTGCGGGATTGAGTTGGGTTTGGGAACCGCTCATCCTCCCGCCGAAGCTTGCGGCGGGGATTCGGCGCCGAGAAAATGAGTTGCATATTTTCTATTGCGCCCGGATGCATCGTGGTGGTGAAAACATGCTATTCCTCGTGCTCAAGTTGGTATACTTGTTGGATAGCATGTCGAAGCAAAGGTGTCGGTGTTTCGGTGAAGTTTTTATTTGGAAAACGGTGGCCGGACGCACCGACCGAAGCACTGGCCGCTTGTGACCGGACGCTCCGGTCGGTGCGTCTGCAGCGAGCCCTGCGAGGCCGGATTTTGCGGACGCGAGGGGCCGGTTTTCTCCCCGGACCGGAAGCTTCCGGTGCTTTCGGCCGAGAAAGCGTCGGCCGGACGCATGGAGGTGGGTGCCCACCGTGGGCCCGAAGCGTGTCGGTTGTGATCGGACTACGTGGCCCGGACTCACGGCCGGACTCGGCCGGGTGAGTCCGGTCGGTCGCGTCCGTCAACTTCAGCGAAAACCGTGGTTTGAAGCACCAACGGCTCTATTTGGCTTGGGGGCTATAAATATAAGGTGTGTTCGGCCATGGTCGGGGCTTAGCACCTTGGGGACTTTGTGTCCATGCTTGAGAGTGCTTGAGAGCCCTCCCACTCACTTGTGATTGATAGAGTTCATCCAAATCAAAGTGAGGAGTGATTCTAGTGCTTTCGCGTTGAGAGATCGCATTCATGGCACTAGGTGATCGTGTTGCAAGCCGGTGTGCTTGTTGCTCTTGGAGGTTGCCACCTCCTAGACGGCTTGGTGGCAAGAGACTTCGTGAAGCACGCAAGGAAGCTTGTGCGGTGCTCCGAAGGAGGATTTGTGAGAGGTTCGTGCTCACCTCGCGGGGATCGCGAAGAGCGACACTACTAGAGCGTGTCGGTGAGTACCTCCCTTATGCGTGTGGTGTCTTGCGGTGCCTTGAGAGGCTCACTTGAGAGTGGTGTCTTGCGGTGCCTTGCGGGGCGTGCCTTGAGGGGCAAGTGATCGGAGAATCACACCGAAGAACCATCTAGGTGAAACACCAAAGGAACCACCCAAGGTGTTGGTCGACACAACGAGGAGTAGGGGGAAGTTGGCAAGCTTCCCGATACCTCGAAAAAAATCACCTGTCAACTTGTCTACTCTTCTCGGTGGTTTGCATTCTCCAAATCACAAGCTTAAACGTATTTACATTCATATATACCTTGTGCTTGTGCTTGTGGAGTAGCTCTTGCAATTACTAGCTTGTGTAGCTTATTAGTTGCTTTGCTTAGTTTGTGTAGCTAAGTAATTTGAGCCTTTGGGTTAGGCGTGTGTCGCCTTGTCCTTAGTGCATCTAGTGAGCTTAGGTTTGGCTTTGTGCTTTTGCTCATTAGAATTGTGTAGGAGCTCCCCTTGTTTGAAGTACTAGTGCATAGGTTTGTGTGACCTTGCAATAGAAACGGTTAGGAGCTCAAGCTAGGCTTATCACCTCATTTGCTTTGTGTAGGATCTTTTGTGAGGTGATTTAGAGTCATAGCTAGAGGGGTGAAGTCTTGGCTAAACGAATAGTTTCAATTCCGCATTATATTTGTTTAGCCGGCAATTTAGTTTTAGAAAGGACTATTCACCCCCTCTAGTCCCCATCTCGACCCTTCAAGTACCCGTGAGCATCTTTTCGGAGCACAATTTTTCTTATAGATAGTAGCAACGAACTACCTTATGCCAATGAAATTGATCACCACAGCAAGCTAACAATGACCATGTCATGGCCATTGTTGAAATCATCATAGATAACAATCTCCTCGCGAGATAATTTCACATGTAAATTTATTTGGACTCATATTATTCCAATAACGTTTGGAGCCTTATCGGGCGCAGCCCGCTCCCCACACGAGCGATACGGGAGGCTGGCATGCCACTCCCTCAAACCCTAGTAGCCTACCATTCCCTCTCCTCCCTTAGCCACGCAGTCGTTGGAGTTGGCTATAGGCATGGCCACATAGCTCACCGGGATGACGACGGTCGTGATTTGGTGGCACATGCGAGCTCCTTCCGCACATGTTGCGTGGAGCCCCCAGAGGGCGTCCTTCGCGGTACCGTTGGCGGCATTGACTCCCTCTCCTCCGGTCTTGACGGCGGCGGCGATGTTGGCTCGGGCCACCGGATTGGGTCTTGGGCGGCCGGATTTGGAGCTCCAACACCGGATTCGGCACTCACTCGACGGCTAGCGATGGAGGCAAGCGGCCAAGGTGGAGGCGGTGGCGTCAACAAGGGGTGTTAGTGTTGGTGCTCTTTGGCCGATTCGACACCCCGGGCTAGGGCAAGCGGTGCACACGGGGGTGGGGCACGTGGTCGGTGGTGGCTAGCAACGGGTCGATAGCCAACACGTGGCGAAAGAGCCGATGACGGTGGGCGTTAGAGGTGTTCGTAGTGCGGCGGTGTTTTGTTAGCAACGAGTTAGGTCCGACTCTGCGTTGCGATCGAGAGGGTGGCGGCCGACGACCGGCCGGGCAAGAGGCCCGACTTCTTACCGCGACATTTGTGCTAGAGGACTCCTTGGGGAAAAGCCCGGCGGAAGCAACACCGGTGGGTGTCGCTTGACTCCGCCGGGTGGCGTCATTTATCCCCTCTAGTATTATCATCCAAGGGTGAAAGCCTAGTTCGGTTTGGACGTGAGATGGTGGCACATTGGTGTTACTATCTTCCCGATGGCGTTATGTTTTTGGATTTTATCGTGGCCGATGTCTCCTTCGGTGATCGCGTGGAGGGCCGATAAGCACCGGAGGCGAGAGGTGTGGTCGTGATTGGAAGTCGAGCTGGTCTTTTTCTTGCGGGTGCTTGAGCTTGGCAATGATGACCGGATTTGCGGTTGCCTGCTTTGGGCTTGTTGGTGTGTGGTTTGTGTGTAGACCGCCACGGTAAGTCGAGCCGGTTTAGCCATGCTTGGTAACGAGGACCCATGTCGTGCTAGTGCTCAACTGTGTTGTGTGGGTTGGTTAACCCCTCGGGTGGCCTATTTGGCGTCCGGTTAGCTAACCCTCTTGTATATGAATTCTTTCGTCTTAATTGAGTGGCGGTCGTTTAATAAAAAAAAAAATATTTGGACTAGAACCTAGATGCTTATATACATGAATTTTATTATTTACATGATTTTTTTATAAAATAAGTTTGAATCTCAAATTTTTATTTAATTTTCACAATTTCACAAAATAGTGGTTTGCAATCATTATTTCTCATTGTGCTTCCCGTACAAAAAAAATACCCAAGATCTTCCTCAATCCTCATTAAGGTCGAAAACGCACATAATATTTCTCATGGCATGCCCAAATTTCGCCCTTTAACCCATTTGTTTGCGTTGCCTCGGAAAAATCCGAAAACCAGACGGGTGCCCTTTTATCGGGGTCGTATATTTGACTTTTTTTTTAGCAGATCCTATAATTGACCTAAAAAGGGGCCGTACGGAGAAAGCCCAATAACAAAGCTCGGTAAAGGCCATGCCCATCCAGCAAAACATTTGGTATACCCTACCCGCTGTGCTGAGGTCACACTCGGTCACTCCTCCACGCAGACCACTCCTCGTCCCTGACCCCGAGTGACCGCCGCCGCCGCCGCCGCCCGAGACTCCGAGAGGCGAGATGACGGACGCGAGAGCCCATCACCCGCCGCCTGCCGATCCACGTGTCCCCCGCCGGCCAGCGCGTCCTCAGCTACTTCCTCGTTCTGCCGGCGGCTGGAAGGTGCTCAATATCTCCCCGACCCTGATGCCACGGATCCAGAGCGGCCGCCGCCGGCCCTACCATCCGAGCTCCTCGAGGAGATCTTCCTCCGCGTCGCCTCCCCTGCGGACCTCGCCCGCGCCTTCGTCGCCTGCTCCTCCTTCCGCCGCCTCATCGCTGACCACGCCTTCCTCCACCGGTACCGCTCCATTCACCCGCCCTTACTCCTCGGCATCGTTGACTCCGAGGGTTTTTCAAGGCACTTCTGTGGATTATTATACCTTTTCGCAAAATGGCAGTGAGAAGTCCCTTCAGTGGCATTTGAAGAGTACCATCCCCTTGCCTGCCCATTATAGCTGTGAAGGCAACATTATATGGCGTCGAGAGCTCGCCTCAGCCTCCGCGACCACGATGCCAAGGATCCCGAGCGGCAGCCGCCGGCTCTTACCAGCGACCTCCACGAGGAGATCTTCCTCCGTGTCGCCTCCCCTGTGGACCTCGCCCGCGCCTCCGCCGCTTGCGTCTCCTTCCGTCGCCTCATTGCTGACCACGCCTTCCTCCGCCGGTACCGCTCCATTCACCCGCCCTTGCTCCTCGGCATCGTTGACTCCGAGGGCTTCCATCCTACTGAGGCGCCCCATCCGTCCCGCTGCCGTCGCCCGGGCTGTCTCGATTTCCTTCGACTACCTCCCTCGCACCGGATTGCAACACTGGGTTCCGTGGCGATGCCCACAACGGCCGCGTCCTGCTCGAGCGCCTTCGCGCCCCCCTCTCCTCGGGCTGGGATTGGGACCTCCTCGTGTGCGACCCGTTGTCCCGCGATATCTGCTGCTGCCTCCTATAACCGACGACCTTCTCGCCTCCATCCGGATCCAGAAGAAAATGTTTTCCGTGGGGGGTCCTGCTTCATCCGTTCAGGAGGCATAGAGGAGGATACATCATTCAGTGTGATAAACTGGGTTGCATCCAAGACAAGGTTGGGGATATTGATCTTCTCTTTGGGCTCGCTGCTGGAGTGTCGGCACGCGTCTATCAGTTGGCGCGATCTAGGCCTGCCTCGAATGTTCAAGATATTACATGCCAATGCACAAATGGCTGCTTCTATTGGAAAATATACGGCATGAGCACGTTGATCAAGCTCGACATGAATAGTATGCGGTTTTGCACTATTGGCCTCCCGCCTCGCCATGAGGAGCGGCGAATCGTCATTTTGGAGTCAGGGGAAAGTGGGGTCGCAATGTTCAGTATGATTTTTCAAGGCACTTCTGTGGATTATTATACCTTTTCGCAAAATGGCAGTGAGAAGTCCCTTCAGTGGCATTTGAAGAGTACCATCCCCTTGCCTGCCCATTATAGCTGTGAAGGCAACATTGGTGGTCCAGCTCAAGGATACATTTTCATTGAATGCATTCAAGATGAAGAAGATACAGAATATTCAATATTTTCTTCAGCAAATTGCATGGAATATCTAGCGGATAGAACATATTCAGTCTTTTTTTTTCACTTGAGATTAAGTCTTTCAATATTGAGAGGGTCGGTAGGACAAATTCCCCTGCTGATGGTGCCTATCCATATTTTGGTTTCCCACCATTTATGTCACCAAGGAGGATTTAAGGATATGGAGAGGTATGTTATTTTATTCCTGAGTCTTGCCTCTTGCATTTCAGACATGTACATTTCGGCATCAGTTGTGTGAATGAGTGATTAGTAAGCATCCATCGCAGTCAGCTGGCATTGTTGGCCTACATCAAGATGGCCTGTTGAGTACATTTTCCATGAGAAAAAACAAATGAGCCTTTGTTTATAAATTATAATGGACTTCAGCCAGTTCTTCTAATGCACGTGCATCGGACTCTATTCTTGTTCCTTGTTCAGCGTAGCTAGGGTTGGCTGTAGAAGTCAATTTGTTGGAGCTATGTTAGTTCAAACTTTTGTCTTTCTGTAATTGCAAATTATCATAATTCTTACTTCAATCCATTTTGCTGTATTCCTCTCTGAGAGAAAAATAAAAGTATCATGCTCCGTTGCTTTCTAGTACTACATTTATGCAATTCAGTTAAACTTTGCTCTGCATGCTTTCAGAAGTTCAAACTACGTATTGGCCTTTTTTTTCAGAAAAAAAAAAGGAAAGAAAGAAAAGAAAACTATGCATTGGCAGTGAAAGTTTCAAAAACAACTATTTTTCTGCGTTTGCAGTGACTAATTTTCTTATTTCTAACCGTCTATTCAGTTGCATTACTAGATTTGAGCCCTGGTCAGTGGTTCCATCAGTTCCATGCTGCTTGTTTGGGGTAGTGGATGGCATTGAGGCCTTTAGTTAGATTTTCCTCATAATTCTGTACTCTACTAATATTATCTTTTGAACTCTGTTCAGTCTGATGTTGGTATCAAACTTGTGTTCTATATATTTCAAGTGTTATTACTGATTTGTGTGACTGCATCGCATGAATGACAGAGAGGTATTGCTGCATGCCACGTGACAACATGGTTGAGTTTTGAGTTATTGTCGGACTTCTAGTGATGATTTTACAGCGGTTAACTGACATACCCTGTATCTGTCTTTGGGCAGCCAGTTAATACGTGGTTTTTCCTTGTATTTTGTTTTATCCCCATCCACATTCACTCATCATAATATATCATAATATATTTCTTTAGAATCCCAAAAAAGAAAAACAACAAAAGAAGGGTGTCCCTGAAGTCATTGTGAGGGCTGCTCTCACTCCTTGTGCTTCTGGAATAGCTGAAGTTCGCATCTCAAATCCTTTTTGTCATTAGCATGAATTATTAATTCTGAGTTGGATGTTGGATGGTTCTGGGGACAGAGGTGGTGTTAGTACTAGGCAACCTATCAGAACAGCAGCTATTACTTAGTCAGTTCAGAATTTCAGACGACCTAACAGAACCGTAGCTACTTTAGATGACCTGCTCATCTGACTATATAGTAGATGTTGTTACTCAGTTAAGCTATTACTCTGTCTTGCTGTTTTATTATGTTTTTCTGGCATGAGGATGCATTGGTTAGTAAGCATTCGTAACATCCTAATTAACAGCACCCGATGCTTGCATAAATGTCATATTGCATCGACTAATAGTGATTTTTCTCATCTAATTGCAGGGTTGATTCCATAGGTTCTGGCCTGCTTGTGCTGGTTGTGATTTGTGAGGGAGATTGTAGTGGATTTATGCCTAGACACTAAAAAAAGTATCTTTGGTTATGTAGTAAGATTAATAATGCAACCTGTAGTTTTGTCGTAAAACCTAGACTCTTGTATGTTTTTCTTGGGTTTTGAACAGTTATGAGCAGCATTCTGGTAGATCAAAGTTCTGTCTGTTTGGTTATACCCTGAGATGACGGGTTTGTATGCTCTGAAGCCAATATTGATGACAGCTTTTGTTAGATCAAAGTTCATCTGTTTGATTGCCCTATGAGATGAAGAATTTGTGTGCTTTGAGTTAGTAAATTAATTGATCTTTTCTATCCAGCTTCTGTATTGTACCGTTGAAAGTTTATTTGGGGGTAGATCAAGATATTGATGTTAACGTTCAATTTAGTGGCTAGTCTGCCATAGCTCCATTTAATTTCACTATTAGCAATTTTAGATCTCATTTGCTAAATACCATAGCTGGAGTTCTGGAGATTTAAAACGATGGCATAACGCGTCAAAGGGCCCTTCTGCACTCTCTAGGTCACTGCCTGCATGTATTGATTTTCTACCACCTTTTTTTTTATGCATGAGGTTTATATATTCGAGCACATCCAAGTGAGTTAGTGCATCAAAGCCGCTCACAAGAACTCTCCTGGCCACGGTAGACTATGATCAGTTTGACAGATTGTAATCTGCGATACCAGTTTCTAAGGTAATACTTGATTTCTGTGTTCAATCATTTCTTCAAGAACACTGATGCTCTATGCATGCAAACAATAGTGCTTGACTTGTATAACTTGTTTCACACGCTAGATCCAAACAGAGTCAAAACGCTGAAAGCTGAATTCACTCATCAGATTGTTCCATCGCTGGCACCACTACACATAGCAGTTTTGCCCATCGTAGCTGTTGCTTATGATACTGAACATGAACTGCTAGAACATCTATGCAGACACAGGGTGCTCTTTCAAGAAGCTGACCAGGAGATCATTCACCTTGTCCGGGAACTGCTCCTGAACGAAATGGCTCCCTTCAGGGATGTAGGTGATCTTTAGGTCCGGTGCGAATTTCTCCATGAGGCCATCTTTCAACATGGACTCAACCCCAGGGAACTTGAACACATAGTCTTTCTCCCCCATGACAACAAACACTGGGACTTGGAATTTTGGATCTTCAATTGGCTTCCTTTTATGGAGAGTCCTGTTAAATGCAGCATATTACACCTTGATTTTTCAAAACCCACAAAGCAAATAGTATGGTTGGAACCTGTTAAATGCAGCATGTTACATCTATTGTTACCTATATGTCAGCTGCACTGGATACCGGAAACCTGATTTCTCATACAATGAAGCATACACAGCCAGATCATCCTCACTGAACCACTCTGGAAGAGGTGTGGACAAGTCTGCAAGGTCCATAATCTCTTGGTCTTCTTTTGCTATTGGGATTTCGCTCCTAGAGAAGAGCACATAGATGGTCCGAACAACTCTCTGTACATCATACCGGGCAAAATCAGCCTCCGCTCTTCCTGGTTCCTACAGGAACAAACTTCCACTGTCATTGTTTTCTGTCCCTCTGCTCAATTTGGCAACGAGGATTATATATATACATTTGCAGATTAGAGAACTACCCGCCAGCGCCAAATGTAGAAGCCTTCTGGCAAGCTGGTGTAGGATGAGCTACCGTTACGGAAGGGGGCCCCCAAACACATAACGCCACATGTGCGGCTAGGGTGACGAAGAGCAAACTCATAAGCTGGCATGACTCCGAAATCCTTCGCCACAAGGAAAGCCTGGCACGACCCACAAGGTAAGATTCTTTTCTCGAGAAATTATACTGGGATTGGAAATTATTCGATTCAACTGAGCTAATGTCTTAATAGAAGCTTGGCAGATAACAAAATAGCAAAAACTTAGTCTGTTGAACAAGAATTTCTGCCAAGAAGGTTTCTCTACAAAATGCACAAGAATTTCTATCTTTTTTCTCTTCATTTCCCACATTACTTTGAATAAAATAAAAACTACCATGAGGTTGGATTGAAATGTTCTTCTTATTTTCTTCAATCCATATATTCTAAATATACACACTATGTTTGTTTTTCCGACAAATCATATTGTCGCATGAGATGGAAAACAGTGGCGAAGGAATTCTACATGTTGTGACTTTCTGATGGTAAGCATGCCCTTAGAAACTTTAGCAGTAATTTTCCTTCAGGAGATACTCCATCACAATATTTTTTTTTAAAAAAAATTCCTTGCATATAGTTTGAGAAATTCATTCCAATCCAAATCCTTCAAAACATATATAGCCATTCCAGAACATTCTTACATATTTCTACCCATCATGGCATGCTAATCGGACTAGTATCATATGAGATAAGCTAACAGTAACAAGTCACACTTAAGTACTGAACCAACAACTACCAAGAAAAAAGTTTTTCCCAATCAAGACCAAAATCAAAGAACTTACCACAGCGATTCAAAAAAAAGAAGAAGTAGTATTACCTTGGGAATGGAGAGGGCATCGAGGATTGCGAGGAGATCCTCCAACAGGTCGTCGGGGGACGCAGCCTCCGGCTCCGGCGGCTGGTCCGAGAGCCCGAACCCTCGCCAGTCTGGCGCGACGGCGCGGTACCCGGCGGCGGCCACGGCCAGCATCTGGTGGCGCCACGAGTACCATATCACCGGGAACCCGTGCAGGAACACTACAGTGCCCAGCTCGCCTGCAGCAAAAAAACGAGCGCCGGCTATTAACAGAGAAGGTTGAGGCCGCCGGCGAGTAGGGGAGAGCAGATGCGAACCTTTGCCTGCTTGGGCCACGTGGAGGCTGAGGCCTCGGATTGGGAGATGGCTGTGCTCCACCTCCACTTGCTGCTCCATGTTCATGGCCACTTTTGCAGAGTTGTGAGGTTGACTTTGGAGAGAAGGACAGGACAAGCACCCGCGCCTCGCAAAAACAATTTTTTTTTAAAAAAAACGCAGAAACAAAAGAATATTATGCCGTGCGTCCAGTTCCAGCCCACAGGCCGCTCACGGCCCATGGGCCGACTGACCTCAATCCACATGGGCTTGTCCAACCAGTCCCCTCTCCGTCGCCCGCCCCGCCCCGGCAGACGGCACCACCACCATCCAGCGATGCGGTTGCGGCGGCGCTACGCGGAATTCCTCCGCCGGGCGTCCGCGCTGCCGTCCCTGCCGCTGGTATCCTCCCTCCACGCCGCCGTCGTCCGTCGCGGGATCCCCGCCCTCCTCGCGGCGTCTCTAATCCAGGGCTACTCCGCCTGCGGGGACCTCGCCTCCGCGCGCGCCCTGTTCGACGAAACGCCGCCGACGCTGTCGTCCCGCACGGCGCTCGCCGGCGCGCTCTCGGCTCACGGGTGGAGCGCGGAGGCGCTGGCGGTGCTCGACGTCCCGGAGGCGGAGACCGACGACAGGGCCGTGACGGTGCTCCTGGCGGCGTGCGCGCGCGCCCGGGATGGTGGCCGAGGGCAGGCGCGTGTTCGCCAGGGTGCCTCGCCCCGCGCTGCAGCACTACACGTGCATGGTCGAGATGCTGGGCCGCGCTGGGGAGGTGGAGGAGGCGGAGCGGCTCGTGGGCCGGATGCAGGCGCGCCCTGACAGGGTCATCTTCGCGGCGCTCCTCGCCGCGTGCCGTGTGCATGGTCGTGTCGAAGTTGCCCAGCGGGTGGCCGGGCTCATGCGCCGGTATGGCATTGCGTGAAGACTCGCGGCCTGAGTGTCTGACTGATGCAGCTAGAGTTGAAGAGTTGAAGTGCAGTTTAGACCTGAGATCTGATCGTCCATGGTCATGCATCTTTTGCGATGGCTTGGACACAAATCTGACTCTGGTAGTGACCTACTGTTGCCTGTTAGTGCATTGGATTTTATTCAGTCGTTCATGTTGCAAGAGCCCCTCCTAGCTGGTATAATCAGAAATTTGTTGACTGACTGTCTGTCTGCTGTGGGTGGTAAGGTCTTCAGGTCGGTTATGGCATCAGATGAACATTGAGCCTGGATGCAACAAATGCTCATGAGGTATGTGTATATGGATTGTCATGCCAATTTTCTTGTCTCAGACTGTAAATTGTCGCATCAACTTTGCTGGTGCTGGTGGCGCAGTCAGGCAGGACTTATGAAACATGGATCCTTGGTTACGAATTTTAACCTATAGTCAATTTTTTGTGCAACAAGGGGTCTGATTGAGACTTCCATGAAAATGACAAATTAGGCATTGCTGTCAATGTCTGGGAACTTGTGGTGAGGCATGCTTGAAATTAAGGTCTAGAAGCTGCTGTGTTTTCAACTTGTTCTGTGGTAGGGAATGCATTATGCTGACATTGTTGGAAAAGGAATGACCGCTTGTGCTTAGAAAGCCAGTAGTCGGTATTATGCCAAAATGGAGACATGCCTGAAGTAAGAATCTTAACATTCAGATTTATTCGGTACCATACTTCCTGAGTTATTTTATTTCAAAAAAAAAAAAAAAAAAATACTTCCTGAGTTAACATGAAGAATATCATCTGACTGCAGCTCTGAAGATTCTTCTGCTAATTAGAGTATGGCTGTGAGTCTGACAGAATCCAAAGTTGGGCATAGGAATTTCAAAGATTCTGATACTGGTCCCTTGAACACAACTCAATAGCAAACATGAAACCTGAACTAAGTAGCAGGGGAGACAGATACAGCACTAAATTCTTTGAGTGGTAGCAATCTTACCAAGCAACGCCATCCACACTAATGTTCATGTCGACTTCACATGAAGCCTGGCTTGTTATTGGAGACCTTCAGATCGTTTGGATAACTCACATATGTGGCTGTAATACACTTGTAGAAAGTTGGGCCAGTGTATTTCATAGATTCTGATACTGGTTCTGACAGAAGGCAAGTAACTGCTGGTTCGAACAAAATATCAGAGGAGACAGAAGAAAGTGATCAATGTATAAGCATCAGCATCTGTGCCCTTCTTTGCCAAAGCATTCACGAATGTAATTTTCATGTCCAGCAATGATAAATCGACAATTTTGTGGCTTGCTGGGTGACTCTCCTGTGCCAAACATATGTATGCTGATGCAGATTGCTGATGGGTGGAGAGGCACCCAGAGTCTAGAGGTTGGCAGTCTGCCTGAAGTTTAACTCGACCACCATGGCAGCATCTGATGAACCTGGCAGCGCCTTGCACTTGTACAGGCTAGAACGAATGTGACAGATTCAGATACCTGTGCTGCAGCAGTGTTTGCTTGGCGAACACTGCAGGGCTGTTGCTTTCGATCTTTAACAAGGGCAGCTCCACCAAGCCTGCAAGGTTCCAACTCAGCTGCCATGGCGAACTCCAATTAGTGCTGCTTTTAGTCTTGGTTCTATGCTATAATCTGCCTGTACATGCCAAGATATGTGCACTTCTGCCTTTGTAATGCTGCTGATAGATCAAAGAGTTATTCTATGCTAATGTTGGTACCAAAAAATTTTCAGACTTGCTGTGCGTGGCAGGAATTTCAGGACTTGGCTTGCCACCCAATGCTTCCATTATTGGCTACCATCTTTTCATCCGGCTGGATTCTTTGTTTGTGGGATGCCAGGATCAATAGGTAATAGATATTTGTTACATTTTAGGCAATGTGAATACATAATTTTATATAGACCTGCTAGAAACAGAAGCAGTAACTGAGCAAGGCTGTTTAGTTTCTGAAAACTAATTTGCTTTCGTATTGCCAATGGGTTCGCCAATATATTTGCAGTAGTAAAACGAATCTCACGGGTCTGTTTTAGAGTGTATCTTTGGTGTCTGAACCTTCATATCATATGCCAAACAAGGCACCACAATCTATGGTGGAGAGGATTCAATTGATATGTAGAATGCCACAAAAAAACATGCTTCAGATATAGGCATAGCAATGTAGCCCTATATTCAAAATATTTGTTCTATACTCCTCTCTACTATTTCCAAAATACTTGTTCTAGTTGGTAACTTGAGCCTATTGTTTTTGGTCTTATCCTTCCTAATTTCATCATTAATTAACTTCATTCACATGCCACAACTTAAAAAAGTAAGAATTTTCATTTCATCTATGTCTTCATTTTTTGTGCCCAACTCCAAAACATGTATTAAACTTCAAAATTATTTCATTTATTGCACTTGTGAAAAGAAACACTTGTATACTTTATGTCACTAGTATAATGCCACGGCGGCATTTTAGGGATGCTTATAAAACAAGCAAACGAAGACACAAGAAATGAAGGGCACTGCTGATCAAGGAATTAAAAAAAAAATAACAAGCAAGGAATCAAACATGAGCAAAATTATGTCGATTTTTCTGGAAAAAAAAAAAAAAAACAGTCAGACGAAAGTTTGGCCGCAGTCTCTTCCTCTAATCCTACTAGTCAACTCCTTTATAAAGTCCACGACTTGACTCAAGACTAGTCTATACTCTATACAGCATCAGTTCTACTCCACAAAATAGCATTCTCAATTCTGCTGCTGCAACTGTAGCAAGTAGCCAAAGATGTCAATCCTCATACAACTGCACCATAACTCAACACTATATAACTACATATTAAAACCGTTCATCTCATCATCTGGAAGAGAGGGATTGAGTTCTCATACACTGGTACTTTTTTTAAAAAAAAAAAAAAAAGAAACATGGGTGTTTTGTTTTCCAAATGGAGCGAACTCAAACCAGCAGCTACCAAATCAGTTACATCAGCAAGAACAGATCCGCGTCAGAGCAACAAGACATGATATACATCCATAGAGGCACGGTCCTCACTTTCAAGTAGAAATGACGCCGTGGCTGCTTCCACTACATGATAACTCAGCTTTTATCTTGCCATTGGCCTTCCTGGAATTGAAAAAGAACACGCCAAACTTTCGTTTCCTGTGCTCAACAGAGGGCTCAGATCCATTGTCAAGCTTCATCAGGTTTTCAGCATCAGGAGATGTTGCCGCAGGTCTGTTGGAAACCTCTCTACCCTCACCTCCAATATCCATCTCATCGATCAACTCTTTCGTCTTGAAAAGGCAGATGGTAGGCTGTCTTGGGTGGCTCTTTGCTGCTTCTTTCCACTTCTTTCTCGTTTCTTCACTCACTGCATCATCAAGACCTACCTCCTTAATACGCCCGAGGAACTCTATTCTGGTTCCACAAAGGCCATTCAGACCTTTACAAAGCAGGCAGAGTGACTCAAGGTGTGGCAGAGCACCCTCCTGGTTCTCTAGGCAAACCATGGACTGCGCCCGCGATGCATAGGCGCCGCAGGGCTTTCAGTGCCCCTTGTTCTATGACAAAGTTGAGCTCAGTTGAGATGAGATGAGTTTGAGATAGTGCAAGGAACGCACGTTGCTGAGAGAAGCAAGAACATCCCTGCTCAGCTGACCAGATGTTGAAAGGCACAGCTCGGTGACACTGCCAAGCTTGGTGACGAACAGAGGCAGGCTGCGTAACTGGCCATGTAGCTTCAGAGAGCTGAGGTAGCAGGAGTTGTCCTCCAGGGTAAAATCCAGAAAGTCTTGTGTGCACCCCTCGAAGCTCAGGGAGAGTGAGGGAGCATCGTTCACGTCGGTGCCTCTCTGGATGAACTCCTGTATAGCGCTCGAAAGGTGAGTGAAGTTGTTATTGCCATCTTCAGTGGATTGACACCACACTTTCACCTTCGTCAATCTGTTCATATGCATCATGAGCTGCGGGAACTCTGTGCTCCGGTCAACGACAAATCCTGCCAGTGTCTCCAAGGTGCTCTTCTTTGACAGAAAGGACTGCAGGTTGCTCATTTCCTGTTGACGTACATCCGGGAGGCTAAAAACACCAAGCAGATGGATCAAGCATGGAAGCTTCAGAACTTCTATGGGTATAGGAATAATATCTGTCTTCACTCTTCTTGTATCGAGTGTTTCCAGAAACTTAAGATTTGAGATCTCCTTGGGAATGGCAGTAATGTTTCCCCCAAGGCTGAGATACCTGAGCATGGACAGGTTGGATATCTTCTTCAGATGCTCATCCTTCAAGGCTTCACATTCTTCAAGATCCAAAACTCGCAGCAGCTTGTATTTACAAAATTCCAGAATATGTGGGCCAATTTCTCCAAAGATTGTCAGGGATCGGACAAGAGAAAAATCAATGCCTGAGTTTGCTTTATCCCTTGCAGAACCAGTACCTCTGGGATGTAGGGAGAGCCGGCGGATCTTATCTGGTAGGCGAGCTTGATCATATAGCGAGGTGATGAAATTCTCACTGATAGACTTCTGCAGAATGAACTCGAGCATCATGCCATGAGTGCGGCATGTCTTTGCTTCTGTGTCATTGCTGACATCAATGTGCTGGATGATACTCCGGTCCATGAGCGCCTTGAAGTTATCTGTAGCAACCTCCATGGCGCTACGACGATGGTCTGCTTCAACAAATCCTTCAGCCAACCACCGTCTTATCAGGCGTTTCCTCTTGATCGGATGGCCACTTGGGAAAATGCTCAGATACAGCAAGCAGGCCTTGAGGGCATACCCAGGAAGACTGGAGTAGTTCTGGAGAAGGACATGTTTCAACCTCGCTAAGGTCTCCTCGTCCTCCAACTGATCGCCCATGTAGCGGCAGAGTTTTGCACAGCCTGCTGGTGTCATCTGGCATTTGCTCTGCAAGAGCTGGGCGGTGGTGACGAGGGCAAGCGGTAGACCATCACATTTCTTCATGTCCTGTTCTGCATGTGCGTATTCTTCCAAGGAGGTTTGTTTGAAGAATAGTTCTTTTGATTGATTCTCATTGAGAGCTCTCATTATGTAAACATGGCCGTTGTCAGCGCTGCAGGCGTTTGCAATGGAGTGAATCGCCGTGGTCACGATTACCCTGCTGCTCACTCCTGTGTCTTTAGGGAAGGCATTTTTAATGGCATTCCAGTATTATGTCCTCATGTCATCAATTACGATGAGGTACCTTGAGAAAGGAAGAGAACAAAGTTTATTTAGACAAGCATGATGCTGACACAAAGTATAACAATGATAGGAACAGGTAAACAAAAATTAAACCAACATTTGTTATTAAAATAATAAAAGGCTGTCTCCCTCCTCGGTCATCTCCATTGACCGGTGCATCTTTGTCCTGGCGCGGCGGCACGCCTCTGGATCTAGCTCATGGCGCCACCCCTGCTGGTGCGCCCAGCCCACGGCTCTACCACCGGGAAAAACAAAATCAATGGGTCAGTTCCTGATAGCAAGGCTAATAATACAACCGGAAGTTCTTTATAATCTTTTTTTAGTTGACTCATGTAACAGTTAGCTCTTTATCATTGACTAGGTGAGTGCCCGTGCGTTGCAACGGGGAGAACATCGTAATCCTAAGTATGTATGTATAATACATCCAAATTACGATCTGGTATACTGTTGTAGCGACAAAAGCTCCCTAGTATGAAATTTTACGAAATTCAACCTGTGTAACAATACAGCTTTAGAACTTTGAGAGCAAGTTCAGCTTTTCAAAATGGTCTAGTGGTTCTAGCATAAAAGGAAAAATGGTACGTTCCGATCACTCATTATCTATGCTGCATGTCGAGGACACCATTCAGGATTCAGCAACGATAGAACGTCATCCTAAAAAAAATGAAGAGTGGTCAAAGAAGACACTTGCCGCAGCTGGCTGCAGGAAGCACGGGCTGCTCCAACCAACCGATGGGACCATATGAGCAGCAGCGTAGGGCTAAGACAGATTTGCATGGTGACCAAGGGCCACGAGAGCCTCCAGGGACATTTTTGCAAGCTACCATTACCATCTTGTGGCCACTGGCCACGAGAGCCTCCAGGGACTCCACAAGAAACTAACTCCAGGCTACCACCAGGAACAAAAATTTCCTTAGTATCACTTAACTCTGTCATTCACCTCTGAATCAACCCTGAAAGCAGTGTTTTCATCCTACTCAAAGGTTATTTTTATATATGTTTAAACAAAAATTGGAGCAACTTCACTCCAGAAACTGGAGCTTAGCATCAACACCAGCAGTAACCAGCAGCTCTGCTTCAGCTGCTTGCTACCTTTCGCCACCGCTGTGCTATTTCTTTAAGTTGGTCTTGCCAGTCAAAATTTCTTTATATGGCAATTGGCATCATTAATTTGTTTAAGTCATTAGCTGAGGCACTCATTTGCTGTTGGCTGCTTTTCCTCTGCAAATTTTGAATTTCGACCTCGTCACTTTCCTGAGCTGTAGATATTTCTGAAATAGCAAGGCAACAACATACATTGAGGCAAACGAAATCTAAATGAGATACCACTTAATCACTGTCGATTGAACCCAAAGCAGGTACCTTACCATTCTCCATCAGAAAAGGCAGCATCCTCTTGTAGCTTATTAACAAGCTTGGATGATGAACAAACCCGACCTTGTGCATCGGGCAAGCAACTAAAACACATGTATTCTCCATTAGTTTTAGAAAAATGGACCAATCTAAAAATATGATCGTGGATGCTCCAATATCAAACTCACGAGCTTGTTGGTTAGGCCATGAGGGGCAGTCTTGATCTCTTCCGTGACATTGTTGCAGGCATCCTTCACATCGGTGTCTCATCTGCGTCTCCTTCGGTGTTCACCACCACTGATCATGGAATCCTAAGTGCAAGTTTCATCAAGTGTGTTACCGAAAATGTCAAGCCAATTCAATATAAGTATCAATGACATATATCAAATCAGCATGGAAAACCAGTTCAGAATGCTACTTTTCCTCCAATGTCAAGCCAATTCAATATAAGTATGAATGAATGGAAGGTAGCCTCGGTGATCTTTTTTTTTTTTTTTCAACTGTGAACTTAATTCCATAGTCATGTTCCATTCTATAGATCAAGTTTGTGTGCTCTATGAATTTGTAAATAAGCAGTCAATCTAGTGGTGTCTGAATTTTTAGCCCATTCAGAATCAAACAATGACAGGACAAATAGGTGAACTTTCAGAATATTTGCAGAAAAAAAATCATTCAAGAGGCTAGCTCAGACTAATTTGATGGAAACAAAAGGATAAACCTCTACCACATTGCACACTCATGAAAGAAAACAAACACGCCTGAATATTCAGACATACTAATTCGTACGTACAAACAGTTTGTGACTAAATATTCAACCATGCTAATTTTTATTCAGTCAAGTCAAGGCAACCGATGGAGGTCGATGTCGGTGAAGCCGTGCTTCCTGTCGTTGGAGGAAAAGGCAACCAGGGAACGACATTACTCACGACAATATGAATCCGATCAGGGAATGTCACATGGGAGATTGGGAGGGATGAACCTGATGCTGCATGTTGGCGGCATGAGGAAGGAGGTAGCCGCGGCACCGAGGATGATGCCGAAGGCACCACGAGGCCATCGTACATGCTGTGCATCATGTCTGCGACTCCGACGACGAGGTCGACGGCGGTGCTGCGCTTTTTCGATCGCCCACCATTCCCCCGCTTTCCCTGTGACAAGCGTACAAGACGAAGAAGCCCGTGAAATTCAGGAAGGCGCTAGCGATGTGTAGCTTGCCTGGCATCGATGGCGGCAACGTAGACCTAGGCGTGTGGTAGCAGCGGCGTGATGCAGGCAGCCGTGACGTAGCGAAGCGCAGGGGATCGTGGCCCGTCGTGCGCGGGCGTTGGTTTCACCGAGCGGCAGAAGCCGCGGGTGAGCGGGCGGTAGGGATTAGAGCGCGGTGGTTTCACGGTAGAATCGCACGGAGCGTGGGGTGGTTCAGTTGAGCGGGGCCGGGTTGGCAGGGTGATTAGCGCAGTTAATGACGGGATCGGGGTAATTTAGAGCCGGGCGGGGTGATTAGCGAAGGAGACGATTCCATTTGGTTCTTTTTAGTAGTAAGGATATGTGGCCTACTTATCTAACTCATAAAGTTTTTTTTGGTTCTCCTGTCTAAGCAAACTGTAAGTTGCTTGTTTTCCTTCTCTCTTCCACCTCAGTATTTAATCAGCTTACAACAAGTTGTTATACTTGCTAAGTTATCAGAGCATCTACCATCAATTTTCGGTATGTGTTCATTCATATTAGAATTTTTTTTACATTAGTAGTGTCGCTTTTTTTTCCCTGTAAAAATATGTTTGTCTCATTTCCGGATAGAGTGGGTAACATAATGTCAATATATTATGTTATAATAAGATCCGCTCTGGAGCATATCTGCAGCTTATCGAGGACGATGTTCCGTCGTATCCAACCCACACCGCGGGTTCACCACTTTTCAGCATTCCTTAACTAATTGTCCATTGGATGCAAATTTGATGGCATCACGTGGATTTTGAGCGTGCAAGTCCTAGTATAATCGAGTTTTATAGCTTGAGATCTGCGCCTTAACAAGTGGGCTCGACGGATGCATGTATCTCAGCGCTAGCCAAATCCATCCCCTTATATAGTCAATAGCGCGTCAACGACGAGAAGGCCAGCAGCTTTGCAAACTGCGTGCAAGCCTCCATCTTGTATCAGGTTAGTGATCGATTCTGCCAAAGATTTCTTCGATCCTCGCCTAAGGACGTCGGTTGCCAAAGATTTCTCTCGATCATCGCCTAAGGACGTCCGTAGTACTTTCTGCAAGTATGGATGTTGATCAGTGCTTAAACATGGGATCCATGAGTCCGTGTGTTAATTTGCGTGCTTAAGCTGGAGTTCAGTCATATACAACTTGGCTCTTAATATTTGATATGACACTTATCTCGAGAATTAACATGAAAATTTACATTACACCATGACCCACTTTTCCCTACAATTATGTGTTGGCAAATTATGGGTTTGAACAACACACGTGTCGGCGATTCTTTACCTTTTTTAGTGTCACAAAAAGTGTCGACAACAGTAACCTAGGGTTACAACATTACTAGTCCATCAACCCGTGCTCTCGCACGGGCTATAGAATCTTATAAGATATATAATAATTAGCTTATTGTTTAATGCTTATGGTTGCTTAAAAGTACTTGCATTAAATTATACTTTTTTGTTCATTTTCTAACACGGTAAGCACACCAAATACTTTGTTGTGTCTATTTAATTATGATAAAGTTGTCAATTGCAGGTATATATGTTTTCCATCTATTTATTGGTACATAAGAAATTTGAGTCGCGGATTACACTCTTAAGTATGAATATAGCTACTTATAGTCCACGGTATCCTTCCCACTTGTTAAGACTATTTGTAATATGTAAAATGTTTTAGTTAAAGTGTATAAATTATGTAAGTAATAATTTATAAATTGAATGTCATGACTGTTAATAATTTGTTAGTATCATTATTGTTTGAATTCTTTTTACATGATTGTTGAAATATATCATATATTTAATTATGTATGATGTATGCACAAGTATATGATGTGCATGTACTTTAATCAAATTTTAATATATTGCCATACAAAGAATATATGTAATGTGTGTATATATATACACACCTCTCGCTATACTACACTCTGGGTTTAGAAAAATTCTACACCCAACAGGAAATTACTGAACGGTTTTCAGTAATTACCATCGTGCACGATGCGAACACCCTATACCAGTGAGCGTGATTTAGTAATCCGGCAATTTGGTTCAGTAATTTTTGATCGGTTTGGTCAGTAATGACTATTGGGTGTAGAATGAACTCCACACCTGGGTGTAGAATATCACTGTCGTATAAAATTATATATATTTGTGGATATTTAATTTGTTTGCAATATAATATAATGATAAGTTTGATGTAGATTTAATAATGTCGAAAGTGGAAATTTAGATGTAAATTTAAGGGGTTGCATATATTATGTATCTAATAGAATAAGTGGTATTTAAATAAACATTTATGGGTTAGCATACATTGGTTTACAAATACGTAGATGTGTGTAATTTAGAAACTTGCAAGATTATTATTGCCGAAGTTGATTATTATGCACACAATTTTTAGACATATTCTTTTATTTTTTATCGAATTTATGGAAATTTTGATTTTTGTGGTGGGCTTGGCAAGGATTAACATAGAGGTTCTATTGGAGGTATCTATTTACAATTAACATGATTTGTATTTATTTCATATTGCCGTACTTATTTAGTGGGAACCTAAAATTGTGTTATATGTGCAATAATTCCACACACCCTTTGTTTGCCATAATGAATCTATACTTTAAATTCAACTTTTAGTCTTTTTATTGCAATTCTTTTCATTTACATAATAAGTTGAATTCCTACTACTTATTCTCTTATTTATTCACAATTTTAATATTTTATTTTGTAGAAAATGTTGCAGGTCGTAGGTTACTATCTCCTTCATATTGTATAAGTAGTCGTTTCACCATGAACTGCAGCACTATATATATATCACATAATTTTATTTGTAGTAGAATTGTTTTATATGAAATATAGAGTGCTTATTTTAGCCAAATTTATATAGTTATTTAGAACAACAACATATGAAATTTATTTTATGCATAAGGTACAAATATAATATTAAAGTTAATTTTTATTGTCTTTGCTATATTGTCTATTAAGGGAACATTTCCACATAGATGTTTTATAAAGACATTTTACACACTTGATAAATTATTAAAATAAAACAATAGTCTGAATGTGTCAATGGTATTAAATTAGTTTCTTGACAACTTACTTTTTAATATTTATATGTCTATTTGAGAAACATTTATTATTATTATGTATTTTAAGGATAGCTGACATGGGTAATTTAGATAGAAATTAAGTGTGACAACTGAAAAGTAAGTTATAGAGTAGATATTATATATTTTACTTCATAATTGTGTATATCTATATTTTGAATGCAAACATATGATGAATTACTTTGTAGTATCTTTCTTAATGCCACATGTGGATAATTCATACTGAAAATATTAGACTTTTATTTCAAATTATCTTTTATAATGACAGAGGTTTATAGTGGGTATGCTAAGCTAGTTAGGGAGTTGTTATGAATTATCTTTTCATAATGGAGGAAGTAGTTAATTTTGTTGAAAATTGAGTAGATTATTTTTAAATTAGTTGGCATAACGAAAAAAAATTGGTAGTTTATAAGCAAATTAGAGAGTTACTTTATGTATTCTTCATAATGGTAGGTGTGGCTATTTTTTAAAAAAATAGATCGCATGTTTATTATTAATTATGACAATGGACTCTGAATAAAAGGCTATATGTTTTTAATTATTGTGAAATTCATATTATTTATCGTTTTCAAATTCGTCCCATGAGAATTAACATGGAGGTTCCATTAACTTTTGGTCAATGCAAATATTTTAAACGGTGATATGCTACTTTTTGTAAATTTTACTTAGATTACATTTGTTCCTAGACTAATAAATCACTTTAGTGACATGTTTATGGATTGTACATGGATTTCATTAAATAACATATTGGTAATGCAATTCAAATATGATTTCCAAAAATTAATAAACTCTACTACATGCTAACAAAATGTAGGAATATATGAAGATTAGCCTTCTTTGCTCTTCTCTTTGATGCAACTTTTTTAAAAAATAGGTATTTTTTCTTACGGGTTATCTCATATTATCATCAATTTCCCTCCTTCAGTCTACTAATTAATAATAAACATGGGATGAGTTAAGTATAAACATGTGGACATACTTAAATTTTCTATGTTTATGTCCAAACTTGCATAGTAGAGATTGGCATGGACGCTTGTCAGTATGAGTGAGCAAGAGTAGCATACCAGTAGCTCAGCAATGACATCCCAACAATGTAGACAGAGATATCGCGGAAGGCCGTGCAAGAGCACAGCATGCCTGTACCTCCATCCATGCTTTGATAAAGAATGTTTGGTTTAGGTGCATGATGTCCAGCAGCCACTCGTCTAGAACATAATCCGGCTTGCCATGTCTTTTATTCCAGTCACTGCTTTATATGAAATCTTCTGTATATCCAAGATGAGCGCGCGCCAATCTACTAGTTTTTCTTAAGGACCAGGCTATGCCTCTAGGGGCAGATGCGCCAGCTGGCTCAAGCACCAGCGAACCTTGAACCAACTGCATGCTCTATAGTTGACTTCAGAAATTCATCACGTGCTGATCACCCTATAATAGTTTACTAGTGCTTCATCAGAGATCAGATCTGAAATATGTACGTCCGTTGGGCACATCGACTTCTGGACGTTGCAGGGAGAGGGTAGTCCTTGCCCAGGGGAGTCCTTGCCCAGGGGAAGACAGCTAGCTGGACGGTGCAGCTACTATATATCCTCTTGTTTAGTTCACGTTTTCATTTTGGTTTAATTGGCATGATCTATAACTGTGTTGGGAGGATTAGTCCAGTCCAGCTACTATCCCCTGTTTAGTTCAAGTGAACCCAAAAAATCAGCGTCCGTCACATGCATGTTTTCAAAAGTTGCAAGTTGCCATGCAAATGAGCGCCAAGGCGTTCATTCTTTTCTTTTTAACAAGTTCAGAAAACTTACATTAGCAGCAGAGATCTCAAGTAGTTGAGAACAGAGCCATTGTAGATCTGTGACGCATCGTGAGATCTGTCAAAACATCTATCATGAACCAGAGAATTGGGCCAGCCCGAGAGTGGCTAAAAGGGCTCGACGCGACGACCGCCGCCGGCCCACGAGGGGCAGTAGGGGCGCGCTGGCAGGTGGAGCCGCGCCCCCGCGCCGCCGCCTCCTTCCTTCCCTCAGCGTCCAACTGCCTTCGCCATCAAGTTAGGATTATCTTAGGTAATTTTTGGTGTTTAAAAGGGGATATTCCAATCTATAAGGAAGACCCTTATTAGGAAATAAATAAAAGATTAGATGTAAAAGGTATACCGATCGTAAAAGGAAACCTTATAGAGATTGCTTAGATTACAAGTCCCACTAGCCGGGCTATATAAGCAAGAGGCATGTAATCTCTAGGGGATAAGCAAGCAATAAAAATATATCTATCGTTCTCAGCACCACCTCCTCCACCGCCGCCGCCTCCGGCCCGCGTCGCCCCGACCAGCTCGCCGCCGGCTGCGACCGCTCCCCTCGTTGTGGCTCCTCCCTCCCCCCCTGTTGCTTGTCTTGCCGCTCGTCGCCGCCGGCGAGATTGCAGCCCCGACGTCCTCTCTCCGAAGCTCAGAAGGTCGACGAACACGTGTCGGTTCGAGCCCAATCTAGCGAGGTCGACACATCTATATAGATGATACATGCGGGCGCATCGTAGATCTTCATACACTTATATAGATGTGTGGGCGATCGTAGATCTGTCAAAAGATCTATATAGATTTGTGGCGCATCGTAGATCTGTCAAAAGATCTATATAGATGTGTCAAAAGATTTTTTGGACTCTACCTTGCGTCCTTGCGACCGTCGGGAGCAAAATGATGACGACGGGAACGAATCTGCTTGTCCCCGAATTGCATGGACATGGAGCGATGTACGAGCGAGCAGACACCACGCGCGCACGACAACGGGAACACTTGGAATCTTTTGTCCTTATTTTTCTATAGAAAAAAATTATTTATTGTCTAATGTTTGCTGTGTTAAAATTGTTTAAATTTGTGTCTTGTCATTTGTGCTAGGACACCTCCTATTTTGTCCTTGTTTTTCTATAGAAAAAATTGTTAATTATCTGTTGTATATTGTGGTAAAATTGTGCTAGCTAACACTAATGATAGATCTCACCCTTAAATTATGATCCAAGTGTCTACCACGTTGTAAAAATGTTGGTTATTTTTTTTTGAAAGAGATATAGTAACTCCTAATTTAATTATATATAAACTGCTCAATTAGGTACAGCTAGTATGTATTTTTTAAAAAAAAAACGAGTCATAACAAAAGTAGTATTATTTATTAAAAAAAGTTGAATAAGGCGAGAGATCAAACACGGTTTATATGAGTCAAAAAATTGCAAGTATTGTGGAACGGAGGGAGTACGTCCGTTGGGCACATCGACTTCTGGACGTTGCAGGGAGAGGGTAGTCCTTGCCCAGGGGAGTCCTTGCCCAGGGAAGACAGCTAGCTGGACGGTGCAGCTACTATATATCCTCTTGTTTAGTTCACGTTTTCATTTTGGTTTAATTGGCATGATCTATAACTGTGTTGGGAGGATTATCCAGTCCAGCTACTATCCCCTGTTTAGTTCAAGTGAACCCAAAAAGTCAGCGTCGGTCACATGCATGTTTTCAAAAGTTGCAAGTTGCCATGCAAATGAGCGCCAAGGCGTTCATTCTTTTCTTTTTAACAAGTTCCGAAAACTTACATTAGCAGCAGAGATCTCAAGTAGTTGAGAACAGAGACATTGTAGATCTGTGACGCATCGTAGATCTGTCAAAACATCTATATAGATCTGTGGCGCAACGTAGATCTTCATACACTTATATAGATCTATGGCGCATCGTAGATCTGTCAAAAGATCTACATAGATCTGTGGCGCCCGTAGATCTGTCAAAAGATCTATATAGATGTGTCAAAAGATTTTTGGACTCTACCTTGCGTCCTTGCGACCGTCGGGAGCAAAATGAAGACGACGGGAACGAATCTGCTTGTCCCTGGATCGCATGGACATGGAGCGATGTACGAGCGAGCAGACACCACGCGCGCACGACGACGGGAACACTTGGTATCTTTTGTCCTTATTTTTCTATAGAAAAAATTATTTATTGTCCAATGATTGCTCTGGTAAAATTGTTTAAATTTGTATCTTGTCATTTGTGCTAGGACACCTCCTATTTTGTCCTTGTTTTTCTATAGAAAAAATTGTAAATTATCTCTTGTATATTGTGGTAAAATTGTGCTAGCTAACACTAATGATAGATCTCACCCTTAAATAATGATCCAAGTATCTACCACGTTGCAAAAATGTTGGTTATTTTTTCGAAAGAGATATAGTAACTCGCTAATTTAATTATATATAAACTGCTCAAATAGGTACCGCTAGTATGTATTTTTTTTTAAAAAAACGCGAGTCACTTGGACTCATCTCTGTGCATGGTGTATGTGCGACGAAATCAGAAGTGTTTAGTTGGTGAAATATTTTGGGTTTGGCTCTTGTAGCGGCGCTAGACTCACTACGAATCGGTCGCTTTGCCGAGTGCGGAGCGCACTTTCGGCAAAGGCTTGTATCCACTTTCGGCGAACCCTTTGCCGAGTACCAAACTCGGCGAAGCGCACTCGGTAAAAAATGACTTTCGGCAAACCATTCTTTGCCGAAGTGCCAAATGTCGGCCACTTTCGGCGCAGGCGTCGCCGAGTGCCATGTCGATACTTCGGCGACTATACCGGTCGAACGATACATATGGCGCCTCTTTGCCGAGTGCCCAGCGTTTGGCACTTTCGGCAAAGGTTTGAATATTTTAAAACCTTTGCCGAAAGTGCTAAATGTCGAACTCGGCAAATTATTTATTTTACCAAAAAAATGAACTTCGCCGAGTGCAAAACGTAAAAGCACTTTCGGCAAAGTTATGGTCATTTTGCCGAGTGCCGCCCATGCACTCGGCAAAACTGCCATTTTTGCGGCTGGATACCAAGGCGGCACTTTCGGCAAAGCTGGGAATTTCATTTTTTTTTTTTTTTTTTTGTTTTCTATTGATTATTGCTGCAAATACACATATACATATACCATAAGCATTCATATATACACATAAACCACATATATCACCAATTCACATATATAATCCACATATCTCACAAATTCACATATATAATCCATACAAACTTGCATAATTTAAAAACAGCTCACATATATATCACATCCATACAAACTTACTTAATTTAAAGTTCATAATTTAAAGTGCATAATTTAAAGTGCTATAAGTTATACTACAACTTCACTACAAGTTCGTTGTCGCCGGCCTTCTAGCCAAAATTTGAGTGAAGTGTATGTCACCGATCTTTAATGCACGAGATCTCCCAAATGTAGACCAACATTCTCACTAATACATCCTCCTTTGCTTCACAACTACGACGACATGGTCTCATCGGCGACGGTTAACATGCGCCGGGATATGTCATTTGGATCTCCAATCTTACGAGCAACAACCTTTGCACGATATCCATCCGTAGTGCGGCGTTGGTATTGGATTAGCCCATGTCCAAACATAACCCAATCGAGACATTGTGCGGGTAAGAATGGATGCATAACTACAACCAGCGTAGGTTAAGTCATACAGTTGAACCTGTAATTATTGGAAAAAATATGAGAACATCTCTAGAGTACCACATCAATTCTAGGTATAAGCTACGTGACAAATTAACATATCGAGATTACCACATCATTTTGGTTCCTCCGAGCACGGTTTGCGACAAATCCCCGCAATATCATCAAGCGCGTTCCTACTTGTAGTCATCATCAACAAAAGGAGAATGTAGGCGAGTGTACCCATGTTCTTGAAGCTTCGTTACACATCCCATGACAAAGATATTTTTTGTGTAACATTTGGGCGGCTCACATGCGACTTTGATCCAACCGGCGAGATGTTTATAGGATTTCCACCTCTCCTTCTAGGGGCGATGAAAAAGCTAATTTGACATTGGATTTGTTGTCCTAATTCACTATGAAGATGATGTGAGTGCTTTGGGCGACCACTTCTTGAACACCAAAGTACGAGAGAGTGTGTTTAAGCCAAGTGATTTGGTCAATTGGTCGCAATACATATAAAATTCATATAAATGGTAAATATACATATACAAATATATTTGATAAATTAATTATACAAATACTTACTATTATTGGAACATTTTCCCGCTATGGTGGGCGGAGACTTCTTGGATCGGGGTCAAATCCACTGGGTCGTTAGATGGCCACATCTACCTATGACTTCGGGCGGTGGAAGATTACGTCCGGCCATCTAGAAATATATAGAAATTAGTTTCAATTTTGTGGAGACTTAATAGAAATATATAGTATAATCCCTCTAAAAAGATTTGTGCGCCAAAAAAGAAGGCCAATCATTTCGACGTTATATACTACTATGACACTAAAAAATAACCTTATCTAGTTATATACTACAACACATATTATTATTGAGAAATCATAACAATGTAACTTAAAAAAATTATAGCAATGTATACCTTAATGCGGATCGGCGGAGGTGGCCGGCGTTGGCGGGGTGGCCGGCGTCTATGAGGGTGGCCGGATAGGGCTTACCTTGGCAGCGGCAACCGAAGAACGACGGCCCGGCGTCGATCACCTTCTTCCTCCTCTCCTTCCTCTTCTTCCTCCTCCCCTTCCTCTTCTTCCTCCTCCTTCTTCCTCCTCCCCTTCCTCTTCTTCCTCCTCCTTCCTCTTCTTCCTCTTCTCCCCTTCCTCCCTCTTCCTCCTCACCTTCCCCTTCCTCCCTCTTCCTCCTCACCTCCCCTTTCTCCCTCTGCCGTCGGCAATAGGGGCAGGGGCCGAAGCGAGGCCAGCGGGGCGCCGGGCGGGCGGGGGCGAAGCGGCGCGTGGTCGCCTTCGCGGCGCGGGGGGCTGGGCGGGGCGGGGGCGGGCGGGCGTGGTCGGGCGCCGCCGGCCCGGAGCTGGGCGAGGCGAGGGCGGCGCGCTGCCGGACGCCCGCTGGGCGGGCGCGGCCGGCGCCGGCGGATCCGCTCGGGGGAGCGGCGGGCGCGGCGCCCGGCGGCGCCCGCGCGAGGCCGGATGCCGCCGGCGGGGGGGCTCCGGCCGGCCGGGGCGGGCCGGATCCGGCGGTGGGGGAGGGGTCCGGCGGGCCAGGGCGGGGCGGATCCGGCGGGAGGGCGGCGGCGCGGGTCCGGGGAGGCGGGGATGCGGCGGCGGCGGTTTCGCGCGGCGGCGGGCGTGGGCGGGCGCGGAGGAGAGAAATGAATGAGTTGAAACGGGTCCTCGGCCTGATATTTAAGTGGCTTTGCCGGCGCCAGAAAACCAGCACTCGGCAAAGGCACCGTTTTATATTTTTAAAAACACTTTGCCGGGGTGCCACGCGTCTGGGCACTCGGCAAAGAACACGGTTCTTAGTGCCCCAATTGGCACTCGGCAAACTATTAATTTTTTTTTTTTTAGGTCCCATATTTTTTTGTGTGGCATAAGTACAGTAGTTACATGTCATGTGGAAAATTTAGGACATGAATTATTTGTATTTCCTTGCATTTTTGGACCACTCCAAATTTGAGCTACTGACTACATGAAATAATGGAATGCGCTCATTCAAAAAATGTTATTCATGATGTTTGGGCGTATGTTTTAGGCTCAATCCGGGGACTTCATGAAATTAAGAATATATATGTGTCGAACATGACGAGTTACATGCGGGAAAGGTGTTTTTAAATTCTATAAAATCAAAAGCGAGTTTAAAAATCCACGAAACTTGGCGAGGTGTCTTGTCATCTCATGAGGAGGCTGTGGAAAAAATTTGAAAAGTTTCGAGCAAGTTGTGACGTCGGATGTCTAAAACCCGGACATCTCCACACTTGATCATGATCAAGTGTGGAGATGTCCCGGTTTTAGGCATCCGGCGTCACAACTTGCTCGAAACTTTTTGAAATTTTTTCCACAGCCTCCCTCATGAGATGAAAAGACACCTCGCCAAGTTTCGGGATTTTTCAACTTCGCTTGGATTTTATAGAATTTAAAAACACCTTTTCCCCGCATGTAACTCGCCATGTTCGACACATAAATGTTCGAAATTTCATGCGAGTCCCCGGATTGAGCCTAAACATACGCCAAACATCGTGAATAACATTTTTGAATGAGCGCAGTCCATTATTTCATGTACCTGATTCAAATTTGGAGTGGTCCGTAAAAATGCAAGAAAATAGAAATAATTCATGAAATATAGCAAAAACAACTTGAAATTGTCCCAAATTATGAACATGAGATGTAATTACTGTACCAAGGCAACACAAAAAAAAAAATGGGGCAAAAAAAAAAAAAAAAGGATAATTTGCCGAGTGCCAAGTTTGACACTCGGCAAAGACCCCGCTTCCCGAGTGCCTATACGTGCGGCACTCGGCAAAGTGTGCCCGGTTTGCCGAGAGTGTCTAACGTTGGACAGTCGGCAAAGGTCACGGAGAACGTGGCCGTTTGCTCCTGCTTTTCCTTTGCCGAAGTGCAATGTTTTGCCGACGGCTCGCACTCGATCGGCAAATATATTCTTTTTCCGAGTGTTGTACATCGCCGACGGCCGGGCACTCGGGCAAAGTAGTCTTTGTCGAAGTGCTCGGTTGGCACTTTCGGTAAAGATGCTCTTTGCCCGAAAGTGCCCGACTTTTACCACTCGGCAAACTTCTTTGCACTCGGTAAAGAAGCGGATTCTGATCTTGGCCGGACGGATCGGAGAGGAGCAAGTAGTAGCTGGCCGGCACCGGCGCATCGCGACGCACTCATCCTGGTCGCAAGACTCGCAGGCTTATTTAAAGAGTAAATTGACCGTGGAGCATCTCGTGCGGCGGATCGTCCCACGTCGTCGAATTTAACCGTCGCCGGTCGATTTGGGGATCAACGGTTCATCCGGGTTGACCTCGCGCCGCATCGTTGGCGTCGGCGACGCCCTACACGGCGTCCCCCGGCGAGCGCGAAACGTCGTGGGCTGATTGACCGGATCGAATGGCGTTGTCGCCCTCGCTGGGCTGGTACCTCCGGACCCACCGCGGTCGAATAAGCGTGATCGCGCGAAGCGTCAGCGTTGTCGCCCGTCCATGGGTTCAGCGATCGTGGTCCCATCCGCCGTGCCGTTCGAGATGGCGCCCGGGCTGGTCGTCGTCTTGGCGGCGAACTCGCCACGTGGCCCGCGGTATGGTCGCCGTTGTACCCGTGTGGCGGCGTCGATCGGTCGGTCGTTCTTGAGAGGCTTCGTGCACGGCCCGTTCCATACGGTCACCGCGCGGCCGCGGGCGCCAGGCAGACCGTTGCCGCTCCTACCCTTCCCTATGTTGGTGGGGACGTTCTCGTTCAGTTCTCGGTGGAGCCCGCGGATCAGTGATAGTTGGGTTCCTGCGTATCCCCATGGCTCGGACGGTCCTATTTTACAGGGATAAAACCAGCTCGTTCCCCTCCATTCTCGGCCGCACAGCGCGCCACCGCTCGTTGGTAGGTTCCCCATCTCTTTCCCCACCGCCGTTCTCGGTCTTCCCTTCCCCGTTCCGCCGCCGCCTCGCCGGATCGATGTGTACGCCCCATCGGTGCGTCGTTGGGCGCCGCTCCCAGCCTTGCCGCGCCGCGTGTTTTTCGCAGTCCTTGTTGTTGACAATTTGCATCCGCTTCAAAGTCTTGAGGGCTCCATTGCCGGCGACGTTCGAGGGGAGGAGGGCGCCGTGAGGGTGAGGGCGCGGGTCGGGTTCGGAGAAGCCGGGCTCGTCGTCCCGTTCTTTGGTATGCCTCCTCTGTCCCCTTCTCGCGTTCTAATTTCTCCGATGGCAGTCCTCTGTCCCCTTCTCGCGTTCTAATTTCTCCGATGGCAGCATTGTCACTTCAAGTACATTCTTACACGTTGCCTTGTGCCATGTGGGGTTCGTTGTTTTTCCCTTTTCTTTTTCGGTTCTTGATCGGATAGTATTCGGTCGGGTTGATGGGGGTTGTGGTCCAGCTCAACGACGTAAAGGAGGGTTTGAGCTCAGTATAGAGTCAAAACAGAAGCTATTCATTCAGTTGTAACCCAACAAATAATCGGATGAAATGGGCAAGAATCAAGATTTATGAATAATCACAAACCTTGTATCTTGTATTGATTCGAAAATGTAGGGGCGCACAAAAAATATCCTTTTCATGAGTACACTACGCAGGTCCTTGTAGGTCTGAACTTTGCTAACGTATATCATCCAAATTAAAAACAACATTAGGAATATGCAATCATTGCATTTCTAAGAAAGTATGATATTCAAATATTATAAACATGAACATTCTCGGCAAAACAATCGTGCTAACGTTGTACACATGAATGATGATATAGCTAATGAAGGTGCAAAAGACATCAAAACTTGCGGGCATTATTAGTCCAAAGGCTGATTGGTCCGTTAATCCAATAATAAAGAAGTAACGGGAACTACTAACGAAACATATGGCATTACATACCCACAAAAGCATCACTTGACACTAGAAGAAAAAAAAAATGAGCGTACCTTACAGAACATGTTGATAGAGAAACTCGAATCAACTCGTCTTTGAAAAATTGTTTGGGGTTTGGCATCCCGGGCGGCTCCAGAAGGGTCACTACTTTGCCCCGTAGACAAACGGCTACATTATTTCAAAATTGGATGTTACGTGGGCGGACATTGGTTTCAGTATTAAGTTGTATTATGTGCGGGGCGGAGTTATCGGTTCGAGTTTTAAAAAAATCTCCTTCATGGATTATATGTGGTCCTATGGTTCTTTCAATCAGCCCTTTGTTTGCACATTTCCATGCTACGGAATCAATGTATATGATTCCTTCTATACGAGAACTTCTTATTTACTTCGTTTTCAGTTCTTCGGTTAGCTTCAAGACCGATGTCGCGACCTAACGCAACAGTCACCCAAAAGGAAGTGTAATGCGTGCTGCTCTTGTTGTCCCCTGTGATCTGTTTAGTCTGCGCTCATATTGCCCTATGGCTAACCGTTCTGTTGCGGTTTCGTATAGTGGAAGGTGCACATTATATGCCCGATACCGGTCGGCTTCGAATCTCGGCGCAGCGAATGAGATACTTAGGTCGAAGAAGATTGCTAAGTCGGGTGATAGATTGTTCGAATGATGAATTAAGTCTATTCGGCGGATATGTGCATATTGACAACTGTGGTGTGTTGGACCTGTTTGGTTCGCTTAGGCCCGGTAGATCTTTGGAGGTCCAGTGGCTATAACCATTTCACTCGGGGAGTACATTGACGCGCTCAAAGGTTGGGCCTTTTATCGCTAGATTCGATGTATCCTTTTTATGGGCTGTTTGTTGTCCCGGATGCGATTCTATATTTCTTTCCATGTGCTACGCTTTGCTATCCGGACTTGGCTGGTCGGTCTTGGCATATAGAGTCTTACGTTGGTCGTTCGTATTATGGAGGTCCGGAATATACCTGTAGATTTTGTGGCGCTATATTCGGATTGCGTGAATGTCTTTGCGGGTCGATCCAGTTTAAGGCGGGGCGGATCATTTACAACACATGTTGTAGGGGTGGTAAAGTTGACATACCTCCTTCTGAGGTCCACCCGAGCCCCTCAAGTCTTTGGCTAGATTTGATGGTGACGCTGAATGTAGACGATTCCTTAGAAATATCCGGCAATATAAGCGTTTGTTTGCGTTTACGTCTATGGGTGGAAACGTGGGCGGTCTCTCGAATGATGGTCGTGGCCCTCCCGTTTTTCAAAGTCTCCGGTCGGTGCACCATCGTATAGGGCCCCTCCTTCCGAGAAAATAGTGACTCACCAAAGTTTCTACAAACTCTATGTGTATGACACGACAAATGAGCTGCGAGAATAGAATCCGTCTTTGTCGCCCGGATGAGCGGGCGTCCCGAATCATTAGATCCCGATCTCGGCCGGCGTTTGCTCAAAATCTTTGGGACGATCACAACCCATTGGTCAAACAATTTAGGCGGCTAGAGACAGGCCGACAAATAGCGGCGATGATGATTTCATTGTAAGGCTTATTGGGGCAAGGGAGGGGGGATCGATTCGAGTACAACCTCCCGACCGCTGACCAGACTTGCTATGGTCGTTGTAGGTGACTTTACGATTGACACGTTTCAGCGTGATATTGTGGTGCAACCGAGGTCCGGCCGTTTAGAACACATTTCTTCTCTACATCCTGCTTTCATGGCCCTCCAATACCCTTTATTGTTTCCCCATGGTGATCGTGGGTTTTGGTCGGTGTGCCTTACCGTGGCGTGGATAGATCCGGTGACGAAAGCGTGCCAAAATAACCATGCAAGATTACTACCGCCATGGGTTCCACTATAGAAGAGATCGGGCAAACCCATTCACCATTCACGGTCCCTTGTCCACTCAAGCAAAGATCGATGCACGTGCATGTGTTGATGAAAATCGCCTCCGGTATGTGATAAAGAACCGGTAAACCTCGCGTGTAGAGTCGCCGGGGAATAGTTGATCTTTGTTGAGAGGGGGTGTGGGATGGCGGTGAGATTGGGAAAAAACTATTCTCGCCCCCTCCCATACGGGTGGCGGGCGTTATATGATCCAAAACTATCATGATGCGATAGCTATTTGTAGAGTCCATGGGCCCCGATTTTTTGTTACATTCACTGTAATCCCAAGTGGCGAGAGATCACTGCTGGGCGCTAGCCTTTGAACCTGGTCGAAAGCAAATGATAGAGCGGACATGGTGGTAAGGGTCTATAATATGAAGCTCGAGGAGCTCTTGGGCGACATACGAGGTGGTACCACCTTTGGCCCCGATAGCGCTGGTGAGTTACGTACTTAGGCACGCTTTTCCCATATCCGTAACTTTTTGGGGATGACACTCTTTTTCCCTTGTTTCTTTTCTTAGTCTTTGCGCTTGTGGAGTTTCAAAAACGTGGTCTTCCTCATGCACATATAATAGTTTGGCTCAAACAAGATACGTTACATCCATCACCTGATTTTATAGACAAATTCATAAGTCTGAGGTTCCTGACCCACATATAGATCCTCTTGGCTATGTGTTGGTGGTCGAGCACATGGTCCATGGTCCATGTGGTCCCAAATCCCATCCCAACCGGTCCCATGCATGAAAAAAAATAAATGCTCCAAACGGTTCCCGAAAACAGTACCAATCAAAACACTCATAGACGAGAATGGTTTTGTTGTATATAAGAGGTCTAATAACAAATGATATGTTGAGAAGGGTGGTAAAAGATTGGACCGGTAGCTACATAGTGCCGTATAATATCTTCTTTGCTTAAAAAATACCAGCCCATATCAATGTAGAGTGGTGTAACAAAGGTTTTTTGTTAAGTACCTATTCAAATATGTTACAAAGGGCCCTGACCGTGGCAAGGTTTATATACAGAGGATAAAAAATGGTGAACAAGCGCCCTATAGCGAACATACTAAGACTATTGATGAGGTTCAGGAATACCTAGACCGTAGATATATATGTGAGCGGGGCGCTTGTTGGCGAATCTTTGGTTTTGACATACACGGGCACTATCCAACAGTAGAAGGTTGGCTGTCCACCTTCCAAACGAGAATCCTATTGTCTATGACGAATCGACCGATATAGCCGATGTAGCTAGGCCGGAGTTCCTACGTGGACAACACCGTGCGAATGGTTCGTTGCCAATCAAGTATAATGCTTCGGGTAGGGACCTTACATATTGTGAGTTCCCCTGAAAAGTGGAAATGGGATACTAAGTCTAGGTCACGGGAGCGTGACGGGCGAGGCTCGGGTAAGATAGGTAGGCTTTACTATGTGCATCCTACTGCCGGTGAACGCTACTATCTTAGGATGTTCTTTTGGTAGTCAAAGGTGCTAGAAGTTTTGAAGAACTTAGAACATACAATGACACCGTCTACCCAACATTTAGATTGGCGTGTAATGCACGTGGCTTGCTTGGTGATGACCGGGAGTGGTATAAAGCTTTTGATGAGGTCTTTGCTTGGGCAACAACTACACAATTGAGGAAACTCTTTGTTCACGATGCTTTTGTTTTGTAAGGTAAAGGATGAAAGTGCATTTTTTGAAAAGGTATGGAGGCTTATGGTGATGATATACAATATAGGCTTAGAATAAACATGGACAATGCTACGTTCGGTGTTTGTGATGAGGACCTTAGGAACTATTTGCTTGATGATATTCATGATCTGTTCCGAATACATGGCGCTAAAATACGTGACCATAGTTTACCTGAGAAAACTAGGCACTCGGCGACATTCCTTGCAATAAACTTATCGAAGAGGCATTGGCATACGATGTTGGTCGGGGCTATTCATGATGCTAACAACTTCGTTTCCAAAACTGAATAGAGAACAACTAAATGCATTTAAGCCGGTCACTAAAGCTGCCTCGAGAAAATCAGTAGGGATTTTTCTTTGTTTTACGGATATGGGGGACCGGTAAGACATTTTTGTGGCAGTCCATAATTGCTTGGATGCGCTCCCGACAAAAAGATTGTTCTCTCTCCGTGCTTCATCCGGAGTAGCCTCACTCTTGTTGCCTGCGGGTAGAACTGCTCACTCACGATTTAAGTTGCCGTGTGAGGTCCAGGAAAATTCTCTTTGTGATATCAAACGTGGTTCCAAACTTGCTGAACTAATTGCATCTACGTCTCTTATCATTTGGGATGAGGCTTTAATGACACATAGGAATGCATTTGAGGCCCTAGATAGAACGCTTAGAGATGTCATGGTGCCCTATAATGAACACGCTGAGAGAGTTATTTGTTCGGGCGGTAAGACTTTGTTGTGCTAGGTGGTGACTGCGCGGATTCTACCCGTGATTCCGGGTGGTGGTAGGGCTGAAATTGTAAATGCTGCGATAGTAAACTCCCCTTTGTGGAGACATGTTAAGGTTTTGACACTTAATACAAACATGCGGCTGAGTAAGCCTGGGCTAGACTTCCAGCAGCAGCAAGAAATTGCTGATTTTAGCAAATGGGTGCTAGACATTGGTGAGGGCAAGATCGAGTGTAGGCACCGATAGTGAAACACACGGGGAAAGCGGATCAAAATACCCCGAGCTACTTTTAATGCCACGGGGAGGACAAGCTTCCGTTCTTGGTGAAGACTGTTTATCCACGATTCTTTGCGACTAACTATCTTGATGCGAGACTACCTTCGAGCTCGTGCTATTTTAACGCCGACAAATGAAGCCGATGCACCAAGTGTAGCAAATCTCAGATGCGAGATGGGACCGGGATACAAATGTATTCCATGTGGCGGCACCTCCTTCAAGTACAAGTAAGTGGGTTTCCCTTTGTTTTATTCCTTCTAAGTTGTGGAATAGGTCAAGGTTGTGAACTAAACACACATTGATGTCGAGTACAAGGTCTGTTTCCGCGACCCTCGATGGCACCCGATGAGGCCGAGATGGTGTGCTTCGGTGATATTGCTCGCGAGAATGATTGGCAAGCTGTCCAATGACTTCTCGAACAAAAAGAGGATGCGGTGCATATCCAAGTGACATAACAAAATTGGTCTCTCTGAGGTTTACTTTTGCGATTACCATGACACGCCCGGAGCTTCTACAAGGCGAAGAAGACCTACGATGTCGCCGCCACAGTCACAAAGACATGGCCATCCCGCTCCCGCCCCAAATAATGGTGGCCATGATGCTTTGCTGCGGATCTTGTGGTCCAAATCAACCGATTCTTCGAAAGCAGCAATGGAAGCCGGGATCGCGTCTCATCGATCAACACCTTTTACGCCGCCTAGCACACTACCTTCACCAAGCCTTTCTAAGGTGTGTATCCTTTGTCATGCACGTTCACCATGACTATTCTATCCTTCACGCCTACAATCTCATATCCCCCCGGTTTCTTTGCGGGCTCCATCCTCAAATGTGGCTCCCCCTTGAGACACCGTCTCAAACAAACGTGCTCGAGAGGGTAATATCACGCCATGCTTCGGGCTTATTTTTGGTGTGCATTTTCATCTCTAACTAAGTGCTCTTGATATACGGTGGTCGGCCAAAGGATAGCAAAACCCGTCGCAAGCTTTCTATGCCGGATGATGAAGAAACCACGAGATCTTTGGTCTCGGCGTCCCGGCTTCGGGTACACCTATAGATTGCTATTGTCGAAATAAGCGTTCCCTACTTTATGCATTTGGATTCATGCACCTTGACTCATCTATGTTGACCCACATTGTGTCCTCGTAATCTATTGCGGCCTTTGGGCATGCCAACGTCAATGCATCGATGGCGAACGCTCCTCTCGAGGAGACTCTCAGCTGCGGTCGGTGGCTAGATAAAGTACAGCCCTTAACTCACTCTTTATATAGCCATTTCCTTTACATGTTCTGTTACCTTGTGTCCAACAAATAGCCACTTAACTCACTCTTTATATAGCCATTTCCTTTACATGTTCTGTTACCTTGTGTCCAACAAATAGCCACTACATTCACCATTACCACGGCATTTCCTCACTTAACATCTACACAAAGACCCATGCACGGTCATTACCACAGTCCTTCCCATACATTTATGCGCTCTATAGGTGATATATGGGCCCACGATTCTTTGGATGGCAAATTGTCTATGCTCAGTTAATATGTCTTGGGGTCCTGTTGTATAGATCACCTGTTTTGAGAATCTTTTCCTACCACTACCCTATAATCATGTCGCTGCACATATACGGTTGTTTTTTGCACACTCTACAACATAGCATCTGGCATCACAAGGATGGGCGGTATAAGCCTCATTCATAAGCACACACATATTATGCTTCCGCCTTGCTTGATAGCGCCATGTATACGGCTGCAAATTTACTTCGAGGTGATTTTCGTGTGCAGGAACAGCTAGGGCTACCCGGACTTTTGCGTGGACTGGCTCGCTAACATCTGCCGTCCAGAGAAGCCTTCTGCCTCTTTTTCTTTGGCGGTGTCCTCTGCATTGGAAACTAACGCCGATTGCTTACGTGTTCTCCGAGCCTCTAGATGGCGGTCTAGGCAAAGAAGAACTTATTTCGATGACCTGAACTTCTTTTCTTTCTTCATGTAACCCTCATCACTCGGGTAGCCCTTGATTTACCCGCGCCGTCTATGACCCCTCGTCTGGGGCTTTGTTGGCGTCGATTTTTGTGCACGGGGGCAAGTTGTCGGCCCGGGTTTGCGGCTCGGTGTGAATTTCGTTAGCATCCGAACACTTGCGAGATGACCTACTTGCTACACTCTATGGTAGTCCAGCTGTAACTTATCGGTGGCCAAGCGCTACAAATATTGGATCTGACTAAGGAAGCTCCTTTCGTGTTAATCTTTGGTTGCCCTTTTTACATTCCTTGGTGTTTTGCAAGCCTCATGGCCTGACGTGATATACCGTTACCACGTTCCTTGTGATGTTGTATGGCCCCCATAGGTACTTACAAAAAATATAGCAGCCTCAAAAACTTTAGTCGTTACATCGGCGTGGATTTCCTCAACCCTTGACAGAGGCCACCTCCCACGATATCGGCTCCTTTTTCCTACACCCGACATCCATCGATTATTTGTTATGCTAAACCATGAGCCTCATCGCCCCGTTTATCTCCTTTTTCCTTCTTCAATTAGCGCCGTGTAACACCGGATCTGAGTAGCTCGTTTTTTTTTTCCTTCAAAAAAAAAAAAAACATGACAAAACCACCGTGGTCTTTCATGGGCCGAACGAAACATCGGCCGCATCTAAAAGGCCCGTAAGAGAAGATTGACTCTCTGCTGCCCCTGACCCGGCATATAAATACCCCATTCCTTCTTCTAGACTCTTCTCCACCGGCTCCATTCTGTCGAAGTGCCTCTTTCCACCCCGGGCTCCATGGAACAGGCGATGATTCCATCGACAACCGGCAAATGGCGACGCCCGGCTACCAAAGGTAGGAAAATACTAACCCATTCAAGCTGCGCTTTCTTGAATTTCCTTGCCGGTTTCTAAACGCCGCATTGTCCTCCTGTTTCTAAATAATAGGTTCCCAAAGTGCTCGAGTTGACAAGAAAGCTCTTTTTTTGCTTTGGCGTGAGGAGTTCAACCTCACGCGTGGAACAAGAAACCACCATCCCGATCGACAACGATAACCGTCTCAAAAATCATGGTCAATAATATAGCGGCGAGAATATCTTGTGAAAAACGACCCCAAGCAGTTCACCGGTGCGTTTGCACGCACAAAGAAGCGATCCATCCAAAACGCATACCACGCAGCTCTAACCTTCCTTGAACAAGAACGGATGGTCATAATCGATGACTACAACGCGCCTCGCGTTGAGCGACTCAAAAAAGATGTGTTGTACCACAAAGATGGCGGGCAATGCTTTTTGAAGACAAGGTGGCCAAACTAAAAACATATATCAAGGCCACACAAACAACTCTTCACGGCATTTTGTCCTCGTTGGATGCGACTGCAGCTCCTTCCCTCCAATGGCGATCGAGGCGGGGCATCGATGCCTAAGAAACGCCCGATGCACCTCCGGGGGCGTGCCAAGCACCAACACAAACACGAGTTCTTCTTTTCAAGCTCCGTGATGCCATAGTTTCTCGCCGCAAATGACAATCAAACGGATGGACCAGACGACGCTTCGGGGGGTAGAGGATTGATGGGGGCATGTTGAAAGCTTCCATCGGTATCTCCTCTCTCTTAATCATCGACCGCCGAGCCCCCACTCGGCATGCAGGGGCCTCATGTTGTAGTCCGAATTCCATTTTCAGTTCTTCCTTTTGAGCAAAGTTCTTGTGTTGGACTCGGGTGTGTGTCCTTTCACTACCGGTCTGAATGATGATTCCCATATAAAAAAATGTAACTGCATTGTCATCGGCAATCTTACATTACGTCTTACAAGAAAAAAACATCCTTAGGTATAATAAACAACAAATAAAAAACATCTATACATCTTATAGTTACCAAATTTACTATCTTCAATAAAAAACCAAAGTTACTGACCACCCGGCGACCTTAAATTCTATCACATTTCTCATTCGTTTCAATTACATAGTCCTTCTTTCAAAGTTCCTCTGTGCTTCTTGAAAACTCTTGCTTACTTGCTCTAAATGTTTCTATTCTACAGTGCCTACATGCTCCTCCGGATGACGCTCATTACACCATGCCTTTTAACATCCGGATGGCTTCTTGAGGCTTCTCCTCACATACTATCCAAAATCTAAATAACCGTAGTAGTGCATGCATTGATCTGTATCCTCTTTAGTTGTAATTACGGACGTTCACTGTATGCATTGTGGATGCTATCTAAACACGTCTTCGCTTCCAAGTATCGCCTATTATTTACATCGCCTATTATTTACATTCGGCCTATCCTCGCGCGCGTAGGCGCCTTTTCCATTCACTAGTATATTTAGTCGTACAAGAAGCCAGCCCACAAGCTAATGTAGCGGAGAGAGCACTTCCTGAGTGTGGGAGCATGTCTTTCTGAGCTGATTTAACTTTACCCTCCAAATAAAGAGCGGTAATTTCATTTCACGCACCATCTCGATCGAGATGAAGATCACCGTGCACTCGTCCAAGGCCGTCAAGCCGGCGTACCACGGCAGCGTCGCTCCGGCCGGCGCCACCTCCGCCGCCGTCCTGCTGACCGTGCTCGACAGGGCCAACTTCGACACCTACATCTCCGTCATCTACGCGTTCCGTCCCCGGCCCCGTCCAACGCCGCGCTCGAGGACGGGCTCGCCCGGGTGCTGGTCGAGTACCGCGAGTGGGCGGGCCGGTTGGGCGTGGACGCCGAGGGCAACCGCGCCATCTTCCTCAACGACGCCGGCGCGCGGTTCGTCGAGGCCACGGCCGACGTCACGCTCGACAGCGTCATGCCGCTCAAGCCCACCCCTGAGGTGCTTACCCTACACCCCAGCGGCGACGGCGCCACGGAGCTCATGCTCATCCAGGTCACCCGCTTCGCGTGCGGCTCCTACGTCGTGGGCTTCACCACGCAGCACATCGTCGCCGACGGCCGCGGCACCAACAACTTCTTCCTCGCGTGGAGCCAGGCCACCCGCGGCGCCGCCCTCGACCCAGTCCCGTGCACGACCGCGAGTCCTTCTTCCGGCCCCGCGACCCGCCGCTTGTGGAGTTTCAGCACCGCGGCGTCGAGTTCAAGCCCTTCGAGAAGCACGTCGATCTTGAGAAGATCCACGCCGGAGACGAGGAGGAGGTGGTGATCAACAAGGTGCACTTCAGCCGGGAGTTCATCTCCAAGCTCAAGGCCCAGGCGTCGACGGGCCTGCCGCGGCCGTACAGCACCCTGCAGTGCGTGGTGGCGCACCTGTGGCGGTCCGTGACGACGGTGCGCGGGCTGGAGGAAGGACAGAGCACCAGCGTGTGCATCGCCGTGGACGGTCGCACGCGGATGAACCCCCCGTCCCCGACGAGTACACGGGCAACGTGGTGCTGTGGGCGCGGCCCACCGCCAAGGCCGACGAGCTGGTGGCGAGGCCCCCGCAGCACGCGGTGGGGCTCATCAACCGGGAGGTGGCGCGGATCAACGATGCCTACTTCAAGTCGTTCATCGACTTCGCGAGCACCGGGGCGGTGGAGAAAGAGCGGCTGGTGGCGGCAGCCGACGCCGACGAGATGGTGCTCAGCCCGAACATGGAGGTGGACAGCTGGCTGCGGATCCCGTTCTACGACCTCGACTTCGGCGGCGGCCCGGTCCTTCTTCTTCATGCCCAGCTACCTCCCCGTGGAGGGCCTGCTCATCCTGCTGCCGTCCTTCGTCGGCGACGGCAGCATCGACGCCTACGTGCCGCTCTTCAGCCGAGACATGGACAAGTTCAAGAACTGCTGCTACGCCATGGACTAGGCGTATACTCCCTCCGTCCCACTGACTTTGTCACCCCGGTTTTAAGTCTTGAAATCTTATTCGATCTTTCGTTTTATTTAAATTTTTTACATAAATATAATTTATTTTTTTTACGACTTATTTTATCAATGAAGATACTTGAATATTGATTATTTTATTTTATGATTTGCATAAATATTTTGAATAAGACGGATGGTCAAAGATGAAGTTCAAAAGTCAAAAACGTCGAAATTCATGGGACAGAGGGAGTAGGCCTCGCCGTTAGTTGCAGTGTTGTCGTATTGGTTCGTTCGTTCTATTGCCAATGCTGCTTTCCTTTTTTTCTCTCATGAACATGATGATGATGAGGCGAATTGCCGTGCTGTAAAATTAAATTTGGCAGACTAAATAAAACGAAGCTTCGATAACCTGTTGTTGTTGCTCGATTCATCACATTTCTCAGTGCTATTACTAGTACATTGTGAACTATGATATACTTCCTCTGTCCCTTATAATGTGTCATTTTTGACTTTTTGGCTATCGAGTTTGGCTATTTATTTTATTCAAAAAAATTTATATAAATAATAAATTTAATAAATAATTTTTAAAGTATCTCTAATGACAAAATAAATAATATTTATACAAAAATTTTGAAAAAACGCAGTGATTAAATAAGACTGCATGAAAACCAAAGTGACACTTTCAAATGGACGGAGGGAGTATGCCTATAAAAAAATGAAAGGCCCACGAGAATTAATATGATCATAATGGTTCCATTTGGCATGGCTCCATTTTACTAGTGGAGTTGTTTTATCAGTTTTAGCTTCACGAATCGACTCTACCGATAGAGCTTTGTTAAATTGTTTGGCTAAACAACTTCCCACGATGGAGGAATTGAAAGAAAAAGATAGGACTATATTGTCATTCTCATATTGTTTCTTATTTTCGCTTCGTATTTCTCCTTCTTCCCTAATCCGCGTGGGCTTCTTCTCCACGCATAGCGGCAACGCCTGCATCTTGTCCTCTTTCATTGGAAAATGTGAAACCGCGAATCCAAATGGGAGATGAATGATAAATTCAACTCATCTATAGGGATTTGGACCATCAAAATCTACCACCATCAGTATTTCATTGAGATCATCCATTGCCCTTCTTTTATTGCCTTTCTCTTCCCTAAAACCTGATTGAAGGACATATATGTGTTATACCCCATATCCTTGCACTCAATACCCCTCATTGGATGCGCTGGCGGAGCTGTCGTTCATGACGCTCATCGCATATCCCCGATGCCATCAAGCCACGTGACCATTTCATCACAAGGATGCGCGGGATGATGGGGATCATGAGCAAACCGTGCGACCGCGATGTTGCATGCCATATGAGCGACGGAGATCCGATCGGCATCCAAATCTCGAATTTTGACACGTGTTCTAGCTAGAATCGTTTGATTTGGTTGTTTGAGATGTAAGCTTGGTGTGCTATGAGCCTATGAGTGAAGAACCCGAGTATGGAAGCATGATCACATGCTATATGTATCGCATACATGTACATTACTAGACAATACTTTTAAATATTCCCTTCTGTTTCTATTCTAAATTGTGAGTCATTACTTTTTTGTCCATAATACTTCTTCCATCCCATAAAAATATCATTATCACTTACTGTCGGATACATGGGCTAGGAGTACCCGCACCGCCTAGCTATCGAAAGCGGAGGCCAAAGGCGAATGAGGCTCATGAAGGAGCATGCAACCGAGCACTGTCCAACATCAAAGTTAGAGGACTATCATCGAAGCGAGTATTGGCCTTATATTGGATTCATCGACCAACCTCAAAACCTAAACATGCCGCAAGATCAACTCTAAAACCCAGAAAGAACATTGACAATTACTTAGGTCGAATATATTACTATTACGGGCTACAAATTGAGCATCTCAACCCTTGGTCCATTAATGTGGACATTTGACTTCCTCAATATGGGCATATAAAATGAGATAGATGATGTAGAGTTAATATCTCTAAGGGAGTTTCCGTGAGCATCTTTTCCGAGCTCAAATTTTTTTTACATATTAACTACAAACTAACCACTTGTCAAAGAAATTGACCACCACATCAAGATGACAACGAACATGTCATGGCTTCTATCGAAATTGTCACAAATAACAATCTCCGATCGCCAAACATTAGGATAATTTACCATTTAAATTTATTTGGACTAAAAACCTAGGTGCACATGTACTTGAAATTTATTGTTTTTATATGAGTTTTTATAAATTAATTTCGAATGACATTTTTTTTTTTTTAATAATTTTCATAAATACACAAAACGGTGTTTTGGGTTCAATATTTCTCGTCATGCTGCCGACGCACAAAATGGTGGTTCCGGTTCGTATTAACCCAGAAAAGAAAGACTCCTATATTAAAAAAAAAAAAACAGCAAGACCCACAGTAATAGGTAAAGGCCCATGCCCATCCAGCCCAACATTTGTAAACCGGAGTCCTTGTAAACCCTACGCGAGTGACAGCCGCCGCCACCGTCGCCTGAGACTCTGAGAGGCGAGACGCCGGACGCGAGAGCCCGCCCTCGCTGCTGCCGGCCCCCCGCCGCCCGCCGGTCCCCTCGGCCCTCGCGTTCCCCGCCGCCTGCCGGTCCCCGCGGCACCCGCTTCCTCCTTGTGCCGGCGGCGTCGAGGTGCACAGCATGGAGTCGGGAGCTCGCCTCAGCCTCCCCAACCGCGATGCCACGGATCCAGAGCGGGCGCCGCCGGCCCTAACCAGCGGCCTCCTGGAGGCCCTACCCACCGAGCTCCTGGTGGAGATCTTCCTCCGCGTCGCCTCCCCTGCGGACCTCGCCCGCGCCTCCACCGCTTGCGTCTCCTTCCGCCGCGTCATCTCTGACCACGCCTTCCTCCGCCGGTACCGTTCCATTCACCCGCCCTTACTCCTCGGCATCGTTACCTCCCAGGGCTTCCTTCCTGCCGAGGCGCCTCATCCCTCCGCTGCCCTCACCGGGGCTGTCTCGTTTTCCTTCGACTACATCCCTCGCTCCACCAGATGGGAGTGGGACGATGCCTGGGAAACGTGTGATGCCCGAGACGGCCGCGTCCTCTTCGAGCGCAGTCGCAGCCAAGTCGACTGGGAACTCCTGGTGTGCGACCCATTGTCCCGGCGATACCTGCTGCTGCCGCCTCCCATAACCAACGACCTACTTGCCTCCATCGGGATTACTTATAATTCGGGGTCCTCCTTTATCCGTTCAGGAGGCACAGAGGAGGATACATCATTCAATGTGATCAGCTGGATTCAATCCAGCTCAAGATTATGGGTATTCATCTTCTCTTCGGGCTCTGGCTGCTGGAGTGTCAGTACATCTATCAGTTGGGGCGATCTAGGCTTGGCACAAATTAATCAATATACTATAATTGATCGACACATTTCAGGCCCTTGTACGGATGACTGCTTTTATTGGAAATTAAATGACATGAGCACATTGATCAAGCTTGATATGAGTAGTATGCAGTTTTGCACTATTGGCCTCCCGCCTGGCCATGAGGAGCGGGAAATTGTCATTGTGGAGTCGGGGGGAAAGTGGGGTTGCAATGTTTAGTACGGTTCAGGATGGTACATCTGTGGATTATTACACTTTTTCGCAAAATGGCAGTGGGATGTCCCATGAATGGCATTTAAAGAGCACCATACCATTGCCTGCCCATTATACTTGTGGATACCACATTGGTGGTCCAACTGAAGGATACATTTTCATAGAATGCATTCCAAATGAACCGACTCCAACAAATCCAGTATTATTTTTACTTGAGATTAAGTCGTTCAATATTGAGAGGGTTGGTAGCATAATTTTCTCTGCCAGTGGTGTCTATCCATATTTTGGTTTCCCACCATCTATGTCACCAAGGAGGATTTAAGGATATGGAGAGGTATGTTTTTTATTCCAAGTTTTTCCTCTTGCATTTTAGACCTGTACATTTGGGCACTCGTTGTGTGAATGAGTGATTAGTAAGAACTCATCGCAGTCTGCTTACATTGTTGGACTACATTAACATGTCCTGTTGGGCAGATTTTCCATGAGAAAAACTGGCTCATGAGATAGGCTTAATATCAGCCAAAATAAGCTTTTGTTTATAATGACCTTCAGCCATTTCCTCTAATGCATGTGCTGGGACTATTGTTACTTGTTCAGCCTAGCTAGAGTTGGCTGCAGAAGTCAATTTGTTAGAGATATATCAGTTCAAACTTTTGTAATTTTTTTTGTAATTGCAAATTGTGTTCCTCTCTGAATCAAAAATAAAAGTGTTGTGCACCTTTTGCCTTTTTAGTACTACATTTGTGCAATTCAGTAAAACTTTGCTCTCCATTCTTTCAGAAGTGCAAATTACATGTTGGCCTTTTTTTAAAAAAGAACAAAGAAAAAAACTACACATTGGCACTGAAAGCCACTGAAAGTTTGAAAAGAAACTACCTTTTCTGCATTTGCACTGGCAATTTTCTAAGTTCTAACTTCATCCATTCAGTTGCATGATTGGATTTGAGTTCTGGTCAGTGGTTCCATCAGTGCCATGCTGTCTATCTTTTGCGCAGCCAGTTATTATGTGGTTTTTTCCTTTATTGTATTTATTTTATCTCCATCCACATTCAGTCATCACAATATATTTTCTTTATGATCCCTAAAAAAGAGAAAAAAAGCAACAAAAAAAAAGGTGTCCCTGAAGTCATTGTGAGGGATGCTCTCTCAATCCTTGTGCCAATGAATTGGATGTAAATTGCCATATGATCTACAATGCCTACCTTGGTAGCCTAGGTGCTGCATTGTATGAGTATTTAGAAGGATAATTTAATCTATTCTCAAATAGCCTTAATAAGCGCGAAAAAGTGTGATAACCGCATGATTTGCTCAGCGCCGCTATAGCGCTATAGTGCCGCTATTGCGGCGCTATTTAAAAACGTGGCTACAGAGTGAAAGAACACCACTTCATGCATGCAGCATTGCAGATCATCTCCGTATCACCCAAATATGAATCATCTCGCTGGCATCTTCACCCCACCATGTGAATGTCTAATTTGTGTCATATTAGACCAACACTATTCTCCTAGTATGACTGCACTATTGGGCGGAAAAATCATATCCATCTTCTCCAAAAATTTCTCTGCATCGCTCCAACCAGTTTTGATACAAACATGATTAACAAAAGGTAAAATTTGCCTTTCTATTACCAACACAAGATAAAGAATAGAGAACACATACTTCTTCTGATATAAACTGAAGATGTTACTGTGAAGGTTTCACACCTGCAAAACTGTGACGTCAAACTTATATATAATGCAAACGAAATAAAAATAAAATATGAAGCCCCCAAAATGGTTTACCAACATGGCCAAAAAAATATATAAGCTTTTGCCCAGCCATGTATATTAATATGACGCAATTATAATAAAACTATGAATCCCATGCCATTAAAAGAAAACCCTGCCAAACTATTTGTCTAGTGGCTTAACAGAAAAAACCCTGCCAAACTATTTGTCTAGTGGGCTTAACGGATGCCGCAACCCAGTTTTTCTTTAATAATAAATATACATGCTTTAGTGGCCAGGTGTGAGGACCGGGTGTGAAGATATCGAACTTATAAAGTGGTCATTGGTCAAGTATGAAACAATACCCAATGGAAGAATTTGTAGATCAAGTCTTTGTAGTTCAAGGACCGCTGGCTTGTTCAGCGGTTAATTCAGCATCTTTTGTGGCACAGGAAAATGCACCTGGAAGCGACCTGAAAATTGGTTGTCAAATATTCTGCAAACATAAAACAGACTTAGAAGTAAGCCTCTAATTTCTGCAAACTATGACTAAGCAATGGGAGTTAAACAAGTAATCAATATCCCAAAAAATTAGTTTTGCAGTGTAAAACATCTACTCTATAGTGAATGAAACAACACAGAAGTGAAGCCCTCAAACCACATCACAAGAATGCACATAAAGAAATTAAGCATTACTTACCCTTTCTCTACACACACTTTAACTTTGATCGACAATATAAGGATCTTCTCTGATGACAAACAAAAGGTAAACCCATCATTGGTCTCAGGAAACCGCATGAAGGAGATCCCTTACCTACTTCAAGTTCTCAGATGCAAAATGATGGTGGCTTATTTTTTACATTGTCTACGATGAGACACTACATCCTCTCCAGTAAGTTCCGGCATCCAACAAAGGTGATATAGATCCTATTGTTACAAATCTTTAACTATTATTCGAATTCTGAACCATTTTAGTAAAACACGAAAATATAACAGTGGTTCTATTTCAAGCAAGAGTTGTACTTTTCAGAAAGTGCAATTTTGATCTGACAACAAGCTTCATCCATATACATCCTGGATTACCATTTGTTCTGTATAATGTACTGAACAGGCAAGCAGACAACTAAAGCTAATGTTTTTAAACTAAACTGATAGCTAAGCTGATTGTTGAGACGATCTACAGGCGTACTGACGTGCTGCAGAGCACAAAGAAAACTGATAACTAAGCTGACTGGTACTACAATGTTATTTTTGTATATGAGCGAACATACATAAATACTGCTCTTAAAATTTACAGTTAATTATCACATAATCGAGTATTGTTAAAAGCATGGCTGGCAGTTCATATAGCACATAGAGTCACATATTGATACTGCTAGTTCGACATTTCATCTCTATTAGCACAAAAATACAGGAAATGAGACCACGCTAACCTGAAGGCTGAAGCCACATTTGTGAAAGCATGGATGGTGAGTCTGTGCACTTCACCACTTGCGAGATCGAGCTGATACAAAACAACCAAAAGAATCGAAGAAGAACAATCTGATAATCTATAGAAATTGCTGGGGAGAGGGACACCGGGGAGAGGGCGCGCTGCAATATATCGGGGAGACGGCAGCGGCCAGGGCGTGCCGCCAAGATGTTTCGGGCCATCTTCACTGCCTTCAGCAGGAAAGGTACCTCCAGTGTTTGATTATTAGTTTTCTACATGAACACCATGTAACAAAAATTGAAGAGCCAAACTGCGAAGAAGTTAACACAGATCGAGCATGAAGCGGACAAATCCAACCACGTATTTACCGGATTTGTCCGCGACAGCTATTGATCCGTGCACTCGCGTGCCCGTATCGTATTGGGGCCGCCAACCGCAAGGGCTGCAGCCCGTGGGTTTGTGGCCGGCGTCGTGGAGGCGGAGACCATGGGCGTCCAGGGCAGTGCGGCTGCGTGGGGCGTCGGGACAGGAGCAGATATTACCGTGTTTGATGCACAGTGCCGCCGATGGAGGAAATCACAGCGACGTCGCGCAACACAGCATGCACGCGGATGCCGCTGCGGCTGTGGCGGCTGCTGCAGAGGCCGATGAGGAGGAACTGCAGCGGCGTCTGTAGCGGGGAAGTACCTGCACCGGGCGGTTGTGGCGGCCGACGCTAGGGATTGAGAGCGACGGCGGCGGGAAAGGAAGTGCCGCCAAAGCCGAAGCTGGCACCCTCATCGTCGATGGGATTGGCAGCGGATTAGCTGTACCATTGCGGCAGGAGCAGCGCGTGAGGAGGAGGATACGAGGGGGATTTTTGGAAGGCTCAATTTGGAAGGTGCCGATTCTTGGCGCGCGTGAATAACGGCGGCGTGCGACGGGCCGTGGGAGTGGGATTACCTTGACACAATCAACCATGGCCCTTGGATTATGAGTGAGTAAAGAGAGAGAAATGTGAGATTTAATCTGGAGTGTCCGTTTTGAACGATTTTGAATTTTTTGTTTCCATTTGTTTTCATTTGTAGCCTAGCAAAGTTGGTGCATTAGTAGGGTAGATATGTACCAGTACAAAAATGATTACCTAATTAATTTGGATTTGGTTCATCCTAGAGTCATATATTTCTTCATCTACAATAGCCTGTTAACCTGAACCTACAAAGACAAGTTGCATACAGCATACATAAAGACAAAAATAATGCAAAATAACAGCTAGTTACTGAACTAAACATAAACATCAATGCATATACAATTTAAATATTTAACCATTGCATAAGGAATTAATATAACTTGTCTGGATGAGATATAGATAGTAGCAATCTTTATGTAGTTCGCCCTCAGCCTCTGTACATGAAGCAGGATAGGAGATATAGCACATATGTATTGTACATGCAGGCAGCTGATTGTTCAGGTAGCAGGCCATATTCTGTAGATGAAACTGTTTGTTTATACACATAATACTTATGTGAAACCAAAGGACTAAGGATATTAATACTGTGTTTTGTTTTTGTATTATGTGACCATTTTTTTTTAGAAATGTTTTGTGAGGTTTAGCTACAGTTATGCAGTAGAACTGAAAGTAGCTCTTGGGTTCATTATATCTTGATAGTAAGTTGACAATGTTTCTTGATCATTGTGCCTGCTCAGTGTGTGTGTGTGTTTGCACAAGCCTAGAAGTTAGTCGTGGCCTGATTTTCATGTGCATGCTCAGTGCTCTGATCACTTATTCAGTCCTATGTGTGATCCTCTAGTTTGCATACTAGTGTCCCTGCATATATTAATTTTTTCTTTAAAATGTATTGTTGTAGCATAGCTGAAGCTCGCATCTCAAACCCATTTTTGTAACATTAGCATGAATTAAAAAATTCTTAGTTGGATGCTGGCTGGTTCTAAGGACAGATTTTGTTGATTAGTGTTAGGCAACCTAACAGAACAGCAGCTACTTTAACCAGTTCAAAATTTCAGATGCAGATTCGTGCAATGAGATGTAACAGGACAGTGGATACTTTAGACGACCTGCTCATCTGCCAGTGCATCTAGAAATTCTGAAATGACTACATAGTAGTTGTTGCTACTCAATTAAGCTATTACTCTGTTTTGCTTTTTTTATTTAGTTTTTTCTGGCATAATGACGCACACTGGTTAGTAAGCAAAGCATTCATAACATCCTAATTAACAGCACCAGATGCTTGCATAAATGTCACATTGCATTGACTAATAGTGATTTTCTTATCTAATTGCAGGGTTGATTCTATATGTTCTGGCCTACTGGTGCTGGCTGTGACGGAGATTGTATTGCATTTATGCCTAGACACTGAAAAATTTTTTTTTTGGTTACTATGTAGTAAGATTAATGCAGCCTGTAGTTTTGTAGTAATCCTATGAACTCTTGTATGTTTTTCTTGGGTTGCTGAACATCATCTGGAGGGAACAGTGATGAGTAGCTTTCTAGTAGATCAAAGTCTGTGGTTACTCTATGAGATGAAGAGTTTGTATGCTCTGAAAACCAATGGTGATGAAGAGTTTTCTGATTGATCAAAAATTCATCTGTTTAGCTACCCTACGAAATGAAGAGAGTTTGTGTGGTTTGAATTAGTAAATTAATTGGTCCCCTTTTACCAATGTTTGTATACTGCTGAAAGATTATTTGGTGGTAAGTTCAAGATATTTGTGTTAACGAACAATTTAGCGGCTATTGTCTGCTATATGCCCATTTAATTTGCTATTAGTTATTTTGATGTCATTCGCTACACATCATAGCTTGAGATTTAAAATGTTGGGCATAACGCAACAAAGGGCCCTTCTCCTGGTTCTAGGTAACGATCTGCCTGTATTCATTTTTTACCACCTTTTTTTTTTTTTTTTTTTTACGGTTTATACTCGAGCACATGAATGAGTAAGTGACCATCAAAGCAGCTTAACTCTTGAGGCCACAACAGGCCATGATCAATTTCAACTATACTCAGTTTGACAGTTTGAAACCTACGATGACAGTTTCTAAGGCAATACTCGAAGAACTTTTTTTTTTTTGACAATATACTCAAGAACATTGATGCTTTATGCAATCAATATTGCTTAATTTTTAAAACATGTTTCAGACGATAGATGCAAACACAGTCAAAACATTGAAAGCGGAATTCACTCATCAAAAAAGTTCATTTACTGGTGACATTAAGCATAGCAGTTTTGCCCATCGTAGCTGTTACTGATGACAGTGAACATGGACTGCTAGGACATCTATGCAGACACAGGGTGGGTCCTTCAAGAAGCTGACCAGAGATCATTCACCTTGTCCGGGGAACTGCTCCTGAACGAAATGGCTTCCTTCAGGGATGTAGGGGTGATCTTCAGGTCCGGTGCGAATTTCTCCATGATGCCATCTTTCAAAACAGACTCAACCCCAGGAACTTGAACACATAGTCTTTCTCCCCCATGACAACAAACACTGGAACTTGAAATTTTGGATCTTCAATTGGCTTCCTTTTATGGAGAGACCTGCCAAATGCAGCATATTACACCTTGATTTTTCAAAACTCACAAAAAACAAATAGTATGGTTGGTCCAGTTGCTATTGTTACCTATATGGCATCTCCATTGGATACGGAAACCCGATTTCTCATAGAGTGAAGCATACACAGCCAGATCATCATCAGTGAACCACTCTGGAAGAGGTGTTGACAAGTCCGCAGGTCCATAATCTCTTGATCTTCTTTTGCTATTGGAATTTCGCTCCTAGAGAAGAGCACGAGATGGTCCGGACAACTCTCTTGACATCATACCGGCCAAAATCAGCCTCTGCTCTTCCTGGTTCCTACAAGAACAAACTTTTCCTGTCATTGTTTTCAGCCGCTCTTCTCAATTGGGCGACGGGGTTCATATATATTTTAGATTAGAGAACAACCCGCCAGCGCAAAATGTAGAATCCTTCTGGCAAGCTGGTGAAGGATGAGGCACCGTTAAGGAAGGGGATCCCCAAACACATAACACCACATGTGCGGGTAGGGTGACGAAGAGCAAACTCATAGGCTGGCCTGGCTCCAAAATCCTTAGCCACAAGGAAAGCCTGTCACGACTCACAATGTATTATTTTTTTTGTCGAAGAATTGTACTGTGATTGGAAATTATTTGATTCAACTGAACTAATGACTTAATAGAATGTTGGTGAATAACCACAATAGGCAAAGCTTAATCTGTTGGACAATAGAACTGACAAGTGCCGAGGAGGTTTCTCTAAGAAATACACAGGAATGTCTATCTTCTTTTCTTCAATTTTCCACATGGTTTCGAATAACATAAAACTGCCAAGAGGCTAGATTGAAAATGTTCCTCTTATTTTCTTCAATCTTTTTTTTTTTTTTTTTTTGCGACAGGAAACTTTATATTAAAGAGATAGACAGCGGTACATCTAGAGTTTTACATAAAGTCCCCCTGAACAAACTAGAAAATACAACAAAGACACTAGGCGATTCTAACTCTTCTCCATTCTTGGCGCCGTGGCCGCCTGCCGCTGGACGCCGTCCCCGGAGCACTTCAATCCGCAAGAGAACTCAAACCTTGAAGTCGCCGCAAGATCCATCGATCCGAACTCCCTCCAAATCGAATCTACCCGTTGAAAGAACATCGCCATCTCTTCGCAGGAGAGGAACGAAAGAGAGAAACTGGGTTCACCGCCGCCGTCGTCGAAGAAGACAACCGCGACGTCGTCGAAGATTGAAGAAACCGCTCCCAAACGCCCGAGCTTGTCTTCACTAGCCCCTCGCCCGGTCTTTGGAGCGGAGTGCAGCCGCCAGACGGAGGAAGGGCGAAGCACGAACTCCACCACCGCATCATCGCCTCCCGCCCGCCGTCTGGCCGGAGGCCAACCACCTCCGGCCCATCGCCGCCCGGGAGAACACAACGGCGAAGAGGAGAGAAACCAGGAGGACCTTATTCCTGTCTGGTGCCGTCTCCACCCATCGAACGCCGGGCCGAAACCTACCTCACGGAAACCTAATCTACACCGCCCGGATGAGATCCGCCGTTCTCCCCGTATCCGAGGCCCCAAGGGCCGCGGGAGACGGAAGGGAGCGACGAACTTCGCCGACGGGAGCACAAACCGCCCACTAGTCGGCCCTCTCAACTGTAGCAGACGAGAGGAATCGAGAAGGGAAATGCCGTTCTTCAATCTAAAGACACACACTAAGTATGTTTTCCCGTCATATCATATCGTCACCTGACATGGGAAACACTGGCAAGGGATTCTACATGCTGTAACTTGCTGATGGTAAACATGCCCTTAGAATTGCACAAACTTGACAGTAATTTTCCTTAAGAATCTACTTCATCCACAGTATTTTTTTTTAATTTTCCTTGCATATCATTTGAAATCTTTCAAACATATAGCCATGTGAGAACATTTCTTACATGGTTCCTGTCCACCCATCATTGCCAATAAGTATCATAACTCTGATCAGATAAAGCTAACAGTAACAAGTCGCACTGAAGTACTGAACCAACAACTACCAAGAAAAAAAAAAATCCCCAATCAAGACCAAGCCCATAAACTTACACATCGATTCTAAAAGAAAAGCAGTATTACCTTGGGAATCGAGAGGGCATCGAGGATTGCGAGGAGATCCTCCACCAGGTCGTCGTGCGACGCCGCCTCTGGCTCCGGCGGCTGGTCCGAGATCCCGTACCCTCGCCAGTCCGGCGCGACGGCGCGGTACCCGGCGGCGGCCACGGCCAGCATCTGGTGGCGCCACGAGTACCATATCTCCGGGAACCCGTGCAGGAACACCACCGTGCCCAGCTCGCCTGCAGCAAAAAACGAGACGGCGACAGGAGAGGTGTCACTATGCTTCAATCTCCAGCGCATGCGCACCGGCCTTTAACAGAGGGAAGCTTGAGCTCGCCGGCGAGCAAGATAGCAGATGTGAACCTTTGCCTGCTTGGGCCACGTGGAGGCTGAGGCCTCGGATTGGGAGATGGCTGTGCTCGACTTGCTGCTCCATGCTCATGGCCACTTGTTTGCAGATTTGTGAGGTTGGACTTTTGGAGAGATGGCTGAAGGTACTCCGTTCAGAGCAAGTGTGCACATAATGCTTATGCAAGGGGCAAAAATGTCTTTTTAGTTTCTTTTTCTTTTTAAATATACCATATAACACCGTACAAGGACTCCACGAAAAATGTTCTCTAAATATTTTTTCTCCATAACATATGGTCACATGCTATATGTATGATATATGTACATTATACTTTTAAATATATACTTCTTGTATTTTAAATTATGAGTCATTTTTTAACTATATTTATATCTTTACTACCTATAAAGAAAAAACATGGGCGTTTTTTGGTGCGTTAAAAATTTTCAACCATCCTCTGCCTCCGTGCGATACCAGGCCGCGCCCACCCTCTCCCTCCCGTGCGTTCAAAAGGAAAGAAGTAACGCAGGCTTGCCACCTAAATTAGAGGAGGAAGAAAAGGAAATAAATAAATAAGTAATGCGGCCTCCTTCGTTAAAAACGCCGCCTCCTTTGTTAAAAAAAGAAAACACGCCTGCGACACCGCTGCCCTCCTCCCCCTCGCCGACGTCATGGGCACCGTCGAATTGGAAAGCACGATCCTGGCACCAATCCAGTTGTGCCAATTTGGAAGGTCCTCCCCTTCACCCGCAATCTCCCTCCCTCACCTGAAATCTTTGGGCACCCAGTGCGCTCTCCTCTCCATGCCTCGTGCGATCTCTCCACGCCCCGAACACGTCGTCCTCTCCGTACATCGGCGCCGCCACGGCGTCGGTGGGGTGCTGTGGTGCAATCGTGGTTGTAGCGCCGCCGCCGCCTGACGCCGGCTGCTGGCAGGAGGGTGACGGGCCACGACGCATCACAAGGTACGCTGCCATACAAGGTCTTCCTCCACTACTCTAGGCTTGCCGCTCCCGTTCGGCGCCGCGCAGGCCGCCGTCGGATCCCCGCCAGTGCCAGCCCGCCTTCTACCGGTGTCGGCCGCTCGTGCTCATAGGAGGCCAGGCAGCCAGGCCCCAGACGCACGGTCGCCACGCCCCCACACGGCTACGACCCACCAGCTCTCAGGCGACCACCGCCCAGGCCGTAGTTGGCTTTGGTAGCTGCAGGCGGAGGGCAGGAGTGCAGGCTGCTGTGGGGATTTTCAATTTTGGATCTGTGCATTTGGTGATAGGCCATGAGTCTTGATTCTGTGGATTCGGTAGCTGCTTGCTTGCTTTGTGTTCGTCTATACTGGGTGGATTTTGGATCCGCTAGCTGCATGCTTTGTGTTCGTCTATACTGGGTTGTTTTGATTCTTGCAGGTGCATTATAAAGTGACATTAGGTTTCTTAATGTTTCAGGAATTAGAGATATAAATTAAAGTAGAATTTTAAGCAATTGAAGCATTACTGTACAGTGATGATTAATCCATGACGAAAATTGTTCTGTTCCTAGCTTTTAACTGCCTGTAAACTTGAAACCTGGGACGTATCACCAAGAGATGTTGCATCCAAGATAGATTGCACCAACTGTAGATCAGTAAAAGATTGCTATGACATTCTATTGACAAAAGCCTGCTGCAATCCTCGTTCAATGGCAATAATCGAGGCCTGGAAATTATTAATTCAATCTGCTTCCTATATTTTGTAGCTCAAAGCCAAAAGAATAATCTTCACCAAGATAGTAACTCTGATGGTAGAAACACAAATGTTACATTATATCTCTGAATTTCTAATTTTCTCAAAGAGAGGCGAAAACTCTGAACTTACCTCTAAATTTCTAATCTTCTCAAAGAGAGGGGAAAACTCTATACTACTGAACATATATTGAGTACATGTACAGCCACAAAGGGCCATTGTCTTGTCCAGCTATTGATGGCATAACATTTATTGTATTATTTTATTCTTATAAGAAAGGAACTGGGTAGCATTTAAAAATAGACATATTTGTCACAGGAAAAATGTTTGCTGATATCTGAATGATCTTCATGAATGCAGACTTTACCAATAATGATAATGGGCTGCTCTAAATGATGAAATTGTTTTAAAAAGCAATGGATATAGTAACCTTCGATGTCGTTGTGTTTCTTTTGCGAGACCCGGCATAAGAAATTCAAACCAATTACTCACTAGCATATTACTCACTGATGTCGTTGTGTTTCTTTGAAGAGAAAACAATAACTGAAGAACGAGAAGAAACGAAGAAGCTGATTCAGACCTGAGGTATCTCAAACATCTGCGAATCTCTTTTCTCATATTGTAAAGGAATATGCTAATTACTTGCAAAGGAATTATGTTTTCTCCGCATTATTATAAGGAATAAACCAATGAGAAAGACAAGCAGCACATACCTGAATAGCGGCACGGTAGAATAGCTCTTCAATTGGTCATCACCAATTGAGCTATCAACCATGATCTGAAACTCCTTTTGGTCTAAGTGCAACCACAGCTAATGTGGCAGAATGACCAACAACCACCTGTTTTGAAAAAAAAAAGACATGTAATCTGCTATTTGACCAGCTTACAAGGTTTTTTTGAGATCCTCTGAATATTTTTGAGAAAAGTACATAATGACATCCTCTGAATAATTTGGGGACAAAAATACATGTCGTAATCAGCTTACAAGGTTCAGTTAGTTAAGTATCAGGGATTCATTTTATATGATAAAATTATATGAATTGCACACTCAGAGATATTGGGTAAATTATATGAATTGCACCTTCAACGTACGGTTGTCTGCAGACCTTGAATATTTACTGGAATCATAGGGGACCTTGAATATTGAAACTGATGGATCATAGTGGATCTTGAAACTACTGAGATAAAGCAATGTTTAAACGGCGATGGATAATAAAACAGTAGATCAAGCAATGTCTAAATCCAGTCTGACTGACTCATTTATTTTTCTCTTTGCAGTACTATAGCAGGAACAGCTTGATGCCTCTGTTTTGGTTCCCAGCAATTCGAAAATAGCAAATAGCCTAACAAAGCAGCACCTTGGAATTGTCGGTCATCTCAACGGGAGCAACAGGTTCAGTGCAATAACATTATGTCCTTTTGCATGTATGCTTAACCAATGGTACTACGTGTTCAGGTCTTTTCTTTATTCGAGCACTATACAGTAATCATTGCTTCCTTGTAATTCAGATATTGCTTCACTTATTCAAGCACTATCTGTGATTTGTTCAAATATAAGAACCAATCTGATCAGACAATTCCATTGAGGAAATTGAACAACTTGACTTTTAGAACATTAATTTTTTACTGTAGAGGATTAGATGGCCATGTCCATGTCCATGACAACTCTGATCAGCTATGACAATCTTATTGAACTACATACACCTATTGTTGGTTGAACTACATACAACTTGATCGGTATGGACTTTTATAGTATTGTTATCTTATTGAACTATCCATGTGTTTTTAGTGTAGAGATTAAATTCACAGTTTGATCACAATGGAACCTAAGAAACATAATGAAGGTCATAGAGCATTTCGAGATTTGACAAACACCGTCCATGCAGGTAATTGTTTATATTCATGTCCATATGCGTGGTGATTAAGTCCATTTCAAAAAACTTCTATTTTGTTAAACAGGTGACCAAGCAATCAAATTCACAGGCACAAGTGGATGAACGTGTTCAGCGTAAAAGGGAAAGAGAAAAGGCACGATATGCAGCAATGACTCGAGAAGAAAAGGATGAAAAGAATAAAAGAGTTAGGGAAAGTATCATCAAACAAAGGGGGAAACTGCACTATCTCTTTGGGTCGAGAGGTCCATTGCAAACAAATTTTAACATTCAAAATGCGAATGAATCCATTGATCCGATAGATGCAATTGTCATTTATTATTTCCTAAACAGGTGATGAGGTTGGATCAAACAAGGAAAACACGATTGTTGCCAACATGGTAAGAAGTGCAAGGGAAAAGGCACGATTGGCAGCAATGACTCGGAAGAAAGAAGTGAAAAAAATAGAAAGCCGTCGGAACAATATCATAAAAAAAAAGGTTAATTTGATGGAGTTTTTTTGAATTCAGTATTGCCTTTCTTTAGTTGTTTTAATATATTAATATATATATATATACTAATGTATTTGTTCTAATTCCAGATGTTAAACCTATTGGAGTTGAATCAACCGCGGGAAGCATTGATGATTATAAAGATAATGACGATAATGACTGGCTACATCGAAATGACTCATACGAACCCATGGCAATCGATAAAGAAAACACAAAATACCATTTTGTTTTTTTCCTAATACTGAGAATTTTAACGTTGTTTGTGTGGTGCAAAAGCCAATGTTAATATCATGTTATTATATATATGTAGATGACTACTCCGATAGATGTGTAGACCAAAGTGGCATGATTCACCTGCCTAATGCATCACTTGATCTAAATCTAGGTATATTATTTTTTTTTGTACAATGTTATCTATTTAGGATAATAAAAAGTGGAGTCGGCAACCTAATTATGGTTTTATATTAGGTGATAAAAAACTGTCAAATGTCCAAAAGAACATAAGCGTGAACTAGAGAGAGCACGAAAGGCCGCAATGTCTCCCGAACAAAAGGCACTATTAAACAAGAGGAGGCGTGACTTGTATGCTTTGAGAAAAATGGTGCAAGAAAATTGCGAGATGACTCCACAAGAGAAGGAGGTGAAACAAAAAGAGATGAAGAAAAACTACAATAGGATGGTGAGAGAACACCAAGCCAACAATTTGCATCCGACTCCATCGCCATGGAGAGCCCTCACCGCAATCCTCATCCCATTTTCCATTCTTCGACCGAATCGCCAAAAGCATCTTCACTTGATATGGTGATACCTGAATTTGGGGCACGCCTATTTACATCGCGCCGCTGTAGTTGAAGATTCAGAAGTTGAGACCCCCGAATTCGATGCGGCACGCACCATACATCGGCATCGAGTGACCGATGGAGAGAGAAATGCCCTTATGTCCCGTCGCAATAAGGCTTTTGAAGCAAAAAGTTGGAGAAGGGAAAAGTTGTGATGCGAACGACCATACACAATCGAAAGTGTGGTTTATAACGGTACATATAGTATTTAATTTATACGTTGTCATTTTCAAAAAGCCTTATTCTATTCTAAAAACTCATACCTTTTGGTTCTTACGGATGGCGCCACACAGAATCTCGAGTTCCACCGCCTAACAATTGCAATGGCACAATGCACAAACCGCCTCTATAATTGATGGTACCGCTCCAATGCCTCAAAACGGTGCACAACCTGATATGCCAGACGATGTCGTCGAGGATGGTATTTTCTTTACTAAATTTTTGCAATTTTGCTTACCTTATATGCCATCATGATCCGTGAGTCATGCATATATGTGCTTGTGCTTGGTACGCACTATGACGCTGATGTCATATTTGAGGAAGACATTGAAGAGGAGGAGGCGTACTTTTTTCGCCGGACAAGGTACCACGCTTAATAAAGAAAACAGCTTAATTGCAAAACACGTGTAAAACATCAATATTTTGGCGTATCACGACGAGGATGGAGACGAGCACAATGACGACGCGGATGTCCGTGATAGTAGTGAGCCTTATGTCCCGGATCCATACGACCGGGTTTATGCTATAATCTCCCATCGAGTCGCACATGCTAAAGTCGGTGCCGGACGGCAAGCACGCACTGCAAAGAGGATCGAGGGTGAACCACCGGTTTCGGCCGTCGGAGTGGGACAGATTAGTCTTGAAACTCCCGATACTCCACGAGAGCTCGAAAGATTGTGGTCAAGCTTCGATGTCGATGCTAGCCACTTTCGTGCAAACATCGATATTTCAATGGACACTTCTCTTTCACTTCTCTCAGATCGCCACCTAGATCGTGTTACCACAAACATGAGAACTCGTGGTATCTACACGCCCGTGCTCATGGACGATTTACCATAACATACGGTCTTTTTTGTAAAGAGGATGGTGTTGAAAAGAGACACCTTGAGCTTTATTTTTACGACGACGATCCGTCCCTCGAGCATCGGATGAGCAAGTGTCGTAAGTAAAGGCGTCGAAAAAGACAAAGAAGTTATTGAGAAATTGGTTGGCATTCTTAATGGGAATCCCTACTCTCAGCAACTATGGCGTATGGGACACGTTGAGAACGTCGAGGATTATCATATCGAGTTCAACCTTGACCAGCGGCTTGACCAGAGAACATATAACGCGCCTATCGCTAAAGAGGTGGCCGCCGTGCGGGTTGAGGGGAGTGGGCGTCTAGGCCAATTCCCATAGCGTGGTCCCGCAAGGGAAGGACCGGTCCATACATGGCATCCGGCTCATATATGGCGTGCTATGACCCGCTTTCATACCCCTTTTTAAGCCCCAAAGGGTGAGCTCGGGTGGCACAATTGCATTCCGAAAAAAAAATGTTACTATGGAAGAAGTTGAGAGAGCTCGAGAGATCCGCAAAAGGCGTGCTGAGAAAGAGGGTTCGGCTGATGGCGATGACGATGGAGGTACCTTGAACCCTTTTCATTAATTCAATATAAACTTAGTTCTCGTTATATCATAATACTAACTCGACCATTGTCTCCTTGCGTAACCTCTTGAAATGTATGTGTATCCGCGGCGCGACTACTATCAAGCTACAAGTTCTAGATGCGCCAAATGTATTTAATCCAATACTCTATGGCGGCCGACTTTTCCAACAGTTTGTCGTCGACACGCACATCAAGATTGAGAGCTCGCGTTTGGGACTACATACGGAACAATCGAGTCTTTAAGAGCCGACCTATATCAAGGCCCGTGGACAAAGATGCATGCGGGTGAAGGGAGTGCCGAGAATGTCGGAAGGCGTGCATTGTGTTGTCATCTTCATTCATAGGAGGACCCCGTGATATGAGGCGCCGGTACATGGATGCAATGGCTCGTCGGGCGAAAGTATGGTAAACCTGATATCTTCCTCACGATGACGCAACCCTAATTGGGGACGAGATCAAGAATGAACTTTATCCGGGCCGCACACCGCAGACCGGCCCGCATCTCGTCACACGAGTCTTTAGAGCAAAGTTAGATGCAATGAAGAAAATGTTGATGGAGAAAGACATCCTTGGGAAGGTGAAGGCCTACGATATGTGGTGGAGTTCCGGAAGAGGGGTTTGCCGCATGCACACCGTTACTAATAATGGAACGGAAGTACAAGCTCACATGTCCCGAAAGCAATATGACATGATTATCGGTGCGAGCCACCGAACAAGAAGAAATACCCCGAGCTCTACAAGATGGTAACAAAGCATATGATGCATGGTCCCCGTGGGAAGCTTAATCCATTTTGTCCGGTGCACGGTGGTTAAAGGCGAATGCAAGAACCATTACCCCAAAGCATTCTCGTGAGTCAACGTCACAAGGAAAGGATTCATACCCCGCCTATTGGCGACGCAATGATGGGCGTACGGAAAAGTACGAGGCCATTTCTTGGACAACCGATGGGTCGTGGCCTTACAACCCTGCCTGCGCCGCGTACCTTCAATCGCCATATAAATGTTGAAGCATGTGGGAGCATCAAATCAATAAAGTACATCTTCAAGTACATATACAAGGGACATGACAGGGCATCGGTGGTGATGAGGGAGGCCGACAAAGCCGATAAGCGAGGCGGCGTTGATGAGATCGGGCAATATAGAGAGGCCCGTTGGGTGACGCCCCGAGGCGCTATGGCGGATATATGGCTTTGACTTGAGCAAGAACTATCCACCCGATAGCAAATTGCGGCTTCATCCGCCGGGCATGCACATGGTGTCATTCCATAAAAAGGACAAGGTTGACGGATTGTTAATAAGCCGGGCGCGAAAGATTCAATGTTGATCGCGTTTTTGATTATAACAAACATGAGGCATCCCGCGGGAATCTTGTATCGGGACTTCCCGAGCATTTCACTTGGCGCCTAATGGCAAGTTCTCGCAGCCTAGAAAGAACTCTGTTTTCCAAGTTGGTAGAGTCGTGATCGGCTCATCCCGCGAGAGGGAGAACGCTACTTTCTTCGTGTCCTCCTAAATAATGTTGCCGGTGCTACCTCATACGAACACCTTAGGACCGCCGATGGAGAGTCGCTACCTTCATTCCGTGAAGCCGCGCAAAGGAGGGGTCTAATCAAAGAGGACAATACACCGGATGAGTGTCTAACTGAAGCTACTTTATTCGAGATGCCTTCCTCTCTACGAAGGCTATTTGTAACAATAATAGTATTCTCAGGAGCCACATGATGTGTTTGGTTTGTGGGAAAAGCACTACGATGCAATGTTAGAGGACTACAAAATAATAATCCATGTTCGAACCGAATCGGTGCAAAGAAATGGTTTTGATAGATATTAGAAACATGGTGTCGTCTATGGGGAAGCAGTTTGATAAATTGCCTCTTCCAAAAATTGATGACACATATGACAATGCCAGCCGTATTCCTCGAGAGATACTTGAGGAGAGTAGAGTCGAGCCGGACCCCAAAGATGAGTTATTGTGCGACTCACTCAACAAATGAGCAAAGGTCCGCTTACGATGAGATAATGGCCGCCGTCAACAAAGAAAAGGGCGGGATGTTCTTTGTGGATGGACCTCGCGGTACAGGGAAAGACTTTTTTGTATAGGGCACTTATCGGAAAACTACGTAGCCGGGAAAAGATTGTCGTGGCTACAAAGAACATCCGAGTCGCAGCATCCATATTGCCGGTGGGAGGACAAACCACTCGCGCTTCATGTTACCTCTCAATGCTAAAGATGGCGATGGATGCAAATTCACTAAACAAGATGGTAATACGCCCAAGTTGCTACGTCAAGCGACTCTCATAATATGGGACGAGGCATCTATGACAAGGAGGCAAAACGTGGAAGCACTAGACAAGAGCCTACGAGATACAATGAGCCTGGCGCACCTTTTGTTTGGTGGGAAGATGGTTGTCTTTGGCGGGGATTTCAGGCGTCCCTCCCTCGTTGTCTTTGAAAGGATCCAGGGCTCAAATAGTCGGAGCTTCTCTACGAAGCTCTCATCTTTGGGAATCCATGCGCCACCTAAAGCTCGTCCCTCAACATGAGGGCTCAGAGTGACCAAAGGGTTTGCGATTATCTTTTGCGCATTGGTAATGGAACGGAGGAGGTTTACGGTGATGACGATGTACGGATTCCGTAAGAGATCTGTGGTCCCGCATGGCGATGCCGAAGGATCTTCGCACATTGATCGACATCATCTTTCCGCACCTAAACGCAAACATGGCTAATAAAGACTACATCACCACCGAGAGCGATTTTATCTACACATAACGACATTGGGTGGACATGATCAATATGAAAATGATTGATATGTTCCGGGGTGGCGAGATGGTGTATCACGCTTTGACTCTGCCGTAGATGATCCACATAACTACTATCCAAGAGAGTTCCTTAACAGCCTCAACCCCAAATGGCTTGCCTCCACACGCCTTGAAGCTCAAGCTCGGGTGTCCTGTCATCTTGCTTCGAATATTGACCCTCGCCAATGGGTCGCGGCAACCGCATAAGGCTCGCCGGTGCGGGGTTCTCAAGAAATACAATCGACGCGGAAATCGTGGTTGGGCAAAGATCTTTGGGAAGCGGGTATTCCTTCCTCGAATACCCCCGCGTCTGCCCCCGATGAGATGTTCCCGCTCGAAGTTTAAGAGAAAGCAGTTCCCTATCAGCCGAAGCCGCCATGACGGTCAACAAGTCACAGGGCCAAACGATCCCCAACGTGGTTGTGTATCCGCCCGCACCGTGTTCTCTCACGGCCGGTTGTATGTGGCGATGTCTAGAGCCACGCCAAGAGCGAATATCAAGATCCTCGCACTCCCGCCGATGATGCGGAGGCACGGGAGGAGGAGGCCAAAAAGTTGGAGAAGAAAAATATTAGAAAGAATGGCGTCGGAAAAATAAAAAGAATGCACCAAGTAAAAAGGTAAGGATAAAAAGACGCCAAGCCCGGGATGGAATTTTCACGAAAAATATTGTATGGAAGGAGGTTCTAACGCAATAGGCAAGGTAATTGAAGATTAGTAACACATATAATGTATTTGTAATTCATTTTATATTGTAAAATAATATTTAACTAACACCAATATTCGTTGATATTTCTAGGTACTTCTAAATGGAATATCGACACTACATGGAGATGTTATATATATAATACATAAATGTAAAATCATATGTACATGTTATATTCTGAACGCTTGATTGTGTTACTTTCATAAAACTTGTTTGGATTAAATGTCACTTTAATATCATTGTTTAATCTTCATAGTATTGCTATTTTATCATGCGATTAATGTTTTTTATATAAAATTTAGTTATCCCGTAGCAACGCACGGCATTTAACTAGTTCTTATTAAGATTAAAGTTAAGATATCACAAGATGGATAACACTACGACAACGGAGTGTATAAGATTAAACAATCAAATTAAAATTAATGTACATAACACTTCTTATTTGATCGGCCGGTGTGATCTAAGTGACTAAGTTAGAATCCTCTGTCGTAAAGGAAGTGAGATGGTTCACCATAGGAGCATCAAACATCAAAATGGTTCACTATAAGAGCATCGAACATACATTGTGAACTATGATATATGCCTTAAAAACGAAAGGCATATGTGAATCAATATGATCATAATGGTTCCATTTAGCATGGCTCCATTTTATTAGTGGAACTGTTTTACTAGTTTCAGCTTCAAGAACAACTCTACTGATGGAGGAATTGAAAGAAAAAAAAATAGGACTATATTGTCATTGTCTTTATATTGTTTCTTATTTTATCTTCTCGTACTCCCTTCGGTTTGGTATTAGAAGTCGTTTTGGACAAGGTTTGGGTCAAACATTGAGAATATAAATCATCAATAACTGTTAAGTTGTTGAGTTTGTAAATGTGAAAATTATATAAATAGATTTGTCTTAAAAAAAATACTTTGATAAAAGTATAGATATATCACATTTCCATAAATATTTTTATAATAACAAGGGGTCAAAGTTGTGCTTTGGAGACCGTGTCGTTGTCCTAAACGATTTCTAATACCAAATCGGAGGGAGTATGTCTCCTTCTTCCCTAATCCACGTGGGCTTCTTCTCCGCACGTTTACGTTGTCCGCATCTTGTCCTCTTTATTGGCAAATGTGAAACACAAATCCAAATGGGGGATGAATGAGAAATTCAACTCATCTATAGGGATTTGGACCATCAAAATCTAGCACCATCAATAGTTCATTCGAGATCATCCATGACCCTTCTTCTGATGCTTTCTCTTCCCCGAAGACTGATTGAAGAACAAAAATGTGTTATGCCTGCATGCTGGCGGAGGTGCCGTTCATGACGCTCATCGGGCATATCCCTAGCGCCGCCAAGTCACGTGGACCGCTTCATCACAAGGATACACAAGATGATGGGGATCATGATGAGCAAACCCTAAGGCACGATGCCGCATATGTCATATGAGCGATGGAGATTCGATCGGTGTCCCCGACTCTTTGAATTTTGCCACATGCTCTAGCTAGAATCATTTGATCTGGTCGCTTGAGATGTAATCTTGGTGTGCTACGAGTGAAGAACCCGAGTATGGAAGCATTGTCACATGCTATATGTATTACTAGGCATTAACATGTACTAGATATTACTTCAAATACTACCTTCTATTTCTATTCTAAATTGTGAGTAATTTTGAAGTCTTAGTCCAAAATACTTCTTCCATCCCATAAAAACATAATTCCTACCTCTTAGTCCAGGAGTACCCGCATCGCCCGTATATTTGATCACGTCTAGCTATCGGGCGGAGGCCATGGCGAATGAGGCTCATGAAGGCCGAATAGAACTTGCAACCGAGCACTGTCCAACATCGAAGTCAGAGGACTATCATCGGCTAGAGTATAGGCCTTATATTGGATTCATCGACCAACGCCAAAACCTAAGCATGCCGCAAAGATCAAATGCTCTAGAATCGGAAGGAACATTGACGATTGCATCGCCGAGTACAATAGGCTACAAATTGAGCATCTCTAACTCTTGGTCCATTAAGGTGGACATTTGATTTCCTCAATATGGACATATCAGATCAGATAGATGATCCAGAGTTAATATGTCTAAGAGGAGTGCCCATGAGCATCCTTTCCGAGCACAACTTTTCTTACAGGCAGTATCACAAACCAACCTCTTGCCAATAAAATTGACCACCACATCAAGCCGACAACGACCATGTCATGGCTACTTGTCGAAACCATCACAAATGACAATCCACTAGCCAATCATTAGGATAATTTCATATGTAAATTTATTTGGACTAAAACCTAGATGCATATGTACTTGAAATTTATTGTTTTTATAAAATAATTTTGAATCACAATTTTTTCTTCAATCTTCACAATTCCAAAAAACGTACGGTCGTTTTTTTTTTGAGCGAAACGTACGGTCGTTTGTGCTCAATATTTCTCATTGTAGACCGAGACCCTCCTCTATCCTCTTGAAAACAATTTCTTTTCTTTTTTTCTCTTCTTTGTTTTAAAAAAAATCAGAATGTACAGTATCTCGACTCGCCCTCATTTTTATCGGGTTCGTATTTAGAAAGATTACGGGAAGAGCCCAATAACAAAATGTAATAGGTAAAGGCCCATGCCCATCCAGCCCAACCCTAACCCTGCTCCCACTCTGTCATTCCGCCGCCGTCGCCCGTGATTCCGAGAGGCGAGACGCCGGACGCGAGAGGCCGCCCCTCGCGGCTGCCGGTCCCCGCGGCCTCCGCCGCCCATCGGTCCCAACGGCCCGCGCGTCCCCGCCGTGGCGCCGCCCACCGGTCAGCGCGTCCTCAGCTCACTTCCTCCTCTTGCCGGCAGCCGGAGAGGTGCTCAATATGGCGTCGGGAGCTCGCCTCGGCCTCCCCGACCCCGATGCCACGGATCCAGAGCGGCCGTCGTCGGCCCTACCCACCGAGCTCCTCGAGGAGATCTTCCTCCGCGTCGCCTACCCTGCGGACCTCGCCCGCGCCTCCACCGCTTGCGTCTCCTTCCGCCGCGTCATCGCTGACCAAGCCTTCCTCCACCGGTACCGCTCCATCCACCCGCCCTTACTCCTCGGCTTCGTTAGCTCCCGTGGCTTCCATCCTGCCGAGGCGCCCCATCCCTCCGCTACCGTCGCCGGGGCTGTCTCGTTTTCCTTCGACTACCTCCCTCGCTCCACCAGATGGGGTGGGACGGCGGCTTTGAAACGTGTGATGCCCGAGACGGCCGCGTCCTCTTCGAACGCAGTCGCGGCCAAGTCGACTGGGAACTCCTGGTGTGCGACCCATTGTCCCGGCGATACCTGCTGCTGCCGCCTCCGATAACCAACGACCTACTTGCCTCCATCGGGATTACTTATAATTCGGGGTCCTCCTTTATCCGTTCAGGAGGCACAGAGGAGGATACATCATTCAATGTGATCAGCTGGATTCAATCCAGCTCAAGATTATGGGTATTTATCTTCTCTTCGGGCTCTGGCTGCTGGAGTGTCAGTACATCTATCAGTTGGGGCGATCTAGGCTTGGCACAAATTAATCAATATACTGTAATTGATCGACACATTTCAGGCCCTTGTACGGATGACTGCTTTTATTGGAAATTAAATGACATGAGCACATTGATCAAGCTTGATATGAGTAGTATGCAGTTTTGCACTATTGGCCTCCCGCCTGGCCATGAGGACCGGGAAATTGTCATTGTGGAGTCGGGGGAAAGTGGGGTTGCAATGTTTAGTACGGTTCAGGATGGTACATCTGTGGATTATTACACTTTTTCGCAAAATGGCAGTGGGATGTCCCATGAATGGCATTTAAAGAGCACCATACCATTGCCCGCCCATTATACTTGTGGATACAACATTGGTGGTCCAACTGAAGGATACATTTTCATAGAATGCATTCCAAATGAACCGTATCCAACAAATCCAGTATTATTTTTACTTGAGATTAAGTCGTTGAATATTGAGAGGGTTGGTAGCACAAGTTTCTCTGCCAGTGGTGTCTATCCATATTTTGGTTTCCCACCATCTATGTCACCAAGGAGGATTTAAGGATATGGAGAGGTATGTTTTTTTATTCCAAGTCTTTCCTCTTGCATTTTAGACCTGTACATTTGGGCACTGGTTGTGTGAATGAGCGATTAGTAAGAACTCATCGCAGTCTGCTTACATTGTTGGCCTACATTAAGATGTCCTGTTGGGCAGATTTTCCATGAGAAAAACTGGCTCATGAGATAGGCTTAAGATCAGCCAAAATAAGCCTTTGTTTATAATGACCTTCAGCCATTTCCTCTAATGCATGTGCCGGGACTATTGTTACTTGTTCAGCCTAGCTAGAGTTGGCTGCAGAAGTCAATTTGTTAGAGCTATGTCAGTTCAAACTTTTGTAATTTTTTTTGTAATTGCAAATTGTGTTCCTCTCTGAAACAAAAAATAAAAGTGTTGTGCACCTTTGCCTTTTAGTACTACATTTGTGCAATTCAGTAAAACTTTGCTCTCCATTCTTTCAGAAGTGCAAACTACATGTTGGCCTTTTTTTTTAAAAAAAAAAAAAACAAAGAAAGAAAAGAAAACTACACATTGGCACTGAAAGCCAGTGAAAGTTTGAAAAGAAACTACATTTTCTGCATTTGCATTGGCAATTTTTAAGTTCTAACTTCATCCATTCAGTTGCATGATTAGATTTGAGTTCTGGTCAGTGGTTCCATCAGTGCCATGCTGTCTATCTTTTGCGCAGCCAGTTATTATGTGGTTTTTTCCTTATTGTATTTATTTTATCTCCACCCACATTCAGTCATCACAATATATTTCTTTATAATCCCAAAAAAAGAGAAAAAAGCAACAAAAAAAAAAAAGGTGTCCCTGAAGTCATTGTGAGGGATGCTCTCTCACATATGATCTACAATGCCTACCTTGGTAGCCTAGGTGCTGCATTGTATGAGTATTTAGAAGGATAATTTAATCTATTCTCACAGGACAACAAACTAGATAAAATATGTACCAGTACAAAAATGATTACCTAATTAATTTGGATTTGGTTCGTCCTAGAGTCATATATTTCTTCACCTACAATAGCCTGTTAACCTGAATCTACAAAGACAAGTTGCATACAGCATACGTAAGACAAAAATAATGCAAAATAACAGCTAGTTACTGAACTAAACATAAACATCAATGCATATACAATTTAAGTATTTAACCATTGCATAAGGAACTAATATAACTTGTCTGGATGAGATATAGGTAGTAGCAATCTTTATGTAGTTAAGCCCTCAGCCTCTGTACACATGAAGCAGGATAGGAGATATAGCACATATGTATTGTACATGCAGGCAGCTGATTGTTCAGGTAGCAGGCCATATTCTGTAGATGAGACTGTTTGTTTATACACATAATACTTATGTGAAACCAAAGGTCTAAGGAGATTAATACTGTGTTTCTTTCTGTATTATGTGACCATTTTTTTTTAAATGTTTTGTGAGGTTTAGCTACAGTTATGAAGTAGAACTGAAAGTAGCTCTTGGGTTCATTATATCTGGATAGTTGACAATGTTTCTTGATCATTGTGCCTGCTCAGTGTGTGTGTGTTTGCACAAGCCTACAAGTTAGTCGTGGCCTGATTTTCATGTGCATGCTATCAGTGCTCTGATCACCTATTCAGTCCTCTGTGCACTCCTGCTAGTTTGGTTATACTAGTGTCCAACTGGGAAAGTTTGTATGTGTGTTGCATATATTAATTTTCTTTAAAATGTATTGTTGTGGCATAGCTGAAGCTCGCATCGCAAACCCATTTTTGTAACATTAGCATGAATTAAAAATTCTTAGTTGGATGCTGGCTGGTTCTAAGGAGTAAGGACAGGTTTTGTTAATTAGTGTTAGGCATCCTAACAGAACAGCAGCTACTTTAACCAGTTCAAAATTTCAGATGCAGACTCTAGCAATGAGACGTGACAGGACAGTAGATACTTTAGACGGCCTGCTCATCTGCCAGTGCATCTAGAAATTCTGAAATGACTACATAGTAGTTGTTGCTACTCAATTAAGCTATTACTCTGTTTTGATTTTTTATTTAGTTTTTTCTGGCATAATGACGCACTGGTTAGTAAGCAAAGCATTCATAACATCCTAATTAACAGCACCAGATGCTTGCATAAATGTCACATTGCATAGACTAATAGTGATTTTCTTATCTAATTGCAGGGTTGATTCTATATGTTCTGGCCTACTGGTGCTGGCTGTGAGGGAGATTGTACTGGATTTATGCCTGGACACTGAAAATTTCTCTTTGGTTACTATGTAGTAAGATTAATGCAGCCTGTAGTTTTGTAGTAATCCTATAAACTCTTGTATGTTTTTCTTGGGTTGCTTAACACATTCATCTGAAGGGAACGGCGATGAGTAGCTTTCTGGTAGATCAAAGTCTGGTTACTCTATGAGATGAAGAGTTTGTAAGCTCTGAAACCAATGGTGATTAGTAGTTTTCTGATTGATCAAAATTCATCTGTTTAGCTACCCTATGAAATGAAGAGTTTGTGTGCTTTGAATTAGTAAATTAATTGGTCCCCTTTTACCAATGTGTGTATACTGCTGAAAGATTATTTGGGGGTAGATCAAGATATTTGTGCTAACGTGCAATTTAGTGGCTATTGTCTGCTATATGCCCCATTTAATTTTGCTATTAGCTATTTCTGATGTCATTCGCTACATATCATAGCTTGATATTTAAAACGTTAGGCATAACGCAACAAAGGGCCCCTTCTCCTGGTTCTAGGTAACGATCTGCCTGTATTCATTTTTTACCACTCTTTTTTTTTTTTGCGTACAGTTTATATAGTCGAGCACATGAATGAGTGAGTGACCATCAATGCCGCTTAAAAGAACTCTCCAGGCCACAACAGGCTACGATCAATTTCGAGTATACTCAGTTTGACAGTTTGAAACCTGCGATGACAGTTTCTAAGGCAATACTCGAAGAACATTGATGCTTTATAATATTGCTTGATTTTAAAAACTTGTCTCAGACGCTAGATGCAAACACAGTCAAAACACTGAAAGCGGAATTCACTCATCAGAAAGTTCCTTTATTGGCGACACTACGCATAATCGTAGCTGTTGCCGATGACAGTGAACATGGACTGCTAGAACATTTATGCAGACACAGGGTGGTCCTTCAAGAAGCTGACCAGGAGATCATTCACCTTGTCCGGGAACTGCTCCTGAACGAAATGGCTTCCTTCAGGGATGTAGGTGATCTTCAGGTCCGGTGCGAATTTCTCCATGACGCCATCTTTCAAAACGGACTCAACCCCAGGGAACTTGAACACATAGTCTTTCTCCCCCATGACAACAAACACTGGGACTTGAAATTTTGGGTCTTCAATTGGATTCCTTTTACGGAGAGACCTGCCAAATGCAGCATATTACACCTTGATTTTTCAAAACTCACAAAACAAATAGTATGGTTGGTCCAGTTGCTATTGTTACCTATATGGCATCTCCATTGGATACCGGAAACCCGATTTCTCATAGAGTGAAGCATACACAGCCAGATCATCCTCAGTGAACCACTCTGGAAGAGGTGTTGACAAGTCCGCAAGGTCCATAATCTCTTGATCTTCTTTCGCTATTGGAATTTCGCTCCTAGAGAAGAGCACGTAGATGGTCCGGACAACTCTCTTGACATCATACCGGCCAAAATCTGCCTCTGCTCTTCCTGGTTCCTGCAAGAACAAGCTTCCACTGTCATTGTTTTCTGTCCCTCTGCTCAATTTCGCAATGGGGATTATATTTTTTCAGATTAGAGAACAACCCGCCAGCGTAAAATGTAGAAGCCTTCTGGCAAGCTGGTAAAGGATGAGCCACCGTGAAGGAAGGGGATCCCCAAACACATGACACCACACGTGCGGCTAGGGTGATGAAGAGCAGAGTCATAGGCTGGCATGGCTCCGAAATCCTTCGCCACAAGGAAAGCCTGTGACAACTCACAAGGTAAGCCTTTTTTTTTTTCAAGGAATTTTACTGTGATAGGAAATTATTTAATCCAATTGAACTAATGACTTAGTAACACAAGCTGGGGAGATAACCAAATAGGCAAAGCTTTATCTGTTGGACAATAGAACTGCCAAGAAGGTTTCTCTAAGAAATACACAGGAATTTCTATCTTTGTTTTTCTTCAACTCCCCACATTATTTTGAATAAAATAAAACTGCCACGAGGTTGGATTGAAAATGTTCCTCTCATTTTTCTTCAATCTAAATATACACACTAAGTATGTTTTCCTGACAAATCATGTCGTCGCATCAGATGGAAAACAGTGGTGAAGGGATTCTACATGCTGCAACAAACTCTTAAGAACGATTTTCCTTTAGAACGTACTTCATCCACTTTTTTATTCCTTGCATATCGTTTAAGAAATTCATTCCAAATCTTTCAAAACATATAGTCATATCAGAACATTCTTACATGGTTCCTATGCACCCATCATTGCCAATCGCACTATCATAATTCATATCAGATAAGCTAACCGTAACAAGCCGCACTGAAGTACTGAACCAACAACTACTACCAATAAAAAGTTTTCCCCAATCAAGACCAAAATCAAGAACTTTACCACAGCGATTCTAAAATAGAAGAAGCAGTATTACCTTGGGAATGGAGAGGGCATCGAGGATTGCGAGGAGATCCTCCAACAGGTCGTCGGGCGACGCCGCCTCCGGCTCCGGCGGCTGGTCCGAGAGCCCGTACCCCGCCAGTCCAGCGCGACGGCGCGGTACCCGGTGGCGGCCGCGGCCAGCATCCGGTGGCGCCACGAGTACCATATCTCCGGGAACCCGTGCAGGAACACCACAGTGCCCAGCTCGCCTGCAGCAAAAACGAGACGGCGACAGGAGAGGTGCCGGCATGCTTTTCAATGTGATCCCGAGCGCATGCGTTCCGGCTATTAATAGAGGAAGGGTTGAGGCCGCCGGCGAGCAAGAGAGCAGATGCGAACCTTTGCCTGCTTGGGCCACGTGGAGGCTCAGGCCTCGGATTGGGAGATGGCTGTGCTCGACTTGCTGCTCCATGTTCATGGCCACTTCTTTTGCAGACTTCTGAGGGGAATAAATACTCCTACACACATTATATATTTTATTGTAAGAGTCAACTAATCTTAAATTTAATAAAAAATAAAAAGCTAATATTACTAAAGCCCTGGATGTGTTTCGGATTCTTAGAATCTAGTTTTTGCCTCTAGTTTTCAAAATCTGGATTCTGAGGAAAAATTGGCGGGCAACGACGGATCTAAAAACACCTGGGGGTGGCGGCGCTAAAGTAGTATAAGGTACCGTTAGACCTCTCCGGGTAGGGCTAAATCTATATTTTTATGAACTATGTAATGTTAAATATAGGAACTGTTAAGGAATTTCTCGGTCCTCACCCCGGCTACAGCCCGGGCAGCCCTGGGTGTAGATCCGCCCCTGCTGGGCGGGATTCTGAGCAAAAAACTAGCGGGGTGTGGCGATCCCGAAGTTTTTAAGAATTTGATTTCATCATCTTCATTTATTGCTCTATGGGTCACAGGGAAATTGACAAAAGCTAGGTATCAACAACTTATTGGTTTTTAAAAATTTGGTAAAAAACTAGCAGCAAAAATTGGATTGTTTGGATCCACCCAGTTTCCTAAAGTCCGATTTTTAAAAACCGGCAAAAATGGAGAGATCCATACAAGGCCTACGTATTCACTTCATCCATTCCAAATTATAAGACTTACCTATCAGAAAAGTGGAGCCGTTAGCTTCTTCTCCTCCCCCCTGACCCAGTGACCCCCACGCCGCCCCACGGCTGTCGGGCATAGACTTCGCCATCGCGCGCCAGCCTCCCCCTCCCCATCTGCCATGGTTGCCGCCCGTCTCGGGGCGAATTGCCCGACACCCCCTCATAGCCACCGAAACCCATCTGCCTGCCATCGAGCTCGCCAAACTCTAGACGAGCACGCACGACGGCCGCTTCCGAAGCGCCATTGTGGTCGGCTCCCTCCAAATTTCAATCGCCGAGATGGCCAACCCGCATCGCCGCCCAACGCCGCGTCTCCTTCGCCCAGGCCCCACTCTTTCCGGCTTTCCCCCACATCGCGCCTATTACTCCCTACCACCAACCGGCCTCCCCAAAATCCAAATCTAAAGGGACCGTGACACCAAAGAGGGAGGAAGGGGGTTGAATTAGGCAACTTTAAACTCTAGTTCTAAATTGTGCCCTCTATTTCCAACATTAGCAAAACCTATGCAATTAAGTAATCTATCTAAATGTGTAACTACGGTTTTGTTATGTGTGTTGCTATCTCTACTCTAAAATAGTTATGCAACCTAGGTTCCAATCCTATCAACTAAGCCAGAAAGGTAAAGCACACAATCAATGTATTTGAGTGAGATAGATTTGCAAACTCCCATCGATGATTCCGGTGTTTTCACTGAGGTATCAAGAAGCGTGCAAGCTCCCCCCTAGTCCTTGTTGGAGCACCTCGCAAGGGCCAAGCTCCCGGTCAGGTAACTCCGCTGATAGCCTTGGGGCTTCCCCATGCGCAAGTCGGTCTCCGATGTGCCTTCGCAAGCTCTCTGGATGCTTTAAAGGTCCAAATGGATAGGAGGGGGGGGGTGAATACCATATAAAAGTTCTACAACAACACTTAAGGAACTTGATTAGATAACTAAATGACAAAGCGAATGTTGCGGTGCTCTATAAGGGTTGCAAGCCTCCTACCACAAGTCTAGAAATTCTATGATCTCAGCACTCAAACAAGGCTAAGTTGCTACTCTACTCTAATTGAACTAGCTAAAGCAACTAGAGAGCTACAAGCTACCACTACTCAAGCTAGAGCAAGAAAGTAATGAAAGTAATGCAAGGTAGGGATTGTGAAATTAATATCACCAATGTAGAGGAGATGAACCAACCAATCTCGCACACAAAAAAATAGCACAATAAAATTATTGGCAAGAGATTGACATAATTTTTTTTACCGAGGTTCACTTGCTTGCTGGCAAGCCAGTCCTCATTGTGGCGATTCACCCACTTGGAGGTTCACGAGCTAATTCGCATCACACGGCAAACCCTTCTCAAACGTGCCACATAACCAACACAAGATGGGGATCACACAAGCCACGAGCAATACACTAGAGTAGCCAATTTGTGATCCCCACGAGGAAGGCTCAAGAACCCTCACAAATCATTGATTAGATTTTTGGCATTTCTTAGCGCAATTACTAAACAAAAATTACACTAAGAAATACTGTGGTATAAAAAATAATTCATCACTTACTATAACAATTAAAAGAATATAATCATATGTATAAATTGATATCCTCTAAGAAATACCGTGGTATAAAAAAGAATATATCTATACCATTGTAGCATCTCACCTTGAGTATTCTAGGTATCGTAATTTTTTTTCCCAAAGGAAGGATCGGGAGACAAATATTGATATGACTCATAATTAATTAATGTTATATCTACTTGTAATAAATCAATTATTCCAATACTTTAGCGGGGGTAAATAAATAATAAAAGATAAATGATAAATGATAATAATAAAGATAATAATAATAAATAAAAACAAAGGTAATGATAATGATAACTAAGATAACTATGATAATGGTATTCCAGAGATAGAAAATATAGAGACTCAACTAATGTGGTAAAGATAATCATAACTACTCTTAAAAGACCTTTAAATAACTACCAATCATTAAGTCTAAGCATAAATAGATAAAATATCTTCATCTATAGCATAGTTAAATCATAATTATATAGCATAAGAAACATCAACTAAGGAGGTTTCATTATAAGATAAATCACCCTCAGACGCGACCATGTTCTACTTTGTTTTATATATCTTGGGAGAGGACTATAGCACACTGTAGCGGCAAACGGCCCGTCGCGCCGCGCCGTCACTATCTAGTTACCTTATCAAATCCAAGTAGTTTTGGAAAGAGTCGGTTAGAGTTTGGGTTTGTTAGGAAAGTAGAATCCAATCTTATAAGGATCTCCAAGAGTTTGCTTAGGAGTCAAGTCACGCCGGGACTATAAATACTAGCGTCATGTAATCATTGCAATTTAAGAAAGAAGTAGCCGAAAGACACTTATTCCTCCCTGCTCTCTTGCTCTCGCGCCTCCAAACCCCAGCCGTCCCTCTCCCCATCGACCCTCACGACAACCCTAGCTGCCGCTCACGCCCGCCGCCGGTGTGCCCCTCCGGCCGCCCCTCACAGGATCCCAAGGATAAAATTCTTGGCAGTTTGGCCACCAAGGCAAATAGGGCCATAACAGAATTACAAGGTGTCAAGGAAATTAGTGAATCACCAAGTATATATATTTTTGAGGGGCTCAAACCCCCAAGGAAATGTTACAACCGCCCAGGAAATGTGTCAAAAAAGTTTAAAATCTTAGAAACCCTATGGCCATTGAGGGTTTGTGAATTCACAACCCTAGCCTTCGCATGTTGCATCCTTACCACTGGACCTTAAAGTGGCATGTGACTAAATGCGAGATGCATTGTTTTTTGTATTTACTCTAGTGAATTTTATAAGGCATAGTTGAGATCCTAAACAAATTCAAATGAGAAAAAAATGAACCCGACAAGTTCTAGATCTATTTGAATACTACAATTTTGGTCTAGGGAACTTCTCCATTTGAAGTCATTTAAAAAATTATAAAAACTATAGATTTTAAAATAATGGTTTTCTTGGCAGTTTGCAATAACTCTTAGGCCCCGTTTGGATGTAGGTATTGGGCTTACGGAATTGGAATTGGTATTGTGAAGTCGCCAATTCAGGTGTTTGGATGTCTAAGAATTGAGAATTGGAATTGAAGCCCAATACCAATTGGAATTGGCTATGCCTGGGCCTCCTCATCTCCAATACCGAGCGGACCCCTTGGAATCGTGTGGCATTCACGCCCGCGACGCCGACCACATCTTCCCCGCGCTCTCCGACGCACGCGACCTCGGCGCTTCTTCCCGGCGCTCCGGCGCCCCTTTTCTTGCCCGCTTCTTCCTCGGCGCTCCCGACGCCGCGTGACCTCGACGCGGAGGCCGCCGACGCCGGCGCGCGATCCTTCTTCCCCAACGCTGGCACGCCCTTCTTCTCCATGGCCGGCGCACCTCTTCTCCATGGCCGGCGTGCCTCTTCTCCATGGCCGGCGCGTCCCTACCGTGGCCGTAGAGAACCGCCCCACGATGGCCGGGTCGAGCCCCCATGGTCATGGTTCTTGAGATCCACCCGCTGGGCCGGGGTGGAGCCGCCCCCTAGATCCGCCCGCCATGGTCGTGGTGGAGCTCTCCCCCCATGGCCCCGCCGTGGAGGCCGCCGCCAACCTCCGTCGCCATGGCTGGTGTGTGAAGCTCGGCCCGCATTTCAATTCCTTGCTTTTGCATCCAAACATGAAACGGATTTGAGCTACTTGCTAGGTTTCCAAAACCCAATTCAATGTTCACCCAAACAACAATATTTGAATTGTGGCCAATTCAATACCATGGTCGCTTTGGCATTGAACCCAATTCAATTCCAACCCCTCCAATTCCAACATCCAAACAGACCCTTAAGGAAATGGTTGTTTTCAGTTCACATAAGACTCAAGGAAAATTAATCATTTCCTTGCATTAATTGGAGGCCGAGTGGAACCATCAAAGATACAGAACCCCCAAGGAAGTGATTGATTTCTTGGCGGTTAGATTTTAAAATCCTAGTCGACTTTCTGGTAGTGTTTATTGTGTATACTAAATAGTACATACAGACATGCATGCATAGTATGCATAAATGTATAGGACGAGTACTGGGCGACTATGGCCGAATAAAGCTCAACTAATTAGTCTGGTCGATGACTAATCATGATTATTCACTTGGTCTATCCTAGATTTAACTATACAGTTTGTAAACATTGTTTGTGACTATATTATTGTCACAGCCCAAAGTATGGGCCCTAGGAAGGCCGGCAACTCAGCCCAAGGGGGCTCGTGCGCGGGCGCCAGGAGGGCAGCAGCCCTAAGCGCCGCCGCCGCCCGCTCCGTTGTCATTAGCTTCGCCATTAAGCAATAGTTATTTAGGGAATAAAATAGAAATAGAATAGAAGATTTCTTTAGATGCAAGTCTTCCCCGACTATAAATACAAGGGGGTTTGTAATCATTTGAGATCAAGAAAGAAATAAAGAAAACCCTTCCCCTATCCCTATCCTTCCCTTCTCTTCTACCGCGACCGCCGCCTCTTCTCCTCTTCTCCCCCTCACAAGACGCTGCTCACGCCGCCGCCCCTCAACACGAACGCCACCACCGCCTCTCCACCTCTTGTTCGCGCGCCGCCCGCCCAACAGCCGCCTCTCACGCCGCTCACCGCCACCGCGCCTCACAGCCCGCCGGATCACATCCGGGCTGTGACAATTATGCTACAACATCACTTTGACAGCTAGGATTACATGCTAGAATATTTTTAGTGAAATATTTATTTTTCGCACCTAATTAAGGACTTTGCTCCTAGAGTGAGCTTTCCTAAGAACTTATTCAGTATAATGGCTCTAAGGACACAATGGCTTGAAGTTTTATAGTCTTAGGCAACATCGTGCAAGTGGTTGAAGTATATTTATATATATAGGCAAGATCGTTGCACTTTAAAATTTTTAGAACCCAGTTTAGCCCTTTGAACTATTCGGTCCCTTCACCCCTTCTTTAGGTATTGTCTTTTTTTCTGGACGTGCAGCCGTTTGGCACTTGGACTGCACGCTGCTCCACCGTCCATCCTTCATCCACGGTTGTGCTTCATCGAGACTGTTCGTTCCCCCACGCACCCAATTATGTTGCCCCTGTCCCACTAGTCATGGAGAGGGAGATGTAACTGTTCGAATGTTTTTGGAACTCACACTTTCTCTCTCTTCCCGTCAGACTTCCTCTCTCTCACTTTCCCCCTCCTCCCCCAAGCTCCTGAGGCGATTCTGGTGGCGACGAGCATCGACGAGCGGCTCCGGCGGCGACCAAGGCAGCCAGGCGGCGAACGAGATCTAGTGGACCACCGTGTTCACCGGTAATCTCCCGTTCCTCACCCATCTCAGATTTGGTGTTCGTTTCCTCACCCAACTCGATGCCTATCGTTCCATTTTCGAGGCGTTTGCGGCGGCGACAGGGGCGGCTCCGACGGCGATTAGGTTGCTCCGACGACGACTACTCGAAGCGTGTCGGCGAATCTATGGTTGGGCGTCCTTGCGGGCTTTCGTCTAGCTTGGACGTCTTCCTCCCCGCTCCTGCTCTGAATCACATTGACTCCAATCTGCGGTCCTTCTCCGATTCACAGCTGCTCCTTCCCCACGCACGCTCGGTCCCCGGTAATTCGGTGTTGCTCAAAACCCTAGCGCCTGGGTCGCGGTCTCCATTTCCATTTTTGCCGATCCAAGCGATGTTCCATTTTTTTCAGGCGGTTTTTACTGTATTTGTTGATCCATTTCGGCCTTTCCAGCCTGCTGCACGGCCTCCCCTGCTTCCGCTGCTCAGATTCGCCTGTTTTTCTGCCATCCCCGTGCACGACTTCACGTTTATTGCCTGCTATCTACTCATGTGTATGATCTGATTCTATATACATGCCTGAATCTGATTCTTAAATCTGAAACTCATATGATATGGTTTTAGCTAGGTTCTGTCTTTCAGATTCCAGTAGATTTTCATTTGGTTTGATCATTATCTGTGACATGCCTACTCTGATGTATCCTCTGAATCATACTCCATTTGCTGAAACCTGAATCTAAGTTGCCTTGTGACGATACGCTGATCACATTGCTGCAGGTAACATGGGCCCTCGGCTACATAGTCGCGAAGCTTTTCTTTGCAGTGGTTGAGATGTCGATCGACACCATAATCCTCTCGTTCTGTCAGGACGCCGAAGAGCACCAGGGGAATGCGCAGTATGCACCCCCTGCCCTGATGGAAACTCTGGATGAACAGGGCGAACTGCAGAGACTAACTCAAGGGCCTTGACTGTTGTTTCCTCTTGGGCATCCCCTTCTTGGCAGCATGGAAACTTAGCAGCAGGCTAATCTTTTGTTACCCGGATCTCTTGGCTTGTGAAGAGGTCTGCCATTTTGCTTGCTACCCTGCTTGCTTCTATAGCTCTGAATCTGACATGTTCTCCTGGCCCAATTGGCATGTGTAGGCAGCTTATCTAATATATATGTGTGTGCTAGTGCTGATACAGCAGCGTTAGTGAAGTAGGTTGGAATCTATGATAAGTATGTGAGTTCATCTATTAATCCCCTTTGTTGCACTTGAATCCTCGACTTATACATTTACATTTTGGTGTTGTGACTGGAGTAACATCATGTCGAAAGTGTTGAAGCCAATTAAGGAGTAATACAGTGACACCTTTATGGCGTAGGATCAAAATTTCCAATTTCCAACAGCTGAAAATACTAGGGACATTTTCTGTGGACAAATTCGACCATATATTCATTCGAAAGTGTGTAGCGAATCCAGCCCAGCTCGCTATATCCATCCGGTCCCCTATTATTCCAATTTACATGTTGGGTTCACCATTAATTACCAATGTGGAATTAAACCCACCAACGAAGAAGGGTAGCAAGATGGATGTAGTATCTCAGTGCATGCATGAATTTGAATCTGAAATGTTAGATAGCCTGTTCTGTCAATCTATATTTTGATTGGAATGCTTAGTTGTTTTTGTTATGATATGTACTGGTTTCCTTTTCCATTTAATCTCATTTTTTGTGCTGATTAGGTGTGAAGTGTGATACTGTTTAGCTCAACTTATTAGATGATACAAATCTACTGAACCAAAGATATACTGCTTTTATTCTAATTTGTTTCAGTTAAGAGTCTAATTTGTTTTTCAGTTATTATGTGAGAGTAATGTGTCCTTTTTTTCTCTCTGATGCAGTGCTGCTCTAGGCGTCATCTGGCATGCTGCACTGGTCTTCTTTTGCTGCATTCCCTGCTGTGCATTCACCTGGAAGAAAGTCTTCTCTGCCCTCCCCTGCTCCATTGTTTGCTCCATTGTTAACATACTCGCTGAGTTTACTGGCTGCTCTCTCCTCACTGAGGTTGCAGTAAGTTGTTAACTGCATCGCAACAGTTCAAAGTGAATAATACATGCATGGTCTCCTATTTTCCAACTTGTTATTGCGTAGTTGTTTTTAGCAACAAGTATTCACCCTGTGTCTTGTCCTTTTTAAGCAATAGTGAACTACAGTTAAAGCAATCATCATTACCTCATCATTGAGTAGTAGTTATTATATTATTTAGATTTACCAAATTATGTAATGTTTTTTTAGTACACATGCTGATCATACCTAATGCACAATAGCTCCATCTTTTTAGGAATTCTCTGATAAGAAGTTTTAAATTGGGATGAACTATTAAGTGTTAAGCACTATATTTTTTGGGTGGAGTTATAAAACTGTTTTTTAGCTCTAGTACTGTTTTAGATGAATGCTCGTAAAATGTGACATGCTGTTGTTTCAATGCTGATTAAATGTGACATGGACATGGGTGGTGTTATTGTATCATGTACACACGACACAATTTAATTAGTTCAGCTATTCTAAACACCACATTTTTTTTTTAAGCAGCAGCTGCGCTTACTCTTAACTGACCAAAGTCATCTACATGATGGCATTTTACTATGGTTTAACTACTACTGCTCATTTTAGTAAATGATTTGCACAGAAATGTAGCTGCTAGAAACTAAATAATACACTTTTTTGTACTCTAAATTGAAGCTTACTAAACTGCTTTTTTAATAGCTGAATTCATTTTCTGAATTTATTAAATTGATTATCTGAATCACTAGATTTGTCCACCTGTGATCCTTAAAATTTTTGCCTATGCAGCATGTTACACATCACTGTTTTTTAATGGTGCATGACATATGTCTATGCATCTCTGTCATCATATTTGTTTTTCAATTTCTTTTTTTTTTTTTTGCAGCTCTATGCAATATTGTTACTGTACATAAGTAATAATATGATCTAATATACACAATAATTTTATATGGATTAGACAAAATTTCTATGTCTGTAATTTTATACGCAGAAATGGTTAAATTTTGGATTTAGGTGCAAGTTTCCTTTTAAATGCATGCCCCATACCAGGCAATGAGTGTTGGGGTAATTGTCTTTTAAATGCATGCCCCCTACCGAGCAATGTGTTTTGGGGCAATTTTTTTTTAATGCATGCCCCCTACCGGGCAATGGGTTTTGGGTTAATTGTCTTTTAAATGCATGCCTCCTACTAGGCAATGGGTTTTGGGGTGATTGTTTTTTAAATGCATGCCCCCTACCGGGCAATGTGTTTTGGGGTGATTTTCTTTTAAATGCTTGCCCCTATTAGGCAATGGGTTTTGGGTTAATTGTCTTTTAAATGCATGCCCCTATCGGGCAATGAGTTTTGGGGTAATTGTCTTTTAAATGCATGCCCCTACCAGGCAATGGGTTTTGGGGCAATTTTCTTTTAAATGCATGCCCCTATTAGGCAATGGGTTTTGGTTTAATTGTCTTTTAAATGCATGCCCCTACCAGGGCAATGGGTTTTGGGGTAATTGTCTTTTAAATGCATGCCCCCTACTAGACAATGGGTTTTGGGGCAATTGTCTTTTGAATAGCATGCCCCCTATTAGGCAATGGGTATTTCACAAAGATAATGATGCAAAGGATTTGAAACATAAGCTCAATCTAGAAATTTAAATAGGTATTTCATCTTTTTCAAAACATGTTTTTGCTGCTACTATAGCATGTTCTTGTGTGTTTAAGACAAGTTATTAGTTAGGCAATTTAGTAGCGTTCTAGTATTCAAATTAGCAATATGTGTGAGGCATGTCATTAACATTTTGGTAGCAATTTATGAAATGTACACATGAGGTTTTAGAAACCAGAGCAGAATTTATACTTTTGGTCTTTACGAAGTTACAAACAATGCTCTAAACTCTGAACTTAGTAAATAGTAAAGATAGGTCTGCCACCACAAATTTTAGGTACAAAACAGTACTTTTTCTAAACCTTGGGCTCATCTTGTCTTCAATAGTATTTTTTTTGTAATAGTAGTGGGTTGTGCTATTTGTAATTTACAAAGCTATTCTTTTGAGTAGGGAATGCAGGGTGATTATGCAATTATGTTAGCTTGTTTTACAAAAACTTTAGGAAATGCATAACAATGATTTTGAGAAGGCTGTTTTTGTTTGTTTAAGTATTGATTTTGCTTTTTGTGTTAGGGGAAATACTGTACTGTCTTTTGCTATTTCGAAAGCACACAAAAGTCTGTCATCTTTTTTGATAATTTATGCATTTCTATTTTATTGCAGCTGTCAGGCCATGGATCTTCAAAATGGACATGTCAAGTGATATTTCTTGTTGTAGGTTTACTCAAGAAAGCTGGAAGATGTATATAAACGTATGAGTATGTTCATGCAGACCATGTTAAGTAGGAGTGGGTTGTGCAGTTTGTAATTGACATGACCAAGTTATGAGATATGACCTGAATTGCTTCTTTGTTTTGTCAGATATATTTTCCGGTAACAGATCATGTTGTACTAAAAATCTGAGTTGTTTCTCTAGAACAGATCTGGCTGGAATTATACTATACTGGAAAATTATACTGAGATGAATCATACTGTGTTGCATGGGCATACCTGCTAGCTTGCTTTTCGGTTGTGTTCATGTATTTATTGGATGCCTTTTTGTGCCTTCGCCGGCCGGTCGATGGTGTTGGCGGTGCCCAGGGCGAGGCTCGCCCTTTTGTTTTGCCTGGTGGGAAAGGGTTTTGCAGTGGGGAAGAAGCAAATCTGTTGTCTATTTTCTGGGCCTGGCCACTGCTGGGCCTTTTGCCCAGGAAGCCCAGGAGGGGCGACTGTCAGGAAGCCGGTAAAAAAGCAATCGCACCAGAAGAAGCAAAATTTCACGTGTTTGTTCGATGTTACTTTTGATGTGGGCAGGCTATAGCGCTAACGTCTGCATGTGCAGCGTTAGACGCGTCCTTCTTTATGATATATTGTCTTATATGACACCATTTGATGGCCAAGTTTCCGCGTGGAATCTTTTTTTTTTTTTTTACCGAACTTTCCGCGTGGAATCTTGTAGCTAGAAAATGCCAAAGTCGCCCTCTTTATCGTTTCTTCTGGCTTAAGCAACAATATATCAGACCTCAACAAGAAAACAACCAATGCAAGTGGACTCCGTACACTCCAGAGCAGAGCAGCAATAATACCATTCATCTTTTGTTACTTTGAGCTTTGAGCTCTCCTCTTTCCGCACTAGCCACGCACGAGCTAACAGCAGCCTTCATCTTCCAGGATAGTGATCGACAGATCTAGTGAACTTTTGCTTGGAACCTGCTGGTACGTCGATTGCCATGCGTAAGTATCTTATAGATCTGTTTTTTAGTGACATGCATTGGTGTTAATTTCCTGTTAAATCTCCTCAGCGAGGATCTTGCTTGTTGTAACTGTTAGTCTGACCTCTCCGGTACTAATCATTGGCTCGACAACAAGGTCACGGACGAGCATCAGCTTCCACCTTCCAGGTTAGTGGTCGATTCGATTGGTCTTGCCCATCAATTTTAGCTAGCTAGGAATCTGGTCAAGCTAAATATCGATCGGATGGATCTATATGTAGCAACGGTGTTAATTTCCAAACAAATCCACGTATCCACCAGTGACCTTGCTTGTTCTATACATGTTAGTTTGTGTTCTTTCCCGTCCCAATCACGGGGTCAACGCTGTTGTAAAAAAAAATCACGGGGTCAACGCGAACAGCTCAGGTCCTTCGGAAAGAGCGAACCTGCTAACAACAGGTTAGTGATCGATCGATCTAGCCGATTTCAGCAAGGAACCTGCTGCTGGTAGGTCGATCGATGCTTAAGCTCGGTGGATCTAAATTTACTGACACATGAATCAGTGTTATATTTCTAACAAATCTTGGCAGCCGGTGACCTGCTTGCTTGCTCTATATGTTAGTTTGAGCTATTCCTGGTATTAAATCAGAGGGTCAACTAACAATACGAGCGTCCTGTAGAAAATGCGCATGAATCAGACAATTTTAGCTATATATATAGTATATGCTGTAACACATTATATGTCGATCGGTATGCTAAAGTATTGGGTGGATTTGTATTTAGTGACACATGCATCAGTGCTAATTTTCTAACAGATCTTAGCAGCCGTTGACCTTGCTTGTTCTATATGTTAGTTTGAGCTGTTTTCGGTACTACTCAAAGGGTCAACGAACAAGAAGGCTGATCAAGCGTCATCTAAAAAGAGTGAACGAGCTAACAACCTCCATCTTCCAAGGTTTGTGATCAATCAATAATCAGATTTCAGCTAGGAATCTGCTGGTACACAGATCGATGCACTCGGTATTGGGTAGACTCATATTCAATTTACAGACACATGCATCACTGTTATTTCTGACAAATCTTAGCAGTCAGTGACCTTGCTTGTACGTTCTAAATGTTACTTTTCTTAGTTAGAACTATTTCCGGTACTAATAACAGGATCAACGAAGAAGGTGAGGCGTCCTCTGGAAAGTGCAGAAGAGCTGACAACCACCATCTTCCTGTTAGTCGCTGGACCAGCAACCAGGTGAGCAGACCCTGCTCACCACTGCCTCTCCTTCTCCCCTGACCCAAGGAAGAAGGTGAGCTTGAGCTCACTGCACACACACACAGCTGCTGGTCAGTAAACTGAACTCTGAATGAGTTGTGGCAAATGAACTACTTTATTGCTTTGCCTATGGGTACATATTTATAGCATTACACAGTCGGTTTTGCAACCAACTTGCTACCTAACAGCTGTATACCAGCTACACACTTAGCCAAACAAAATTGACTACTACTACTAGCTGTCTAACAGCTTTAGTACCTAAGTAAAACAACCCTGCTGCAGCTGTCACTAGAAAAAGCAATTTTGACTACTTCCTGCAGCAGCAGCAGCTAGATACTTCCATAGTATTCTACTAATACTAGCACTAAACACAAGGATTACTTCTAATACTTCCAAGGTTAGATCAATGAATCAACTAATTTTAGCTAAGAATATGCTGGTATGTTGATCGATATGCTTAAGTATTGGGTGGATCGGAATTTTTGCATCGGCGTTCATTCTCTTACAAACCTTAGCAGCCAGTGACCTTGTTCTATAGTTAGTTTAATTTGATCTGTTTCCCTGTACCGATCACAGACTCATCAAACGCGCACCGGTGGGCTAACAACTTCCTTCATCCAAGGTTAGCAAAATAATCAATCAATTTGCCAATTCATCGGATGTATTTGTGTTTACTAACACATGCATGCCACGGTGTTAATTTGCAAGCAAATCTCAACGGCCCTAGTTCTCTCTTCCTATTCCCTAGTGTTTGCTGCTCGCATATCTATAATTTTAGATGCATCGTCAATAAACCAACTTAAATATAGATGTATATTCATTTATCAGCTTGAGTATGTCTATAATTTTAAGATACTCTTAATCTTACTACATATAAAAAAAATAAAGGAGCCCATTTTTTTTTAGTATATTGTTACAATACCATCAAAAGTAGTATACAAAATAAATATAACCGCATATTATTTTATATATATATATTCGCATACACTTGGTATACATACTACTCCAAATGGTTTAGTATGATCATATACTCCGTATACATACACTTTTAAGGTTATATACACCCTAAAATCTGAGATACACATATAGAAATAACTACACCCTACGAGTATAAAAGGATTTTACATATACATATAATATGAAAATTCCTTTCTACTTCCTGGTGTAGCCACTATCATGTTGTATATCTCAAGATTTAGAGTGTACTCCCTCCGTCTCGAAATAGAAGACGTTCTAGCGTTTGAAATTTGTATCGAAAAGGAAGACGTTTTAGCCGACATCCCACGGCGAGACTACGTTTTAGCTTACGCAGTCCTATAGCACCCCTGTCATGTTTCTCGCCTGCCCACCCCACTATGAATAAAAAGCGAAAAGAAAGAGCGATGTGTGAGGAGGTGTGAGGAGAGGCTCCCAACGGGTGCTACTTCCAACATGCATGATCTTTGCTGCTGCAAGCTCGGATGCAAGATTCCCTCTAGGGGTTGCGGCGTCATTTCCCTTGCTCCTTGGTAGCGGTGACAACTTCTAAAACGCGTCAACTAAACTGAGACGGAGGGAGTATATGGTTCAACGAAGTATATGTATACGAAAACATGCAATCATACTAGACCATTCATAACAGTATATATGTCAAGTATGCAATTATACATAGTGTATGTAGTTGTACCTATTTTATATACCACTCCCTCCATTCCAAATTATAAGTCATTCCAAGAATCTTGGAGAGTCAAAGCATCTCAAGTTTGACCAAAATTATAGAGAGAATTACGGAGATTTATGATATCTATCGATGAAAATATAATTAATGAGGAATCTAATGATACTTAGTTGACACCATAAATATTATTCTTTTATCGTATAAATTTGGTCAAACTTGAGATGCTTTGACTCTCCAAGATTCTTGAAATGATTTATAATTTGGGATGGAGAGAGTACTATATGATGGTATTATAACAATATAATAAAATATAGGGCCCATTTGAATTTGTTTTCATGCAGTAAGATTTGGAGTATCTTAAAATATGTATATAAACATACTTGATAAATGAGTATGCACTCATACTAACGTGATTTATTAAATTAAAGATGAAAGTAGCCAGTGACCTTAGCTAGTTGCATATTTATCTTGTTTTGTTTGGGGATTGAATTCATCTGGACTGTTACCGCAAGGAAACAGATCAACTCACCCACGAAATTTGAAGTGAATGAAAAGAAACCTTAATTAGCATGCGCATACCATTTTCTTCGAAGCAGGATATACCCCATTTCCATCAGCTAATACAAATCGTCTACAGAATGAGTCATATAGGAAAGAATTACATTTAACGACTAGCCTTGAATTAGCCAAGTAGCACCACTACTAGCTTTGTATGTAGCTTATTAATAATGTATATCTTTGATATGTTTTTATTTATTTATGTAACTTATTAATAGTGCACTTCTTTCAACTGGGTTTTTCTTCTTATCTCACCATTTTTTTTTTTTTTTTTGTATTTCAGAGTGCTATATGCAGAAGGGTTGACGTCAGGGTATATAGTATGGAGAACGTTCAGGGACCAAAAATTATGTCACTCGAATCCATAAAAGAAAGTACAAACAATTTCTCAGAGGAAAGAAAACTAGGTAGTGGGCAGTTTGGAATAGTTTATAAGGTAACCATTTCTTTTCACAGCTATGTTTTACAACAACATACTCCTTTCCTCCCAAAATATCAGTAGCTTCTTCTATGTTTGTCCTAAGTCAAACTATATGGTTTGGCCAAATTTATAGGAGAAAATGTCAACATATATAGGATACCAAATTAGTATCATAACTTAAGAAATCATTTGAACAATGTACTTATTTAGTGTCATGGGTCTTTATTATTTAGAGATTGGAGGTGCTCTTGGCCTCCGAGGTATCTTGGAGACGACGATGTAGACTGAAGAGGAGCAGTCGGGCAGGAGGTGAAAATCCGGTGAGGCTCGGGAGATGTCCCATCTCGTGCGTCACAGAGTAGCATAGATGGTGCAGCAAGCCCTTGCGGTGCAGGTGAAGGAAGAATTAGGTCGAAAAGCAGCCCGTGCAGCAAGATCGAGGGTGCCGGCAGCGGGTTCGGTCATGGCGGTGGGCAAGGTTGGAGATGGAGTTGCCAGCGTAGATTCTTTACTAGACAAAATGGGCCTGACTCACCATTTTCTTGCGAAGCCAATGGAGTAAATGGATGGGCAAATGGTGGCCTGCATATGGAGATTGATGGCAGGCCGGTGAGCTCGGGCAGCGGCTATGGCACTCGGTGATGGGGTGGCACGTAGGTGAGGAAATGAACTTGGATTTCCCTTGTGGCGCCAATGGAGGAGAGGATGTCAAAATGGAAGAGGGTAGCAGTGAACGTACGGGGTTCTCCTGGACCCGTTATATAGAGCAGGGGGGAGGACGTGAAGGCTGTGGAGCTTGTGGTGCTGTTAATAGCGGCAATGCCATTGATGGAGAAGTAACAATGAAGACACTGAGAGCAAGTATAATAGCAGGTTGTAAGCTGGCTAAATGTTAAGGTGGAGGAGAGAGAAGAGAAGCGGGCTGTAACCTTACAGCCGGCTTGGGCACATGAACCAAAAAAGTCTGTGAGAGAGACAAGTGGACCCTGTATTAATTATGAAGAGCTAACTACTATATAGGTAGGTTGAGAGAAGGCTGCAAGAAACCTTACAGCCAACGAGCCGGCTGTATTAATTATTAGCCTTGCTCTGAAGGGGAGTGAAGAGGGGAGGCATTTATGGTGGTTCAGGTCGGTGGGCGTTAGAGCACGAGGGGGAGAGATCACCAATAGCTCAGTCTTGGTATCCTCGGCAACAGGAGAGGCATAGTCGGTTGGAGGTTGAAGATGGGTATGAGCCCCACACCTGTTCGTTTTGCCCCAAACCAAGGGGAGTTAGGAGGGATTGAGGGGGATTAAAGCCTCAACAAGAAAAAAAATCCACTTTAATCCCCTCCATCCCTCCCAATCCCCATGGTTTAGATATGAAACTTAAAAGGCCTCATAGAGATGGAGAGAGAGGAGGTGGAACAGGCCCTAGGCTGGGCCTTGGCCCATGTGGGTTGGAGTTCACGAGAGGCGGCTGAAAATACCAGCCCGTCCCTACAAAGGAGGCGTCTCTACAAATGATTTTTGTTGTAGTGATTTTGTTTTTCTTAACATCAGTGAGCACAATATATATAATAACACGTACAAGATATTTGTATGATGAACAAAATGTGGTGATTCAAACAAATCCATTTAAATTCATACATTTTTATTAAAACGCCATTAGTGTGCCAGGTATGGATAATGATTGTTGAATATATAATAGGGTCTGCAAAATGGAGAAGAGGTTGCGGTGAAACGGCTTCATCTAACACCAGGACAAGATGATTGTGAGCAATTTAAGAGCGAGTTTGAGAAACTTTGGAGACTCCACCATCCAAATATCATACGGCTACTTGGCTACTGCTACGAAGTAAAGCGTGAACATGTAGAGCTAAGTGGTGGAAGAATTGCTTTTGCTGAAAACATTTATAGAGTTCTCTGCTTCAGTATATGCACAATGGAAGTCTATTAAAACACCTCGATGGTAAGATGGTCCTATACATGCAGTGCTTACCTTGTACTCTAGTAAAAATACATTTTGTCTAACTCTCTTTAATTTGTTTAATTATGTAGATGAATTCAATGGACATGACTGGCAGACACGTTACAAAATTATTAAGGGAACATGGGAGGGTGTGAGATACCTCCATGAAGATTTGGAAAGACCTATTTACCATCTAGATATAAAACCTGAAAATATATTACTTGACAAGGATATGGTACCCAAACTTGCTGATTTTGGTATATCTAAGCTCGTTAGCAACCACAAGACTCGATGTACCAAGAGTTCCATTGGAACAAGGTAACTTAAGGCCTCCTTCGAGGCATTTTAGATCAACTAAAATTGTGTTTTTCTTATCACTCTTGTATCTATCATTTTTGGTCATGCAGAGGATACTTGCCTCCTGAATACATCGACTTGGATTTGGTCTCCAACAAATTTGACATATTTAGCTTAGGCGTCGTAATGATAAGGATAATGACCGGGCATGATGCATACTTCAAGATAGTTGAAATGCCTTCCAATGAATCTGTTAATCTTGTAAGATATCCTTATACCAAGATTCTAGTTATATTCAAATTTGAGTAATACTGGTCTAGAAAGTTGCGCTCCTGCACACGCTAGAACTTAATACATAAATATTAGAAGTTCATGGATATATTAAATCTTGTGCGTACAACCGTACCAATCAAAATTTCTTATATTTGAGAGAGAGAGAGAGAGAGAGATTTGATAACACAATGACCATATATAGATACCGTGCGATCTCTATCGGATTGTTATAACTTTACATGTTACTATGCTTTGCCATTGACGACATTCATAATTATTTCCCCTTGCATCACACCTCTAATATTGTCTTTGATATGTATAAAATCAAAACATTAGCATAAATTATGCCCGTTCTAGCTAGTCGTAGTTCATCAGTTATATGCACAAATCTAGAGTTTGGCTTCAAACTTTGATCTTATTAATTTCTGCACCTTTTTTTCACATTTTTATGTTGAATCTATATTGCTTATTTACCTTTCATTAGTTCTCCTTTTGTATTTCATTATAAGATGGATTCTAGCTGGACTATACTGTTAGTTACCACAATGCCATAAACTAACATTTCATCCTACATACACCACGTTACTCAAGATGGTGAATTTTTTGTGGCCCCAAGGATTATGTGTTTAATATTATTTTTATAAAAACATAATAAACTTTGAATATATATGGGCGAGCATGTTTTAATGTTTAAGTCAAATGTATAAAATTTATCTAAAGTAACAATCTACATAGTTTTAAATGAATTTGTTAAAGGAACATTTTTCATTATTACTAAATTGTAAAAATATATATACTCATTTATGCATGCATACATGATTTGCGTATATATACTGGCCCACAGCATATATGTTTTACTTTGAGCTGAGTTAGCTATTTGCATATATTAAAAGTGGTAGAGGTGGGTTATAGGATTCATTTAGAGTTATTCAATTTGGTATACAGATGTTTGTATTTTAGTACATGTAGATTTGACTAGTGAACATTTCAGTTTATTTGTAATAATGACAAATGTGGTAATTTAGGTTACTTTATATTACCTATCATAATGAAGGAAATGGTAATTTTGATGTTGATTGATTTGTTATTTTGATAATGGCAGAGATTGCTAAATCTTGAGAATACAAAATTTATACTTCTAGAGGGTATTATTATATCGGATTGATGGCAGGGATGTTTCTAGTTTTGTGAGTTAAATCTAAAACCTACCCTTTTAGCGTATATACATGAGGACGTACGTGGGGCCTATTTTTGGAGCCTTCAACAAGGCCGTGTTTGGATCCATGATTAAGTGCTAATAGTTAGCTAGCTAATAGTTCACAGTTAATATTATTAGGCCCTGTTTGGATCCAAAGAACTAACAGTTAGTTGCTAATAATTAGATCATTGGGTCAAACATATATAGCCAATAGTTTAGCTAATTGTTAGTTGAATAGTGAATATCTAACTCACAACTATTTCAATAGTTGGACCAAACTCGCTAATAGCAGCTAATATTGGTTGTGACCTATTAGCTAGACAAACATTAGTAGCGAATGGATCCTAACAGGGCCTTAGGTATTATTAGCTAGTTTGATCCAACTAGTGAAATAGTTGTTAGTTGGCAATTCAGATAACTATTAGCTAAACTATTTGGATACAAGAAACTAATTATTATCATTATGGATCCAAACATGGTCTAAGTAATAGTATAGTTCTGTAAGTAATACATGACAATTTTGATACTACATGGTACGCTTACTTAGTGGATCAATCTCCCAGGTAAGTGAAAATTGGAGAAAGAGGCTACAGGAAGCACCGGGATGTACATCACTGGAAGGTGAATGCCATCAAGTGACGAGATGCATGGAAATAGCGTTGAGCTGTATCAATGCTGACCGCAAGCAACGGCCTGAAATAGGACAGATCATAGATTGGCTGAACAAAACAGAGCAGGTTATAGAGAAACAACTGGCCATGAGACATAGCGCAGTATCACATCTGGACCAGGTAAGACGTTACCGACACAATTTTTCTTGTTTTGTATTTCAACTTTGAAGTAATAATTGTAAAAACTGTGCGGCAATCAGAATGTGTACATATTGCTAATGCAGATACACAATTGTTGATTCTAATTATGACATCTTGTGTCTTCATGTTCATTGGCTCTGCAGGCAAGTAATTCTTTCGCCAAGTTGCCAACCAATGTGGAGATAGAGGCCATTTTTGCAGCAGCACCATCGTCCGAGCAGCAGCCAGTGATTAGTGTACCCAAGGAACCAGGGGAGCAAAGTACAGAAGAGGTGAGCTATATATATTATTAAGGCTTCCGATCCAAACATGTCGAGAAAAGGAAAACAGGGTTGTTGTAAGCGACTGAGTTATCGTTGCCTGCAGATATTCTCCATCGGGTCCTCCGAGATTAGCAAACTGCTTGACATTTACCCAGTGCTGCTCCGCTTCCCCTTTGAGCAAAACAAGCGGGTCCAGTGTCCTGTAACCGTAACCAACAGGACACAGCATTATGTTGGCCTCTGGATTACACCGCCGTCGGTGGTTAGCTTTCCAGTTTTATGTGGCTATGAGAGCTCTACTTATTTTGCTGAAACGATGGAGCCACATTCCAGCTTGGCCGTACCTATGACAATGGAGGCGCAATGGGCACCACCGCTGCCGGACACATGCAACAATTTTGAAGTGTTGATGGTCGTCATGAGGCAGAAAGAAGACATCGAAAGTTTGAAGGCGGCATTTGACATGGACATCAGCGGGTTTTCGAAGAAAGTGGAGGAGTTGAGAGAGAACAAGGTGATGCACCGGGCCACGCTGACCACTGTCATATGTGACGCAGCAAGGTGCCAGACGACGGTGGTCGACAGACTCAAGGTGAGTCGTCGTTTGTTGTGATTCAGTGGTGTGTGTCTGGTTGATTTAATTTCCCAAGCATCTCTCTTCATATTTTGTTGTATTGTATGTATCAGTTGATACCAAATTTTCGTGACGTCGAACTCACAGATGTGCACCCCACCGAGACATGGTGAGTATTTGATTTGACATAACAAATCTAGTCTGACAATAGACTTCCTTCTCTGTAATAATTCCACACATGCATGACATGCTTCGTATATATATATATAGGTTCTTGGCACGCCACAAAAGAGGGCTTGTTTCCATTTGGAACTACCAGACACAGGTATCAGTAAGATCTGGAACTACTAGCGCTAGCTTATTTCAACGCGCACGTACGTCCTCAACATTGATTAAGCTGTTATTTTCATTGCTCTGCTGCGGCAGGAAAGAGTAATGCTATTGCAGGTCAACAAAACAGTACCTACTAGTAGCAGAACTGGCGTTGTATCTCGCGAACCCTTCCTATCCAGCCGCCTGCTCCAACAGCCCTTCTCGCCGGCAGCGTTCGGACCACCTCACCGTGCTGCCAATCTCCCACATCGACACCACCCTCTGCTAACTACTCCGATGCAGCGTCCGGTCTCAGCTGGTGTCACTCTTGGGATTGGGAATAACCCCCCGTACCTAGATACCAGGAGCAGCGGGTTTAGGGACACTCCTCGGGATCGGCTTCTTCAGCAGTGGGGAGCTGGACCGACAACAATGGGCAGCAGCTATAACCATAACCGAGCGCAGCAGCAAAGAGGCAAGATTCGACCAGACATAGGGATAGGGGGTGGGCAGAAGAAGAATCGTCCAAATGGTGGCATCAGTACAGCATCGGAACGGTTACCTGTGGACAACGTTGGGGTGGTAGGGATGGGAAGATATGCAAGGCCTGGTGATGGTGAGGCGACTGGGACGGGACACGGCCGGCTACTTGGCGAGGCGGCTGCGATGGGACATTGGAGGGGGATGCCACCAAGCAGCAGGGGGCACTTGAGACTAGGCAGCATCCGCGGAGAGGGGACAGAGGCTCATCGCACTTTTCACCCATCGGGCGAGCGGTCTCGGACTAGCGCCGTCTATACTAATAATAATGGGTCATATTCGGTTGTTAGATCGGCTAAGTTTATTGCTCGAGAGCATTGGTTGGCAATTGGGGATGATGATGGATGGGTCCATATCTACACTTACACAACAACAACAACAATTATTGATAAAGTCAAGGAATTCGAAGCTCATCGTGGCTCTACTGTAGACTCTATGGCAGTTCACCCGACTGACCGGCTCTTGCTCACGGCTTCTTCTATTGACTCCTCGATCAAGCTTTGGGACTGGGGTGAGGACTGGAAGAGGATTCGGACATTCAACGTGCCCTACGAACAGGTGGACAGTCTAACTTGGAACCTAAGGGACACTAACACTTTCGTCAGTGTTTCCAGATATGACATATCACTGCTTTCTGCGTTAGAAAATGACAAATCACAGGTTTCCCCGCAAAACGGCTACATATCACAGGTTTGTTTGCCCATCGTCTCCAGATATATAGTTCTTGATGGATCCTGTCTCGCTATATCTCTCTGATCACTATATCAACCAAGATCATCTTGTTACAAGATCTTATGCATATAAACATAAAATTTTACAGTTTTGGGAGAAAAGTAATTCGGAACCTATCACCACACTGGAGGGAACGAAGAGTGCTGGTTATCTTTACCCTTATGATCAGCGGCACGTCATGATGGTTACAACGACAAGCAGGAAGGCGCCACTTGGTTCTAGTCAGCACCTGCAGAGCGACGACAACGAGAATGCATTTGTATGTACTATATCATTCATCTCCATTGGGCCGGGAAGAATCATTAATTAATTGATTATAATTGACATGTGCGGAGGGAAAAATTACTATATATACTGTACACATGCTGATACGTACACTAATCATTCTCCTTTGTTGACTCAGATATGGGATATGCAGAGCGAAAAAATTGTTCACAGACTTGCCGTGTGCGGCTGGAATATCCAGGACGTGGCTTGCCACCCAACGCTTCCAATATTGGCTACCATCCATTCATCCGGCTCAGGCTGGATTCTTTGTTTGTGGGATGCCAGCACCTATAGGTAATAAAATATTCGTTCGGCAATGTGAATACCTAATAATTACATATAGAGACATGCTACAAAAACACAGAAGCAAGAACTGAGAGCAAGGCTGTATATATATATATATAGCTCATGAAACTAATAACTTGCTTTCGTACTGCCCATGAGTTAACCAAGTCTTTCTTAAAAGTCCTACAGGTCTGTTTTAAAGTGTCACTTTGGCGTCCATCTAAAGACCAGAGGGGTACCACGAGCTGTTCCAATCCTTCATACAGTACACCAAAAAACATGCTTGAGACATAGCCACAAGAATGTAGCCCCACTTATTCAAAATACTTGTTGTTCTACGCTCTTCTCTACTATTTCCAAAATACTTGTTCTAGTACAGTAACTTTTAGCCTGCTTCCTCTTAAATAACTTTCTGCAAATTTCCAGATAGATTAAGAACATTGGCCAAAGAAGCATGACACCATTCCTAGTTATCATTTGCATGCACCGTAATTAGCTTCCGTATTAGGAGGTAGTGAACCAAGTTTTTGTAGGATGTTTTTTTTTTTTTTTTTGACAAATTTTAAACCTCAGAAATTTTTTTATTTTGAGACAGAGGGAATTTATTTTTGGTCTTACCCTTCGTAATGTCATTATTAGCTAACTCCTTCACATTCATACACTACTTAAAAATTAAGGATTATCATTTTATCTATCTCTTCATTTTTTGTGCCCAACTCAAAACGCAGTATTGAGGGAGTATCGAACTTTAAAATCATTTCATTTCTAGCACTTGAACTGAAGTAACACTTCTATTTATGTTGTTAATATATAATTTACGGTTGTGTACTAATTATGTAGGCTTGAGAAAATGGTCCGACTTACGCAAAAACACATTCGAGCGATATCCATCATGGGCACCAATGACACAATAAGGTTCTCACAATTTTTTTCCTATTAGCTACCCATAATTAAATCATTGCACTCTAATGAGGTATGGTTTCAATGCAAAATAAACATTGTCGTGATACATGTAAAAACGCTAAATGGTGACAACAGTACAACATTTGTTTCACTATGTTTATCCTTTCTTGATCTCAAGAGAATATTTCTCACAAAATTGTACGTGGAAGATTTAGAAGTTGTACAAAGCTATTACAACTTTTCACCATCTAACCTTAAGTGAGTACTAGAAAGGAGAAACCTTTCTATACATATAATTTAATAGGCCATGGATAATCATTTTATATCATTGTTTTCTTCGAACTTAATACCTTCATTTTGCGGTGCATAAACTGTGCTATATGGATAGCAATAGTGAAACAGATGGAGGCACACGAAGGTGTGGCCTATTAGTTACTATCTAGGTAATAAAAGTTACTTATATTAAGCTGCATATTTTTCTTGATTAATTTTCTAACATAATAGGTAGAATAGATACTTTGTAGTATCTATCCATTTGCGATAAAAAATAATTACTAATATGTATGTTTTTGTAGCCATATCTATATTTTTTCCAATTTGAATGTTTTTCATCCATATCTATATTTTTCCCTTTTGCATGACACCTTTGTGTATCTTCAATATGCACCTAGTTGAAAACTAAGCTTAAAACTAGGATGGCTCTTACTGCAGCCCATATCTTATGCATTATGAATCTAAATTTTAATCTTCTTAATAGCTATATACTTGTTATCCTCAAATTAAGTTGAAACTCTTGTGCTTTTTTACTTCCCTAAAATAAGGATTTTAGGTCATTGACTATACTTTGAAGTACTACAATGGCATAAATAGTCATTCAAACCCTCATTGTATCACTTAAATATGATTGGTAGCAAAGCTTGATTGAGATCTAGACTAGGGTAGCAGTGCTAACCTCAAGAGATCATTGATATTTGAAGCATGTAATCACTATTTAATCTAAATAAATCTCAAATACTAGGAAGATATAGTGCACCAACCTCTTTACTTCTCAAGATGTTTGAATTTTATTATCAAGGAATTATACATGTAATTATATATGCAGTGATGGTTATACTATATTGTCAAACATTTTAGTCAAAATGTATAAATATATCTAAAATAAAATTATATGTCATGGTTATAAATATGATTAAAATAATTTGTTAATATCATTAATATATGAGTCATAAAGGAAATATATCTCAAATATATGCATGAGTACTTGATCTGCATGATGACACAACATGTGTGTTTGCTTTAATTAGATTTTAATATATTAATATTAATAGAAGTGCACAATATGGACAAATATATGCTTTATGGTTGTTTGAACTTTTGTAATGGAAGATGTTGATTTGAGGTGAAATTTTAGTTTTTAATAATGACATAAGTGATAGTTTACTGTCAAATTTAAGGGGTTATGTAGATTATGTATCATAATAACATATGGGTTATCAGATGCAAATTTGTTACTTTCTGTCACGTTTCTTAATGTTAAATTTAAGTTGGATAATTCAGACAGATGTGTTTGGTTCAGTTTCTAGAAAGTGTTTCTACTAGAGAAAGCAGAAAGTCAATCAACGGGTCGAATCAGAAGTTGCATTTTCAAAACTATGTGCCTCCATGTAGTATAATTTTCGCAATAACTTCAACCCTACTTTTGGCTTTCTATTTTTGCTTTTCTAAATAGGTGGAATAAGGAGATGTGTTTTACGGTTATTTCAAGAGATAAAGATAGAGGGTAGATTTTATAGTTGTTTTAACCAAACACAATTTTTTTACAATGCATAACTCACATCAGTTTTTTCATAGCTCATGGCTCATTGCTTAGAATGGCTTCTTAGCTCATAATTGAACCAGATAGACCATAAAAGTTGTTAGTTTATATCATCTTTCCTAATGACATATATAAATAATTTGAATATAAAGGTTTACTTTGGATTATCTTTCATAATGGCAGAGACGAGTAATCTATAAAAATATTAGGGGTTTACTTTAAATGTTTTTTATAATGAAAAGGTTGGTTACAAATTTAGAGAGTTATTTTGAATTATGTTTCATTAAAGTCAAAAGGTAAGGAATTTACTTACAAATTTAGAGGGCTATTTTGAAATATTTTTTAAATAATGTGGAGAACTTATTTATAAATTTAGGGGTTTTGGATTATCTTTGACAAAAGTGAGTAATTTAGAAACAAATTTATGGGGTTATGTCAAACTATTTCATAATGGTAGAAATGAATAGTTTGGATGCAAGAACCAGATATTTATGATTATTGTGAGAATTTTAACGTATCGTGTGAGAATTAATGTGAAGGCTTTGTTGAAGCCTCTAATTATTGTGATAGGAAGATAAGATAGGTATAAAAGTATATATGATATATATGGTGTCCTATTCCTTCGTTCTGCATAGTCTACCCTATGTGTTGTTATAAATCGTTTCCTCTCTGTTTCTCATTTCTGACATCCAAAGACCTGAATGCACAGGATCGTATCCAAGTGTGGGGCATATGCGGACAACATATCGATCATGGACCTTAATTTGCCAACGAGAACAGACCTGACAGTTGGTGAGAACTAGAGCGTTTTGGTGACATTTTCTAGATAAAAGGGGACTATTATATTACTTGTATGTTCATGTACTATTTGGATAATGAGTAATTTAATTATTATGGTTGTTATATGCACGCGAGGGTATATACAACTTGGAGACAGTTTGTTGTCCACAAGTTTTGTCTACCTAACACACAAATGGCTTGTACAATAGGTTGTATGTTTGATTGTCTGCAAATTATTTAATGTTTCTATGTAGCCATGAGGGTACGCAATAATCAGATAGAACATCGAGGATTGCATCGTCGAATACAATACATGCTACATATTAAGCATCTCCAACCCTAGGACCATTAAGGTGGACATCTAATTTCCTAATTATGGGCATAAGATAGATGATTTGGAGTTAATATCTCTAAGGGGACTGCCAGTGAGCATCCTTTCTTAGCACAATTTTATTTCTAGATAGTAACCCCAAACTAACCACCCGCAAATGGAATTGACCACCACAACAAGCAATCATCACTGATAACAATCTCCTCCCAAAGAGATAATTTCGTAGGTAAATTTATTTGGACAAAAACCTCTAGCTGAAATTTAATGCTTTTATATAAATTTTTATAAAATAAGTTTGAATATCAATTTTCTTTAATGTTCACAATTTCCAAAAAGTGGTTTGTGCTCAATATCTCTGCCCTTACACAAATGTGCCCGTGACCCTCCTCGATCCTCATTAAAGTTGAAACAAATATAATATATCCTGACCCAACCCGCTCCATTTGACCCGTCCGTTTCCATAATCTCTACCACATAAAAATGATGAAAAAGGAGACTTTGGTTTGGTGCGTTAAAAATTTCAGGTCGCCCCTTCCACCTACCGCACCGCGCCCGCGCTCCCCCAAACCTCGCGACAATTTTTCTCTGCGCCGACAAACTCTCCGTGATCCCTGCGACTCAGTCTCCCTCCCTGCCCTCGACTCCGCATCCACCCCCTACGTCTCCGCGCCCTCGCTCACGCCGCCGCTCCATCACTGCGCCCCCGCACGCCATGCCGACGCGTCCTCTCCCCTCCCTACCGCACCGCCACGTGGGATACGTGGAGGTCGCCGCCGGAGACAACTCCGCACCTGCACCGGCACTGACTCGCCGCCACCTCGACGCCTCCGGAAGCGCCGCCGCCACGAGGCGTGGTGGGGCTGCGGCCAGGGTTCACAGGCATCATGGCTGGTGGCGAGGTGGAGGCGCGGTCCCCTCCACCCGCATCGGCATTGCATACTGCGACGTCTTCGCTCTGCTCCACCTGGGCACCCCGCGACGTCCGTTGCCCCTCCTCCCCGTCAATCCCATGTGCGTGTCCCTGACCCGAATTCCAAGTTTCATAGATAATATTGTACATCAGTTGAGTTTATATCTGGGGCATTTGCAGAATTTGCTTATGGTGTTTTCAAAATTACCGAATGGTTGACTTGCCTCAGTCTCTAGGTTGATAGTCTGCAGGCCCATGAGAAAAGGGGATTTGCAATAGAGATTGAGCTGGTTATTCCTTTCCCTTTGCTAAGGTATAATCTGGTAACATTTGTGTGCACTTTTCGTGTTTTGGATCTCCTGGTAGCACTACAGGAATGGTTGCACTACAGGAATCCGCTTCTTTGCCGAGTGCAAAATACTTTGCCGAGTGGCAAAAAGTCGGGCACTTCGGCAAAGAGGATCTTTGCCGAGTGCCAAACTACGACTTCGGCAAAGGATTCTTTGCCGAGTATAACACCGTCGGGCGAAGTTCAGCACTCGGGCAAATCATGTTTTTACCGAGTGCTTAGTCCTCGGCAAAATAAAACACTTTCGGCAAATCATAAAAGAGCCAAACGGCCACGTTGTCCGTCACCTTTGCCGAGTGTCCAACATTAGGCACTCGGCAAACTATGCACCCTTTGCCGACGCCCGCCGCGTTTTGGCACTTTCGGCAAAGAACACGGTTGCCGAGCAGTCGCCACCACTCTCGACTGGCAAACCATTAATTTTTTTGATTTTTCATCCCATATTTTTTGTGTGGCATTAGTACGGTAGTTACATGTCATTTGGAAAATTTGGGACAATTTAAAGTTGTTTTTGCTATATTTCATGAATTATTTCTATTTCCTTGCATTTTTTGGACCACTCCAAATTTGAACCGCAGCTACTTGAAATAATGGAATGCGCTAATTCAAAAAATGTTATTCATGATGTTTGGCGTATGTTTAGGCTCAATCCAGGGGACTCGCGTGATGATCAAGTGTGGAGATTCGGGTTTTAGGCATCCGACGTCACAACTTGCTCGAAACTTTTTCAAATTTTTTTTCCACAGCCTTCTCATGAGATGACAAGACACCTCGCCAAGTTTCTGTGATTTTTAAACTTCGTTTGGATTTTATAGAATTTAAAAACACTTCTCCCGCATGTAACTCGTCATGTTCGGACACATAAATGTTCTTAATTACACGCGAGTCCCCGGATTGAGCCTAAACATACGCCAAACATCATGAATAACATTTTTTCGAATCAGCGCATTCCATTATTTCATGTAGCTGCGGTTCAAATTTGGAGTGGTCCAAAAATGCAAGGAAATAGAAATAATTCATGAAATATAGCAAAACAACTTCAAATTGTCCCAAATTTTCCACATGACATGTAACTACCGTACTAATGCCACACAAAAAAAATATGGGACGAAAAATAAAAATTAATGGTTTGCCGAGTGCCAAGTGGCGCGGTCGGCAACGGGTTCTTTGCCGAGCCTAAACGCGTGGCACTCCGGCAAAGGGTATTTTTTTAAAAATAAAACGATTATGCCTTTGCCGAGTGCCGCTTTTTCTCGGCACTCGGCAAAGCCACATAAATATCGAGGCCGAACCGACCATTTCAGGTCATTCGCCCGCCGCCGCCGCCCAAATCGCCGCCCGCCGCCGCCCGTTCTTCCTCGCCGGACCCGCCGCTGCCGGGCTCGCGGATCCGGCCACCCGGCCCGCCCGCCGGACCCGCCCGCCCCGGCGGCATCCGGACGCCGCGGGCGAAACCGCCCCAGCGCCGCCGTCGCCGATCCGGCGTCGGCGCGGGCGCCGCGCCGCCCGCCCCGGCGTCCCGCGCATCGCCGCCGGGCGTCCCGGCCAGCGCCGGGCGCCCCTCCCCTGCTGACAGCCCCCGTCCCTCTCCCCTCTCCCCGGTAGAGTGAGGAAGGGAAGGGAAAGAAGAGGAAGAGGGAGGAAGGGAAGGGAAGAAGAGGAAGAGGGAGGAAGGGAAGAAGAGGAAGGGAAGAAGAGGAAGGGGGAGGGGAGGAAGAAGAGGGAGGAAGGGAAGAAGAGGAAGGAGAGGAGGAAGAAGGGGAAGGGGAGGAGGAAGAAGGGGAAGGGGAGGAGGAGGAAGAAAGTGCCTCCCGGACCGGTCGTCGCCGCCGTCGCCGGCCGTTCTTCGCCGCGGTGATCGACGCCCGTCGTCCGCCGACCGTTGCTCTTGCCGTTTCCGCGGCCAACGTAAGCCCTATCCTTCTAGTAGTGGTTAGTAAATAGTTTAGTAGCTCTTAGTATTAGTAGTGTTAGTAGTTAAGTAGTTGCTAGTAGTAGTTGTAGGGTTACTAGTAATGTGGTTGTTATATTGGTGGTTTGTGGCCTTCGTGCCCATATTGGTGCTTGGTGGCCGTCGTGCCTATATTCGGTATATGTATGTGGTTGTGGCCTTCGTGCCATGTTTTTTGCAGGTTTTGGGAACCTCCCCGTACAGGGGAGGTGCTGCCGAAATTTTGAGTCGTCACTAAATATTTTTTGCCCTTGTTTTGTAGGAGGACCTGTGGGAGGGACTCGGCGACCCCGGTCGTCCTCGTGGGCGCTGCGTGTCTTGCTGCACCGCATCTCCACCGACCCCGTAGGTATGAATCACCTCCGTCCCGTCCTTGTAGTTGTCTTACATAGCGCGACCCGTTAGGCGTCTCCCATCCGAAAAAGAGATACGAGCGTTGGTATGCGCAATCGTGCATATCTCTGCGGCCGTATCTGCTTCGGATTGTCCACATTTTTTGGACAGCTTGTGGATGCGTAGATGGGTTAGCATCCATGCTCAGCTCCTGTCCGAGCCGGATTTTTAAGCAACACCTCCCGTTGTTCTCGGATACACACTCTCCCCGCCAGGGGCGTGTATCGGGAGAACAGCGGGAGGTGTCGCAAATTCGCCCTGGACGGGACCTCGAAAGCATGGATGCTAACCTTGTCTACGCATCCTCGAGTGGGATTAGGATCTATCCCTCACCTATTGGATGGTAGGAACGCCGTGTAGATGCAATTCTTTGGTTATGTGGCTCCGACATGGGCGTATGACCAGAGGATGGATAACCGTGGAGTGGATGTACACGGGCCGCAAGTAAGAGCCTTGAATGGGTTAGGGGACCGATGCTTTCCTAGAGCATGCATTTGGCCCAGCTGCTAAAGGGTCTATTCGGATGCCGTGTCCCTGCAAAGAAATGTAAGAGCAAGAAAAAGCAACGAAAAGGTTGAAATGGGCAAACATATTTACAACAACGGATTCGTCCCAAACTATAGCCGCCGGATCTTCCACGGTGAAGTCGATCGTATTAGAGAGGCGTGGTGAGGCCCCTCCTCGAGGAGTATGATGCGGATGCCGGGATGGCGGACACATGATGGCGACTTTCACGATGCACGTTCAATGGAGGATTGGAGGAGGAACCCGAGGAAACCGCAAAGGCGTTCTATGAGATGATGGAGGCGGCACGCCCCCCTTCACGAAAGACAATGGTTACTGGTTGTCGGATGCCATTTCACGCCTTATAGCGTTGAAGTCGCAATTGAGCATTAGTCGAGACGGCCGACACCCCTCGTGTCGGTTGTTGGCAAACCGCTTCCAGGGTCACGTCCCGCCGAAGAACACGTCGCGAGTCACGAGACTCCTTCGTGGACTCAAGATGCCGTATGAGTCGTACCATGCTTGTCCAAAGGGGTGCGTCCCTATTTAGGGGAGACTGAAGGAAGCAACGCGACTTGTCCAAAGTGCAAAGCCTCTAGGTTTGTGGAGGTAGAATGTAGTGATGGCAAGAAGAAACAGTCCAAGATCCCCGAGATGGTCCTACGACACCTTGCTTTCCTACCGAGGCTCCAACGGTCCGTACATGACGAGGAGTCCGCGAAACAAATGACATGGCACAAGAAGGGCAAAAGATACAAGCCCCGAGAAGTTGGTACACCCATCGGATGGTGATGCATGGAAGCACTTCGATAATATGCATCCCGAAAAAGCTATGGAGGCTCAAAATGTACGCCGTGGCGCTCGCAAATGAATGGGTTCAACCCGCATGCATGTTGGCGGCCCCATACACTTGTTGGCCCGTGTTCGTGATCCCTCTCAATCTTCCCCCCGGTGTCATGTTTGAGCTCAAGCACCGTTCTTGACGCCGATAATACCCGGCACCCGGGCAACAATATGGGTGTGTTCATGCGGCGGTGTGGGATGAATTGCAAGATGCTTGGCAAAATGGGGTCTTGACGCATGCGACCGAGCTACAAGGACGAACTTTACAATGCATGTGTGGTACCTATATTCAATGCATGACTTCACGGCTTATGGCATATTCAGCGCGTGGTGTGTTCATGGGAGGTTCCCTTGCCCCACATGCAAGGCGGTTGTGATGTTCACCCCGCCGCGAAAGGGTGGCAAGTATTCTTCGTTTGACAAACATCGTCAATTCTGCCCGAGAACCATGAATTCAGACTAGACAAAAAAGCACTTCACGAAAGGTGTTGAAGTCACCGGCCCCATCCCAAAGTTTATGACCGGTGAAGAGGTCCTTGTCGAAGCTAGCTGGTCTCAAAATCGATGAAAAGAAAGGTTGTTTTGTTGGATATGGTACCACACACATGTGGACTTATATATCGGGCTTGACTAATCTCCCCTACTACAAGGATCTTCTTCTTCCACACAACATCGATGTAATGCACACGAAAAAAGAATATCTCCGAGGCACTCTTCGCAACAACCATGGACCTTAAGAAGTCAAAGGACAACGTTAAGGCTAGACTTGACATAGAGATGATGTGCGATAGACCAAAGCTAGTGATAGAGACCCCTAGCCCCGGGAGGAGATGGAAAAAGGCCCGGCCGACTACATCATCAAAAGGGCCGATAGGAAGGAAGTACTACAATGGATGAAGACGTTATCGCTCCCCGATGGGTATCACGCGCTTAATCCGGTAGGGGAGTGAACGTGCGCACTATGAAAGTCTTAGGGATGAAGAGTCATGACTTCCACATATGGATTGAGCGGATCCTTCTGCGATGACTTCGGGGATACCTCCCCAGAGCCGATGTGGCGCGTCTGGCGAGTTGAGCTTTTTCTTCCGCCCGCTTTGTGTTAAGGAGTTATCTCGGGATGCGATTGCTGATCCGGGCGTCTTTGCACTGTGTTGATCTGCAAGTTGGAGATGATATTTCCACCGCGGCTTCTTCCCGTCGATGCAAAGACCTGATTTTGCACCTTCCCAGCGAGGCACGTTTGGGGGGGCCGTGCGAGTTCGTTGGTGCTATCCAATCGAGAGGGCTCTCAAGGTACTTCGGAGAAAATGCGGGAATAAAGCCAAAATTGAGCCTTCCGTGGCAGAGGCATACATTCTAGAGGAGGTGTCGACCTTCACACAAAGGCATATACTTGAGAAACTTCCCGGCGTCCACAATCCTACCCCTCGTTACAACACCGACGAGAGTTCATCGAACCTCGGCCTTTTCGGAGGGCAAGTCGGAAGAGGAAGCACAGACTACCCACAAGCACTTGTCCTTTGATGAGTGGCGCACTATCATGCTCTATGTGTTGTTGAACCTTGACGAAACCGCTCCTTATCGCCAGCAAGTTCTCAATGAGCTTGTTCCATACGCCGTCACTATCCTCCACCTATCGATCCGACCCACTTGCCTTGTTTTTTCGGGAATTTATTGGTCAACACCGGAGAGGGAATGGGGCTCCTACCTTGCAACAAGAAGACAATCTTCTAAAAAATGGGCAGCCCGATTTTATTTCCGGTTCTCGCTCAAAGGTACCATCCAACTAACCTCGTTCGACTTTGATATTCCACTTTGGTCCTAGTAACATATAATGTAACGATCTACGTGGCCTCACCTTGCGTGCCCGCACGGATGCCGAAATGTGCGAAGATTTAAAACAGGTGGGCAATGGCTTCCCCGTAGGGTCAACTCGCTCACCATTTATGATGTGAATGGCTATCGCCGCACGAGAAGCTACGAGGAGAGTCGGCCCAACCGCAAAACAACGTGCACCGGAGTTCAGACGCCCGGCTTGGATAAGAAGGACTATTACGGCATAGTCGAAGAAATATATGAGCTCAACTTCGGGGGTCCTAAAGAGCTCAAGCTAGTGGTATTCAAATGCCATTGGTTCGCTCCCGATGACACGAAAGTAGACCCTACGATTGGGCAAGTCGAAATTCGACGGGAGATTCCGTATATGGAGGAGAGGATGTCTATATTGTGGCTAATATACACGCCACACAAAAGTTTATTACCTCCCCATGGGCGTGCCAAAAAACACGAGGACCTTGCGGGTTGGTACCTTGTGCGGCCCGGTATCGCCGCACGGTAAAGCGCCGTTCGAACGATGATGATTACAACCTTGACCCAAACACTCAAGAGTTCTATCAACCCGAGGGGCTAGAAGGGCGTTTGGAGATAGACATTCTTTTATTTGATGGGCATGGAAGTAGACAACGCCATCGATGAGGGCGAGGGTGATGAGGTGCGGGATGCTAAGGACTTGCAAATTCTTGAACGATGGAGGATGGTGCTTGCGAAGGAGTTGTGGAGGGCGATGCACATGCCGAGGGCGATACGGATGATGAGGATGGTGACGTTGATGATTACAATAGTGATAGTGATAGTGATGACTACATGCCGGCCTTAGGCATTCGGGGAGATAATTTCTAAATCATGTAATACTATTTTGTTATTATTGTTACCTTTCAATTATGTTTCGTTCATTTTGCAATACTAATTGGTTTACTCTTTGTCTTTGCGGGGACTCGACAAAATGCCGGGGCGGAAGGCGGCAACGTCGACAGGGGGTCCATCCTCTACGTGAGCCCCTCTCCCCACGCCGACGAGGAGGAGGCCGACGAGCAAAGACTCGACGGTGGAGACGCGTCGGCGCGGCCGACGTCGCCCGATCCCACGAGGAGGCTTGAGTTTGTGTCTTCGTCGAGCCAGCCGGGCCGCCGCCGGGCCGGCCGGGCCGTCGTCGGGCCAGCCGTCGTCGGGCCACACCTCTTCGGACTTCGGACTCCGGTGCCAAAGAGACACCCGTCGAGACGTCTTCCTCAAGTGCCGGCAAGGTCTACGGTAGCGGGGCCTCGTCCCTCCCACGAGGGGGACGATCCCTTTTCCCCGCCGCCCGGTGATTCGACCCCACGGTGACAAGTAAGTAGCCATTGATATTTTCACTACTTGTTCATATGACATGTTGAAAATCGAACTTCGGACTAACAATTCGCCTTAATGGCTCGTGCGAAGAATCGGAAGATTGTAAGCGGAGGGGGGGTTCGCGCCATATCAATGGCATCCGAGCCTCCTAATTAAAGAGAACTACCCCGGCCGGTGACCGCCGGGGGCGTCGGGGAGCCGCCCTATACGTGGAACACTTCGTGCGCGCGTGGAGGAGGGCGCCCTTGCCGGGAAGATCAAGGCGGACTTACGGGTGAGTCGTATGCGGGATTACTTCACGTTGTTTAAATACTATGTTTTTTAAATAATAGAATGATACATGTTGTCTCGTATGCGTAACTACTTCACGTGCGAGGCGGGGCAAGAGGCGGTGGCCGCTAGAGTGCGGGGACGGTCCGCCGAGACCGACTCAAGGACCCTGTACCACGAGGCACGTGTCCAAAGCATCATCTCCTTCAACGCCGACGTGCTTGGCAAGGTGGTGAGGAAGAATGAAGCAAGGGAGATGATGCTCGAGAGGGAGACCGACCTCACCAGGGGACCAGTACATCCAGGTTCGGTAGAACGCATTTATTCCGATTCCTTCAATGGAAAATAAGCGGGCTTCCATTCATCCTCTGCTATGTCATGCGGATGTGTCCGGAGTGGTGCGGCAAGTACAAGGATCGTTGGGAGGCCATTGTTGACAAGTGGCTCTTGGGCGAGACGTGCGAGACCAAGAGACTTCGTCGAGATGTCGCTTGGAGATGGAAGGGAAGCCACACCACCAAGGGAGCGTGCCCCTCCCAAAGTGTATATGGATAGATGGGTACGATTACGATGATTTTTTATTCAAGCGCTCAAATCTCTTCACTTCTAACCATCTCTCAGTTCTCCTCGCGGTCGGCCGCATGAAGGCCGGCCACATCGGCCAGTACGCGGGGTTCGCCCTTGACTCACAGCGGCAGAGCGACCGGCCCGCCAAACGTCTCTGACCCGGCGAAGGGGCCCGAGCGTACACCAACGCCCGGCGTCTACCCCAAAGCTTACCCGATGCGCCGAGGCGGCAAAGCGGCGCTATGGGGGCGACCGATCCGACCACCGCGCCCCTAGACACGTAACACGGTGATGAGGTTGGGAGGAGGGAAGCAAAGACGGATCTTGGATGGCCAACAAATGGCGATCAACCCATCCTCTGTTGGCCGGGTTGAGCGTGATTCGCTCAAGGAGCACGACCTCCACCGACATCCCCATAGCACCTCGGCAGTGAGCTCCACGCGGATGATGCGGGAGTTTCGTGTAATTTCAGTTTCATTCGCCGTTCAATGGTTTTACACATGTCCGCTGCCTATGCATTGTTTCAACGTTACGGGTGTAATATTGCAGGCCCGGATGGCGAGTTGGAGGCCAAGCGGGCGGCCCAGCGACGAGTTTGAGGCCGTGCAGACGGCCCGAGCGAGGGCCCATCGGCGGGAGTTGGAGGCATACCAAATACTCGGCGCGCGTCAGTGCCGCAGGACGTGGCGGGCTACTTCGGGGCCTCCAAATCCCGGGTGTGACCCCGCCTCCGTTGCCTAGCTCGCCGTTCGCTCCACCCCGTTTCCGTTCCTCCTCGTGGGGACTCCGGTGAGTATATGTTGTTGTTTATTTATTTGGCCCGTGCGGCTCACTGCGGTACTAATGAGATCGCCTCTCCTTTGTGCGACCCACGGTCGGCGGGTTCGAACCCGACTCCTCCAGTGGCCCTTCTCCACCCCATCCGGCCTATCCGGTCGGCCCGACTCCACGGTACACGTGGCCGTGGCGTTCCTCCTCCCGCACGCAGCCAGCCACACTACGGGCTTCCACACGTCCCTCCTACACACCACGGGTGGACGTACCAATCGGCGCCGCGGCATGGGGTGGTATCCGGGGCAAGGTGAGGGCACCTCACACTCTTCGCACCGGGGAGGCCACGGGTCGGGTAGTGAAGTTGAGTTGGTGGTGATGGATTTATTTTGGATGTTGGACATGTTGCACTTTGTGATGGATCTAGTTTCGATGTTGGACATGTTACATTTCGTTTGGATGTTGGACATGTTGAATTTCGTTTGGATGTTGGACTATATGTGTGAATTTGTGATATATGTGGATTATATCTCGTGAATTTGTGATATATGTGCAATATATATGTGAATTGGTGATATATGTGGTTTATGTGTATATATGAATGCTTATGGGTATATGTATGTGTTGATTTGCAGCAACAATCAATGAAAAACAACAAAAAAAAAATTCCCAGCTTTGCCAAGTCGGGAATCCTGCGCAAAGAAACTTGGCGGTTTTGCCGAGTGCATGGACGGCACTCGGCAAAATGACCATAACTTTGCCGAGTGTCATTAGTATTGCACTCGGCAAAGTTTATTATTTTTTTTGGTAAAAATTAATATTTTGCCGAGTGCTGACATTTGGCACTCGGCAAAGGTTTTAAAATATTCAAATCTTTGCCGAGTGCGAACGTTTGGCACTCGGCAAAGAGGCGTCATATGTAACGTTGGGCGTTACGGTCCGCCGAAAGCACCGACATGGCACTTCAGCGGCCTTTGCCAAGTGCCGACATTTGGCACTCGGCAAAGAATGGTTTGCTGAGTCATTCTTTGCCGAGTGCGCTTCGCCGAGTGCGCACAAGCCTTTGCCGAAGTGCGCCAAAGACTCGCAAAGCAGCCGATTCCTGTAGTGTAGGCTTCCTGATATTTGATATTTGGATCTCTTTAAGAGTATAAAAATAAGTCTGGCTGTATTTAAAGTCAGGAACCATGGCAGAGCTAGAATGGGCAATATCAATTGAACACTCAATGTATCTAGAATACAGATGCAGTGCCACCCTGCTACTTTGCTTGGAATTTGGTGTTGACGGATGGGACTGTTAGGTAGAGTAGCAGGCACGGATCATGTGTTTATATCATGTCCGGTTTCTATGTTTGTTGAATGGCTCCTAATTTGGGAGATTTGCTACCAAAACCTACCTTTTAAATATAAATTACTGATTTCCTGATAGTTTTTTGAGGTAAGCTGTAAGTTCTATATGTAGGGTTGGTTTTAAATGTATAATTTATGACTGCATAATAGTGTGAAATTCAGTATATCTGGCATACCTCATTTAGCATCATTATTAGTAGAAAAAGCTTTATCTCTGATCCAATCAAAGTCAGGCGGAAGACCAGGGGCCAGCACATTGCGTCCCGCCCTCCCCTGACGTCAATATAACATTTAAGAAGATGTCAGCTTGCTCTGAAATGCCTTTTTGTTCTGTGGATGCAAGGAAGGAGATGACCAGTATTGCCGGCGTTGTGCAGCTCATTCACACCCCGGTGCTACATACATCGTCCGTCGGCTGCTCGAGGAATTGCCTGCAAGATTTGCTCAATCCCTATCTCTTCTTTTAGTTCTTCTGCTCTATGTCGACAAGTCGTCAGCAGTGCAGATGATTATGTTATTCCGAATTATAACAGATGTGAGAAAGTATTGAGGATCAGTGGCTTGTGGTTCTCCATGTTTTGTGCAATAATCATGGGTGCTTCTGCTTGCTAATGCCTTCAATCCATTTTATGTGACTGTTAAATCATCAAATAATCTTTTGTGCAATTCTTCTTCCTCGGTAGCATGTGTATTTGGCTTTTGCTAAATCTGAATGTGTTTTCTCAACCTGAAAGAAAAATACCACCATATGTTGTACTAATGAACCTGAATTTGTTATACTAATGAACCACGGTTTTGTATTATTGACAGGTGATCTGACATGCTTTATTGTCTTATAAAGCTACCATACATGAAATTAGCAAGGTTCAGGTAGATTTGTTCCTACATTATTGAGACAGTATGGAACGTTGAGGTTTTTTTTTCCTCGCTTGTCTTGTTTATGTTGAATGGTAAGTCCTTGATAGTATTAAGTTAATGTATTCTTAATTTTTTAATCTGTGCAGAACTGCAGGCCACTCTTCAAAGATACAGATCTCTCTCAAGCTTGTGCAGGTGCATATTGAAACTTGACACTATGATATAAGCATCTTTCAAATCCTAATGCCTTTTCACTGAATATTCCTATTAACTGAATGTGTGTCTATGACCTTTGTTTTAAGTTTCTTTAGGCCATGGCAGAGTAAAAAATTTAGGCTAAGTAATTTTATCCATTTGCTAGAGAATGCACTTTTCTCATTTCCTGTTCATAGACAGATGAATCAGCTCATTGATATACAGTGAATCAGCTCTGCAAATTAAGCTTCCCAATAAACTCTACTGTTATTGTTTGTTTCCACCTGCAGGATGATCCATTTATCTTCTTTGCCATGCAGGATGAATGTTCAAAACTTAATGAATTTCCACCTGCAGGATACATAGCAGGGTAACGAAAATCAATTCGGTGATGAGCCGGTGCTTGACACAATTGACAAAAGGATGGAGAGGTCACTTCCCTCTGTATTGTCTTTTGCTTCTGTCAAATTGGTTCTTGACACAATTGACAGTGTAGGCTCTTTTTTCTTTTGCTTAATTCACCAAAGATCATAAGCTTTGCAGGAATTACAAATGACCATAAATAGGTTACATGAAAGAATTGTTGACTGTAATGTTATTAGATGGATTGATGAGAACAAAATATGAAGAGCCTGCTAGGGAGGCATTTGGTGAAACCACCCTGAAGTGCAGTATTTTTGGAGAACTGCAATGTTATTTTGATTGTTTGCCGGTTCTTTATCATGGATATGGTCATTAATGCATCTTGCACCTTCAACTTATTTCTGAGTTTTGTCCTGCAGGACAGTAAGGGATAAAGTGTGGTGATGCTAAGCTGCTGGACGATCAGCAAAAGTTTCTGATCACAAGATTAGGAATCTGCATGTGCCTGTCAAAGTAGACTTCCTAAATGGTGGAGCGCCATGTCAGGTTTCTTTTTTTTTTTCTCTGACTAGGTGCTTCCTGCTCTTACTTCTGTACTAAATATTTCTTGCATTCTAGCTTTTCGTTCAACACAAAATTGTGTATCCTCCTTTACATGTTCACAGGTTTCATTCGGCATTCTAGAGGCAGGTGCTTAAGGTATCACAGAGTTCCAGGAAAAGGGCTTTCATCTGGGCTGCTGCACCTAGACAGACCCATTCCGACCCATTCCGGAGTGGCCTGAACCAAAATATAAAGTTGCTAGCCCTGAGCTGAAAATAAACCTCCCTGACGGCCTGAAGATGTATATTTCAAATTCTCTTATTTCCTTGGTAGTACACTCTTTATGAACCAATGGTTTAGCATAGTGATGAATTGATGCTTTATGGACATTGCATCTGCCATTGATTTTTTGCCATGATAGGCTGTTCGGAATATTCGCAGAGATGGTTTATAAGTAATTAATTTGTTTGAATCTGTGTACAAGATGGTATAGATATGCGGGGGAACATATTTGTGGATTGATTAGCGCACAAAAGAAATGGTATCGCAGAATTCTTGGTGTAGATATAAAACATTATCTTAGTTGCATCACAGAAATGTCTATATATTATAGTTTGTGAGTTTGCGACACCGGGTTCTCTGTAACGATATTAATTTCACGAGCTTTGTTTTTTGATTAAATGTCACTTTAATGTCAATATTTAATTTCATATTGTTGTTATCTTATTGTGCGATCCGTGAGTTTTTAGTACAAAAGTTTAGTTATCCCGTAACAACGCACGGGCACGATAGTCTCGTAAAAAAAATGGAGACGGGAAGGGTGCTGGGACAAAACGGCAGCGCTCATTTTCCTCTCTTTTTATCGGTCCCGTATTTGATCCGAAAAGACCCGTATGTATAGAAATATACGGTAAAAGCCCAATAACAAAGGCCCATGCCCATCCAGCCTAACATTTGGTAAACCCTACCCGTGCTGTGCTGCTGAGGCCACCCACTCAGTCACTCCTCTACTGCTCGTTCCCGACCCCGAGTGACAGCCGCCGTCGTCCCCGAGAGGCCCGACCGCCGCGGCTGCCGGTCCCGGCCCCCGCGTCCCCGCCGTGGCGCCACCCGCCGGTCCGCGCGTCCTCAGTTCACCTCATCCTTTGCCGGCAGCGGAGAGGTGCCCAATATGGCGTCGAGAGTTCGCCTCAGCCACCCCGACCCCGATGCCACGGATCCAGATCGGCCGCCGCCGGCCCTGACCAGCGACCTACTCGAGGAGATCTTCCTCCGCGTCGCCTCCCTGCAGACCTCGCCCGCGCCTCCGCCGCTTGCACCTCCTTCCGCCGCCTCATCGCTGACCACGCCTTCCTCCGCCGGTACCGCTCCATTCACCCGCCCTTACTTCTCGGCTTCGTTAGCTCCCTTGGCTTCCATCCTGCCGAGGCGCCCCATCCCTCTGCAGCCATCGCCCGGTCTGTCGCGTTTTCCTTTTACCTCCCTCGCAGCACCACAGGGCATCACTGGCATCCCTGCGATGTCCGCGACGGCCGCATCCTCCTCGAGCGCATTTGCGGACTCCACGTGCACTGGGAGCTCCTGGTGTGCGACCCGTTGTACCGGCGTCACCTGCTGCTGCCTCCCATAACCGACGACCTACTCGCCTCCATCGGGATGCAAAGCGAATATTATTCCGAAATGGGGCCTCCTTCATCCATTCTGGAGGCATGGGGAGGATACATCATTCCGTGTGATCCACTGGATCCAATCCAGCTCAATGTTGGGGGTGTTTATCTTCTCTTCGGACTCTGGCTGCTGGAGTGTCAGTACGGCTATTAGTTGGGATGATCTAGGCTTGGATGTAATTTATCTGTTCATTTCAGGGCAATATATGAATGACTGCTTCTATTGGAAATCTGACGGCAGCAACATGTTGGTCAAGCTCGACATCAATAGCATGCGATTTTGCACTATTGGCCTCCCACCTGACCATAATAAGCGGCAAATCATCATTGTGGAGTCAGGGGAAAGTAGGGTTGCAGTGTTTAGTATGATGATTTATGAAGGCACATCTGTGGATTATTACACCTTTTCGCAAAATGGCAGTGAGAAGTCCCACGAGTGGCATTTGAAGAGTACCATCCCCTTGCCTAACCATTATGCTTGCCTAGGCAACATTGGTGGTCCAGCTGAAGGATACATTTTCATAGAATTAGAATGCATTTCAGATGAACAGGATACAACATATTCAGCTTTTTCACTTGAGATTAAGTCTTTCAATATTGAAAGGGTCGGTAGGATAAGATCCTCTGGTACTGGTGCCTATCCATATTTTGGTTTCCCGCCATCTTTGTCACCAAGGAGTATTTGAGGATGTGGAGAGGTATGTTATTTTATTCTGAGTCTTGCCTCTTTCATTTCAGACCTGTACATTTGGGCACTGTTTGTGTGAATGAACGATTAGTAAGCATCCATCGCAGTCTGCTTGTGTTGTGGCCTACATCAAGATGGCCTGTTGAGCAGATTCTGTGAGAAAAAATTGGTTCATGAGATAGGCTTAAGATCAGCCAAATAAGCCTTTGTTTATATAGACCTTCAGCCAATTATTCTAATGCATGTGCCTTGTTCAGCCTAGCTAGGGTTGGCTGCAAAAAGTCAATTTGTTGGAGATATGCCAGTTCAAACTTTTGTTACTTTTTGTAATTGCAGATGATGATAATTCTTACTGCAGTCCATTTTGTTGTGTTCCTCTCTGAAACAAAAATAAAAGTGTCGTGCACCTTTGCTTTTAGTACTACATATGTGCAATTTAGTTAAACTTTGCTCTCCATGCTTTCAGAAGTTCAAACTACGTATTGGCCTTTCAAAAAAAAAAAAAAAAAGAATAGGAAAGAAAGAAAGAGTCATGGTCAGTGGTTCTATCAGTGCCATGCTGCTCGTTTGGGGTAGTGGAGCTAGTTGATAATGATGCAGACGCCTTTAGTTAGATTTTCCTCGTTACTCTGTACTCTGCTGATATTATCTGTTGAACTCTGTTCGGTTTGATGTAGGTATCAAACTTGTGTTCTATATATTTCAAGTGTTATTACTGATTTATGTGACTGCATCGCATGAATGACAGACTTTGGCATTGCTGTGTGCCACTTGACAACATGGCTGAGTTTTGAGTTACTGTAGTTTGTAGAATTCTAGTCATGATTTACAGCAGTTAACTGACATATCCTGTGTCTGTCTTTGGGCAGCCACTTAATACGTGGTTTTTTCCTTATTTTATATGGCTGTCTTTGGGCAGCCAACTAATACGTGTTTTTCCTTATTTAATTTATTTTATCGCCATCCACATTCAGTCATCATAATATATTTCTTTATAATCCCCAAAAAAGAAAAAACATCAAAAAAAGGGTGTCCCTGAAGGCCTGAAGTCACTGATAGGGCTGCTCACTCTTGTGCCAATGAATTGGATGTAAATTGCCATATGATCTGGAGTACAAGAGTTCTCAACAAGCTTTGGGCTCCTTTGGATGCAACGATCGTTGCCGGGATCCCCATCCGATCCACGGGTGGAGAACGCCATGATTTTGCGCGCAAAACAACAGCTAGTTAATGAAGTGAAACATAAACATCAATGCATATACAATTTAAGTATTTTACCATTGCATAATGAATTAAGATAACTTGTGTGTATGAGACATAGGCAGTAGCAATCTTTATCTGGTTCTCCCTCCTAACCTTGTTCAGTTGTTCTTCAGCCTCTGTACAAGAAAGCAGGATAGGAGATATATCCTGTAGGCAGCTGATTGTTCAGTTAGCAGGCCCATATTCTGTTGATGAGACTGTTTGTTTATACACATAATAAATCTGTGAAACCAAAGGACTAGTAGATTACAAATTGGTACTGTGACAATGTTTCTGTATTATGTGACCACTTTTTTTAGAAACGTCATTTTGGCTTTAGCTACATCTATGCAGTAGAGCTGAAAGTAGCTCTTGGTTTCATTATATCTGAATAGTAAGTTGATAATTTTTCTTGACCATTGCGCCGCTCGCATTTTTTTAAGTCAGCCTCGCTAGTTAGTCATGGTCTGATTTTCGTGTGCATGTTGTCGTTGCTCTGCTCACTTATTCGATGCTATGCTTGTCAAGACTCGGTTCATGATTTCGGATACACACCGACTCGTGCATTGAGACCTAGCAGCAACAAGAGCTACTTTAGACGACTGTCATCCGTCGGGTGCATGTTAGTGTATATGTGTAGGCCCATGAGGCCCATGTACAAAGAACTATATTGCCCACACTTCTAGGGTTTGGAGGAATACACGGAGTTTATTCCCCTCTCTAACATGGTATCGCCCTAGATTCGGTCCTCCTCTCTTCCCGATTCCCACCGCCGCCCATGGCCGGCGGCCACGGCGCCCCTCCCGGGCGTGTCGCCCCTTCCTCCCTTCCTCCCCCCGCCGGAGCGGGCGCCGCTCGCTGCCGCCCGGATGCGCGGCGGATCTTATTTCGGCGCTGACGGGCGCGACCGCCTCGGGCGCTGCTGGCCCGGGCCGGCGGACGCTGCCCCCGCCGCTTTCGGGCGGGATGGCGCGCAGCCCGGGCCGCGCGCGACGCAGGCGCGCTGCATGCTATGGCCACGGGCATACAGGTCGCGCTTCGCCACCACGCCGCCGGGGTCGGCCACCGCCGGGGTCGCTCACCTCCGGTCGGGCACACTGCGCACAGCCGGGATCGGGCACACAAAGACGGGGTCGCGGCTCCGCGGCACTTCCCCGGCGCCGCGCCCCGCCCGCTTGGCCGCCGGCCGCCGGGCCGGCCACCCGGGAGGCGGAGAACATCACAGAAGGCCGGGTTTCCACGACCGCCCGTCCCACCCCCAACCTCGGTTCCACCCCAGCCTCCCCGCCGCCACCGGGCCCTCCTCTCGCTCGCACAGACTTCTTCCCTTACGCGGCCATGCGGAGGGCAGGGCGCAGCATAACACTAGGAGCCCTCTTCCCTCCGAGCCGGACGCATGCGCGCCATCCATCCGGCCGCCGCACACAAGACCCGACCCCATGCGAGCATGCTCGACCGCCACCACCGCGCCCGGGGCGTCCGCCTGCTGCGGGCTCCTCGCACCGCCCGAGGTCCGCCGCCATCCCCTAAGAACCCATGGCCAGGGCGCGCTCGATGGGCGGGCTCATTCCCCGCCTCCACCGGCCGCCATGGTCGCCGGCGGTCCTTACTCGCCCGTGGCCCGCCGGGTTTTCCATCGCCCGCCAAAGCCGACTCCGCCCTAGCCTCGGGGGTGGAATCCGGCGATATGGCGCCAATCCTTCAAACCATGGGGGTTGCACCACTGCCCGCACACCGAGTGGATCGCCGACTCGGGGGGCTTCCTTCCACACTACCCCTCATGCCGGCATCCTCTCTTCTCGCCTCCTCACCCTTCCCCGTCCCTCTTCGATCATGGTTGGGAATGGGTCTTGTCTTCCCGTCACCTCCGTGGGTTCCGCCTCCCACTTTTTCGTCTTCCCGCTTTGTCCTTGTTTCTCCTTAGATCGTCCCATAACCTTCTTTCCATCCGCCCGCCATTACCGACAACTCTTGTTCTCGTTGAGTTCGACTCTACCGGTCTCACGGTGAAGGATTCCCGCCTCGGGCGGCCACTCCTCCGGTGTGATAGCTCGGACCCCTTTACTCCCTTCGCCTTCCCCGCTTCCGCTATACCGCCTTCCACTTCACCGCCCTTGCCACTACTCCCTCTTCCTCTACCTCGGCACCGCCGGCTCCTGGTCACCCCGGTCGCGACGCTTTGGCTCGGCTCGGTCGTAGTGCCCACCTCCCTTTGCACTCGGGCCTCGATGAGCATCTTTGCCATGCGTAGGTCGCCATGTGCGCCTTCCTTTTCCTACTTCTTCAAGGTCGCGACGCATGCCTTTGCTCTTCTTCACCGTGATCCGTGGACTTCTCCTATTCCTAGCATTTAGGCTATAAGTATTATCCGATCCTCCCCGATGACTTCTCTCACTACTTTGGACTTTCCCTTTGCGCGCCAAGTCCGAGACTTTTTCCACTCTCCTCCACTTCTTTGCCTGGGTGTCCACTCGGTTCTGCCTCACCATCAAGGCCGTCCATTGTGACAACCAGCGTGAGTTTGATAACAACACCTCCCGCTCCTTCTTTCTCGCTCATGGTGTTCGACTCCGCATATCTTGTCCGTACACCTCCTCCCGTAACCAAGACGAGGCGAGCGGATGATTCGCACCACGAACGATGTTATGCGCCTCTCCTTCTCCAGCCTCCCCGCCCCCACGCCCGGGCCGAGCCTCCACACCGCCTACTCCACCGCTCAACCCGGCTTCCTTCCACCACGCCTCTCCCCGCTCCCACTCCACACCACGCACTCTTCGGCGCCTCCTGCGCTATGATCACCTCCGTGTCTCTACAGCTTGTTACCCTAACCTCGCCGCCACTACTCCTCACAAGTTGGCGCCGTCGACACGGTGTATGTTTCTCGGCCACTCCCCCGATCATAAGGTACCGTTGCTACGACCTCACTTCTCGTCGGGTGCTTATTTCCAAGACGTCGCCGTCTTCGACGAGTCCGACCTCCCGTACTCTACCTCTTCCACGCCTTCCCCCCGATCCCGAGTTGGAGTCCCCGTTCCCGACCGGGCGGTTCCACCCACCGGGCCTCGTTTCCGCCTTCTCCACGTACTCAAGTTGCCCCGCTGCGCCCCCGCGGCCCTCCCCGCCACTCACGTCGTGCCACGCGCGGCCCCGAGCCACCGGCCGTGCCACGCGCCCCCGCCCCCGCCGCCGCGCCACGCGCGGCCCAGAGCCTCGTGGTGGCGCCCCTCTTCGCTGGTCGGGACCCGGCGTGGCGCCGGCGGTACCTCGCCGCCGCACCGGGCTGCCGCTCACCCACGGCCCACTTCCACCGCGCCACCTCCTCCACCTCCACCTCATGCCGGCCCCGAGCCGATCCCGAGGTCTACCACTCCGCCGATCATTCACGGGGACCCTCGACACTCACCCTATGGTGACTCGGCATGCGGCCGGGTGTTCTTCGACCGCGGCCCTCTCCACCACCGAAAGTGCACCGGGCCTCCTCCGATACCACCTCCGTCCGCGCCGCCTTTGGCGCACTCCTCACCGGCGCGATGATGGAAGAGGAGTACGGGGCTCTTCTAGCCAACCGACGTGGGACCTTGTGCCGCGACCGCCCGGTGGCAATGTGGTCACCGGCAGTGGATCCGGACGCACAAGCGCCGACCGACTCAAACGAGCGCCACAAGGCTCGGGCCGGGTCCCGAGGCTTCACCCCCGCCCCGGGTTGATTATGATGAGACCTTTCACCCCGGTGGTCAAGCCTCGCTACAAGGCCGCACAGCCCTCTCCCCACTTGCCCTCTCTCGCTCTGGCAAGTGCATCGCCTAGATGTCAAGAATGCATTCCTCCATGGCACCTTGTCTCGAGACAAGATACCGCAAATACCCCTGGATTTGTCGATCCCAACCACTGATCCGGTTTGCCGGCTCAACAAGTCACTATATGGTCTCGGGCGGCTCCTCGTGCTTGGTACTCCCGGTTTGCCACTTACCTTCTCACTTTGGGGTTCAGAGAGGCCAAGTCGCATTACACATCTCTCGCTTTGTCTATCGCCATGGAGTCGAGATCCGCCACCGCTACTCTATGTTGATGACATTGTCCTCACCGCCTCCACCGCAGCTTGCTTCGCCATGTCATATCGGCTTTGCGGCCAGAGTTTGCTCGAAGGATCTCGGTCCACTTCACCACTTCCTCGTCACCGCAGACTCGCCCTTCGGGGTTGTTCCTCTACTACCGACATGATGCTCGACATCCTCGAGCGGGTCGATGACAACAAGGTCACCATGTGCTACTCGATTGATACTGCCGGCTCACGATGAAGGCGACCACTGCGGCGGATCCCACGCCTTCCTGAGTTTGGCCTGCTTTGCGCACTTCACCTTCACCAGGCGACATCGCGTCACGCAGCTCGTGCAGGCTGTCCGTCTTCACATGCATGATCCCCCGGCACCACATCTTGCTGCGATGAAGCGCCTTCTCCGCTATGTCCGTGGCACCGTTGACTCGCCTCGATGATCCACCGGTCTCCTCCACCAGCTCGTTGCCTACACCGACGCCGACCGGGCGGGTTGTCCGGACACTCACCGCCTACCTCCGGATACGCCGTTTTCCTTGGTGGCAACCTCGCTCCCCGTCGCCCAAGCGGCACCGGGTTGTCTCCCCGCTCCAAAGGCAGAGGCGGAGTACCGAGCTTGCTAATGGGGTGGCGGAGGCCTCCTCGGCTTCGACAAATTTATTACCGAGCTTCACAACTTCACGACCAAGACCACACTTGCTCCATCGGACAATGTCGGCCGCCTACCTCTCCACCAACCCCGATCAAGATCGTACCGATCGAAGCATGTGGAGATCGACTTGCACTTTGTCCGAGATTTGGTGGCCATCGCGGCGCTGTTCGGTTCTCCATGTACCGACCACCTCCCCGGCCACGACATCTTCACCTCAAGGGTCCGCCTCATCGACCTTCTCCGAGTTCCGCTCAACCTTTCAATGTCGCCAAGGGCTAGTTGTGACCTGGGGCCCCGTGTGTGTTGCTTTCTTTCATGTCTAGTCTTGATCTCCGCCGCGCCGGAAGTTCGCATCATGGGAGAGTGTTAGTGTATATGTGTAGGCCCATGAGGCTAGGCCCATGAGGCCCATGTACAAAGAACTATATTGCCCACCCTTCTAGGGTTTGGAGGAATACACGAGTTTATTCCCTCTCTAACAAAGGCATCTGAAATTTTTTAGCTGACTATAGTTGCTGTTGTTACTCGCTTGAGCTATTACTTTGTTTTGCTGCTCTATTATGTTTTTCTGACATAAGGATGCACTGGTTAGTAAGCATAATTAACAGCGCCCGATGCTAGCATAAATGTCACATTGCATCGACTAATAATGATTTTTCTCATCTAATTGCAGGGTTGATTCTATATGTTCTGGCCTCCTGGTGCTGGTTGTGAGGAAGATTGTAGTGGATTTATGCCTAAACACTCAAAAATTATCTTTGTTTATGTATGAATGCAACCTGTAGTTTTGTCATAAACACATAGAATCTTGTATGTTTTTTTTGGGTTGCTTAACACATTCATCTGAAGCGAATGGTGATGAGTAGCTTTCTGGTATATCAAAGTCCTATCTGCTTGGTTACCCTGAGATGCAGAGTTTCTATGCTCTGAAGCCAATGGTTGTGATGAGTAGTTTTCTGTTTGATCAAAGTTAATCTGTTTGTTTACTCTATGAGATGAAGAGTTTGTGTGCTTTGAATTTAGTAAATGAATTGATCCTTTCTATCCAATGCTTGTATTGTACCGTTGAAAGATTATTTGGGGGTAGATCAAGATTTATATATTTATGTTAACGCACAATTTAGCGGATATGGTATGTCATAGCCCCATTTAATTTCTCTATTAGCTAGTTTAGATGTCATTAGCTAAATACCATAGGTGGAGATTTAAAATGTTGGGCATAACGCATCAAGGGTCCCTTTTGCTGGATCTAGGTTACTGCCTACCTGTATTCATTTTATTTTTACCACTCATTCTTTTGTGCATGCGGTTTATATAGTCGACCAGCGAAGCCGCTCACAAGAGCTGTCCTGGCCACGGCAAAATTTGATCAGGTTCGACTATACTCAGTTTGACATTTTGTAACCTGCGATGACAGTGTCTAAGGCAATACTTGAATTTTCAGTTCAATCATCCTCTTCAAGAACACTGATGCTTTATGCAATTGGTATTGCTTGAGTTTTAAAACTGTTTCACACGCTATATGCAAAAACAGGCAAAACAATTATCAGGCAGGTACATTTTTTTAAGGGGAGTGCCCGTGAGCATATTTTCGAGCACAATTTTTCTTATAGATAGTAGCAACGAACTACCTCATGCCAATGAAATTGATCACCATTAAAGAAGCTAACAATGACCATGTCATGGCCATTGTTGAAATCATCATAGATAACAATCTCCTCGCGAGATAATTTCACATGTAAATTTATTTGGACTCTTATTATTCCAAAGAACGTTTGGAGCCTTATCGGCGCAGCTCGCTCCCCACACGAGCGACACGGGAGGCCGGCATGCCGCCTCCCTCAAACCCTAGCGACCTACCATTCCCTCTCCTCCCTTAGTCACGCTAGCCGCCGGAGTCGGGCCGCAGCATGGCCACATAGCTCACCGGATGACGACGGTCGCGATTTGGTGGCACATGCAAGCTCCTTCCGCATGATGTTGCGTGTGGAGCTCGCGAGGGCGCCCTTCGCGGGCCGTTGGCGGCATTGACTCCCCTCTCCTCTAGTCTTGACGGGCGGCGATGATGTTGCCCCGGTCGCCGGATTGGGTCTTGGGCAGCCGGATTTGAGCCCAACGCCGGATTCGACACTCACTGATGGCTAGCGATGGAGGCGATCGCCAAGGCGGAGGCGGTGGCGCCAACAAGGGGTGTTAGTGTTGGTGCTCTTCGCCGATTCTCGACACTCGGCTAGGGCAAGGCACACGGGGTGGGGCACGGGGTCGGGTGGTGGCTAGCAACGGGTCGATAGCCAACACGTATGAAGAGCCGATGACGGCGGGGTGTTAAAGGTGTTAGTGCGGGCGGTGTTTTGTTAGCAACAGAGTTAGGTCTCGACTTTGTGTTGCCCAATCGTAGGGGTGGCGGCCGACGACCGGTTAGCAAGAGGCCCGACTTCTTACCACGACATTTGTGTTAGAGGACTCCTTGGGGAAAAGCCTAGTGGAAGCAATGCGAGTGGGTGTCGCTTGACCTGTTGGGGGGCGCCATTTATCCCCTCTAGCATTATCATCCAAGGGTGAAAGCTCGCCTAGACGTGAGATGGTGGCACATTGGCGTTACTATCTTCCTGAAGGTTTTTTTGGATTTTATCGTGGCTTCGATGTCTCCTTCGGTGATCGCGTGGAGGGCCGATAAGCACCGGAGGCGAGAGGTGTGGCCGTGATTGGAAGTCAGAGCTGGTCTTTTGCGGGGTGCTTGAGCTTGGCAATGATGACCGGTTGCGGTTGCCTGCTTCGGGCTTGTTGGTGTGTGGTTTGTGTGTAGACCGCCACAAAGAAGTCGAGCCGGGCGTTTAGCTATGCTTGGTAACGAGGACCCATGTCGTGCTAGTGCTCAACCGCTGCGTTGTGTGGGTTGGTTAACCCCTCGGGTGGCCTATTTGGCGTCCCGTTAGCTAGTCCTCTTGTATATGAATTCTTTCGTCTTAATTGAGTGACAGAGCTGTTTAATAAAAAAATATTTGGACTAGAACCTAGGTGCATATGTACATGAAATTTATTATTTTACATGATTTTTTATAAAATAAGTTTGAATCTCAAATTTTTATTTAATTTTCACAATTTCACAAAATAGTGGTTTGCAATCATTATTTCTCATTGCTGCCCATACACAAAAATACCCAAGATCTTCCTCAATCCTCATTAAGGTCGAAAACGCACATAATATTTCTCATGGCACGCCCAATTTTTCGCCCTTTAACCCATTTGTTTGCGTTGCCTCGGAAAAAATCCGAAAACCAGACGGGTGCCGAGACAAAAATCGGCGGGATCAGGACGAAGATGGGAGCGCTCAATTTCTGCCCTTTTTTATCGGGGTACTATATTTGACTTTTTTAAGCAAATCCGTATTTGGTACTACGGAAAAAGCCCAATAACAAAGGTAAGAGGTAAAGGCCCATGCCCATCCAGCCCAAAAACATTTGGCTGTGCTGAGGTCACCCATTCGCACTCGGTCACTCTCCACTCCTCGTCCCCGACCCCGAGTGACAGCCGCCGCCTCCGCCGCCGCCGCCGCCCGAGACTCCGAGAGGCGAGATGCCGGACGCGAGAGCCCATCACCCGCCGCACGCCAATCCACGCGTCCCCCGCCGTTCCCCGTGGCGCGCGCCTCCCCTGCCGGCCAGCGCGTCCTCAGCTACTTCCTCCTCTTGCCGGCGGCGGGGAGGTGCCCAATATCTCCCCGACCCCGATGCCACTGATCCAGAGCGGCCTCCACCGGCCCTTACCAGCGACCTCCACGAGGAGATCGTCCTCCGCGTCGCCTCCCCTGCGGACCTCGCCCGTGCCTCCACCGCCTGCTCCTCCTTCCGCCGCCTCATCGCTGATCACGCCTTCCTCCGCCGTTACTCCTCGGCATCGTTAGCTCCGAGGGCTTCCATCCTACCGAGGCGCCCCATCCGTCCGCTGCCGTCGCCCGGGCTGTCTCGATTTCCTTCGACTACCTCCCTCGCACCGGATTGCACCGCTGGGTTCCTTCCGATGCCCTCGACGGTCGCGTCCTCCTCGGGCGCAGTCGTGCCGAAGGCCTCTTCTGTTTCTAGGACTGGGACCTCCTGGTGTGCGACCCGTTATCCCGGCGATACCTGCTGCTGCGTCCCATAACCGACGACCTTCACGCCTCCATCGGGATCCAAAAGAAAAATGTTTCCCGTGGGGGGTTCTCCTTCATCCGTTCAGGAGGCATAGAGGAGGATACATCATTCAGTGTGATCTACTGGGTTTCATCCAGCTCAAGGTTGGGGGTATTGATATTCTCTTTGGGCTCTGGCTGCTGGAGTGTCAGTACATCTATCAGTTGGGGCGATCTAGGCTTGCCTCAAAATTTTAAAGAGATTACAGACCAATGTACGAATGGCTGCTTTTATTGGAAATTAAATGGCATGAACACGTTGATCAAGCTCGACATGAATAGTATGCGGTTTTGCACTATTGGCCTCCCGCCTGGCCATGAGGAGCGGCAAATCGTCATTGTGGGGTCAGAGGAAAGTGGGGTTGCAATGTTTAGTACGATTTATGAAGGCACATCTGTGGATTATTACACCTTTTCGCAAAATGGCAGTGAGAAGTCCCATGAGTGGCGTTTGAAGAGTACCATTCCCTTGCCTGCCCATTATACTTGTGGAATCAACATTGGTGGTCCAGCTGAAGGATACATTTTCATTGAATGCATTCAAGATGAAGCAGATACAGCATATTCAATAATTTCTTCAGCAAATTGCATGCAATATCTAGCGGATAGAACATATGCAGTATTTTTTTTCACTTGAGATTAAGTCTTTCAATATTGAGAGGGTCGGTAGGACCAATTCCCCTGCTGATGGTGCCTATCCATATTTTGGTTTCCCACCATTTATGTCACCAAGGAGGATTTAAGGATATGGAGAGGTATGTTATTTTATTCCTGAGTCTTGCCTCTTGCATTTCAGACATGTACATTTGGGCACTGGTTGTGTGAATGAGCGATTAGTAAGCATCCATCGCAGTCTGCTGGCATTGTTGGCCTACATCAAGATGGCCTGTTGAGCACATTTTCCATGAGAAAACAAATGAGCCTTTGTTTATAAGTTATAATGAACTTTAGCCAGTTCTTCTAATGCACGTCGCCGGACTCTAGTCTTGTTCCTTGTTCAGCCTAGCTAGGGTTGGTTGTAGAGGTCAATTTGTTGGAGCTATGTTAGTTCAAACTTTTGTCACTTTCTGTAATTGCAAACTATCATAATTCTTACTTCAATCCATTTTGCTGTACTCCTCTCTGAGACAAAAATAAAAGTGTCGTGCTCCTTTGCTTCCTAGTACTACATTTATGCAATTCAGTTAAACTTTGCTCTGCATGCTTTCAGAAGTTTAAACTATGTATTGGCCTTTTTTTTTTTTTTTAAGAAAGAAAGAAAAGAAAACTATGCATTGGCAGTGAAATTTTGAAAAACAACTATTTTTCTGCGTTTGCAGTGACTATTTTCTAATTTCTAACTTCGTCTATTCAGTTGCATGACTAGATTTGAGTCCTGGTCAGTGGTTCCATCAGTGCCATGCTGCTTGTTTGGGGAATGGCATTGAGGCCTTTAGTTAGATTTTCCTCATTATTCTGTACTCTACTAATATTATCTTTTTGAACTCTGTTCAGTCTGATGTTGGTATGAAGCTTGTGTTCTATATATTTCAAGTATTATTACTTATTTGTGTGACTGCATCACATGAATGACAGAGAGGTATTGCTGCATGCCACGTGACAACATGGCTGAGTTTTGAGTTATTGTCGGACTTCTAGTGATGATTTTACAGCGGTTAACAGACATATCCAGTATCTGTCTTTGGGCAGCCAGTTAATACGTGGTTTTTTCCTTGTATTTATTTTATCCCCATCCACATTCACTCATCATAATATATTTCTTTAGAATCCCAAAAAAAGAAAAAGCAACAAAAGAAGGGTGTCCCTGAAGTCATTGCGAGGGCTGCACTCACTCCTTTGTGCTTCTGGAATAGCTGAAGTTCGTGATCTCAAATCCATTTTGTTATTAGCATGGATTATTAATTCTGAGTTGGATGTTGGATGGTTCTGGGGACAGAGGTGTTGTTAGTACTAGGCAACCTATCAGAACAGCAGCTATTACTTAGTCAGTTCAGATATTTTTCATTAGCATGAATTATTAATTCTGAGTTGGATGTTGGATGGTTCTGGGGACAGAGGTGTTGTTAGTACTAGGCAACCTATCAGAACAGCAGCTATTACTTAGTCAGTTCAGAATTTCAGATGACCTAACAGAACCGTAGCTACTTTAGATGACCTGCTCATGTGACTATATAGTAGCAGTTGTTACTCAGTTAAGCTATTACTCTGTCTTGCTGTTTTATTATGTTTTTCTGGCATGAGGATGCATTGGTTAGTAAGCATTCATAACATCCTAATTAACAGCACCCGATGCTAGCATAAATGTCAAATTGCATCGACTAATAGTGATTTTTCTCATCTAATTGCAGGGTTGATTCCATATGTTCTGGCCTGCTGGTGCTGGTTGTGATTTGTGAGGGAGATTGTAGTGGATTTGTGCCTAGACACAAAAAAAGTCTCTTTGGTTATGTAGTAAGATAAATAATGCAACCAGTAGTTTTGTCGTAAACCTATAGACTCTTGTATGTTTTCTTGGGTTTCGAACAGTTATGAGTAGCATTCTGGTAGATCAAAGTTCTGTCTGTTTGGTTATACCCTGAGATGACGAGTTTGTATGCTCTGAAGCCAATGTTGATGAGCAGCTTTCTGTTAGATCAAAGTTCATCTGTTTGATTGCCCTATGAGATGAAGAATCTGTGTGCTTTGAATTAGTAAATTAATTGATCTTTTCTATCCAATTTGTGTATTGTACTGTTCAAAGTTTATTTGGGGGCAGATCAAGATATTGATGTTAATGTTCAATTTAGTGGCTATAGTCTGCTATAGCCCCCATTTAATTTCACTATTAGCAATTTTAGATCTCATTCGCTAAATACCATAGCTGCAGTCCTGGAGATTTAAAACGTACGTTGGCATAAAGCATCAAAGGGCCCTTCTGCACTTTCTAGGTCACTGGCTGCATGTATTCATTTTCTACCACTATTTTTTTTTTTATGCATGAGGTTGTCGAGCACATCCAAGTGAGTTAGTGACCACCAAAGCCGCTCACAAGAACTCACCTGGCCACGGTAGACTATGATCAGTTTGACAGTTTGTAATCTGCGATACCAGTTTCTAAGGTACTTGATTTCAGTGTTCAATCATTTCTTCAAGAACACTGATGCTCTATGCAAACAATAGTGTTTGATTTTTATAACTTGTTTCACACGCTAGATCCAAACAGAGTCAAAACGCTGAAAGCTGAATTCACTCATCAGATTGTTCCTTCGCTGGCGACACTACACATAGCAGTTTTGCCCATCGTAGCTGGTTCTGATGACAGTGAACATGGACTGCTAGAACGTCTATGCAGACACAGGGTGGTCCTTCAAGAAGCTGACCAGGAGATCATTCACCTTGTCCGGGAACTGCTCCTGAACGAAATGGCTTCCTTCAGGGATGTAGGAGATCTTCAGGTCCGGTGCGAATTTCTCCATGTTACTTGGAATTTTGGATCTTCAATTGGCTTCCTTTTATGGAGAGACCTGTCAAATGCAGCATATTACACCTTGATTTTTCAAAACTCACAAAACAAATAGTATGGTTGGTCCAGTCGCTATTGTTACCTATATGGCATCTCCATTGGATACCGGAAACGCGACTTCTCATAGAGTGAAGCATACACAGCCAGATCATCCTCAGTGAACCACTCTGGAAGAGGTGTTGACAAGTCCGCAAGGTCCATAATCTCTTGATCTTCTTTCGCCATTGGCACGCCAATAGAAACTCGACAACGCGTCGCCGGTGACTGCGTGTTTCCTGCGACGCGGGACGGCGCCGTGACGGACAAAACGCCGCACTCCTCCCCTGCGCGGACAACGCCAGCACGCCGAGGCCAGCAGTATGCAGCCACCTTCCGTACCTGACGGCGTGAACGACGGCAGGTGGAGCCAGCAGGGCGCTGACATCGGCAGCCAGCCTGGCTGCCGACGTGGGAGCGCCGAGCGCCGGGCGAGCCTTCCGGCTCTCCTTATAGAATTCATTTTATTCTGTGTGTGGTTTATATAGTCGAGCACATGAATGAGTAAGTGACCATCAAAGCCGCTTACAAGAACTCTCCAGGCCACAACAGGCTATGATCAATTTCGACTATACTCAGTTTGACAGTTTGAAACCTACGGTGACAGTTTCTAAGGCAATACTGCTTTTATGCAAGCAATACAGATTGCATTTTAAAAACTTGCTTCACACGCTTCACACGCCAGATGCAAACACAATCAAAACACTGAAAGCAGAATTCACTGATCAGATTGTTCCTTTATTGGCGACACTATACATAGCAGTTTTACCCATCGAGCTGGTTCTGATGACAGTGAACATGGACTGCGAGAACATCTATGCAGACACAGGGTGGTCCTTCAAGAAGCTGACCAGGAGATCATTCACCTTGTCTGGGAACTGCTCCTGAACGAAATGGCTTCCTTCAGGGATGTATGTGATCTTCAGGTCCGGTGCGAATTTCTCCATGATGCCATCTCTCAAAACAGACTCAACCCCAGGGAACTTGAACACATAGTCTTTCTCCCCCATGACAACAAACACTGGGACTTGAAATTTTGGATCTTCAATTGGCTTCCATTTATGGAGAGACCTGTCAAATGCAGCATATTACACCTTGATTTTACAAAACCCACAAAGCAAATAGTATGGTATGGTTGGCCCAGTTGCTATTGTTACCTATATGTCAGCTGTATTGGATACCAGAAACCTGATTTCTCATAGAGTGAAGCATACACAGCCAGATCATCCTCGCTGAACCACTCTGGAAGAGGTGTTGACAAGTCCGCAAGGTCCATAATCTCTTGGTCTTCTTTTGCTATTGGGATTTCGCTCCTAGAGAAGAGCACATAGATGGTCCGGACAACTCTCTGTACATCATACCGGGCAAAATCAGCCTCCGCTCTTCCTGGTTCCTACAAGAACAAACTTCCACTGTCATTGTTTTCTGTCCCTCTGCTCAATTTGGCAATGAGGATTACATATATACATTTTCAGATTAGAGAACTACCCGCCAGCGCAAAACGTAGAAGCCTTCTGGCAAGCTGGTGTAGGATGAGACACCGTTACGGAAGGGGACCCCTAAACACATAACGCCACATGTGCGGCTAGGGTGACGAAGAGCAAACTCATAGGCTGGCATGACTCCAAAATCCTTCGCAACAAGGAAAGCCTGGCACGACCCACAAGGTAAGATTCTTTTCTCGAGAAATTATACTGTGATTGGAAATTATTCGATTTTACTGAACTAATGACTTAATAGAAGCTTGGCAGATAACCAAAATAGGCAAAACTTAGTCTGTTGGACAAAATAACCGCCAAGAAGGTTTCTCTAAGAAATGCACAAGAATTTCTATCTTTTTTTTTTTTCTTCATTTCCCACATTATTTTGAATAAAATAAAAACTGCCATGAGGTTGGATTGAAAATGTTCCTCCTATTTTCTTCAATCCATAAATTCTAAATATACACACTATGTTTGTTTTCCTGACAAATCATATCGTCGCATGAGATGGAAAACAGTGGTGAAGGAATCCTACATGCTATGACTTTCTGATGGTAAGCATGCCCTTAGAATTCAACAAACTTAGCAGTAATTTTCCTTATGGGACCTACTTCATCACAGTATTTTTTTTTAAAAAAAATCCTTGCATATAGTTTGAGAAATTCATTCCAAATCTTTCAGATCATATAGCCATGCCAGAACATACTTACATATTTCCACCCATCATGCCAATCGGACTAGTATCATAGTATCAGATAAGGTAACAATAACAAGTCACACTTAAGTACTGAACCAATAACTACCAAGCAAAAGCTTTCCCAATCAAGACCAAAATCAAGAACTTTACCACAGCGATTCTAAAAATAAAAAACAGTATCACCTTGGGAATGGAGAGGGCATCGAGGATTGAGAGGAGATCCTCCAACAGGTCGTCGGGCGACGCCGCCTCCGGCTCCGGCGGCTGGTCCGAGAGCCCGTACCCCCCAGCAGTCCGGCGCGACGGCGTGGTAACCGGCGGCAGCCACGGCCAGCATCTGGTGGCGCCACGAGTACCATATCTCCGGGAACCCGTGCAGGAACACCACCGTGCCCAGCTCGCCTGCAGCAAAAACGAGACAGCAACAGGAGAGGTGCCGGCATGCTTTTCAATGTGATCCCGAGAGCATGCGTTCCGGCTATTAACAGAGGAAGGTTGATGCCGCCGGCGAGCAAGAGAGCAGATGCGAACCTTTGCCTGCTTGGGCCACGTGGATGTTGAGGCCTCGGATTGGGAGATGGCTGTGCTCGACTTGCTGCTCCATGTTCATGGCCACTTCTTTGCATAGTTGTGAGGTTGACTTTGGAGAAAAGACTGAAGGTATTGTACTTCAGAGCCAATGTGCACATTAGGCTTATGTAACAATAAGGGGCAAAATTGTCTTTTCATTTTCTTTTTCTTCTCCAGCCATTGAACCACTCCACTGCAGCACTGCTTCTCTCCTCTCCGCCACCGACAGTTTTATGTTCTCCTTTGCTCGCCTCGTCCTTGATGCACGCTCTCCCATCCCCACTGTCGCTCGTCGCCGAGAGACAACATGTACTTCTCTTCCCTTCGCTGCTCTCCTTCACCGTTGTTGTGGTGGCACACTCTTTTTTTAAAGGACTAGCAAATCGTGCCTGTACGTTGCAACGGGGTCCAATATTATTTAGTCAAAACGTGTTGATACACACACTACAACAGGACTCAACGTCTCAAAATTAGTTCGGCCACTCTTGGAAGCCATGCGTTGACGACGCGAGAAGAAAAATAAATCAATCTAGTTGATATGATACCTGATCTTTCTCCAGATGTCCCATTCGTTCTCCTCCAGCAGCGTCTTTGTCTCTTCGTAGCTCAACGAGACTCGGTAGTTAATTCAAATCCCCAATCCAGATGATCCGGCTGCGATGCAGTGGACATTGATTCAGAGGTGTAAGTAAGCGCCCAGAGCTGTAAAAGAATGATAAGCCCTGCCATGTTTTTATTTTCAGCGGACACTTTGCTTACTCGTGGTCAATGATCTTCTCAGGAACGCGCTGACCGGGCACCTTGCAGATGCGCGGGAACTGCGCGTTCTTGAGGATCTCGGCAACGTCGGAGTTCCTCCGCACCTCGTCGCCTTCCTTCTCGCCCGGACGCCGGGTGGCAGCACACGAAGCATATGCTCGTGTGGTGCAGCGTCATGCTCATGGCGATGCATCCCTGGTGATTTCAAATTTCAAAATTAGACGCTCACTCGCTCGTTCGTAAGATTCGGTATGCATATGATGCCCGATCACAGACCTTGTTCCTCGAGGCAGCCCATGATGCCCCGGCCGACACAGTCGACACGTAGGTGGCTGACGTACTGCGCGAGCTCCCGCCGCACCCACACCGACAGGAAGATCCCGACCATCTGCTTCCTCGCGATGAGGCAGTAGTTCATGCCGCCGCCGCTTCTCTGATCACCGTATTCAATTGCTCGGGAGGCGGATGTCTCTCTAGTGCTGTGCCTGGAGGCTCACGACTTGATTTGATCATCTTGCATGTTGTCTCTTGCAAAGCTTATAAAGACTGATCACACCTTCTTATTTTTATTGATTTGGTCGTGATTCTCCACGCCATCGTATATGTGTCCGCTCCTTACGAAGATATTTGACGATATTAATGGGCTCCTGATTTAACTTATTTGTTTATATATGGATGATTTGCAGTCGATTTGGGACTTTGGGTGCTGTTTCTTTACTTCGGGCTTTGAGTTCCATCCATGTACGTCCAGTTCGCTAGAAATTTTGTCGTCCTATACGGACGGTGGATTTGTTAAACGGCAGAAAAAGGCTGAGTTCCATCCATGTACGTCCAGTTCGCTAGAAATTTTGTCGTCCTATACGGTGGATTTGTTAAACGGCAGAAAACGAAGCGGGGCAGGCAGAAAAAGGCAGAAAAAGGTGAAAAAAAAAAGGTGGGACTGAAATTTTCTCTCTTTATTAGTAGGTATAGAAGTGGTGCCCCTTGTAAAAAATAATAGGGCAAACGTGATTGCTTATCTTGGCTTATCACGGGTTCATGTTAACATATATATAGAGATACAAACTTGGATTACAAGCATGGTGGTTGAACTAGGTATGGATCTAACAACTAATCCTATCTCAACCGACCTCTAATTTGACATGCACACAACCACGCACATTGGCATGTTATACTTGTATATGTCACGTTACATGATTTGTAACATATCTTAACACCCCTTTCCCCGACATCATACTCATCTTCTATTTATTTAACTGATCTATTCATCAATAGGCCTCCTTTTTTTCTTTCTTTTTTTCACAATGACTTAAGATATTATGGCATTCAAGCAGATTATGGAGATCTGGGTAACGCCGCGTCGCCGCGCGGTGGCTCATGGTGGACGATGAGGGCATGAACGCTGTTTAGTTGGAGGCCTTGATGACAAGGAGGTGGGGTCATCCCTAGGACCTCCAAGTTGCTTGACGGACGCCCTCTCGTCCATGCCACTTCCACTCTGCTCTGTCTCATTGCAAGATGTAGTTTGCCCTTCTCTTCCCCTCATCACTCTCCTTCCTTATTGCTGCCATGGTGCCCTCATTATTAGAACCTTTTTTTTTTTTAATGAAGTGGTGCACCTTTATTCCTCGCTCCGTGCTCTTTCTCCGTCGTCCGAGTCGGGCCTCCTCCTCCCCCTTTGTGGTTGGGGCCGGAGCAATTGTGAAAAAGCCCTACCAAAACGGCGCTGCTCGGTATGGAGCACGCAGGGAGCAGGAGCAATGGGTAGCGGGACTGGATCGAGTTAGAGTGGGTTAGGAGTGGTGCCAAAATGGCCCTACATGTTTGAAGACAAAACACGAAAATCTACATGTTTGAAGACGAAACACGAAAATCTAGCTTTGCTTGTTAGGGGAAGTGGGGAACCGCTTTGGCACTGGCACAATGACACTAGCACCAGAGCGCACAAAGGTGAGACATTTTCTTTAAATAAAGAGTCCATATCTACACCATAGGCATTTCTTTAGATAAATAGTGCCACCAATGGTGTTTCTTTCAACCTGTTTTTTTTTTTTAAAACAATTCCTTAATTTTTCCGGTCCTCTTTTATCACAAATAAATCTGGAACAAGAATCTTGGTCCGTTTGTGACTCCAATCCAAGTCCGATTACTCATGGACTACTCCTCACACACCTTTATTGCAAACCAATTAGAAGTTGTAGTATTACAAACCTATTATGGCCGCGGAGCTTCAGCGAAACCCTGCCAGATGAGGGCGGTGGCACGTCGGGAGGAGAAAAAAAATCGAGTGATCCGTTGCTCGAGTGACGGATAGACAAATCCTTCAAAATAAATGATAGACTACAATTATTGAATCTATACCTATTAATAAAGCAAAAAAAATTCTGCCAAATTTTTTTTCACCCCTTTTCCTTGCACCGCCCTTCCCCTTCCGTAGACTCTAATTCGGCTCCCTGCCACCCTCCGTAATGGACTCGGACACTAGAAATTACCAATCCCAATTCCCAAATCAAACCAACTCTAGACTCTTCCTGCCTCAACCCCAATCAATTCCCTCATCAAAGACTATAACAATATCTACATGCTCATCGACGACGAGATAGTCACGCTCTGCTCCAAGCTCCTCACCACCGCATCGACACCACCTACACGGTTCTGCTGCGGATCATGGCTGAGCTAGTAATAAAGAACCCCTCCGCCGTCCAAGGTAAAAAGGGCGCAATAGTTAACTTCATGGTGGCTGTCCGGCCTAGATTGACCGGAACAAGCAGGAGTGGGGAGATTAGGATGATGCCGCTTTAGGCACGGAGAGATCGCATCCGGACGTCTTTGCCGACCAGTCGCGTGGGAGAGGACAAAGTAGTCGCCGTTGGCGGCGTAGGGTGGCGGCGGGGAGCTCGGTAGTTCGCCCCACGCCTAAAGCGGCATCATCCGACTGTCCATCGCCATCTTTGCGCGATATCACGATCATTACATAAATGTCAAAACGTCCCCATGTTCAAATAGACCGAGTTAGAGAACTGAGTGCCACACATTTGTTCGATAAATTTTTCGAGCAATAGAATAGAAAAACTATGAAAAAAAAAAATTGTATCTCATCACGTTGCAATGCACACTACCGAATCTGCGATTTCCGTGAGCACATATGCTCACGGGATAGGCTACTTACCCCGGGAAAGGCTTTCCCGGGGGTAAATCACGGATATCGATCCACGGGAAAAAAAAGCCGGAAATCATCCTTTCCCGCGTGAACACGAGAAGACGTTTGCTGGGATATCCTTTCCGTGAACCTGTTTAGCTCACGGGATAGGGGGCCGTCAACGGGGGAGGGTGGGGAACCCGTTATTTCCGTGAGCGTAACGGGTAGCTCACGGGATATCTAAACTCTTTCCGTGAGTGAATTGTGCTCACGGGATATATTTGGCCTCTTTCCGTGAGCCGTCTCCACTCACGGGAAAGGTTTGGCCTCTTTCCGTGAGACTCATGGGAAATTGTTTTTTGTTCCAAAGACACAATACGTACATATAAATATATATATATATACCACATATCATAGATTTCTCACATATCACATATCTCCACAATACCACATATATTACATAATCCAACAAGTCACAAGTTCAAGTTCACAATAGCATGTGTTCACAAGTTTTCACCATCACAATGACAGGCTCTAAGATCAAGTTCACAAGTTTTTCACCTAAATCATCACAACCTCGAAACCATTTACCCCAGTAGTCTTGTTGCTCCAAGCGGCCGGTCCCCAAGCGTTACTGCTCGGGAGTTGGGTTCGAGGCATGAGATTGATCCTGCACGTAGACAAAGATATTGCATTTGTTAGACAAAATTCAAGGTAGATTCTATTGATTTGAAACAAAAAGCAAGATAAATTGTTAGAAATTTCGCAGCACCTCCCCTCATGGAGGGGTTTCCAACCTGCAAGAAAAGAACGGCTCGATGGCCGACAACCACATGTCCACGTGCACATCTCATGGTGCATTCAAAACTCCGGATCATATCCATTCACATTCATATATGCATATTTCGAGTTAAAGGGAGACAAACTCACGGAGAGGCTCCGGACGGTGGTGGGAAGATTGACGGTGACCGTAGACGGGCGGTGGGGCGAAAGCGAGGCGGTGGTGGTGGAGGGAAGGCGATCTCGGTGGCGTGCTTGCACCAACCTGGCCACCAACAAGCCGGAGGTACCCTAGGAGAGCTTCCATGCTCTTCGGTCTTTGCTCGACCCTCTCTCGCTCCGTCTGAGCCCTTGCCCGCTCCCTCTCCTCGGCCTCCTCCGTCGCCTCCTCTCTTCCTCTATCTGGGCCTATTTCAACACAAAGTCGAACACGAGAAACAAAAGTATATACGGATAAATGAACCTTAAATAAAAATAAATAAACCTCAAGTCCGGAGACCGTAGCACGGTAAGTGGTTAGCCGCCGCTCGTATCACGGGCCCCCGAAGCGTGCTTTCGGAGCTCGAGATAGCTTCTTTGTGTGGTGCGGGTTGATAACGCTATCACCCAAATAGTACCGCCCGTGCTTCTTGCCTCCTCCGGCCGATCATGGCGATGTCCCCCTCAATGTTGTGGCCTTGGGGATCGGGAAGCTTTCTCCCATCTTTGCTCCTCGCCACCGGTGTACCTCACGATCTTCTCGTAGGCGGTCGGGTTGGTGTAGGCTTCGGGCCCGACCTCGAGGGTTGAAGAGCGACCCGCCCGGGATCTTTATACTTGCCCGTGTGGGGGCAAGCAAAGGCCTCGAAGCGTCTTTGATTGGCACGCCATGTGTCTCCTCCTGTGTGAGAAAAAAAAGAAAAGTAGCTAGAATGCTTAGAAAGTATTGAGTTGCACATCGAGAAAATAAGAATTGGATAACACTTACATATCTAGCTTGGTAGGCGCGAGATTAAGGCTGCCTTGATGGTGTGGTACACACGGCATCATGGCACGCCGTTCCCGGTAGTCGTTGTGGACCTCCTCATAATCGTATCGACCCACTTGTCCACCAAGCTCCCAAAAGCGCCTATGCAACAAGCACCACTTCTAGCGGAATCACCTCTGAGGACACCAAGTATAACACATATTACAAAAATCACATTAAGCATAATTAAACTTAGTATGACCATTCAATATTTACTGCATGTATTGTTCTTTGGTCAGATTCATCGTTTTCCATTCCTCCTTATCGAGCCTCCTTTTATCGTATGTCGTACCACATCCTGACGGCCTGGCCGCGTGCCTCGTACCACATGTCGACACAAGCTTGAAACAGGCGTTTAGAGCCACTTCATCCGCCTCGACCTCGAATCCCTCCTCGATCTTGAAGTATTTCTACACATAGAAACAATATAATAAGTCATTATTTCTAACATTAGAATTTGAAGCGATGTATTTTTTACACTACGGCGACATAGACTTACCCAAAACTCTTTGATCACACGCTTTGCCTTGTTACTATATTTTATGCCATCGTCATCATAGTTGTCCTCAAAGTCCACGTCATTGGTGGAACGACGTGACAACATGCTCTACTCCGTCGATGGTAACAAGGCCGGTAGTGCTTCTTGACCGAGAATACCAAGAATGCCATTGGGAAGGCGTCCTTTAACCGAAGTTCGCGGTGACAACAAAAAAGACCTGCCCAAATGATCAAGAATAATGATTAGTTCCTATTACGATTTTGAAACCTGAAAAATAAGAAAGTAGTGCTAAAATGTAAAGTAAATTACCTTGGGCATCTTCGGTCTTATGATGGGTTTTACGGTCCTCGAGGTAGTCGATCGAGAGTCGGAGGGGCCTCGCAAGTGAACACGCCTGCGGCGCAGAGGAAGAGGAACCCCCTCCGTACTACGGCTAGTCCCTCCGGCGTGGTGCGACAAGCCGGCGGTCCGCGTCCGCGCGGCCGGGAGGTCCACGTCCTCGCCTCCGCCTCCGCCTCCGCCTCGTGCACCAGCGGTGGTGGCGGCGGTGGTCGGGGTGCACGACGCCTTTTGCCCCTGCCCCTACCCCGTGGCGGTGGTGCGGGCTCGACGCTTCCCCTTCGTCTTGCCCTTGCCCTAGCTCGGATACACTTCGAATTTCCTGGTCATTCTCTTGAGGACATTCGCTCGAGGCATCTTTTGAATCACACGCAATTAGATGTAGATAATTAGTAAAAATGCAAAATTAAATAGAACATAATTATGAAGATTTGAAAAACCAATAATCGAAACATAATTATTAAGAGATGCATAGTATTACATGTATTAGAAATAATCCTCATCCCCATCACGATTTCGCCTTTGTCGGATCATAATCCTCATGATCACTATCATCCATGTCTACGTCTTCCAACATATGAAGATTGGCGGGATCCATGGGAGGAGGAACGGCGTTAACACCGCAATTGTCCTTAAGTAATTTCTCAAGTAATGTAAGTCCTTCGCATCTCGAACCTCCTCGTCCTCCTCATCATCAACAACACTTTCATTGTCTACTTCCATTTCGTTGGACCCGGTTATTTCTATCACAAATTTACCTTGTAGCCCTTCTTTTTGGAAGAACTCTCCCTCATATGTGTTTGCATTAAAATGGTAATCATCCTCGTTTGGGACGGTAGTCTACCGTGTGGCAATACCTTCTCGCATAACATCCCAACCCTTAAGCCGCTCGTCGGCTGGCAACACCATGGGAGATAATAAACTTGTGTGGCATGTTGAGCCACAATGTAGACATCATCTCCGACCATCCGGGAATCTTGTCAATCTGAACAATCCCAAGTTGTTCGAGGTCCGAATTTGTTATTTTAGGATCGAACCAATGGCACTTAAACACGACGGAGCAAGCCGTTTAGAGCCGGAGAAATGGAGCTCGTATATTTCTTCAATTCTTCCATAATAACCTTTAGTGCTAGTTCCATCATCACCTTTAGTGAAAACTCCGGTATTTGTGGTTTTTCGGTTTGGTCGATTTTGCTCATAGCTCGTTGTGTGGTAGCGATATCCATTCACGTCATAACCGGTAAATGACCTAACCACGGTCTCAAAGCCATTGGCAACCTTTGTATGAGCTCGGGGATGCATACCCGGATCGGTCGGTGCACGCAAGCTCAAGCGGGATATATGAAATGAGACGGTTTGTTAGCATATCAAGCGAGGCGTTATTTAACATGAATTGGGCGGTACACGGCGTTTGAACCAACTAATGAAATCGGGTTTTCCATTGCCCGGCCCTGTCTAAGCGGGGTGTCCAATTCATGTGCCGAGGCGGCGTTAGTTGGCCTTGAATTGCCTTTGAAATTTCCTATACCAACGAGAGACAAAAGGGTTGGATGCAGAATATTAAGTACTAGAAGACAAGTAGGTTCTATGCTTAGAGTTGTGACTTCTTTGTATGTAAGGAAGCACTTCGTCTAGGTTGAAAAGTATATAATTCATTATCTTGATCCACTCTCGGATTTGTCAAGGTCTTTATTTTTGAATCACTTGCACGTCCTAGTTCTCCTTGGAAAAGGTTGAGGGTTGATTCATTTTCATCGGCATTGTAACGAGGGGGTGGATAATGCGAGCTAGGAAGGTTGTCACCATAGTATTTTGATGTGAAGTCGACACCTCTGCCCGAACCTTTGCTTCTGCGATGGAACCCTCAATCTTACACTTATTTTTACGGTCGGACCGAACATGCTTGAGAACTCTCTCAACAAAGATAGCACCAACGAAATCGTGCGGGGCCACCCACCCTTGCCTTGTATGGAAGGTGCAAAATCAAATGCACCATCGGAACGAAGAAGCCTGGCGGAAATATCTTCTCCAACTTACGGACCAACACAGGTGCCATTTTTTTCCATTTCTTCTAGTGTGGTCGAGATAACTCTTTAGCACAAAGGCTTGCCGAAAGAAATTGCTCAACTCTACCATCACATGCCGGACATGATGGGGACATAGCCTCGAAGCATCCTTTGGAAGAAGCCGCTCCATCCATATGTGGTAATCATGACTCTTGAGCCCATTGATTCGCATAGTAGATAAGTTCACTCCCCTCCTCGGATTTCTTTGCATACCCATCGGGGAACATTAATTTCTAAAACCATTGCGGTACTTCCCTCCTTTGGGGCCTGCTCAACACGTAATCGGCCTTAGGTTTTTCCATCTCTTGCCATTGCTAGGAGGCTTCATTTCTTGCTTGGTCTATCACACAACTCGCGGATCAATTCTAGCCTTAACGTTGTCCTTTGACTTGCTAGTTTCCATGAATGTTCTGAGAAAATGCTCGGCGATGTTCTTTTCGGTATGCATTAAATCAAGGTTATGTGGAAGAAGAAGGTCATCATAATAGGGGAGCCTCTCTAATCGACTTGTGAGTCCATGCATGATCCTCGCCATAACCCACAAAGACACCATTTTCATCGACCACAAGAGAATCCACTTGAGCACGTACCTCGGTAGATGTCATCATCTCGGTTTTGGGTCCGTAACTTGGAGACCTTTTCGTAAAGTTCTTCTTGTCTAGCCTTTGAATGCATGGTCGGGGGAGGGAGGACTGCCGATGCTTATCGAGCGCGAGAATACTTGCTACCCTTCTTCAACCGGGTGAACCTCCACGACCACCTTGCATCTTGGGCAAGGGAACTTGCCGATGCACACACCAGCCCCAATGGAATATCCCATACGCCAAGAAATCATGCGGGGAATAGTGGTACCACACGCATACATCCCGAAATTTCTCTTCAAAGCTCGGTCGTACGTCCAAAACCCTTCATTCCAATCTTTGATCAATTCATCAATCCACGGGCTCTAAGAACACACCCATTTTATTTCCCGGGTGGCCAAGAATTATCAAAGACAAAAAGAATGTTCTTACATTGAAAGCGGAGGCGCGGAGGGAAATTCAGCGGGATAACGAATCTGAGGCCAACAAGTGTATGGGGCAGCCATCATTCCATAAGGATTGAACTCATACGTTGCCCGGTAAACACGCACATTCTGAGCCTCCATAGCTTTGTCGGGATGAATATTGTTGAAATGGGTCCATGTTTCGGCATCGGATGGGTGTACCATCTTATCCGGATTGTAGCAACGCCCATCTTTGTGCCATGTCATCTGTTTTACATGAGACTCCTCGGTCATGTACATCCGTTGTAACCTCGATGCCGAAGGGAAGGTACCATAGAATTTTCACGGGGACCTTAAAGGCGCCTCTTCTCACCATCTTCACGGGGGTCTACCTCTATGAACCTTGAGGATTTACACTTTGGGCGGTCGTATCATCTTTGTAGTCTTTTTCTAAATAAGGCCTTTTAGTTCTCACAAGCATGTATCTGCTTTCGTATGGCATCTTGAGTACCTTGAGGAGTTTCTCGACTCGTACATGTTCTTTGGCGGCCGCACGTGACCTCGCGGAAGCAAGCCCCCAAAGATCGTCAACATGTCGGTTAAGCCGTCTCGACTAATATTGCATCGGGCCTTCAAGTCCATAAAGGCGTGAAATGGCATCTAGTTTGGAGACCTCACAATAGTCGTGAAGGGGTTTTACGTGCGCCTCCAACATGGTATAATAGGCCTTTCACGGTTTCTTCGGCTCCTCCTCCCCCCTCATCCCCAAGTCCTTGCTCAAAGTTTCCGGCATGAAAGTCATCTATCATGTCTCCTATCCCAACATCGAAGCAAGATCATCGATCGTTGCCTCACGACCTCGTCTCTCATACGCTCGGTTTCACCATGGAAGATCCACCGCTTATAGCCATCCGTCCATCCATACTTGGGAAGATGTTTAGACATGTCCTCCTTACTTTGCCTTTTTTTATTCTCACATTTCTTGCATGGACACCAAACCTTACTCGCACCTCGAGCATTACGAAAAGCCTTGTCCACGAAAGCACTTTGCTCTTCTTAACCCATTCAAGGTCATAATCTCCAAAACTCCTCCGACCATCGTATATCCACGCCGCGGTCATCCATTCTCTATCATATGCACGAGAATATAAGAATGCGGTGCATCTACACAAGGATCCTACCATCTAGTAGGTGAAGATAGGTCCTAATCCCACCCGGGATGCGTAGATGAGGTCGGTTCCATGCCCCACTCCTATCAGGAGCGAGAATTTCGGACACCTCCCCCCCTGTTCTCCAAATACACGTCCTCCCCGAGGGCCGGTGTATTCGAAGAACAACAGGAGATCTTTGCCAAACTTCCATCGCAGGCGAGGAGTGGAGCATGGAACGACCTATCTATGCACCCTCGGGCTGTCCAAAAAAACGTGAACAATTCGAAATGTCACGGTTATAGGTATGCGGGGATGCATACTTCCAACCGTATCTCTTTTCAACGGAAGACGCCTAAGCGGGGCTGCGCGATCTAGCTACGACCATGACACGGAAGGAGGGGTCATACCTAGGGTCGCGGTGGAGTCGCTAGCCCGGCGAGGAAGAAGATCGGGACCACCAAGACTACGGCTCGGCAAGCAGCTCGGCTCCCGAGGGTTCCTCTGCATAAAAAGAAACACGGGGATAAGTTCAAAATTTTGGATGTAACCTCCACACGGGGAGGTTTCAATACCGCAAACAAAACGCCTACGGCACGATGGCCGACAACCACATTCACATCAAGGGCACGATGGCCGGCAACCACATTCACATCAAGGGGCACGATGGCCGGCAACTGCGAAATTTGAAGAAGGCGGCCGGGCGGGACGGACGGCGGTGGGGCGGTCCTCCTACCTCTCCTCTGCCGGCGGGCGGCGGCGGTCTTGAGGATCACAAGGCGTCTTGGCCTTGGCGGCGTCGGGAACAAGCGGTGTCGAGGCCGCGGGGCCTCCTCTTCCCCCTCCCCTTCCTCCTCCTCCACCTCCCCTCCCCCACCTTCCTCCTCCTCCTCTCCTCCCTTCTCCTTCTTCTTCTTCCTCCTCCTCCTCCTCTCCTCCCTTCTTCTTCCTCCTCTTCCCTCCTCCTCCTCTCCTCCCTTCTCCCTCCCTCCTCCTCCTCCTCTTCCCTCCTCCTCCTCCTTCCTCCTTCTCCCTCTTCCCTCCTCCTCTTCCCTCCTCCCCCCCTCCCCCTCCCGCCTCCTCCTCTTCCCTCTTCCCCCTCCCCTCCCCCTCCCACCTTACTCCGTCCGGCCGGCGGCTTGCGGCGGCCTTGGCGGGGGGGCGGATGAAGGGCGGGCGGGCGGCGGGCGGCGGCGGCGGCGGAATCGGGCGGCGGCGGTGCGGCGGGCGTGCGTGTGTGTGTGCGTGCATGTGTGTTCGGTGAGAGGAGAGTGAGAGGTGGGGAGGCTGGCGGGGTTGACTAAACTTTGAAAAAAAGCTTTCCGTGAGGGATCTGCGGATCACGGGAAAGTTGCCTTCTTTCCGTGATCGCCCGGATCCATCACGGGAAAGAGGTAATTTTTTTTAAATATCCGCCGCCACCAACCCAAAGCGGGTCCCACCGACCCCTTTCCCGTGATTAGCTCACGGGAAATATCGTCTTGCCGTTCCGTGAGCGACTCACGGGGAAAGGGATTTCCGAAATTAAATTTATTACTCACCTTTCTTTTTTCTAACATATATATTTTCAAACTTTGATCAAAGATTACTTCAAAAATACCTTATCACATACACTCACCCATACATAATTGATCCTTCTTGAAAAAAAAATGGCCATTATTTCATGTGGTTCTATCTCCTTTTTCAAAATTGTATTTACTTAAGCGCAACAAAAAAAATTATAATAATTACCAAAATAATCCAAAAATTCTCGAAAATAGACATGACACAATATCTAGAGGTGCATTTGCATATAGAAAAAGTTTATTAGCCAAACCACAACTTGACCGCTACATCCACATGAAATCACACTTTGGATCATTCTCAACAAACATGAAACTTCTACGTAGATGTTGGAGCTTGTGAACATCGTGCGTGCCAACTTGTCTTGAAAACGTTCCCAATTTTTATCATAGCCTCGGCATAAGATATCATGACATATTATCAAATTTCATGATTTTTGCACATCGGTTTATTTTCTAGAATTTTTAAACCACTTTCGAGCGAGGATTAAGCGTTGATGATTTCGTATTAAGATGTTCCGATTTCTTTATTTTTTTTAAATGCAAGGCCTTACATTGTGTTGAGTATGAGGAATATAAATTTTCTACTAATTTTTTTCAAAAATTTGAAGCACTTGTAGTTCAAATTTGGCCTCATTTCATAAATTCCCATAAAAGAGAATAATTACCTAAATATATCAAATAAAGTCAATAATTCACCAAAATTTAATATTGAGTACCATATGATGTGTAACATGTGTAGAAAAAGTTTGGAGATAAAAATCCAAAAAAAAATTCCGTGAGCTCCTTTCAGGTGGCGGGATCCACGGCTCCACGGGAAATGGGGCTTCCTTTCTCACGAAGGCCTCTTGTTTAGCCCACGGGAAAGAGACAAAGCCACGGGGAAACAATTTCCGTGAGCTGGACGGAGTTGTCACGGGGAAAGGGGCACGGAGGGACGGGCGGGTTGGGGGCTAACGGCGGTTACCTTTCCCGTGAGCCCCAATCTCACGAGAAAGAAGGGGGATTTCTCGTGAGCTATACCTCACGGGAAATGTGATATCCCGTGCGTATTTTTCTTTCCTGGGGGTTTCACTGTTACTCACGGGAAAGGATGTTCTCCGTGAACGGCTGACGGAAACGGTTCCCCCACGGGAAAGCGCAGGAATCCGGTAGTGGCACGGACATATTTCCTAGCCACAAATTGTCTAGATTACCGTGTAAACAAGACTACTAACTAGAAGATGATTAATAAAGAAGAAACGCATCATTATTTCCCTGCTTAAAGTACGAATGCGATGGTGGCTTCGCTGTCTGTCAACATATAGCGTTTGCTCTTGTGAACAATGATCCGAAAGTCACCTGCAGCGTCGCCGTCGGCACTGCCATTGCCAACTTGCTTACCATCACCGCCGCCACAGCGCACCACCTCCACCCCAGTGAACACAGCAAACTTGTCGACGGCTTCTACGCAGGGCGGCCCATAGTCGCTGCAGACTTGCTCCCTTGTCTCGAAGAACTGGACGAGGCAGAACTTGCCTGAGCCAAGGCTGACAATCTTAGCCAGCCAATGTTCCTGGTACCACCCGTGCGGCGGTTCCAGGTCCTTGCCCTCGTCGTCCCACAGCCGCCGCGCCGCGTCGTGGCACAGCATCGTTACCCGGCGTCTGCCTGTGGCAGAGAGGAGGTCGCCGGTGACGCAGAGACGTTGGACCTCATTCTTCCTGGGATAGTGCAAGAAGCCAATCCAGATGCCCAGGTCCACGTCGTGCTCGATCTTGCTGTCGAAGGACAGAGCCCAGTCGCCGTCCTTGCTCCACGTGCGGGTCGCCGTGTTGAAGCAGTAGGTTCCGGCGTCTGTCGTGGACACGCAGATCACGTCGGACGACGCGCCGCCGACCAGTGCGTGGGAGAGGACAAAGTAGTCGGCGCCGTTGGCGACGTAGGGTGGCGGTGGGAGCTCGTCGCAGCGCCAGTTATCTAGGTAGGTCCCGTACGAGTGCATCTTCCTGTGGACCAAGGCCTGGAGCTGGATGGACGATGGTCTCTCCGTGCCAGGGCGGCCGTGCGACCGAACGTAGATGGTGTCGTCTCTGGTGCCGAAGTCACCGGCGCTGGAGACGGAGAGGCATACGGGGAACCGCTTGCTCTCGTGCAGGTCCGGCAGCGTGACGACGCACCGTTCGTCGGCGTCGTAGAGGAAGGCGACGGGCGAGTTGCCGTCCAGGAACACCGTCTCGCTCTCCGACAGCGCCACGCACCAAACTGCGCCGGCGTCGTACCGCGTGCGCGACGACGGAATCTGCCGCTGCAGCAAGCTCTGTGCCGCCGCCGGCACCGTATCTGCGGCACCTCGTTTAGAGCCACGTGCTTCCGTGTCGTCCGCCGAACAGCACGCTCGGATCCTGCGCCGCCGCCGCCGCTGCCGCTGCTTCCTCCGCCGCCGCCGCCGTCGGGTAGAAAAGGTTGTTGTGGCTAGAGTGGAGGTCGATGCGGTGCAGGGAGTGCGCGCCGGTGACCCAGTTCCGCATCACCAGATTCAGGAAACGCCGCCGGTGCCTCATCGTCGACGACGAGCGAGGGCACGCACCGCGCACAAACAAAGATGCGTCGGCGTATATATATGCGGATGCGGAATGTGCGTCCAATTCCAGCCCACGGGCCTCTCACGGCCCATGGGCCGACTAACTTCAGTCCACCCACATCTTTAGGATCCCCTTGTGGTCCAGTGCACGCAAATTGGGCAAAGCGTCCAACCAGGCCGTCGCCTCCGGCAAGCGGCGGCGCCACCATCCAGCGATGCGGTTGCGGCGGCGCTACGCGGAATTCCTGCGCCGGGCGTCCGCGCTGCCGTCCCTGCCGCTGGTATCCTCCCTCCACGCCGCGGTGGTCCGTCGCGGGGTGCCATCCCTCCTCGCGGCGTCCCTAATCCAAAGCTACTCCGCCTGCGGGGACCTCGCCTCCGCGCGCTCCTGTTCGACGAAACGCCGCCGACGCTCTCGTCCCGCACGGCGCTCGCCGGCGCGCTCTCGGCGCATGGACGGAGCGCGGAGGCGCTGGCGGTGCTCGACGTCCCGGAGGCGGAGACCGACGACAGGGCCGTGACGGTGCTCCTGGCGGCGTGCGCGCGCGCCGGGATGGTGGCCGAGGGGAGGCGCGTGTTCGCCAGGGTGCCTCGCCCCGCGCTGCAGCACTACACGTGCATGGTCGAGATGCTGGGCCGCGCCGGGGAGGTGGAGGAGGCGGAGCGGCTCGTGGCCCGGATGCAGGCGCGCCCGGACAGGGTCATCTTCGCGGCGCTCCTCGCCGCGTGCCGCGTCCATGGTCGCGTCGACGTCGCCGAGAGGGTGGCCGGGCTCATGCGCCGGTATGGCATTGCGTGAAGACTCGCGGCCTGAGTGTCTGACTGATGCATCTGAAGTTGAAGACTTGAAGTGCAGTTAGACCTGATATCTGATCGTCCATCATCATGCATCTTTTGCGATGATTGCTTGGACACAAATCTGACTCTGGTAGTGACCTAGTGTTGCCTGTTAGTACATTGGATTTTATTCAGTCGTTCATGCAGCAAGAGCCCCTCCTAGCTGGTAAAATCAGAAATCTGTTGACTGACTGTCTGTCTGCTGTGGGTGGTAAGGTCTTCTGGTCTGTTCTGGCATCAGATGAACATTGAGCCTGAATGCAACAAATGCCCATGAGGTGTGTGTATATGGATTGTCATGCCAATTTTCTTGTCTCAGACTGTAAATTGTCACATTAACTTTGCTGGAGCTAGCGGTGCAGTCAGGACTTGTGAAATATGGATGCTTGGTTACAAAGTTTAACCTCTAATCAAGTTTTGTGCAACAGGGGGTCTGATTGAGACTTCCATGAAACTGACAAATTAGGTGTTGCTGTCATGTCTGGGAACTTGTGGTGAGGCATGCTTGAAATTAAGCTCCAGAAGCTGCTGAGTTTTCAACAAGTTCTGTGGCAGGGCATACATTATGCTGACATTTTTGGAAATGGAATGGCCACTTGTACTTAGAAAGCCAGTACTCGGTATTGTGCTATAGTGAAGACATGCCTGAAGTAAGAATCTTAGCATCCAGATTTATTTGGTACCTTACTTCCTGAGTTAACATGGGGAATATCATCTGACTGTAGCTCTGATGATTCTTCTGCTAATTAGGGTATGGCTGTGAGTCTGTGACAGAATCCAAAGTTGGGCATAGGAATTTCAAAGATTCTGATACTGGTCACTTGAACACAACTCAATAGCAAAAAATGAAACCTGAACTAAGCAGCAGGGGAGACAGATACAGCACTAAGTGCTTTGAGTGGTAGCAATCTTACCAGCCAACGCCGTCCACACTAATGTTCATGTCTGACTTCACATGAAGCCTGGCTTGTTATTGGAGACCTTCAGATCGTTTGGATAACTCACATATATGGCTGTAATAGACTTGTAGAAAGTTGGGCCAGTGTATTTCATAGATTCTGATACTGGTTCTGACAGAAGGCAAATAACTGCAGGCTCGAACAAAATATCAGAGTCAGAAGAAAGGGATGAATGTATAAGCATCAGCATCTGTGCCCTTCTTTGCATCCAAAGCATTCATGAATGTAATTTTCATGTCCAGCAATGATAAATTGACAATTTCGTGGCTAGCTGGGTGACTCTCTCCTGTGCCAAACATCTGTATGCTGATGCTGATCACTGATGGGTGGAGAGGCACCCTGAGTCTAGAGGTTGGCAGTCTGCCTGAAGTTTAACTCGACCACCATGGCAGCATCTGATGAAGAACCTGGCAGCACCTTGCACTTGTACAGGCTAGAACTAATGTGCCAGATTCAGATACCTGTGCTGCAGCAGTGTTTGCTTGGCGAACACTGCAGGGCTGTTGCTTTCGGTCTTTAACAAGGGCAGCACCGCCAGGCCTGCAAGGTTCCAACTCAGCTGCCATGGTGAACTCCAATTAGTGCTGCTTTTAGTCTTGGTTCTATGCTATAATCTGCCTGTACATGCCAAGATATGTGCACTTCTGCCTTTCTAATGCTGCTGATAGATCAGAGAGTTATTCTATGCTAATGTTGGTGGCAAAAAATTTTCAGACTTGCTGTGCGTGGCAGGAATTTCAGGACTTGGCTTGCCACCCAATGCTTCAATATTGGCTACCATCTTTTCATCCGGCTGGATTCTTTGTTTGTGGGATGCCAGGATCAATAGGTAATAGATATTTGTTAAATTTTAGGCAATGTGAATACATAATTTCATATAGACCTGCTAGAAACAGAAGCAGTAACTGAGCAAGGCTGTTTAGTTCCTGAAAACTAATTTTCTTTTCATTATTGCCAATTGGTTCGCCAATATATTTTCAGTAGTATAACGAATCTCACGGGTCTGTTTTTAGAGTGTATCTTTGGTGTCTGATCCTTCATACCATATGCCAAACAAGGCACCACAATCTATGGTTGAGAGCATTCAATTGATATGTAGAATGCCACAAAAACATGCTTCAGATATAGGCATAGCAATGTAGCCCTATATTCAAAATATTTGTTCTATACTCTTCTCTACTATTTCCAAAATACTTGTTCTAGTTGGTAACGTGAGCCTATTGTTTTTGGTCTTATCCTTCCTAATTTCATCATTAATTAACTTCATTCACATGCCACAAGTTAAAAAGTAAGAATTTTCATTTCATCTATGTCTTCATTTTTTTGTGCCCAGGCTCCAAAACATGTATTAAACTTCAAAATTATTTCATTTATTGCACTTGTGAAAAGAAACACTTATATACTTTATGTCACTAGTATAATGCCATGGCGGCATTTTAGGGATGCTTATAAAACAAGCTAACGAAGACACAAGAAATGAAGGGGGCACTGCTGATCAAGGAATTAAAAATAATAACAAGCAAGGAATCAAACATGAGCAAAATTATGTCAATTTTTATGAAAAAAACCCGTAATCAGACGAGGCCACAGTCTCTTCCCTCTAATCCTACTAGTCTACTCCTTTATAAAGTCCACGACTTGACTCAAGACTAGTCTATACTTTATACACCAACAATCAAACCATCCAAGTTTATGCATCAATCTGAAAGCCAACAGATTTTAATAAAGCAGCAAGGGTATACTGCAAAGTAACATTCTCGACTTTGCTCCTGCAATTGTAGCAAGTAGCCAAAGATGTCAATCCTCATACAACTGCACCATAACTCAACACTTTATAACTATACAAATTTAACTTATTCAAAATGCTGGACCTCCCTTCAATTTTAACCTATCCACGTCGGATGCTGGGACCCGCTCCAACGCTTCCTCGCCTCCCATTGGTCCAGCTAGGCGACCCAGGTCCAAATATAACCACGAGCCCACCTCCCCACTCGGTAAAAAAAAAAAACCGGGACTAGAACCTTCTCTCGCTCTCTCCATCCGGAAGCCCGTCGCCGTGGCTCCACCTCCGTCTCCCCGATGTAGCGCCGTCGCAGGAGGCCACCGGCCGCGCCGACGCCCTCCACCACCGCCTACCCTCTCCGCTTGCTCTCTCTCCTTTCCCCCTCACGCGGGCGACACAGCGGCGCGACCCTAGACCCCTCCCCATCCTTTCTCGCGGCGGCGGCAGCGGCTCTGGTGTGGTGGTGCGGTGCTACGGTGCTTAGGTGCGGCGGCGCCACGTGTGCCGGCGGCCACAGCCGCGGGCATCGCCGCCTATGGTGCCAGGTGCTGGTTGATAGGGCCTCGGCACGGCGGCCCTACTGAGGAAGCTCAGGCGCCAAAGGCCCCTGGCGCGATACTCTAGTGCGTCGGCCTAGGGTTTTGCCCCCACCTCTTGCTCATCTTCTCCGCTCTGGTGAGGCTCCATATGCTCCTTCCCCTTGTCCTCTTTCTGTTGCGAACCACATGGCGTTCCTCACCTCTGTCCCTTTTCCTTCTCGACTTCAGGGGATTTGCCTTGAGTCCTCTTCGATTTTAGGGGACTCGGGGATTTGAGTTGGATCCTCTTCGATTTTTGGGATTTTTTTGCCCCTCGCTTGATCTCCATCATTGTTGCTCATCCTTTCATGGTAATAGGTCTCCACGCGTCTTTCACCTATTTCTATGCCATGTCCATTGTTTTTAATTTGATTTGTAATTTTGTTTACATGGATTTGGTAGACAACTTTGATTCAACAGAAATATCTTGATGAAAAGAACAGCACTAATTTAGCTTAGTATGTGATGAGAAAAGATATGACCTGATCATTAGTTCTGTTGAGATAGTGAACAACCAGTTCTTCTTACCTATATGTATGCATGTCAGTTCACAATTCATTCTGCTTATGCATTAACATGAAAAACATCTCGGACAATTAAGTATGCCACTATTTTCCACTATGAGGTCAAACTGAGATCACGTCTTCAGATTACATATCAAATAGTGACAACGGGAGAAATCACTGGAAGTACCTTTGCAGTGAATAGTGGCTCCACTGTTTGCGTTTTTCATGCTTAAATAGAATTCTTAGGTCATGAGCATGACTCCTTTTGTGCAGAAGGTTCTAGCGATTTAGAGAGTGCCAACAAAACCATCTATCTGGATGTCGTGACAATAGCGCCTTTTGTGCAGAAGGTTCTAGCGATTTAGAGTGCACACAAAATCATCCATCTGGATGCCGTGTCAACAGCGCCATGTATATAGGCTTCAAAATTAAATATTTTTTACTTGGTTTATGGCCATCTCAAATTCAACCCATATTGTGGTGTCAATATTCACATTTGTTAAAACCAAAGGGCCATTCTTAGTTCCTAATTTTTCCCATGCTTAATTACTTGATTCTTCATCTTCTATACTTTTTTCATAATTGTTTTTTTTGAAATGCTTTGATTTAAGATGACTTAGTCTCTAGCTGTATGGCCTATGAACCAATGAGATTATATGATACATCTGAAAGAGTGTTTCTTATTGGACTTCTCAAAGATCGTGTTGTGTTTTGAGCAACGAGGAAGCCCTTATGTTCAAGGAAGAATTCACCATTGCATAGGCAGGACGAAGAAGGCATCAGGCCCCTCAAGGCAAGTTGTCTTGGTGTCGATATACTTTGGCTTCGACCAAGATTAGGATGGCAGTTTGCAATGTCCTGTGTAATTTTTAATTTCAATGCATTCCGTGTGCAACAGCCAAGGTCCACATCTGATGAGAAACATCCATTTTCCTGATTTCCTATACTTCAACACTGCTCATTTGTTATTAGTAAATACAATCACCAATTACTTCCCGTGCAGGGAGGCAGTCCAGGTTGGCAAAACACTACAGTGTAATGTAACAGTGTAATATAGCCAATCTAAACCATTTGGCATCGTCATCTCGGACACCTTCCCATAATTACAATTTATTTCTTTTTACTGACAATCCTTTTTAAGATTAATACTTGGAGTGCAATATAGCCAGTTTAAATATACTCTGAATTATGCTAGTCCAGAGTAAAATCTTTTGAGTCATACATACATTTATTTACAATGTTATCTAATTTGAATGTATCTATGCCTTCTTATAGTGACACACCTGGCTATGCAATCTATTTTTGTATTATAGCAAGCTGGTAACAGATTGTTTGTTTGTTTTTTTTTGTCTGTTCTCGGTCCACTAACCAAGTTGGTAATGCTTTTTTTTTTTTTTTTTTTTTTTTTTAAAAATTGATAGACACAAAATAATAGATTGCCTATTTAGACTAAGATGTGTCCCACTATTACAGCAAGGTGTTGCTTAGATACTATTAGCATGATGTGTCCCACTATTTCGGCGTCGCCTTGAGGGTGGCCGGGCTCATGTGCCGGTGTGCCATTGCGTGAAGACTCGCGGCCTGACTGTCTGACTAAATCCTCCAAGCAAGATGTAACGTTGGTAGTGCCCTGGCTTTGTAAGTCGGATCAAGAACTTGTGTACCCCAATAGCATGACTTTTAATTCACCAGAAGAGCAAGAAAATTATATAAGGAACTGGCTGGAGGAAAGAGTTGGTTTCAAGACAGACTTCAAAATCTCGGCACAATGTTTGAACACTATGTGCAATAGCTGATGAGTCACAATCTTTTCCGACTGCAGTTTCAAAAAGAAAGGAGAAGCATAATTCCTGCTGGGGACACTTCACAGTTTATACCATCGAAGGAAGCTGATATTGCAATCTTGGAAGAGCCCGAGCACCTCAACTGGTATCATCATGGGAAACGTTGGACAGACAAATTCAATCATGTCATCGGTGTAGTGCATACAAATTATTTGGAGTACATCAAGAGTGAGAAGAATGGTGCTATTCATTCCTTTTTTTTGTTAAGAACATTAATAACCTGGTCGCCAGAGCTTATTGCCATAAGGTACTTAAGAAATTGTGTTATTCCTCTGATCATGTTTGAGCCATCTGCGTAATGTGTGGTTATAGACTATATCACAAGCTGTCTATTTGTTTGGTTCAAGTCAACAAGAAAGAAGCTCATGGAAACAATCTAGTTTAAGAATTGGTTATAATTGACAAATCTTTTCAAGTGGCATCCACATTGCAAGTTGCAAGAAATGGCTAGATTATTGCCTCATCTTTATACGTGGCATCTCTTCACGTGATATTCAACTCAAGTGATATCTAGTACATCAATGGTGGTTCCAAAAGTGATCCTCAACTTTAAGTAATCAATTCAAATCAAGAAAGCTACCCTCACCAACAAGAGCTCAAGTTGTGCAATGGATTGACATATGCTTTGACTTAGGGGAGGTGTCCCACCTCAAGATCAAGGTCAAGTATGCCACAAGTGACCTACATGTGACATTTCAAGATGATCTTCAAAGCTTTCACATATGGTAATTACAAGTGGTGTCATTCCAACATATGGTGGTGTCCATAAAAATGAAGATTCAAGAATCAACCATCTATCCTAGTCGCACCCTTTGTATCACAAGAGGCATACCTTTTATGGAAATTGATGACAAAGGGGAGAGATTGGAACAAAGATACGAATATAGGGAGAGATTGCAACATGGACATGGACCAAGAGAGAGCAACATTGAAGTATTGAGAAGGATCAAAATTCTTGGACATGAGAAGCACACAAGTTGGGGGAGCAAGCTCATGAATTTGATTGATTGCATTTGATATGTGCATATTCATGTGCTTGCTTGCATTTGCATAAAGTTTTAAATTTTATATGCAATGCTTGTGTGGTGTATGCTTGTTGTAGAAATTGATTGATGATATGATAACTAGCATGCATAGGTTGTAGCTAGATATATATATGCTTCATGAGAATTAAGTGCCATTACATATAATGTTAATCTTATATGGTATCTTGAGTTTTGGTGTATGTCTAGTTACATGGATGATGCTAAGGATGAACTTCAAATTGCAACTCCGATTGGTATCACGCTTCAAAGGTTTATCCTATATACCTTAGCATCACTTTGTAGTGCTAACCCTCCCAAATTTTCATGTTTATACATGTGTGCAAACCTTGAATTCAAATCAACTAGAAAACTGCGCGGCTTTGCCGCTTTCTACACGATCCGATCTTAGCAGGCCAGTGATTCTTTATTGTTTATATGGGCCAGAGCACTATGTGCTATGTATCATGGGCTCATGGCATCAGGGCCTTCCACGTTTATTTCTTTTTTGTTTTATCAGCCTTGGTAGTGGTCGTGTCTATACAGAGGTAGCTTCACCGTGCATTGGATTCCCTCAGTCTACTTCTAGAAAGTTCAGTCTCGCTTCGTGTGAGAAGGGGGAGCAGGGAGCTGTACACAGTTTGGGGCTCAGGGCGGCGGCGCTGAGGCCGGCAAAAGGACGGCGCAAGACACGGTGAGTGCGCCCGCCGGACTCCACAGCTACGGTTCAGAGGAGGCGCAAGACACGGGACTCTGCCCGCCAGGCTCCAAGCCTTGTATGCAGGTATGGTCTAGAGGAGAAGCAAAGCAAGCAGGCTACAAGAACCAAGGTACTGGATCTTTTGAGCTTGATATAATCTGATGCTTACTTGAGCCCTGATGAGGATTCCGATTTAGGGGCGCAGCTGAGATTTGGTAGCGGCTTCCTTCCTGATGGTAGCACGCGACAGCACGCTGTTGTGTTTCGTTTAGTGGCTAGCATTCAGTCAGCTACCGATTCGGTGCTTCAGCGGCTTCGTTCCTGATGCTAGCACGCGACAGCACCCTGTTGTGTTTCGTTTAGTGGCTAGCATTCAGTCAGCTACCGATTCAGTGCTTCCATACCTCCCAGGGGATATAGGAAAGGGTTGTCGAGATGACATTCACTCTTGGGAAGATGAACACAGATGAGCAAATAACAATCTAGAAATGGGGAATCTGACAAGAGCACAGATAAGTAAGTGGTGCGATAAGCCCGAAACTGATAATTTACACCAAAGTACTCTTAAATATAAGTCAAGCATTAGTAGATAGTACGTAGTAGATCAGATAAAGGCTCTAGTTTTGCTAGTAATTTAATTTTAGAGCTCTTGGTGAGTCTACTATATGTATTATATATATGGTATCTCTAAATAGTAATATTGCTTCCTATCTTTTTAAAAGCAAAATAGCCAGGATTTTTTTTTTCTTGCATTTCATAGAGCCGTAGCTCAAAAGCTTCATCTTGCGTTTGTGAGGAGAATGTCTTCATAGGTTCCTGTAAGGCTGTAATAAGAAGGGAAGAAAGAATAGTGTTATTTTGTGCGTAATTTTTTTGGTGAAAGCTATAAAAGAGATAATTTGAATATATAGCAAGTGAAGTACTGAAGATAAGAAGATTCTGAGTTGGCAGCGACAGTCATGAGCATGAACTGAAATATGAATATATACACTGGCAATTTGAAATGTAGGAAAGGCAATATGTATTTACCTGATTAATTCCCTTAAGTTGATTGCTTCTTCTTCTTTGAGTGGGTCTCTTTTGTTTTCTGATAAGTATAAATATATTATTCTAAAATCTGTAAGATGCTATTTTTTTAGAATCAGAAATCAGAAATATACTATGTACCTGGTTACTTTCATCCATTTCTTGAAAGGTCCTCTTGCCTGAGCTCTCATCTTGTTCCCAAATCCCAGCTGGTTCGATATCCATGTCTTGTATCCCACAGGAAAGCTGTGTTTGAAATGATGTTGCCTAAAAATATAAATTATTAAGTTAAATGTTTGATTAAACCAAAATATATATTATATAAATAAATGTCTCAGATAATGCGCTTTGTGTACCTCGCTTTTCATTTTCTTAGATGCTATGGTCATTAAAGGCGGTAGTTCTGTATCTGCTACAGTGGAGGATGAACCTGAGTGTGCCAATGGTATTGCAGAACCTCTTATAGGTGGTATGATCGGTTGTTTGCCATGGTTTTTCTTGATCACAACTACTTCTAAAGAAGGATCAATATTATCAGCACTTTTGTTTGCTAAAATTCTGACCACGAACGTGAACTTGAACCCAACCCAGGCTGATATATCAGATGGAATCTGGCGCTGATCATACTGCTTTCTAAGTACTTCTGCAGATTTTCCAATCAGCTCTGTTCCTTTCTTTTTGAAAAGCACAAATTCAAGGCTATATGTTTCATCTGTTCCAATGAATGCTATCTTGTACCTATAACAATATTGGTAAGCAGTGTAAATATAACAGTGATGAAAACAATGAAGTATATTAGAAAATATTTTGATCGACAAATTTGATTAAGGAAATCTCTGAACTTCCACTCGAACTGTGAGCATGGACATCCCTCCTTTGAGCATTGGTACTTATTGTTCTTCGCATTTATATAGATCCTAGAGTTGCAGACAGTGCAAGCACGATAACACCATGGCTGATCATCTTTTATGCCAGTAATTGTTACAGTGCACTGATACTTTTGTCCCTGCATTTGTGTTTAATAAGTATTTAGTTCATTTGTATGACATAGAGCATAAATAATTTTTAAAATCTTGCAATATACGGAGCCTTTTGAACAAATGGATCTATCTCTTTGAGCTGTATCACAGACTTCTCCTCGAGATTTTGTAGTGCATCATCTTCATTCGACAGGTATAACTCTTGGATAGGAATAGCATTGCCTATTAAACTTCAAAAATGGAGTATAATTAGTAAATTTAAGTTAGTGAAATAAATTTTCAATAAGTTTTTAAAATAGCGATGTTACCTTTTCTGAAAGCTTTTGATCTCTGGAATATCATTTTCATTGATGTACCATCTGCATGCAGTTGTTCCACTCAAGAATATATATTTTTTTGTGAACCATACGTCTTCATCAATGTTCCCACAAATATAGCTATAACATGATGTTTTTGTCCAACATTTAGAACTTCCTCTCCCTCAAATTCTAGGGCTCTTTTTTCCAGATAAGGATAGATCAATTGTATTTTCCCTTGAAACAAATTGGTGATAAGAATTGGTAAGCATATATATTTAGTACTGGTAATGATATTAATGATATTTATATAAACATAGATCGTCTTTTAGTCTAGCACTAAAAAGTACAATTATCTTTTATGTTACAATAGTTTCAAGTGTATGTTTCATACCTTAAATCCTGAAGTCTTATGATCCTCCTTGTGATCTGCTCTCAGAGGTCGAATAAGCGGTTGCAGCATTTGAAACTGCCACAATCTTGCCAAGGACATCTAGAACAGTAGTATAAACATGTATTAGCTGGTGTGATCAGAAAGGGAAATATATCATTGCTGTAGAATTTTATGATCTTACCAAGGAAGTATTCAGTTTTGTTTTTGTAATCCCCAAGCTTATCCAGTGGAGTGAGGAAAATGTGTATTTGGGGAATCTTGGGATATCATTTTTCATCTGAGTGATTGTAGTCCTCATGTTCAGTTTGAGCATATAAGGATTTGGTACAACCTTAAAATCTGGTTTGCTACGAACAACTCTTATCTTTGTCATATAGACGATATTTCCTTCTTCTAAATATGGTGCGGTCGATGGTATTGCATCTGGTGGGATTTCAGCATATATAGAATCACCCTATACAAAGATAAAATATATGAAAATATGCAAATAAATCTGAAATGTAGAATCTTTAAAGAAGACTTTAGTATATTACCTTTTGATCAACCAGTACAAGGTCCAAATGTTTGATATCATTTTGTTCACTCTTTCCTCTAAATTCCCACATCCTGGATACACGCACACATATTTTGTAGTCTAAGCTTCCTGGGCGCAATTCGGATACTGGAGTGACATCGTTCTCCATCCTGTAGTGTATAATAGAAGTAGTTTAAAAGCTACGGTCAAATCATTTGAACGTCGTCTCTATAAACAATATTTTTAGGCTATTAAGGTATTCTACAGGATATAGTATATCTGCATCAGGATGCATGATATGGATTGTTATAGCTGAGGTTCTTCCTGATGCTTTTAAGGTAAGTACCCTAAGTTAAGAAAATGTGAATGCATTTGTTTCAGGAAGCAGTTTCGACATTTTCTCTGTAACATGTAGGAAGCAACTCCATCTCAGGTTGCTTCTGCTGGAACACTTGCTGTTGCTTTCATGGCAACATTAAGTACGGTGCTTCTGGGATTTACAGATGACAACAAGTAAGTTTGCTATTAACTCTTTGTGCGAACCATATTTACACATACATATATGTATACAAAAGTCTCTACATATATATATATCAGGAGTATATAGAAAATACCCAGAAGTCCACTCAAGTGGGACTCGCTTGGCACTGGGTCTGCCCATGGTCAGAATTGGTTAGATCTAAATCTAGTTTTAAAAGTAGTAGAAATTAATAAAAGGCAACTACAAAAATGTATGAAAAGCAATATATGAGAGTATTTCATTTTAACTGACAGTGCAGTTTCATAGTTACTATGGTTTTCTTTGCAGATACTCTTTTGGATAACACTGCTTTTGCCTGGGTTGGTTTGCTATGACTGGGTTGGTGCTGCACTTCACAAATGTGAGCTGTGGCTTTATTTTCAATTGCATTACAGGTAGTGCTTGTTTCCAGAATCATTGATTGGAGTATCTTGTATTAGATCTAAAGAGATAGGAGGGGGGGGGGGGGATGGTTTGTTTTTTAGATTAGGGCTAAATATTGTGACCTTTTTCTTTCAGGTTTAATTCAATCTCGTTAGCTTGAAGATTGCTCAGTTTTGCATACAAAGAAACCGAGGGGAAAAAACCCCATCATAATCTTGCATTACCAAAATAGTGATACAAAAAGAAGAATCAAAGGAAGCAAGCAAATAAGAGTTTTGAAGACAAATGCTAAGTATAGGTACCTGTGTTGTAGGTTGATTCTTTCAGTGGGTTCCGCAAGAATGGCGACTTGATTTGATTTAGTGTGTGGCTGTTTAGGGGTTGTGATAATAGCGATGTGGCGTCTGCTATTTCTGGCGTCGGCTATCTTTGGTTATGTAAAGGAATGTCTGGAATTTGTAGCGCCGCGCCGCCCTTTTTACATAAAATATTATTATTTTATTTAAAGAATCTACCAGATTTATCTGGAACGAGCGGTCGCATGCGACCTTTCCATGCGAGTTGGTCTACGCGGCGGCATGCGACTTTCCATGTGAATTGTTGGACGACGAACGGCCGAGAAAAAATATGATGTTATAGCCCTCTAGATCCAACGGCTGAGAAATTCATGATTACGTGGCCCTATCAGGAGGCCTGCTTTTTGGAAGCAGGATTCCTATTTGTAGATTGGGCACACATGTAGGGGAGTTATCACTACCAAGTCGGGTTTTATGGTGCTTATCCAAATCTTGACATAGAGCTTAAATGTTGGATAAGTAGCATAAAATCCAAACCAAGTTAGCAATTTATATTTGTATGAAGTGCTAGCATGGAATTAATCTTCAATTCCATATCTTTGTAGTGTTGCCATCAATTACCAAAAGGGGAGATTGAAAGGTTCCTTGTGGTTTTTGGTAATTGAGTGTCAACATTAGGTGAACTAATAATGTGTGATTGAGATAATACATAGGAGATTAGTTCACATGTGATGACGCAATGAAGGAGCTTTAGTGTATATGAGACATCACATGGAGTCATGTGACCAAGGTGGTGAAGATCAAGATGAGGCTTGGTTTGATGGACTGGTTGCAAGTGTGAAGGGCTAGTCGAGGCTTTAAAGTCATGGACCACGAGGCGGTAAAACTTGAGAAAGACTTGGCGCCGACAGACCGCTGCAACGGTGAAGAGCAAGTGAGGTCAAGATCGATGGACCAAGAGGGTCATGTGATGATATGGAGTGGATCATATCATTCTTGATCGTGTTGATGCATACGTTGTATTGGCACTTGGAGGAGATGGAGCAGAATGGAAATGTGCAAGGCAAACGTATAACCTAGGGCATTTCAGTTCGCCGTTCATTGGTGCTTAGAGAAGTTTATGACCGGGTTTAGGATAGATGGGCGTACTATCAAGAGAGGCAAACTTTTGCATACCAATCATCTAGTGCCACTTGTGCGATCTAATTTTGCGATGTGTTAGGATCGAGTGGCGGTGAGATCAAGAGAAAATCATTTAAAAATGATTGTGAAAATGCTAACACACATGCACATGATGATGTACACTTGGTGGTGTTGGCACATTTACAAAGGAAAAGTTGTTCCGGTGTTTCTCGGAAAGTAGGACTGCTCTTGGAGTGGAATACTACTTTGATCCATTGTGCTTTGGATCAAGTAACCATGTGGGTTGTGTAGCCCTCTGAGTAAGCTTTCCATAGAGTCTTAGATCATCGAAAACAAAGTTCGGATCAAAGAGATATGGTCGTTTGATCGGGCAATGGTCCTGTTGAAAAAAGGAGCGCCGGACGCTGAGGCTAGCGTAGGACGAGTCCGACGCTTGTTGCCGAAGCGTCCGACGGTTCGGTTGGTTTGCACCCTCTCCGGACCGCGTGCCCGGGGGGTGCGTGGGGACGCGTCGGCGCTTGTTGCGGAGCGCCAACGACTAGTTTTCAGCTCCAACGGCTAGTTTCTCGGTTTGGGCTATTTATACACCACATACCCGACTTGTTTCGGGTGCTGAGCACACTCTAGCCTTGGTGGCTTGTGTTGTGGTGCTAGAGATCCCTCCCCACTCACTTGTGATTGATAGAGTTCATTCAAATCAAAGTGAGGAGCGATTCTAGTGCGATTGCTTTGGAAGATTGCATCGTGTGGCACTAGGTGATCGTGTTGCATGCCGTTGTGCTTGTTTCTCTCCACCTCCAAGACAACTTGGTGGTAAGGGACTCCGTTGAAGCACGTAAGGGAGATTGTGCGGTGCTCTAGAGGAGGATTTGTGAGAGGTTTGTCCTCACCTTGCGGGGGATCGTGAAGAGCAACTCTATTGGAGCGTGTCATTGAGTTACCACACTTGGTGTGGGTTCTTGCGGGCTCGAGGATCCCCATCTTGGTTGGTTGTGCAACACCCGGCTACGGGTTTGGCATTGACGCCAATTAGCTTGTGAACCTTCAAGTGGGTGAATCGCCTAATCGAGGAACCACTAAGGTGTTGGTCGACACAATGAGGAGTAGAGGGAAGTTAGCAAGCTTCGCGAGACCTCGGTAAAAAATCACCGGTGTCATCTTGTGTCCACTCTTTGCGATGGTTTGCATTCTCGTCCATAAGCTTCGCATTTACTTTGTTATATATATTGTGCTTGCTTGTGTAGTTGCTCTTTCAATTCTTAGTTTGTGTAGCTAAATAATTTGAGCGGTTGGGTTAGGTGTATGTCGTCTTGTCCATTATGCATCTAGTGAGCTTAGGTTGGCTTTGTGCTTTTGCTCATTAGAATTGTGTAGGAGCTCACCATTGATTGAAGTACTAGTGCATAAGTTTGTGTGATCTTGAAATAGAATTGGTTAGGAGCTCAAGCTAGGCTTGTTACCTCATTTACTTTGTGTAGGATCTTTTGTGAGGTGATTTAGAGTCATAGATAAAGGGGTGAAGTATTGGCTAGACCGATAAGTTTAATTCGCATTAGTTTTGGTTAGCCGGTGTGATTAGTTTTAGAAAGGACTATTCACCCCCTATAGTCCCCATCTCGATCTTCCAACGCGGCAAGCGGCGTCGGCTGCGACCACTCGCACGGCCCGTGCTCGCCAAAGCTACCACGCTGGCATGCCGCCACTCATGACCCCCACGAGGCACCACACGGCGGTCCCCGCCAATCACGGGCGCCCGGCGCCACCGACTCACGCGGCGGCGAAGAACGGGACAACGCCGGCCTCCAAGCCCTCGTCCTTCCCGCTTTGTCCGGCTTCAACCACGAAGAAGAGGCGGGCGACGAGGTCCACGAGGCGAGGTCTAGCACCGGTGCACGACATCGGCCGTTCGCCGGCGGCGTGGAGGCTCGCCCGGCCAAATCTGCTCATGGCGGCGCTTCGTGCCGCCCGCCGGCGGCGGCGTGATGGCGAGGAGCCGCTGCCGGGCGTGTGCGCCTCTCAGGCGCTGAAACCATACAAGGCGTGTGTGTGTGTGTGGGGTCGCCCGTCGGATTCGATCCGGTCACGCCACGGCCCACGGATCGACGGGGAATGGCCGACGCCCGAGTCGCGGCAGCTGCGAGGCACACCGCGCGACGCGACCCAATTGCCGCATGCTGGCCGGAGGGAGAGGGGGGGTCCCGCTCGTCGAGGGCCGGCCGCCCTTCACCGCCAGGTGGATGCGGGAGGAGCCGGTCGTCGCACCACCCAGCCACGGCCAAGGAGGGGCCGCCTCCACAACCGTGGACGCCAAGGCTGCTCGTCGACGAAGGCTTGGGAGAGGGCCGGGGAGAAAAGGAGGAGGGAAAAAGAAAGAAAAAGAAAAAGAAAAAAAAAAAAAAAATATAAAAATAGAAAAAAAGAGAAGAGAAAAACCTATTATTATTTAATTAAAAAATTTTATTACTAAACTATTGTAATAGGAAAAGAAAAAAAAAAAATGAATAAGGGTGGAGAAAGGAAGAGGAGAGATAAAATGGTAGTTGGAATGAGTGAATAAAATATTAGATAGTTGGTATAGAATAGAGAGATATAAAAGAGGGATGAGTGTGGGAGAAAGTGCTTTGTAAAGAGAGAATTTTGATGACTAGGATCTATAGAGGAAGAAAATAGATGAACATGAGTGCGGATAGTCTAACGGTCTGTTTGTTTCCTGCATCCACATGAGCGAGATGCAGTGACCGGTCAATTAAAATAAAAATTCAATAAAATATAAATATACCTATGCAATGGAAATGAAGGGTTTGTTTGGTTCCTGCATCCACCTAAACCAGGTTGGCCGGATGTAGGGACCAGCCATTTGGTTGCCATCTCGCCTGGTTGAACCAGGCTCCGCGCGTGCACGAGGCAACCCGTAGCCAGGCTCTGCGGGAACGAGAAAAACAAGCGTTCGTGCCAGGCCTGGCTCATTGGATTAAGCTGCTTTCTCGCCTAATGATACTATTAGTGAATATCAAGTGATATATTTTAAAGATGTTTAAGACATAATTAGACAAAGTACTTTAAGAGTGTATTTGCATAAAATAAAATCATAGTTGACATTGTAATATTTTGATCTTCTTACTGGCAACGAAACAATCTCTCTTCTTAGCCGGTCTAAGTCGATACAGTCAACCTAACATGTGAGACGGGTTATACTGCCCTAAGTAAACATATTCCGCTACAAGGAAGCTAATAAGATGTGCATTCGCAAAAACTCAAACCCATCGGCCATCTCATACACCACCCTCAAAAGTCACACCTACCACCGGCACAGCAGGCTAAAATATACTCGTTCTGTTATAAAATACATACAATTCTCACATCTCGAGAGGTGAAACATTATAAACTTTGACTAAAAAATTATATCACAAAATAGTAGGGCTTACGAGACAAATTAAGTACCGTTAGATTAGTTATGAAATATATTTTCATAATAAATTTACTTCGAGACATAAATCTTAATACTTTTTGTTATAAATTTGGTTAAAGTTGATGAACTTTGACTGACACGCTTCCCACAATTACGGAACGGAGGGAGTATATTGTTATTTATGGTTCACCCCACGTCGACAGAGCTACCCAAGTGGCTTGCCACTTGCTCTCGTTTTTTTTTTTGAGCAACTGCCACTTGCTCTCGTTTAGTGGGATATTTTGTTCGTACTAGTGTTGTCCCTTTCGACGCCTTTTCGTTATGTCGGATCTTGTCTTGTTTTGCAGGGCAAGGGAGCCGCGCGCCTCCACAAGTGGGCTGGAACGGTTCAACAACGCACATGCATCTCAAGACCGATGAAACCAAATCTGTTTATTATGAATTCCATTTCGTGTCGCATTGACCGCCGCTGTGCGTCAAGCACCAAAGGCAAGCAAGGGCTGTTCTTCTCAGCAAAGGCAGCCTGCGTGCAGGCCAGGATCCTTCAAGTGACTGAGGTTAGTGATCGATCTATTCATCCTGTGCTCTCATTTCAGTACTTAATTACTCTTAGCTGCAAACCCACTGACCGGGTCGGGGTTTAGTTTGCTGTTTGGATTCAAGCCACAGCCAATTTGTTGCTTCAACATACACACATCGGCTAGCGTGTTTGCTTTGTCTCAATGATTCCATACTCCTCTGCCTGCAAAGAAAGTTAGGTGGTTCACACATGCTTTGCCAAAGATTTCTCGCCGACTATATGCGGCGAGCAAATCGTTTTTTTTTTCTTGAAGATCCGGAATGATGATATATCAATAAGGAGGAGCTGTGAGCAAAACGTCTGCCCAGTTTTTAGCAAGACGATGCATAAGCTCATCGCTGCGTACGGCAGGGAATAGTCACCTCAACGTCTCACCATTCGCTCGTGGTGGATGTGGATCCTTGTTGCCGCCGTCGCCTCCAACACCACTGCCTTCAGCAAGCTAAGGACATTGTTTGGTACTTTTAGTAGGCATTAACAGCCTCACCACATTGCTTGAGCGAGCCACCCGCTCCTCTTCACCAATTATGGGGGCAGCAGTTCGCACCATGCCCGGCACCGAGGATCACTTCCAGGAGCCACCGCTGTCGTTGCAGCCAGGTTGAATCCAGGAATTTGCGGAGCCCCGACCCCGACATGGAGCGAAATCAAAGAGTACAGAGTAGCTGGTTAATTGTTTGACAGTGCGAGAACAAAACAAGCAGAGGGAAGATGTGTTACATGTTGCCGCTGAGGATGAGAGATGGCGCTGCGCTGCAGGCATCCTCTACTAATCGATCAGCATGGAGAGGAGGCGATGATTTGGGAGCGAACTGAAGTTTTATAGAGTAAAGCATATATATTTTCAGTAGTTGCTTTCTCCAACCGATTCCAATATCCCACTAATTTTTTTTTTAAGCCGTTAAAAATACGAAACATATCTGTTGTTTTCTCCCACCGATTCCAATATCTCACTCTGAAAAATCAAAAAAACGATCTCACGTAAGGTTTTCACCACCCTAAAGGCATACTCCCTCCCTCCCTTAAAAAGAGTGTATTTTGCATTTTCTAAAAACAACTTTGACTAGATATATTAAAAGATATTAATATTTATAATACATAATTTCATTATAAAGATCTTTGAATCTAGTTTTTTTTTTATCAAATTTTATTTGGAGATATCGCTTCATGTTCTTGGAGAGTCCCCTCGTGACATGCTTCATCAGCATCCGGAAGCCGGAGTTCCAAGGGAGCTTCTACTTGCGATTCAGGTTGGGCGGTGCATCAAGTACATCTATCACGGCTACATCGGTAACCTTCGCTACTTAATGGAGTTTGCTCCGATCCGTACTAGGGAGAACATGATCCTTGCCAATCCGGTTTATGGATGATTGGTGTTACGCGTTGAGCTAATTATGCCGTACCCTGACCTTGCTCGGTGTCACGTATGGACTTTTATCCAGCCGCGAGTGCGCGCCGCCGGTTGGGGAGGGGGGGGAGGAGAGATGTCACACACTAGGTAATGGTGCCCAAAGGGCCCGGCCCAAGGGGCCCGCGGGTCGGCGGGGCGCCCTCGCCCCAGCGGCGCGTGGCCTTCCGCCGCCCTTCCGCGGATTTTTTTGGAAATTAATGCAAGGATTCGGTTAGAATAATTTAGGGCTTTTGTGAGCGGAGATATTCCCAATCTATAAGGAAGTCTTCTATTAGGATAATGTCATGACCCAGAAATAGGGCCCGAGAAGGACAGGCCCGACACGCCCATGAGCACGGGGCGCCGCCCCCAGGCTGTCAAGCCTTCGTCTCTCCTCCCTTCCAGCGGATTCTTCGGCAGTGGTCGGAATAAAGGAGGAGAATATCTAGGATTATCTTTAGGTGTTTTTTGGTGTGCAAGGGGATATCTCATCTATAAGGAGACCCTTATTAGGAAATAAATAAATAGGATATGCTTGTAAAGGTATTCCAATCTATAAGGAAACCTTTAGAGATTGATTGAGATACAAGTCCCACTAGCCCAGGGCTATATAAGTAAGGGGTGCATAATCTTTCAGGGCAACAAGCAAATAAAGAAATTTATCCCTATCTCCCCGCCTCTCCCTCTCGCGCCGCCCCCCTGCGCCCTCCCGCCGCCGCCCACGCGCGCCCCCCGCTCCGCCGCCGTCCCGCGCCTCCAAGGCCGGCACGGCCGCCGCCATACGCCGTCACCAACTCCATCACCCCCCCCTCTTCCTCCTCTCCTCGATCCCCTATTAGGTGTCAATTCTGCCCAATCTAGCCGAACTTTTGGGGTGGTATCCGAAGACCACTACGATCCACCCACCACCATGGACGAGTCGAAGAAGGCTGGCTGAAGAACTTGGGGAACGATTCGCCAAATTCGGCGGGGGATGGACACGATCGAGAATAAACTTTCGATCCTCTCGGCGATGATCCAGCGAGCCCTCAAGCACCGTCAACAACTTCACGAAGCCGATCTTGAGATGAAGACGCCTGTTGAGACGACGGCTCGCGACTTCATCAAGAAGCGGACTGATGGCAAGCGGGAACTGGATGATCAAGTCACCGTAGCCGTCTGGAGAACCCGATGAAGGGCTACACGGGGCGAAGCCCTCGCCCGCCAGGGCGTCACCGACCGGGGGCGCATGTGCCGCCCCCCTCCTCCGGACACCTTCCTGTGTCTTGCTCTCGCTTACATCTTTGTCCTTCCCACGTACGATGGCAAGGAGGATCCTCTCCCATGGATCAACCGGCTGCGAGCAATTCTTCAGGGGACAAGGTACGCCCGGCAGAAGAAACAAGTCCGGTATGCTTCCTATCATCTCACGGGAGGAGCCCTCGCAATGGTACATGAGGTCTGTCCCAGAGAAACCGGTGGCGATGGGCGAGCTTTGCCCGGTATGTCAACGGCGCTTTGGACCAGCGAGCGGGCGAACCATTGCCGGGCAACCGGCATCGTTAAGGAAGACAGCACCGTCGGACGAGTACATAGAGCGGAGTTCTCGGCACACGTGGCGCGTGGCAGGCCACCTCGGCGATAGCCGCCAGGTGAACATCTACACAGCGGGCTTGGGCGAACCGCTCAAGACAGGGCGCCGAGATGCAGAATCCCAAGGACATGGAGGCTGCCATGTCTCGCCCGAGTGTACGGCGCCGCGCCATCCTCTACAACACCGGCAAGCCCCGGCACGGTGAGGGCTAGGGCGCCGGCGCTGTGGGCTGGGCTGCCGCCCCAGGCGCCTTCTCATCCGCGGCAGACCGGCGGCGACACGGGCCGCTCAGCGGGCGACACCGGAGGAGATGACGGAGCGACGCAAGGCTAGACTGCGCTTCAACGTGATGAACCGTTTACATGGGGTCACAACGGGCGAGGCGGGGTGGGCGCGCCTTGCCACCGAGGGAGGAAGGAGAGGGAGTTGGGATAAAATTCTTTATTTGCTTGTTGCCCTGAAAGATTACAGCACCCCTTACTTATATAGCCCGCTATTGGGACTTGTATCTCAAGCAATCTCTCTAAAGGTTTCCTTATAGATTGAAATACCTTTACAAGCATGTCCTATTTATTTATTTCCTAATAAGGGTCTCCCTTATAGATGAGATAGCCCCTTGCACACCAAAAACACCTAAAGATAATCCTAGATATTTTCCTCTTTTTCTCCGAATTGGTTCTTAGAAGAATCCGCGGAAGGGAGGGGGACGGCGGCGGGGGCGCGCTTGCGGCCTGGGGGGGCGCGGCGCCCCTTTGGGCTGGTTGGGCCCGTCCTCCTAGGCCCTATTTCCCGGGTCGTGACATCTCCCCCTTCTCCGACCGCGCCCTCGCTACCTGGATGAAAGTCCATTCGGTGACACTGGGTGGAGATCGGTTGCCCTCGAACGATGAGCTCCACTGCTTAGCATGAGTCGCCCTTGTCTTGGGTTCTCGAGGATCATGTTGTCCCCGGTTCGCTTGGGATCAAACTCCGGGAGATAGTGAAGGTTGCCGATGTAGCCAGAGGGATGTAGCGGTGGGCTGCGTCCCCTCGTGTGAAGCCGTCGATGACGGGCTGCCGCAGGAGTTCCCTCGAACGCCCACATCTAGGTGCCGATGCACCATATCGCGCCAGGGGCTCTCAAGAATAAGAAACGCTCATTGGGTGGAGCGTTGACGAAGAGCGGAAGTAGACGCCGGATAGTGATGTCGCGGCGAGTAGGAGGAGTAGCGACCAAGTTCAACATCGTTACCGTACATGAAGGAGCCGACGTCGACAGGGGAGGGCGAGAGCTGGTGAGCGGCCCTCTCTCGGATCATAGCCGATGGGACATTGTCGACGGTGAGGAAGAGGCGATCCATGCCGCCGAGGAAGACGACCCCGGGCCGGGTCGACGTGGTGGTGGCGCCAGCGCCATATGCCACCCAAGAGGATGGCGGTCGGTACATACCCAAGTTGGCTCCGTCGTGTAGGCTCCCAAGGCGAAAGTTAGTCCCGCGAACCGCCCAAGCAAGGCCTCCAAAGTAAGTCCGGCGTGTTAGTGGAGAGGAGGCGGAAGGTGGCGGCCGTCGAAGAGAAGGAGGCCGTCTTCGAAAGTGTCCATCTTTGGAGCAGCGTCGCCCGTGGTGACGTCGAGGGCGATGCGGCGTGGGTGCTGATCCTCCAATGTAGCCCTCCGGCGTAGCTGGACGAAGACTCCGCGGATGTGTCGTAGAGGTCCAAGGCGTCGCATGCCTCGAACGTTTCCCCAAGCCGAGTCGCGGGCGTCGGATGATGCCCGAAGATGCGGACCGGAGGAGGCCAGGGCCAGGGCGCCCCACGCCGAGGGTGGAGCCGGCGAACGTGGTCGGGCGACCACGGTAGTCGCGACTCGTGGGTCGCGAAGTCCCACGTCCACGCGTCCGAGCTTGCCCGGCCAAGGCATGCTAAGGATGACGTCGGCGTCCTCGCCCGGTGGCATGACGTGGCGTCGATGTCGGCTGTGCCGGCGTCGGCGTAGTGGCACGTCGAAGGTGTGGCGCGCATGTAGACGTGGCGCCCGGTGCGATGGTGATCGGGACACGCGACCGGCCGAGGCCGGAGTGGTCACCACGCGAGGTCGATGTAGTTGTGCGTTGCTCGAGTCGGCGATGATGTTGATGCGTGCACGAGATCATACCGACGAGGTAGAGAATGAGCACCACGTCTTAGGGAGTCGGGGTCCCGGTGAGGACCTTCGGTCGGTGGCTCCTCTTTGACGTCCGCTAGTGGGGCGTTTGTCGTGTCGTCGGTGTAGTCGTTGAAGATCGTGATGTCGAAGAGATGCTTGCACTTGTGACCCCGTGAGAACGGCTCGTCACGCTTGAAGCGAGAGACCGGCTTTAGTCGTTCCGTCATCTCCTCTGGTGTCACCGTTTGAGCGGCCGAGCCGGTGCTGGCGGCGGGGGCGCCAGGGGGCGGCGGGGCCACAGGCAGGGGCGGGGGCCCTGCCCTGGCCCTGTGGCCGGCTTGCCGGTGTTGTAGAGGATGGCGAGGTGTCGCTCGTACGCCCTGGCGAGAGACATGGCTGCCTCCATGTCCTTGGGATTCTGCATCTCTACGTCCGTCTTGAGCGGTTCGCCCAAGCCTGCTGTGTAGATGTTGACCTGCTGCTGGTCGTCGAGGTTGCCTGCCCGTGCCACGTGTGCCAGGAACTGCTCCGTGTACTCATCGACGGTGCCTGTCTTCCTTAGTGATGCCACCACCCAGATTGCGCCCGTTCATTGGGGCCAAAACGCCGTTGACATATTGGGCGAAGCTTGCCCAATCGCCACCGGTTTCTCCCGGGACAACCTCATGTACCATTGTTGAGCTCCGCCTGTGAGATGATAGGAGGCGTACGGACACCTTTCGTGTTCGGGCGCACCTTGGCCTCCCTCGAAGAATTGTTCGCAGCGGTTGATCCATGGGAGGATCCTCTTTTCCATCATAAGTTGGGAAGGACAGCTTGTGCGGGCACGGGAGCCGGCTGAGAAGATGTCGGCCGGAGGTGGAGGTGGGGGCGGCGCATGCGCCCCGATGGCGGCGCCCCGGGCGCGAGCCCCGAGGTTTCAAGTAGCACTTCATCGGGTTCGTCGATCAGCTGTGGTGACTTGATTGTCCTGGTTACGCTTGCCATCGTCCGCTTCTTGATGAAGTCGCGGGCTCGCTGTCTCGAACATTGCCCTCATCTCGATCTCGGCTTCACGGAGTTGTTGACGGTGTTTGAGCGTTCTTCGGATCCTCGCCCGAGAAGATAGAGAGCCTATCATCGATCTTGTCCATCCCGCCGTTGATCTTGGCGACCTCGTCCGCCAAGTTCTTGGCCACGTCTTGGATTTGGTGTCCATGGTGGTGGGTGGATCGTAGTGGTCTCCGGGATACCAGGTTGCCGATTCCGGCTAGATTGGGCCGAATTGACACCGATTGGCGATCGTCGAGAGGAGAAGAGAGGGAGGGGAGGGCGGGCGCCGCCGGCCGCGCCCGGCGGCGGCCCGGCGGCCCCGGGGCAAAGTGGCGGTGTGGGTGGTGCGGCCGGCCAAGAGTGGGGTGGGGGCGCCTTGAGGGAGGAAGGAGAGGGAGTTGGGATAAAATTCTTTATTTGCTTGTTTGCTCTCGAAAGATTACAGACCCCTTACTTATATAGCCCTATTATTGGGACTTGTATCTCAAGCAATCTCTAAAGGTTTCCTTATAGATTGGAATACCTTTTACAAGCATGTCCTATTTATTTATTTCCTAATAAGGGTCTCCCTTATAGATGAGATAGCCCCCTTGCACACCAAAAATACCTAAAGATAATCCTAGATATTTTCCTCCTTTTTCTCCGAATTAGTTGCCGAAGAATCCGCACGGAAGGGAGGGGATTGGGGGGCGCGTGCGGCGAGCCCGGGGCGGCGCCGACGCCCCAGGCCGGTTGGGCCCGTCCCTCCTGGCCCCTATTTCTCGGGTCGTGACACGCTCTCTCTCTCTCTCTCTCTCTCTCTCTCTCTCTCTCTCTCTTTCCACCCCGCCAACCTCGTCGCGCGCGCCTCCCCCTGGGCCGGTTGGGCCCTCCTCCTGGGCCATATTTCTGGGTCGTGACACGCTCTCTCTCTCTCTCTCTCTCTCTCTCTCTCTCTCTCTTTTTCCACCGCCGCCAACCTCGCCGCGCGCGCCTCTCCGCCCTCACGTCGGTCGCCCGCGCCGCCCCCCAGCCGCCGCCACGCCGGCCGGTGTCGCCGCTTCCCGTCGCCGGCTGTGACAGCAGCATATGTGGCGGTCACCCCAGGAATCACTTTGGGCGGCTAGCGGCTATCCTCAATCCATCATGCTCACTCTAGGAATCACTTTGGGCGGCTAGTGGGTATCCTCGATCCACCATGCACGACTCTGCACCGGGACAGGTCGAGGCGCCCGGCACGGCGCGAGCATCCCAATCTGTGGATGGAGTAGGAGTGGCGCCGGACAAGTGAGTGGATATATATTTTTTCTTTCATCTTTACTAGCAAATGTGCTCGTATGTCGTAACGAAACGTACAACTTATTTCACGGTCATCTGGATGATTTTGTCTTACGGGCTTTCAATAATTAATCACGCCATCTTCTCAAATACGTCTTTGAATAGGACTATGTGTGTTGGAATCGAACTCCCTACCGTCGTTGGATGTATGTAGTTCTAAATTGTACAAGGACAGATGGTAAGTTCAGATCAAATATGGAACAGGTAACGTAAGGCATCATGAAAATGAAAATCTATTAGGGCCCATTTAGATCCCTTCATTTTGGAGGAATTAAAATTTCTATAATAAACGGGTTTGATTTGGCTTGAAATTTCACTTTCTAAAGTTCACTTTCAACATATCTCAAAATCATAGGGTGGGAGATGGAATTGAATGGAATAGATCACCATGCTATGTTTGCACTCTCAAACTCCATTCTGTAGCTAGTTCGAATATGTGCCTAAACTACAGTGAATTTAATCCTAACAAAACGTACGGTCTCTTACTGCATTTGTTAATTGAGCTTAAGGTATGACGTACCGTACTGGTGTGCAGCCCCTAGTCGACAGTGGTCGTTCGCCCTTGATGGCCTGGGCTTCTTTCCCTTATTTATTTGCACTTTTTGATTCCTCTCGATATGGTGCATTTGTTAATTAGTTCTATCTTTTATCAGCTTATTAAATTGTTTTTTTTTTCCTGCATGCAGGTTGTTATGTACAAGTGTTTACGGTCTGGAATTCTATAATATTATATAGCATATATCATGGACAAGTTCCACCACTCTGTATCTGAACCAAAAGCCATGTCACTGGAATCATTAAAAGAAATTACGAACAATTTCTCTAATCAACGAGAAATTGGAAGAGGAACATTTGCAAAAGTTTACAAGGTAAGCATATATACGTGTTTTGTTTACAACTTATGCATCCGTTTAGTAATGCATATTTCTCGTTTTATTGGGGCAATACTTTGACCCATAATTTACTCTATTAATATGTCATTTATATGATACAGAATCATAATATTCATAACAAAGTTTTGTATTACAATTATCAATTATTGATAAATAAATAAATCGTTGGACAGACTTATCAGAAAGAGACAAAGTGCACGTCTGCACCTACTAGTCTTAAATGGAGGTCAGGGTACTGCTTACTACAACATATTTTGTTTATTATTAAAAGAAAAAAAAAAAAACTTCAGTGGCGGCAGTCGTGGACGGTCGAAACAGGAGCAATCAGCTAGTAAAAATATAGGACCGGCCCCCGGATGAAGCCATTTTGCTTTTGATGGGTAAGAGTATCTCCAAGAGTTTCTCATATTTTGTTCAAAAAATATGGTGTTTGCCAACTCCCAGATTAATAAGGGGAAAGATAATCTCCAAGAGAAATTTATCCCAAAAGGTTTTTCTGGGCAATTTTTTTTCTATGATCCTGTCTCATGTTTAGTATTAGGAAACCCACCCGAATTTGTTTTCGTACGCGTTTTTTAGACTGACTGGACCGCGTTACTGTAAATCTTTCTAAAGGAGACTTTTACCGTAAAAGAAGCTGCAACTGGGTACTGTAGAACTCAGCCCGCCCTCGATGCTTGCCGAGCCGCCTCCGCTGGACCTCCCCGCGAAGCCGGTAGCCCGACCTCCCCCTCTCCACAATTGCGCCGCCGAGCAAAGAGAAAGGGAGAGGCCGCCGCACTGGGGTCCACGACGGGACCAGAAGCGTCGTCGCGCTGGGCCCAAAAAGCGCCGCCGCGCGCCACTGGGACCTCCATGGCGAGCTGGGCAGCCCGGTGTCCCCTCTCCTAGTGCCACCGAGCAGAGAGAAGAGGGAGAGGCCGCGCCGGAGGGGCGGGCCACGCCGAGCGCCAGGGGACGGATCCAGGGTTATTTGTTGCCGTCAGGTGACAACAATGATTTTTGTGATTTCCATTGCAAATTGGTACTCATATGTGCAATTAATCTATAGTGTAGTAGAGGTGACATCCATTGAATACTAGCAGGCAGCCCTGCGCTTCGCGCAGGGGTCACAAAGATGACATATTATACCATTTAGTTTTAAAGATGGATGGGATTAAAAAATAATAATGAAGGGCAGAAGCAATCAGAATATGTACAAAACAAAGATACAATACAAAGTAGTTGCTGTAACCATGGGCAATTGGCCCTGTTGTCCATGATGCACATTCTGCAAGAACCTGAATGGAACATAAGCAGAGAGCCTCACTTGCAAATACAAACACTTAGCTTAATGAGATTGACTTGACCCAATTTTTTATGCGGTTTCCTAACAGGTACATACTTTTTGAACGCATTTGAATTCGCTACATACTCCACAAAATATACCAAATGCTAAGCCAAGCGCTGAGTGTGTAATGACAAGGCTATTGAAATCTGAAATGAGCATAAGCAAAAGCATACCTATTTGCGAAGCAAAGAAACATATGTGCTATAGGAATTTTAGTATTAGAAAATAGGAAATTACGGTAAAAGTGGATGCACCGTGAGGATGCCGACTGAAGGAAAAAAAAAAAACCTGCCAAGCAGATTCGTCTCGGACATTTCGTCGAGCACTCGAAGGGCACATGAGCGGCATAGCGGCCGGCAGCCGCAGGTGGCGGAACGTCGATGGTGGCCGGTCCTTAGCGCGAACGCGGGACGGCGGCGCTGAGACAGCCCGGCCACGGCGTGGCCTGGGCACGGCGATGCGGCCGTTGCGGCGGCGCTGCAAGGTGTCGTGACAGGCAGCTGACGGTGGCGGGGCTGCGAACGCACGGCGAACGGACAGGCGCGGCCGAGAGGGGCGAAGTGACGCGAGTTGCGTCCGCGAGACGGAGGCGCTACGACGGCTCTGCTGTGCTGTGGCCTGGGCGCGGTGTTGTGGCGGGGCGGCGGCGGTGATGCGAGGCGGGCGGTGGACGGAGGTGTAGGCGACGGCGGGGGCTTACCAAACGCTGCTGGTTTTCTTTATCTGTTCGGGAATGTGCGGAAGGACCGTACGGGCTTACGTGTGGCTCTGGGAGTGGGTAACTGTAGCTTACCGGGTCTAACTGTAGTTTGAACAGGGAAATGAGTCTTGGGGATAACGGGTTCAACTGTAGAAAACCATCACCACGTTTAAAGGGAGATGTAGGATTAGGATGGATCCGTTACTGCGAGAGCGCCGATGCCGTGGGGTGGGCACCGTGCAGATCCCGTGGGTCGAAGGGGTCGGACCGCTCACCGTCGGGATGTCCGGCGGGCGCGCGGTCGAGGCCGCCCCGGGCGCAGTGTGCGGCCGCAAGCCCGGCCTCCATCAACTTTGTCGCAACCCCTCTCGACTTTGTCGTGTGTGGCCCCCGCTACCGCCCCATTGAAATCCTCCACCGCGTTGTCTAGTTCGGGACGGCCGTGGCTCACGCCTTGTCGGGTGGGAATCAAAAGGAGAACACGACTCCTGTGTTTTCCACGGGTTCCGCACAAGCGGGAAGATTGTAGAGCAAGGATGCGTGGTCGAGGAGGCGGCGTCGGGAGGTGGAAGATGGGGGCGGTGTCGTGAGGTGGAGGACGGGGTGGGAGGCAAGGAGGCGAGGAGATAGAGCGGTGAGAGGGCGTGCGGTTGAGAGCACAGGAGTAAGAGAGAGGAGCGATGGGTGGGGAGAGAGATAATGGGAAAGAGTGTATGACAGTGGGACCCATCAATGGGTAGTTGGGATAGAGGATGATATCAAGTATGGATGGGTGCGGGGAGAAATTGGTATAGATGATGGAATCTCGGTAACTGTGAGGACAAAATATTTCTTTCGGAGGATGAACATAGAGTATGACGAGTGCGTATAGCCTTAGCCCTTCCACCAAATCATTCTCTCTTGCACTTTTCTCACCAAGCCCTGAATTTGTTTCTTTACACATTTAAGCCCTTCCACCTCTGGATGCGCGCTCCTAGGGATTTGGGATTTGATAAAAGATGGGGAAAAAAATATGTCAAACTTTTGGAGATGAGTTTTTGTCATTTTCTAAAGAAAAAAAAGAATGAGAAAGGGATATGACAAACTCTTGGTAGAGCATCTCTAATAGGATCTAAATTTAAAACACCATGTTTTCCAACTCCTAAAATAAATATTAGGAGAGTAAAAGAAGGTCATCTCCAATAGTGCCTAATAATAGAATAGAAAGGGCAATTGTAGTTACTCGTAATTTCTAGATGTTCTTAGTCTTAGAAAATTTTTTTATGTTCTTTTTTTAGTGAAAAAGAAGTTGAACAAGACTACTATTTCAATCTACTAATCGTTTCTATGTAGATTCATGATAATATAATAGAAAGAATCTAGTGGTTCTTTCTACCACACTTTGTGATTCCAACCAGACCCTTTCATTCAAGACTTGGATTTTTTTTTTATTTTCTTTAACCCCTTTTTCATTTCTTCTATGATTTAATCATTTTGACAGGCTGTTTTTACATAAATAATAAGTAAAAAGGAAACAGGAACTAGAATGAACAATGTTGTAGCAATAAATGCGAGAATATTGACTTCCATAACTTCTTTATTTTTTTCACAATAACTTGGGATGTAAATTCAAAGGGAACAATAACTCTTGGAGTTGCTCTTAGAAATTTTTTGTAGACTGTTGGATTGCAATTGAATCTTGGATAAGGTAATTGAATAACTGATTCTGGATGATGGTGGTCTCCACCAAGATGGGGCAGCCAGCCGAACTTTCTCTTTTTATTTCTTCATTTATCTTTTTTTATGACTTTGCAAGCATATATTAACAAACGTCATGGAATTTTATTTGTCTACAGAGTACTATATAAGTTTAGTGTACGGCCTTTTTATTTGGCATGCATATAAAGTTATCATATTATTGACATATAATGCCATAAATTTTGGGAGAATAGACAGATCAAAGTATGCAGGTGCAAATAATAAAAGTGGGGATTAATCGAACCAAGCAGACCCTATACATGTCAATTATTATTTTTGTATATGTTATTATTAGGGATTACTACAAAATGGGGATGAGATCGCTGTGAAAATGCTTCGCCTTACACCTGGACAAGACGATGGCCAGCATTTATTCATGAGGGAGCTGAGGAACCTTTGGACGCTCAGGCATCAGAATATTGTACGGCTACTTGGTTATTGTTATGAAATAAAGTATGAAGCTTTGGACTTCTGTGGACAAATAGTTCCTGCTGAAAATATATATAGAGCTTTCTGCTTTGAGTATATGCACAATGGAAGCCTAAGACAACATCTTTATGGTAAGATATCGATGATGATGGTTCTATATTTTGGCAATATTGTTAGCATATATGAAACACACACACGCACACACGCAACACACACACGCACGCACGCACGCACGCACGCGCAAATCTTAAGTTCCATGTTTCCACTACATAAATATGTAGTGAAAACTCACATGAAAAAGTGGAAATTCAAACTCCCATTTGAAAAGTTCATACGAAAATGACAACTTTTAGGTTCATGTGCACTAAAAGACAAAAATATTCCATCTGAAAATGACAAATTTTTGGTTCATGTGCTCTAAAAGACATGAACCTCATGTTGGTCATTTTGTGTGATTTTATTGCATCTCAACTTCTTTGTGTGAGTAAATATTTGTATGAACTATATGGATATGCCAAGTTTTTAAAATTTTAGAATAACCAAAATACATTTCCATGTTTCCGCTTAGTAGGTTGTTTCCACCACATATTTTGTCATCTTGATTTGCTTACATATTCAGATGAATGTTATGGACATGACTGGAAGACACGCTACAAAATTATCAAGGGTATTTGTGAGGGTTTGAAATATCTTCACGAGGGACTAGAAAAGTCCTATGTACCATTTGGATTTAAAACCTGAAAATATATTATTGGACAAGAATATGGTGCCAAAACTTGCTGATTTTGGCTTATCAAAGCTCATATACAACGATCAGACCTAAGCTACACGGAGTTCCATAGGAACAACGTAACTGAATTCCTCTTTATAAATTCATTTTACTTAAAGTTAATTATTGTTTCTTAAAGTTTTAAGATCATGAATTCATGCAGGGGATACTTGCCTCCGGAATTCATTGAAAAAACTTAGTCTCCAGTAAGCTAGACATTTTCAGTTTGGGTGTTGTGATGATACGGATAATAACTGGATATAAGGGCTACCTCAAGAAAGTTGGCATGTCTTCTTCCCAGGAGTTCATTGACCTTGTAATGAGTTTGTTAATGCCAAGATATTGATTGATACAAATACAAAATTTTCAAAATTTTTGCATCATTTTTATGTACGTTTTTGTTTGTATCAATCTTGTAGGTGTATGAAAACTGGAGAAATAGGCTAGCAACGTCAGGCTGCACAACACTTGACGCTAAGTGCCATCAAGTGAAGAGATGCACTGAAATAGCGTTAGATTGTGTCCAGGATGACCGGAAAAAGAGGCCTGCAATAGGAGATATCCTACGTATGCTCGACGAACTAGAGGAAATCACAGATATGTCTGAAGTGCCGTCCCAACTGCAGCAAATCGCTGTAACTGAGAGGCCCGGAGACAGTAACACTGAAGTAAGTTGATTACTGCATGCTACTACTAGCCCATCAATACATGCTCACGCACAGGTTACTAGAGTTATGAGACATGTGTTAGTTGTTAATGCTATTACGACCAAAAACTTATATTACTTTGCATGTTTTTACTCTTTTGTTACCTTTTAATTAGCACAATACGAATATAATTACCCCCACGATCTATGGAAGCTGTGATAAATTTCTATTTAATAAGTTGCCATTGCGTGCAGATACTACTACGTTCCATCGTGTCCTCTGAATTTATTTTGGGCAAGCACCTAGACGTCTACGCGCTGGATTTTTACTTCCCAGTAATCCTTATCAACAGGACAGATCATCACGTTGGCGTTTGGATTACACTGACCTGCCCACAATGGTGTGAAGGTTCAGGCTATAGTCGTCGCGTTCGATTTTTGAGGGACCAAGGCTCACTCCATTTCCACTGGCTGGGGCCAAATTCCACAAAGGTTCTTTATTATATGAATACGGTAATGGAGCAAGAACAACAGGGACCACCCCAATCAGACATGGGAACATCTAACGTGGTGATGATCGCCACCGAGTCGGGAGAAGCCCTCAGGGATTTGGAGTCTTATTTGGCGCCCTACAATTTAAATGTGAACAAATTCGAGGAGTCGTTGGATAGGATCAACGGCCTGGGGAGTGGAACCCGGGTGCACCGGACGACCTGTGACCCAGTATGGTGTCAGGAAGTATTGACCCACAAGGTGAGTTTGTTATAATTCAGGCTACAAACGTACCCATGCCAATTGCGACATACTGCTGCCATGTCACAAAGTACAGATCGCCGGTTCATCATTTCCTAAAGCGGCCTTTGTTATTTGGTTGTATCAGTTCGTTCCCGCAACTCGGGAGTTTGGCAACATCAGCAGTATAGATGTGCACCCAACGGAGGCATGGTGAGTGTCTTTCAATTATTCTCAGTATATATATTATTACAATAAACGCAGTGTCTTTCAACAAATCTGTCACGAACCAGAATATATATATCTAACATCTATTCAACTTCTTTTGGCATATGCTGGCAATACATCACTTTTAGGGTTATATAGCAGATTTTCCCTTAATAGATTTGAATGTGCATATTGGACTGCAGGGTGTTGGTGGCCCATTATGCAGGAGGGTATGTTTCGATTTGGAACTACGACACACATGTACGTATAAAATTAGTAGTACAAGTTCTAAGGGCATGCTTCGACGACATATGGCTAATTACTAATTGGGCAAAAGTTAACTCAAATTAGTTGAGTTTGGATAGCTATATATGGCTAACAACTACAAGAACATTTCGAAGGACCGAAAAGGCGACTAGAGGGGGTGAATAGAAGCCTTGAAAAATTCTTCCCGAATTGTCGACCTTGTAGCTCTCACAACCCCTCAAAGCAAACCAAGCAAAGCACGGTAAGATTACGACCTTGATTGCAAGGTGGATGACCTAGGGATTGCCCTAAAGTCACAAAATGATCAACCGTAGACAACCCAAAGCAACAACATGAACAAACTCAAGAAAACAACATGTTAACACCAAATTTTGGTAAAGATCTCGAGACATGCATGTGGGCCGAAAGCAAGATGCTAATAATAGAAATATTCCGGAGAGATGAGATCAATTCGCAACCACATTCGCATTCGAACCGCCGATTCGGAAAGAGTGCGGTCGGCAATACAAGGGCAAAACCGTAAATAAGGCAGCGGGGAAGGTTCCCCGATTCGGGAAGGATGTCCACGCCGACAAAGACTCTTGAAGACTTGCAACTCAAGCTTGTATCTTAAGGAAAATCTATGTATTATTTTCGTAAGTCATTAGGACTCGTATTGTCACCCGTGGTATAAATATAAGCCCTCGCCATTGTAATAGATATCGCATAATCAATACAATCAACCGCCCCGCGCCAACTTCGAGTCCTTGTGTCGTGGTCGCCGAAGTTCTTCGAGAGGAACCATCGATCCGCCGACCTCCGTAAGTCCCGACAACCCCGCTTTACTTCGACGGAATGGCCGCGGCGGGCCGGGCGCTTGCTTAGTAGCGTAGTCTCGCTTATCTCGATGGGATGGCCGCGGCGGCCGGGCGCCTACTTGATGACGGAAGTCTTTGTTCGTGTTTTAGTTTGTCTCGACGAGTAACCGTGGCGGCCGGTGCTTGCTTGATGACTTAGCATGAACAGGATAGTTATCGGCTCTATTAGATTTGGCAAGATCTAGTAGATTCATTAAGTTATCACGTGTTTGCATGCTTTTTTTGTTTATTTTATATAGTTGCAACACTTTTATTGCCCAATCTAGATTGATTTTGGCTCGGCTTCACGCTATCATAGATCTATCCTATGCTTTCAATGCTTTATCCTCGTCATGATGTTTAGATCTTATGTTTAAATCATATATCCATGATAGCCGAAGTTTATATCAATCTAGATTGTCACATGTTGCGGTTCAAGTACGTTAGATGAAGATAGGCCTTGACAGATCGGGTACCGTATGGCGATGCGTGTCTTTGGGTTACTCTAGAGCTAGTCATCCTAAGTGGACTAGAATTCGGGTTTAATCGATAGGTTTTATTTAGTTTACGTGCTTGTTCCTTCTTCATGGATCCCGATTCGGTAACCTTACCGAATACGGTTACGCTTTTAACGAGTAGTGAGTGTTTATAAATCTATTTGGGTGATGAATGCTTTTAGCTTCTCATAACTAGACCGTATCATGCGGTGGATTAGTCTAGTTATTAGGAGTGGTGTAGATTTTAATTAAGTTGTATCATGCGGTGGATTGACTTAATTGAGTTTATGCTAGACGGGTTTAAGAAAGCTAGACGTGCGCGCACTAGTTGGATTAGGCCTATGCATTTATTATTTAGATTAAATTTATTTATATGATCTACCTTTCTTTTATATTTTTGGTATTGATCAAGCTTGTTCGATCAATCGACATGAACTTTAATTATTACAACATAAATGATTGGATACTTGTTCAAACATGTCTTCTTTATAGTCATTCGCAACTATGTTCATATTTGCCTTCTCCTACGTGTTTACCGAATGATCCATAAAATTGTTGGCGATAGCTTCTCATAGCTATATGTCGCCGTAAGTGGCTTCGTGGTCGCATATATGGAACCGTCCGGTCTCACCCGACACGCTCCATCTTTTGAATCTAACAAACTTCATCCCTTGTCGGGCCAGACAAACCGACCGGCACGCCCTGATTCCAATGCCCGGCACCGCTTGAAGCTAGCTACTTTTCGGCTTGTCGGTGTGTGCGACACAGAGCAATTTTGTGTCAACACACTTTTTGGCACGCCCGGGGACAATCAAGTTTGATTCAAGATGCCCGACGCCTCCACAAGGGGATGACGCTCGATGTCACCATGGAAGATCTTCCGAATGATATGCAAGAGATGTTTGAAACCGCCACCCAAGACATAGACAAATGCTTGCCGTCATATTCCAAGAACAAAAGTGGGAAGATCATCAAGAAAACTAGTTTCCCAAGAGTTCTTCTTCCGTGGCAACTGATTATGCGTAAGTCGAAGAAAATCGAGGGTGCAAGCAATGTTTGACAAGTCTCTTGAGCCGCTATGCTTAATCACCATATTTGCTTTTCTCAATACCTTCGATCTATAATGAAGGAAACTTTTGGTCCCGCAGCCAGACAAACGCTTTGAAGAAACAAAGCAGGACCTATGAGAGGGCCTGTTTATTTCAACACTCCACGTAAGCCCGCAGCGATACCGGAGTTGAAGGATCGAGAGGAGAAAATATGAGAGAAGAAGTCGGGACGTAACAAAAACGCTAGTCAAGCATTGTTTGGAGCTTCGTGATACGTCAGCCACATTCTCGCTTATAAGATTCATTCTCGCAACTAATCGACTTCAACCGTAATCCATTTGGTGAAGGTTATATAGAGTATACGGATTTCAATAACATGCATGCTCTTCCAAACCCCGGGTATCAAAGTGCCGCTCAGAAGGATAGGTGGAGAATCGCCAAGAAAGACACAGATCCCATTGATACCCTCATGCAATGATGGCCGATATGATGCGTAATCAATTCGCTTGAAACCCAAAGGACGAACACATTCCTACCGCCTCCTTTTCCCGAATGGTACAATAAAGTGGCACTACCATCCAGGTGAAAGTTCCAACTGATTTTTCAAAATTCTCCGGTCGATGACACTAGTACCATTGAACACATTAGCGTACTTGATCCAGCTTGGGAGAGGCTAATACGCATGACGCTTTCGCAATCGATATTTCCCCTTATCCCTCACAGACCAAAGATTTACATGGTTTTCTTCATCGTTAAAGAATTCCATTGGCACTTGGGCTGATCTGGAGCAAAAGTTTCACTCATACTTCTATACTGGAACCAATGAAAAGAAGATGGTAGATCTTATGAGCTTGAGGATGAGAGCCAATGAAACCCCTCTCGAGTTTGTTAGGAGGTTCAGTGGAAGTCAAGAATCTATGCTACTCTCTAGATATTCCGTGATGATCGCCTTCCCGAATGGCCATAGCGTGCATGCATCCTAACATTAGGGAGAAGCCGCTCGGTATGGAGTTTGATGATCTTGGGCGCTTGTCACAACGCTTGACTTTGATGAGTACTCGTGCTCAAAGCTTTAAGAGGGATAATCGATTCCGAAAAAATAATGCAATGATTGATGTGTATGAACAATTTCGAGCAAGCTTGTGAGTATGAGGATGAGAATGAAATTGCCGCCGCCGAAATAGTATGGGACAAGGAGCCTACTCAAGCTCTTCCCAAGTGGGTCAAGCAAGATAAGGGGTCATATAGTTTTGATGTTACTAAATCGCATAAGCTCTTTGAATTGCCGATAAAAGAAGGACGAGTGAAGTTATCCGAAGGTCATCCCATGCTCGTGGCCGAGGGAGTTAAAGACAAGAAATATTGTGGTTTCCATAACACCAATACTCACTCTATCAATGATTGCCGAGTATTCGTGGTCAAGATTCAACAAAGCTATTCGAGATGGACACTTGAAGTTTACTTCGGAAAAATGAAGATAGATTCTGAACCCTTTCCCGTTAACATGATGGGTTTTACAAGAAACATGGTAAATTTCGGTGATTCTAAGGGTAAGATGAAAGTCTTGACTTCCTCGACAAGAGCTAATGGATCTGTTGATCCCGCCGGCAAGTGTCCGTTAAAGAAGTCCAAAAAGGTGCTCTGTTTCGAATAGCCGCTTTGAAAAAGGAGAAACTTCAAAACCTAGAGTCACTTCTGATCTTACTCAACAAATGGCGTAGAGAGCAAGAAAAAGAACATTATTTAAAAAGGAGGTTCATGGAAGAAAGGGAGAAGATATGAGGAAGAGGCCTATCATCGAGAGCAGAGGAATATCTCGAGGAACAAGAACAAATCTCATTGGGGATGTTCTTTCTTCGCACATTGTTGGAATGAAGGTTTGAAGTTACCATCTAGAAACAATTGTCCCGAATGCAAAGGATCAATATTATGAATATAGGCAAGGTAGAGCCAATCGCCCCCATCCAAGAAAGACTTGGAATTCAAGATCCGTGAGGATGATCGGCGTTTAAAAATGATAAGTCCCGATAATCGGCAAGGGAAAAGGTATGCCGATGAGGAGTGGAGCAATGATGATGACTACATGGAGGAGAGCTATGAATCTGAATATATATGGCGTAAAGGCCGCTGGTGTCCTCCGTGTCTCGTAAAAAAGTCGAAAAGAAGAGTTCAACGGTTGAGGAATCGAACTTAAGGATGCCGCAAATGAAAAAGACAAATGTGGCGCCCTAAGAAACCGAATGAGTCAAAACCTTCACCGATGTGGCTATGACCTTTTTCCTCCCGTTAGAATTTGAAGCTCCCGAGGGACAAGATGATCGAGATGAAGTGTATTCGACTTTGATGAAACTGAATTTGCGTAATTGGCAAAGACAAATAGTATTGTCGAAGCAAGCGCTTTTCCATAGGCCAATCAATAAATGTGCATTTGAAGCCACTCTATTTAAAGGGGTATGTCAATGGAAAACCTCTGGGAAAAAATGTTTGTGGATGGTGGAGCTGCAATCAACGTTATGCCGTATACTACATTCGAAGCCGGGTTTTAATAATGAAGATCTCCTAAAGACAGATATGGTACTTAGAGATTTTGCCGAATCCTTCGCACACAAAAAGGAGCAAAGACATGTGGAGTTAATGATTGATCCAAGACACCGATCACAACATTCTTTGTCATTGATGGCAAGGGGGCATATAGCTTGCTTTTGGGAAGAGATTGATTCATGCTAATTGTTGCATCCCTTCTACAATGCATCAAATTTTGATCCAAAGGGATTGCCGATGACGTTGAAATAGTTCATGCCGATGATTCGTAAGCGTGGCTAGTGCCGAATTGGCTTTTTGGGAATATGATGGAGTTGATTGTTTTTCCGAAAAGAATGGGAAGAAGGTCCAAATCAATCCCCGAGACAGACCAACGGCCGATACAAGCAAATGGCTCAAATAGCAATTTTAATGGGTAACCCTATTGATGGCAATAAAGGAAAGTTAGGGCGAGGGTTTATGTCGGCCGATAAGTTAGAAGAAGTGGACATTGAAATGGAGATAAACCAAGGCCGATATATATCGCTGCTAACTTGATCCCAAGTTCAAAGCAGAGTTGGTGGATTTGCTAAAGGAATACAAAGATTGTTTTGCATGGGATTATTCCGAGATGCCCGGTCCGGATCGAGATATTGTTGAACATGAGTTACCAATTAAAGCCGGTTATAGACCATATAAACAACCTCCCCGAAAATATACAAGGATGAGGTATTGGCCGATGTAAAGAAGGAAATTGAAAGATTATTAGAAGCAAACTTTATTCGCCATGTAGATATGCGGAGTGGATCTCCAATATAGTTCCCGCTTACAAGAAAAATGGAAAGATGAGAGTTTGCATAGACTTCGAGAGATCTCAACAAAGCTACTCCTATGGATGGATATCCAATGCCGATTGCCGATTTGTTTCTTTGGTGGATGCAAAATTACCGGTCATGAAGTGATTAGTTTCATGGATGGCAATGCTTTGGGTATAACCGCATATTCATGGTCGCCAAGGATGTATCGAAGATCGCTTTTAGATGCCCCGGGCATATTGGCCTATTCGAAAGTGGATAGTAATGACATTCGGATTAAAGAATGCCGGGTGCAACTTATCGAGAGCTATGAATTATATATTCCATGAGTTGATCGGCAAGATTGTAGAGATTTATATAGACGATGTGGTTGTTAAGTCCAAAAGCTATGAAATACATTTGGTCGACTTAAAGAAGACTTTGGAGTGCACCGTAAAAAACATGGACTAAAAATGAATCCAAATAAGTGTGCCTTTGGAGTGTCACCGGAGAATTTTTGGGATTCTTGGTTCACAAAGGAGGAATTGAGGTTGGAAAGAAAAGCATGGAAGCTATTGATAAGGTGGTTCCTCCAACAAATTTAACCGAACTACAATCGTTACTCGGAAGATTAATTTTGTGAGAAGATTTATATCTAATTTATCCGAAATGAGTATTGCCGCTCTCTCCGTTGTTGAGACTCAAGAAGGATCAAGTTTTTGTGTGGGGTGACGTACAACAAAAAAGCTCTCGATGAAATCAAGGAATACATGAAGGCACCACCGCTTTTGGTACCTCCTCAGCCTTGACAAGCCTTTTAAGTTGTAATGCGGGCGGCCGATAATCAAACTATTGGATCGGCCCTTTTGCAAGAGTATGAGGGAAAGGAGAGAGTAATAGCATATTTAAGCCGAGAATGCCGGATCCGCAGACAAGATATTCGCTATAGAGCAACTTTGTTTATGTGTCTATTACTCTTGTACCAAACTTCTCGCACTATTTGTTAAATGCCGAATGTATAGTGGTTTCAAAGTTTGATGTGATTAAACACATGTTATCAATACCAATTTTGAATGGTAGGATTGGCAAATGGGTTTTGGCTTTATCCGAGTTTGATTTAAGATTTGAAAGTGCTAAAGCCGTTAAAGGACAAATTATAGCTGATTTTATTACTCAACACCACGGTGATTCTGCTGAACTTGTTGATATTATGCCATGGACATTATTTTTGATGGGTCATCGTGGTGGCAAAGGAGGTGGTGTTGGTATTTTCCTAATTTCACCCCAAGGAGCAATTTTCGAATATGCTATACCTATAAAACAAATCCGTGACTAACAATCAAGCTGAATATGAAGCACTACTCGAGGTTTATATTTCCTCAAAGACGCCCAAGCTATTGTTTGTTGAAATATTTGGAGATTCGAATTGGTAATTAAACAGCTTGCTTGGTCAAGATGAGTGCAAAGATGAAATCTTGAGGATATACTTCAAGAGTGCAAGGAGATATTGAAAGGCTTTCGAGTTGTCACATTACATCACATCCCTAGGGAATCTAACGGAGAGGCTAATAAGTCGCTCAAAGTGCATCCGATATAGAGAGAATCAAGAAGCGTTTGTTTGTGGACCTACACGCATTCGGTAATGATGAAGCAGATACCGATTGAGAAAAAGAGATTACCGAATACCCGAGAAATCCATCACAAAGAGTATCTCAAGACTCGATATAAAAGCTATTAAGTTTGTACTTCTTGATGATCAATTATATTATAAGTCTATAGATGGGGTTTTACTTAAATGTCCGGATTCGAGGTAGCCAAAAGGATGATAAGTGAAGTGCATGATGGTTTATGTGGAGCACATCAATCAATACCGAATGAAGTGGATAATAAGAAGAACAGCTATTTTTGGCCGACAATGTTGGAAGATTGCTTTGAATATTACAAAGGATGCCAAGATTGTCGAAATTTGGAAATATTCGTAGAGCTCCAAAGATCGCCTATGAATCCAATAATAAAACCTTGGCCATTCGAGGATGGGGTATTGACTTAATTGGACGTATAAATCCTCCATCTAGTAAGGGGCATCAATTTGTGCTTTTGGCAACCGACTATTTTACCAAGTGGGTTGAAGCAGCCTTTGAAGAAGGTAACATCGAAAAATATGATCGGTTTTGTTAAGGAACATATAATTTACAGGTTTGGAATCCCTCGCACCATAACAACCGATCGTGGAACTCGCCTTTACTTCTTCTTAGAATTTTGTGACTTTGCTGAAAACATGGGCATTAGATTGAATAATTCATCTCCTTATTATGCCCAAGCCAATGGTCAAGCGAGGCATCAAATAAAATCATGATCAAGATTATTCGAAAAAAGATTAAGGAGAAACCAAGAAGATGGCATTTGGTTCTCAATGAGGCTCTCCGGGCTTATCGAATGGCTTGTCATGGTTCTACTAAAACTTCTCCTTATGAGTTGGTTTATGGTCATCATGCAAGACTACCATGGGAATTGCAAATTGAATCAAGGAGAATAGTGCCGCAAAAAGATTTAAAAACGTAAGATTATAATAATCTCATGATAGATGAATTGGAAGATTTACATCAAATTCGCCTTAAAGCTCGAGAATATTGAAAAGAACAAGATGCGTGTTGCCAAGTATTACAACAAAAAGGTTAAGGTCAAAGAATTTGTCGAAGAAGAACTAGTTTGGCAAACCATATTGCCGATTGGATCAAAAATTAAGGCATTCGCAAATGGTCTCCCAATTGGAAAGGACCTTACCGAGTACACAAGTGTGTTCCCCGGCAATGCATATATATTGAAAACATTATCCGGAGAAATATTTGAAAGAGCTATCAATGGCGTGTACTTGAAAAAATACTATCCCAAAGATTGAAATTGGTCGTTGAATCAAGACAGAGATAGAATATATTGTTAAGACAAAAAGCCGATTGATAAAATCGACTTCGAGGGTTTTTATAGCCGATGTATACCGGATACATCGCCTTCAAGCATAAAAAACAAAACGTAAAAGGAAGAACGCGCCGAGCGCATTATAAGTTCATACATCCCGAAAGCAAGATTCATACGTAGAAAATCCGCATTAACAAGAGATACTACATGATTTTATTATCTAAGGGTTTTTCTTCTTCATAGCCTCCTTGACTTGGTCGACGACCGCTTGTACATGGGGACCGGTGGATCCATTGGAATGTCCGTAACATGCACCAAGCCTTCGACCGCCGTGACGGAGATGAGTGTGTGCTGCTTCGGAAATCTCTTAAGAAAGGAATAATTGATGATCAATGGAATAAGAGAAAGAATCGAAGCAAAAGCTAGGTGAAATTTACCTCCAATATGAACTTCCGTGATGCATGCGGTGTGCACGCCTCGCATTGGCATAAGAATGCACAACGCTTAGATCCGCCTCAAGATCTTTGCGTCGACGCTTTCTCTGGGCGGAGCCTCCGCTTGAGAATGGAAATATCTTCGGGGAGTTCTTCATCCAAGAGTCCGAAAGGAATCGATTGGGATAGAAATTGATCCGAGAGCAAAATCCGGATGGATGTGCACCCTAAGTATGAAAAGGAGATTACAATGATGGAATCATATGAGAGGCGCTTAGGAATTTCAAACGGGATTGACTTACTCAGGCTTTGGCTGATTCACGTGATGAATCCGATGCCGGTTCTTTTTGCCTTGTCCGCCATTGCCGTGTTAAAGTGTTCTTTGAAGTACTACTCGCTAGGCCGACTACTAGAAGGATGGAGGACAAAGTGTGTTGTTGGCGTATTTAAAGAGGAAGGATATTTTCCGTAAGATTCTTTGATAAATGTGGTCCGAGTAGGTTTATTGGGAAGCGAGAAGGACGCGAGTATTATTTTAATGTTTTCTAAACAAAGGGAAATCTTGTGAATCGCAATTGTCGACGTCGGCAAAAGATTGCCGAATGGGGGTTTTTCGCTCGAAAGACGTATTCTAAGCAAAGGAGCTCAAACAAGATTGATGCGGGACAAAAAATAGAAATTTTATTCATCCGCCAAGAAAGTCTTAGTTACAAACTACTCCCCGCAGCCTTGTCAAGAACCATCTCGCCAGTAGTGGCGGCGACGACGGCGGTGGCATGATCCTCGTAGCGCCCACCGCACGATCGACGTTGTCGAAGATCCGCGAACTCGCCGAAGCCAACACTCCTCGAAGTAATCCTCTCCAAGTGAGAGGATAGGGCGCTTAAGCCCGAGCTACGCCAAGGTGGACGCCCCGCAAAGCCACCTCATCAATGCGGTTGTCCGCCACATCAACAAGGCGAAGCTTCAACCGCCTCGCCGCGCCACCACCCTGTCGGCGACTCTTGTTGCCGCCGCATTGACACGATCGAGCTCCTCCCTGAGAGCTGCATGAACGAAGAATGCATCGCAGTAAGAATGCATATTCACAGATATAGATTCAATGGAAAAAGGGGGACAGAAAGATTCATTCGAGAACCCCTCGCGATGGTGTCAATCATCCGCACCCGCCGGTCTTCCCAATCCAAACGCTTATGCGCTCCATCTTCTCGAGTAATCCGAGAACTCTCTCCCGCCTCGTCCCGCTCATTGCGACGGCCCGGATTTGGAGCCGAGAACTTGGGGCGCCCCCCATGGCAGCTCGTCGGAAGAGCCGGACCCCCGCGATGCGGGAAGGTGGGTTCGCGACCGCACCACAAATGCACACAAAGGAGGAGGAGCTTGTGCTGCGTCCCGAGCGGCGGCAACCCTGCGCATGATTGAAGATCTAAGATTGAACAAAGGATTAGCAGTTGCAGATTGGGAAATATGACCCAGCATTGAAGATTAAAAGTGTCAGAACTTACCCGATCAAGCGCCGGCGGTCGGGCCGGGTCGCTCTCTCCGCCACCTCCTCTCGCAGGCGCTTACCGTGGTTGTCGCCACAAAATACACACATCATCTTAGTTTGGATCCATGAACCATGGCAAGAGATCGGGAAGAAGAAGGAGAGGATTTTTCTTGCTTTTCTCGGAGAGGAGAAGGATGAAAGTTTCTAGGAAGGCAAGAGTTTTTGTTCGATTGGTTTTAGAGGACAAGTTCCCTCGTATTTATAGATGGCGAGATAATTGGCGTGGAAGACGGCGGTTTCGCCAGTCCACTACTCCACGAAGAGTCCGGAAGTTGTTAACCGAAGTTGGGCCGAAGTCTTTAACTAATGGACCGAGGCCCGCGAAGTTGGCGTGCTACTAAAACCCTAGAGGAGGTTTGATTCGCAATGTTATCATTCGAAAGAACTCATTCGGTAACGAAGTATCTTTCGAAAAAGAAAAAAAGGCATAGTTCGACAAGTAAAAATACACGACGAGGGAATGTTTTATACTTCTAAATTACACATTCAAGAGGGTCTTGATAGCTTGGATGGCATTATCTTTTGCTCTTTGAATTTGGCCGTAATCCTCTTTGTCTTTCTCTTCGAAGACGACAGGCGATAAGTTTCGCTTTGGATTGCCTGTTCTCCTTGATTATTGTCACAAGGCGATCTTGTGCGAAACTTGATTGACAAAGGAAGAGAGGATAACTGGCTCTCATGCTCCCCGGATCCGAGTCTCTACTAATTTGAGCTTTGCTTCCGAGATCGCCTTTTGTTTTTTCAAATCCTCCGTAAAGTAGGGGCAGCCGGGCAAGGCATGCTTTGTCCGAAGAAATTTGTCGATGTAATTGGTTGGCTTCTTGTTCCCCGAGATTCATACCGATGACAATGTTGGCCTAGCAGATGTGTTCCCACTTGCCCTTGTGACAAGAGGGTGATGGTCGCCCGTAATGAAGGATGGATAAGAGGGCCGAAGGGATTACATGCTCGCACAAATTGATAAGATCTCTCATTCGCTAACATCCCGGGAAGATAAGTCGCCTTTCTCTAAAAGGATAAGATCTCTTGATTCGAGAAGCATGCTCCTCCTCGAAAGAGTTTCACCATAATCAACTTCCTCATCACCCCAACATATTCATCGATTGAAAGCATAGTTGGGTGATGAAGGAGAAATTCTCTCGCAAAGAAAAATGAGTTAGTTGGAGGAATGCACTATTGCTTGAAATTTCAACAAAAAAAATAATGAGCACCGATGAGAGACCGTAGCCGTTGATAATCCAGAGCGGTTTGAAACCACATTCTTGGGAGAAGTTAATTGAAGATCCTTTGGGTGACTAATTGCGGGAGAATCGTGAACATTTATCACTTGATCGCCAAGGATCATTTGGTTACCATGAGACCGCATCCGACAATTATCAATTGTTTCTTCGTAATCACCGCCTTCCAAGACCCAAGCCGCCTCTTCGAATCCCGAAAGCAAGCAAAGATCTATGGCATCCCGGGTTTCGAGGACGAATAGATGTTAAAATGTGAATGATAAGCATGGACTTAAGGTGATGAGTAGATGAGTTTACCAAATTTGTCATTGATTTCCTTGAGCTCTTCGTGAGGTCAAGTCCGTGGAGATGAAGGTATAACTTTGCTTTTCTTTCGAGATCGAGATGACTCCGGACGAGAAGAGCTTGGAATTTTTCTTTTGTAAGTCATGACCAAAGCTGCTGGGTTTTCATTAAATCTCCCAAAGATAAAGCATCACAAACCTAAAGCAGGATATGGCCCAGAATGTAGTACTTGGATGCCTTGTGTCAAAGGGGCGTGTTCGGATCCCGAATAATAATAATAAAAATCATCGATAGTAAGGTTCAATACAAATGAGAAGGTGAAGAGAAGTAATGATAAAATGGTTTACCTCACCGCCCGATTCAAAATCCGACATCGCTTGTCGGGCACGAGGATGAACCGCGATATTGAAAATGTGACTGTACCATCCTTGCCACCAAGAGTTGAAGAGTGGGTGAGCATGCTCAATTGCTATCAAGGGTACAGAGCATACCGAGGCAAATCCTTCCCAAGGTCAAAAACTCGAGAGCTTCAAGTGGAGCGTATATTATTTCCCTAGGCCCGATAATTTGACGTAAGGATAGCCTTGGGGGCACTTGGACACATCCCAAATTGCCTAGCTACCATGTTTGGATAGTAGAACTCATATGTGGAAGTTACTAGCTTTCCATGGTTGAATTCTCGCCGGTAGTATGCAAGGCTTAATGAAGGCATTGAAAATGGCTGTTGAAGCTGCATCAATACAAACTGCACCCAAAAACTAAAAAGTGAAGGGAAAGGTGAAATGTCCTTGATCTTCATAAAGGAACCAACATGGTTTGTCAAAACCTTTGAAGAAGAATTTGAATAAATGACCAATATCAAAATCAATGGTAATAGCCGATGTTGCTTCCCCATATGATTGACATGCCTTGTTCACGGGATCCGAACCTTCAAAGATAATTTATAGAAGGGAAGGACAAAGTTACGCAGTCAATGGAAACAATTTGATGCATGTGCAATCGCAACCACATCCGAAATGAACCACCGGGGACCATTTACACAGATATATTCTTCTTCTCAAACATTTGAGTAGTGATCCGTGCAAAGATATGATACACACTTCCCGAGATACTTGCCCAAAGGAATCGGTTTTGGTTGCCGTAAATCTTCACCCATTACCATGTAATTCAAGGTAGGTTCATTGATTTCCCACAAAAGATGAATCTGCAGAGCCACATGTTTAAGAAGGCTTTATATTCTTGCTCTTTGACCGACCACGAAGATTGGTAATTTGCTATATACTTGGTATAGCTTACTCCGCACACCACGCCTTCCGAGAGCCCTTCGTGAGCTTGCACTTCTATATTTAAAAGGGTTGACATTAGCCGTCACATTCAAGCCTCGTGATCATAAAAACATCCGCCGTGAGTGGGAGTCATTGGACCATGACCAAACACAAAGGTATTGGTGGCGTTTGACCAAAAATGAGCCGCCGCTATCAAGAGCCTCTGTCATTCTTGGGCATATTCGATAGAAGAGAGATCCAAGCATTGACTAATTTCTAGATGATCCCATTGCCAAGCCTTCTTGATCGCGGCTTTATGAATCCTATTATACCAATTGCGCCATCCTCGCGATTGGGGGAAAGGGCCAGTCTTGAAAGTGTTTACCCATTGCTTAGGGCGCCGAAATTCCAAATTTAAAAGGAATCCTCTCGTGATTCCTTCTCAATGAACTCGAGGGATTTGAATCTCCTAAAGGTCCTAAAAAGTATGAATCGCTCCCTCGGCAATTGGGTATAGAATATCGTCTCCCATTTGGCCGAAAAAGGCGAAATTGGGATTCAAAATAGGGAGGAGATCGGTAAAATTGCCGAATAGATAAAAGAGAATCGATGATACCCGCAAATAATTGTCCGAAGTGGCCTCCTCGAGGGCTTGGATGAAGTCGCCATGTGGATGGATTCGAGTCCGCTAGGGTTCTTCCGAGATAAATGCGGCGGCGTCGCCGGTAGCTTGCACGTGTCTTTGACCTAGAAGAGAAAGGGGATGCTATGGTCAATTCTAAACATAAAGTATTTTATCTTCGAATTGAGGGGGCATATGTTAACACCAAATTTTGGTAAAGATCTCGCATTGCATGGTGGGCCGCTGCAAGATGCTAATAATAGAAATATTCCGGGAGAGATGAGATCAATTCGCAACCACATTCGCATTCGAACCGCCGATTCGGGAAAGAGTGCGGTCGGCAATACAAGGGCAAAACCGTAAATAAGGCAGCGGGGAAGGTTCCCGATTCGGGAAGGATGTCCACGTCGACAAAGACTCTTGAAGACTTGCAACTCAAGCTTGTATCTTAAGGAAAATCTATGTATTATTTTCGTAAGTCATTAGGACTCGTATTGTCACCCGTATATAAATATAAGCCCTCGGCCATTGTAATAGATATCGCTCAATCAATACAATCAACCGCCCCGTGCAACTTCGAGTCCTTGTGTCGTGTCGCCGAAGTTCTTCGAGAGGAACCATCGATCCGTCGACCTCCGTAAGTCCCGACAACCCCAACTTCGACGGAATGGCCGCGCGGGCCGGGCGCTTGCTTAGTAGCGCGTGTAGTCTCGTTTATCTCGATGGGATGGCCGTGGCGGTGGGCGCCTACTTGATGACGGGGAAGTCTTTGTTCGTGTTTTAGTTTGTCTCGACGAGTAACCGCGGCGGGCCGGTGCTTGCTTGATGACTTAGCATGAACAAGATAGTTATCGGCTCTATTAGATTTGGCAAGATCTAGTAGATTCATTAAGTTACCACGTGTTTGCATGCTTTTTTGTTTATTTTATATAGTTGCAACACTTTTATTGCCCAATCTAGATTGATTTTGGCTCGGCTTCACGTTATCATAGATCTATCCTATGCTTTCAATGCTTTATCCCCGTCATGATGTTTAGATCTTATGTTTAAATCATATATCCATGATAGCCGAAGTTTATATCAATCTAGATTGTCACATGTTGCGGGTTCAAGTACGTTAGATGAAGATAGGCCTTGACAGATCGGGTACCGTGCGGCGTATGCGTGTCTTTTGGGTTACTCTAGAGCTAGTCATCCCAAGGGACTAGAATTCGGTTTAATCTCGATAGGTTTTATTTAGTTTACGTGCTTGTTCCTTCTTCATGGATCCCGATTCGGTAACCTTACCGAATACGAATACGGTTACGCTTTTAACGAGTAGTGAGTGTTTATAAATCTATTTGGGTGATGAATGCTTTTAGCTTCTCATAACTAGACCGTATCATGCGGTGGATTAGTCTAGTTATTAGGAGTGGTGTAGATTTTAATTAAGTTGTATCATGCGGTGGATTGACTTAATTGAGTTTATGCTAGACGGGTTTAAGAAAGCTAGACGTCTTGCGCGGACTAGTTGGATTAGGCCTATGCATTTATTATTTAGATTAAATTTATTTATATGATCTACCTTTCTTTTATATTTTTGGTATTGATCAAGCTTGTTCGATCAACGACATGAACTTTAATTATTACAACATAAATGATTGGATACTTGTTCAAACATGTCTTTTTATAGTCATTCGCAACTATGTTCATATTTGCCTTCTCCTACGTGTTTACCGAATGATCCATAAAATTGTTGGGCGATAGCTTCTCATAGCTATATGTCGCCGTAAGTGGGCTTCGTGGCGCATATATGGAACTGTCCGGTCTCACCCGACACGCTCCATCTTTTGAATCTAACAAACTTCATCTCTTGTCGGGCCAGACAAACCGACCGCACGCCCTGATTCCAACGCCGGGCACCGCTTTGAAGCTAGCTACTTTTCGCTTTGCCGGTGTGTGCGACACAGGAGCAATTTTGTGTCAACACAACACACAATCTCGAGACCGGATTGTGCGGGCCTATAAGGGCGGACTGTCCCGCAGTACCGTGACGATGAAACGGCGGCTGTCCGCACGAGGCGGTTGGACCGTCCGGCGGCTAAAATTGAAAAACCAAACATGAAAACAAGGTCATTGACACACCGTCTTTGGCTCAACTATGCGGATCGTCCCTCGCTGGGGACCCGCTTGATTCTCCGACGGTCATGAGTTGAAAACCGAACCTAAACGAAGTCGCTAGACTTCGGCGAAAGCGGTGCAACGGGCGACCGTCCGGATAAAGAGTCGGGACCGCGCTCTTGAAAAACGACTTGAGTCGGCAACTTGGCGGCCGAGCTTGAGCAAGCCCGACGGCCGGATTGTAAGCCAGCAAGGTCCAGACAGTCCGCGCCAGGCGAGATTCAACGCGAACAGCTAGCCGGCAATGGCGGTTCTTCCACAAACTCAAATGAAACTCGATCAAAACGAAGGCTCGGGTCACAAAATTAGGTCTAGATGATCTAGATATGTTGGTGACAATTTCCCCCTTGGAAATTTTGGATCTCGTGAGCAAATCGAGAAAACTTAGATCTCGTGCAAACCCTACCAAAAGTGATCCTAACACAAAAACACTTGAATCCGTGGACACAAGAGGATTCAATCAAATTCCTTTGATGAATCACTTAGGTTCTTGGTCGAGAATGAATTGCAACGACAAGAATCACGAAGAACGAACCACAGATGACGAATCGAGCACTAGAAGAAGGAGGAGAAAAAGGTTGCGAAAATAGAACACAAGAGCACCAAAAACTGAGAGCAAAATCACAACACAGGTGAAACAATCGACCCCCAAAAGCCCAGAGGGCATGCACACACTAAGGGGTGTGCTTCCTACGAATATATTCACAAAATAGTTGTCTCGACCTCTCCCACTCAGAACAACTACAGACTGGAAAACCTAACTGAAACTGGAAACCGAGAGACAACCCTCGAGATGGAGGGTTGCACTCTTTATTTATAGTCTTGGTCACAATGACCATCCTACCCCTACTGATACAACTATCGAAACCACTTAGCTAGGGGCATAATGGTCGGACTTGGACATCTTTTGATCCGACGGCCATAGTGCCTCCTCATCTATAGCATTGCTCCATGCAATCTTCCAGAAGCCGCCACGTGCCGTCCTTCCGTCCACCGTAACATCTGCCTGGGTTTTGAGGCCCAAACCTGTGAAACCTGCCACCAATGGTTTTGAGGCCCAAACCACCAATCCCGCGCCCGTAGTTTTGAGGCCCAAACTATGAAACCGCCCACCTATGGTTTTGAGGTCCAAACCACCAAACCTCCGACGCATGCCATCAGTTTTGATTTGTCCGAAATTAGCCAAGTCATCCAAGCCGCCTGCTCTACTTGCACGCTCGCCGTCTTGACCCGATCGACACGGTCCCGCCCGTCCTCTTGCATTCGTCGATGTCCTAGATGTCAGACCACCATGCCTAGCCACCCGGAGATCCGGTCCTTGGTCCAAGCCTCACGTCCGTCCTTCACCTCCATGGTCCATCGACCCGGCATGTCCTCCTTGTCCCTTCACCTCGCCGTCAGCTACCATCTCTGAGCTCCACACCTGTACAATACGAACCAAGAGATATGTCTTCGACACACTCCACGTGTGCCGGTGAATATAGCCAAAGCATAAAAGAATAATGGAAAATAGAAGTAAAATATTGACTGTTGACAATCACTCAATCACACAACTAAACACATTTGAACTAAATCAACCATGTGGTCACAATCTCCCGTGATGAGTGCATTGTAAACATTCAACACAAAACGAGAAGAAGGAAGAAGACATCACATCCAAGTGAACACAAGCTAGGCATAAAGCTGAACCAAAGTCACTAGTTAGCAAATGTAGAGCAAAAACTTGGATCCCAAAGACATGGGTAAAGATCGACATAACCAAGCTAAACCAACCGCTAGCCCTCAAGAAGAGGTAGAAACAGGCTCAACACCACTATCATAGCTCTAAACCAATCACTTTTACTCACAAACTGCTAGACACCTCAAGACAAAGGCAAAGGCTCAACACATCTAGCTCAAAGTGCTACTCCCCCTTGGAAAATGCAATCACTGTCTTTGTATCTTTCTCTCCCTTGTTGGCAAATGCATAAAAATGCAATGAAGGAGCTTCAAGTTTATAGCAACCCAAATGAGAAGGTGCTCTAAATAGTGTCATGGCAACAAGGTCAAGTGCTTAAACCACGAAACCGGCCACCGGTGGTTTTGAGGCCCAAACCACGAAACCGGCCACAGGTGGTTTTGAGGTCCAAACCACCAAACCTCCGACTCATGCCACCGGTCTTGACTGCCCGAGTCGCCAAGTCATGTGAGCTGCCCGCTTTGCTGCACGCTCACTGTCTTGACCCGATCGACACGGTCCTGCCACGTCCTCTTGCATTCGTCGATGTCACAGATGTCGACCACCATGGCTAGCCACCCGGCGATCGGGTCCCTCGGTCTAAGCCTCACGTCCGTCCTTCACCTCCGTGGTCCATCGGCCCGCCGCGTCCCCCCTTGGCCCCTTCACCTCGCTAGCCACCCAAATGGCCCGGTCCCTCGGTCCAAGCCTCACGTCCGTCCTTCACCTCCGTGGTCCATCGGCCCGGCACGTCCTCCTTGGCCCCTTCACCTCGCCTTCAGCTACCATCTCCGAGATCCAAACCTGTACAACACGAACCAAGAGATACATCTTCGACGCATTCCACGTGTGTCGATGAACATAGCCGAAGCATAAAAGAATAAAGGAAAATAGAAGTAAAATGTTGACTTGTTGACAATCACTAAATCACACAACTACACACATTTGACCTAAATCAACCATGTGTTCGCAGTTTGAATATAAATTAGCCCACCTATTAGAGCAATTCATGAGTCTCTCTCTCTATATTCCTTGTTAATAGGAAAAAAATAACATATCCAACAACTTCTTTAATTAGATCTCCAAATATTGGCATCCTCCATTATGGATTTCTCACTAGCCTAATATGGAGAGTGGATCGGCTCTCTAGAGTGCACACAAGACATGAAAAGTTTTTGGATGGTGGAACTATGTAGACAACCATTTTTTCTTCGAATGGCTCTATAAATGATGATTTACAATGAGGGCCCATTTGGTGCGGCTCACGCACCTTGTCCGGTGCGGCTTTGGCACCGGAGTTGGCGAAACCACACCAAAAGAGCCAAAACCGTTTTGGCGCTTGAAGGCACAGCGCAAAAATCTGGATCTGCCTGTGGAGCACACATAGAGGAGCGCTGCCAAACGCACACTGAGTTCAAAAAAGATTCTTGAAGATGCTATTAGCTCTCCTGTTTTGATGGACTACAACTAATTTTAACTATTGTTAGCGAACTCTACCAATTCCTTGTATTCGAACAGGCTCTAATTAAATAAATATCTGTACATGTGCTTGCTTTTTATATATTAGGACAGAAGATGAGCAAATGCAGGCATGTGTGTGTGTGTGTGTATTATCGCACCGGTATACTAATTGTAGAAGGATATGGGAATCACGCCACATACCCAATGTTGAGGGTGCCTGTCATTATATAGCCATAGTCAACATGTGGTACTAAAGAAGGTTATTACAACACAAGGAAGCTAGACTATAATTAATCCTAATGGATCCTATCCTAATAAAAAAATGATCACGATGGATCATTTCCAAATCCAAATCATCCTAATGGATCCTTTCCTAATATTAATATATGTTTGGGTTATTTTTCTCTCACCATGGACATTTTGGGTTAGTGATATGTACCGACAAATAATTCTTTTAAAAAATCAAACCATATTGTACAGGGCGTACATATGGTGAAATTTAACAATACATTTCTATTTATTTCATTTAATACACAGCGAAATCCTATCTTTCACAACGATTTTTTTGAAATAATATCAACGACCAAGTTAGTGGTGCATTTTTAATTAGGGATCAAAACTGAGGACTGGGCGATAGCCTGCATGGTTAACTTCCTAGGTGTGGAAAGCAACCGCTCCTAAGTTCGATCCCCATTGAAGGGACGGACTTACAGCGCCTCATTTTCTTCTTAATACAAAGCCCCCTTGTTTCTTCTAGGTTTGTGTCTCGTTTTTTTTTTAATTAGGGATCAAAATTTGTCATATCATAACTTGGTTCAACCAATGGTCGTACGATCAAAATATCAATAATGAACAAAAATTTTGATATGTTTGTTGTTCAATCCAATCTAAATAAATATGTCTTTATTAAGCTATATTCATAGAGTACAATACTTGACGAAAACCACCAAGATGAAAATCGAGAAAGCTCCCCTCATTATAATCATTGTCCATGCTTGTGGATAGATCAATGTGGCACTTGTATAAAGCTGGTTGACCTTACTCGTTTTCGCTTTGGCAGGAGGAACTCATGGTGTTCCAAGTGACAGATTTACCAGATAGCTGCTGGTGGCGTGCCATTCACTCAGCCAAATTTATCGTTAGCAAGCAATGGATCGCAGCCGGAGATGGTTGTGGGTCGGTCCATGTCTACGATTACACTACAGTGTGCAAGGTCATGGAATTCGCGGCTCACGACGGGACTGTAGACTGGTTGGCTGTTCACCCAACAGACCCGTTGTTGCTAACGGCGTCTACGTTGGACAAATCTATTAGGCTCTGGGACTGGGATCATGCCTGGACATGCACTCGAGTATTTGAGACGAACGACACCGTGTGGCATCTCACAATTGGCCCAAGAAGCACCAACACTTTTGCTAGTGCTTCCTTTTCGCGCCACGTAAAGGTATTTGTTTTGCTAGTGCTCCCGCTGTGGTCAATTAATTACTCCCTCAATCCAAAAATAAATTAAATCCTTGGCTAAGATATTTCTTTATTAATTTCTAAGATGAATCCATCCTACTGTATTAGGGATCTCGAACATGCATGGATGGATATATGCGACCAATCCATTCCTATTAGGGATCTAAACAGATCGAACAGGGATGGATATATGCGAATACAAAATAAAGATTACTAAAGTTTCTTTTTTCGAATTCGTAGTTGGATATGGATAGTGTCCGATGTGTGAATGTTCGGATATATGTTGGATATAGATGTCCAACCTATATCCATGACATCAGATTTTGAGTATTTGAATTTGTATACGGTTGAATGTCAAAAATTGAATACAAATATACATTTGGTATCAAATTTTTTGATCAAAAGGTCGGTTAGAGAAAAATATAGTTTACACCCATTATCCCTATCCTTAAGAGGAGGCCCGATACTGTCGTAACGACTCCAAGCATTTATAAATTATTAGAGCAACTTCAACAGCTTGGCTTAACTAACAGCTAAAATTTATTATTTAGCCATTTTGTAAAACATAAATCTTCTAAAAAAAAAAAATCCACAATAGACTTGCGATTTCACAAAACCACATATAGCAAATGACTCGGGCTGGCTATATATGGCCACCGGGATTTCAGAGATAGCATGTTTGCTATTTTACAAAACCGTATAGCACGTCCGTTGGAGTTCAATTTTTTTTAAAAAAAGCCATATATAGTCATGACTTATTTCCTTCAGTATTCCATTTTTATGTTCAAATATTCCAACATTTTCAATATTCTCCTATATTCTATGTGTAAGACTTTCTAGCAAAGTAAGTATTTTGCGATAGAGAGTACTTGGGAAGTTAGGATGACATCTCTAAAAAAATATTGGGCTAATTAATTACTCCCTCAGTCCCAAAAAAAAAAAGTGCCGTTTTTGGATTTTAGACATGCATCTTATTGAGAATTTTTATATAAGTGTCATTTATTTTGTTACGACTTATTTTATTATTAGAGATACTTTAATAATAATTTATTTATTTTATAGTTTGCACAATTTTTTTTAATAAGACGGATAGTTAAACACGATGTAGTAGAAAACGTCACTTTTTTAAGATGGAGGAGTATGAATTATTAATAGGAGCTAACAAATAGTACGGGCTCCAAAACTCAGGAATAATTGTTAATTCTTGGGTTATAAAGACAAATTAATCAACTAGTCAATTATGTTATTTTTATGGGGTTTAATTAACTACAACATCTCTACTGCATGAAAACTTGCAGGTCTGGAACATTCATTCTTCGGAACCTATCGCCTCATTAATGCCTCCAGAAGAACCTGATACTTTTGACAGTCATCGGCACTTCTGGGTTTGTTCTTGCATTTGATTGCTTTTATATGCAAATCTACGTGCGCCATCCAGTTATCGCACCTTCATAGGTAACACGTAACATCTATACACATGGAAATTGTAGATCGGGGATTCTCATTCTGCGCAGCCTATGCTAACACCTCTGGTCGTCTGCTCGGTCTTTCACCCTATCACCGCAGTCAAGCATTCAGGGGAACCTACTTTTTACACTGACAATAGAAATCAGCACTTCCTGGTTACAGATTGGAGTAACACTCGTAATAAGAATGCAAATGTATGTACGTCATCCGCACCCTGGAAGCAATAACGAGCATTACTTAACTACTATTACTCGTAGGAAAATAATTAGTCTAATTCTGCTCTCTTTTCCATGTTGAATCAGATATGGGATTTGCAGACCCAGAAACATGTCCACACACTTTGCATGGGAAGCGACTGGGACCATTATAAAGTTGCTTGCCACCCAACGCTTCCAATATTGGCTACCATCACGGAGTCAAACATATATAAAGATATCAAGCACATTTTCTTATGGGATGCCACAACCTATAGGTAATAATTATTATCTGTTACACTCTTCATCATGAAATGTAAGTGTCCAAGGTTTAAAATTGAACATGAATTATAAGGTACTTAATCTCTTCCATTCTAAATTATAAGACGTTTTCAGTTATTTAGATACATAGTTTTTTTTCTATGCACTTAGATATATACCATGTCTAAAATACATACTAAAAACAAGGCATCTAAAAGCATCAATATCTAACAATTTTAAATGGATGGAGTATTAATCCACATACAAGCATGCCTGCCCTTTAACAACATCTATGCATGCATCTATACATACATTTTAAATGCCACCTTACCCAAAATGACTCATCGTGTAATTGGTAGCCAAAATCAATTACATGCATATGTGGCTTTATTAAACTATTTAGTGTGAAGCAAGAAAGTTGAAGGACCAATAAAGACGACCATGGGGCATTAAATGGGAGCCAATCGTTTTTTGGAATATATAGCCGTTGTCGCAAAGAATCGTCAAAAACACCAAATCTCACAAGTGAGAGTCAACAAGTGACTAGATGCCATCTTGTATACCCAGAGAACACAGTAGGTCTGTCACACCAATGAAAAATCAAGTGCTAGAAGAAAACACTAAAATCAGAAGAAAGTGATGCTCTCAACATCAACCAAAACGAAGCAAGAGCACAAAACCAAAATCACCTAAACCAACTGGTGGTTTGATGACTTGGGGGTGTTTAGTTGTTGAAATATTTTGGGTTCATCTACTGTAGTACTTTTCGTTTGTATTTGGTAATTATTGTCTTACCATGGACTAATTAAGCTCAAAAGATTTGTCTCGTACTTTTCAGCTAAACTATATAATTATTTTTTTTGTTTGACTACATTTAATGTTTCATGCATGCGTTAAAAGATTCGATGTGACGGGAAATCTGTAGCACTTTTTTAGGATGTTGCATGGCAACTAAACACCCCCTTGGAGAACTGATCCCTAGGCACCACTACCTCGGAAAACCTACGATCGAAGAACAAGCAATCGCCTTATAAGATCGGTCGACCAAATCGGAGGCTGGCCTCGGTCGAATTAGCTCCCCCTGAACCAATCACCGGAGACAGGTCAATCAACACAAATGATGAAGACAATGATTTGTTCACCCGAGTTCACTTGAGCACCCTCAAGCTGGTCTCCGGTTGTGTCGATCGTCTCAATGGTGGATCAAGGTGGCACGCACGCCTTGCCTCACTAGGCCCTCTTGACACCACTCGATTGAGGGGTAACTCAACGACACACGCAATCCACTAGAGTATCAATTTGGCACTCCGCCGGGGAAGATCAAGAACCCCACACAATATCACCGGAGGTGGGCAAGAACAATCGCCTTCTCTTCCCAACGCCTCCACAATCACCGAGCCGGTCTAGGAGTGGTGCTCTCCAAGAGCAACAAGAAATCCACCGGCAACGACGACCCTCATGTGCCTCTAAATGCAAACACTCAAAGCAATGCACTTGAATCTCCTCAACTCACTAGAAATGTGCTCACAAGCAAGAACAATGAGGAGGAGGGAGTTTGCTCAGCTCAAATGATGTTAGGAATGATTCAAATGTCCAAGAGAGAGAGCCATGGGCCGGCCACCAAGTATATATATGCCACACATAGCAAAAGAGCCGTTGGGGGCCAAAACCCAGCTGCTGCAAGGTGACCAGACGCACCGGTCATAGACTGACCGGGGCGCTCCGATCCACGGGTCCGACGAGAAAAAGGCAAACGGTCGGGCCCACGCTGACACGACCGTAACCCAATATCGGTCAAAGCTTCCGGTCACCGACCGGACACACGTGGCGGTGCCTTCACACATGCCATGTAGACGCCTCGGAAAAATGAGATGGCCACGTGGTCGGTAAAATATGCAACCCCCTCCCCTATTTTTTGTCCCGGTGGTATCTAGAACCGGGACTAATGGGCTGACCACGTGGCTGCTGAAATGCAAAAGCCCCTCCCCATTGTTATCCCGGTTGTAGTCTAGAACCGGAACAAACCCTTAGTTTTATCCCCGGTTCTAGTGCTACAGTACAACTATTAGTCCCGGGACTGCAACCCCGATTCTGGAACTGGAACAAATGGACATGGTGAACCGGGGATAGACCACATTCCTGCACTAGTGTCTTGTATCTTATAATAAATAAAAGGAAATCGTGAGCACTCGCTTTCTTCGAACACTTGTTATCCGGGTTGGTAGATTAACCACAAGTCTAACTAGCTGAGCTATATATTTTTTCTTTACTATCTCAGTGATGGATAAGCTATTTTCTGATTCCAAGAAACTGATAACTAATTGTTGTCTCCTAATAATTGTACAGGCTTACAAAAAGGGGTGGAACTATTTTGCAAGGACGGTCCCGTTATTAGCATGGTATTCGACAGCAATAAGAAATTAACCAGGTACGCTTGTTCGCTATCTCAGCATTGTATAGTAGTCAAATCATTAGATTCTAATCAAGCATGTCTTATAGCACATGATGATGTGCAAATAAATTAGGACACTAAATCATGAAATATTATATTATTCTTGTGTCAGTGATTCTATTGTAACAGCACTATTTGTCGAACTGTAGAGTTACAAACTTAATTAGACCACTACAGAATGACCTTTTATACAAAGGAACGGATCAGATGCAAATCAACCTCTTCGTACAAATCTGCAAACTTCTAATCTAGGCCACACGATGTTGATTCAAGGGGCACGAGGGACTGGGTAATTTTACACACAACCACCCACCCTTATTAATCACACTTTTGCAAATCCCCTCTTCCACCTCCCCGTGTGCACCATTGGATCGACATCCTGTGACCCAGATTAGAAGTTTGTATGGTTTGCACGGAGAGGTTGGTTTAGACCTGATCCGTTGCCTTTATACAAGATATTTTAAATGCCTTTAAAAAGTGGTAAAATGTCTTTAAAGACTTTTTTAGGCATTATTAGAACCGCCGGCTATAAACTAGACAAAAACCTTTTTGAGGCATTATCCGTAGTTCATAACAGTCGACTCTTTTGAACTACTGATAATTCTCTCAAATCAGTTGTACATGTCCTGTTTTTCTTGTTACAGCATGTTATTAAATTTCCTTCCACCTAATTATTTACTGCTAACTTTTGTACATTTAATATCCTGTAGCCTCGTGGTCGCATGTTCTCGAGGGATATCAATAATCGAAATCAACGTGCGTTCACTATTGGCCAGTGGAAAATGATTTAAGGTGTTCGATCGGACCAGTGCTTGGAACACAGATCAAGGTATTCGTGTACTTTACCATGGTCAACACTCATTTGAGCCAGCCAACATAAATAAATATCCACAGAGCACATGAATTTTCTTTGTGGAGTTCAGATATCTCAAACTCATCAATCCATCATCGCTTATCAAAGATAATGCATAAACCTATTCCAAAATGAAGGGCGACGACGAAACATGTCAAAACACACTCATGCCTTTCGCATGCAATTAGCACGTGGAGTGGTGTGGATACCATCGATTTTGTTCTTCACGTTTTTAATTTTCTTTTGAACAAGGAACATATCTCTCTAGCTCCTGCTGGCATTCAGTTGCAACCAGGCGACTGTAGCACTTTTCTTCAATTTGTTCAATACAATATTTTGGACCCTTGAAAGTTCTATTATACTCTATCTGCTTTGCAATGTATGTTACTCCATCTGTTCAAAATTGTAAGTTGTTCTATGTTTTCTAGGTACGTAGCCAAAGTTATGTATTGAATTACCTGCAATTTTGATTGGAGCAAGTAGTATTTTTTTTAGAATAGCTAGTTAAGACAATCCCGTTCTTGTAATCCTTATGACGCTATTATAATGTCTCATCGTGTATACCATGATTTTAATCGTTGGTAAGATTCCTAAGTCGATCAGTTCGATAACAAAACTGTGGTGTCTGTGTACTGCTACTGATGTTGAAGAGATCATAACGCCTAAAATGGTAAATGATGCCTCCTAACACGTAATGGCCTTTAAAACCAACTTGACAAAATCTACGCAAGAACTATCTAAATGTACAACTAGGTGTTGCTAAGTATTGCTCTCTCCGCCGCAAAAAAATTTAGCACGCTAGACTTCAATCATATCAACGAACAGGCAAACTTGTCTAGAAGGTAATGCACACACATTACTATAGAATTGTCTTTCACTTTGCCCGAAACTGAACCGGCAGAACTATAGCGGTAGTGATGTGGGGTTCGAAACACTACGGGTCAAAACACCGGGCGGTGATTTGAGAGACTGCTGGTTTGCTATCAAACCGGCGGTGCTGCGTCACCGAACACCGTCGGGTGATCCATATACCGGCAGCATTTTGGATCAAAGCAATGCCGGTTCGGAAGTTAGCCGGCAGAGTTGATACTGAGAGCACTGTCGGGCTTTAAAGAACCGACAGAACCGAGGGGATAACACTATCGGGTTAGATTGTGCCGACAGTGTATCGAAGAGCTAACAATGTCGGTTTACTTTGGACCCGTCGGTGAACTTTACGTAAACACCGTCGATTGATTTCAACCCGACGAGTTATTAGAGTGGATACTATCGGTTGGTTAATGCAGCCGACAATGATGTTTCGTCATCGATGACGGTTTGTAATTCAAACTGATAGTGTTTGGTGTAGTTACACTACGGTTTTGTTTGTCATTCACTTTGTCGGGCCCATGCCACCCGGCGTTTTTGTTTTAAAATTTTTAAAATTTTTGAATTTATTTGTGAAATTCAGCTCGTTTTAAATTCGAAAAATCATCATACATTAATATCGTCAAAACATTACAGAATTTAATGGTTACATACAACAAAATCCACCTAATGTTCTAGAAACTAAGCCTACATCAACTTTTTAAAATAAGAAGACCAATGACTATAGAGTCATAGACATAAATAAAAAGCATGACATCTTTCCAAGACCAATTAAGCAGTAGTTCTCGCAATCTTCATAAGTATGTGGGGTGGCTTCTCTTCAATCTCCGAGGTCGGCTAGTTTGCACCATTGTAGGCGATGATGCGGCTTCACCTTCGTGTTGTATTTTTACGTAACAATTATTAGCGTAGCCTTGGACTTGAGTATAGCAATCTTCTCGGGTTAGATAGATCCCCACACGCGACCAACAAACACTACGTACCACGCCATGCTTGCCTATACATGTAACCAAAATAGGATGATAATGCTTTGTTATTCATAAATGTTGTAAAGTAAGCACAAACATATTTTTAAATATCCAAACTGGATTTCGAACAACACTAACTCATGAATTTCAATCACAATTCGAGCACTAGTATGTCTTCAATCATGCTGTAAATGACCATAATGTTTTAAATCTCATTTGTTACTAAGGATCCGGAACTGTTTGAAAGCAAAATCTATGAATTTCAATCACAATTCGAGCACTAGTATGTCTTCAATCATGCTTTGTAAATGACGATAATGTTTTAGAGCTCATTTGTTACTAAGAATCCAGAACTGTTTGAAGCAAAATCAACGAACACCTCAAGGGCGTGACCGACGCACTCACCAAGCTTTCGGCGCCTCGTGCGCTCCTATCTTGTCTCGGAGGATTCGAGGAGGACAAGGTCGCAGACGGTACGGCGTCGGACGGCGAAGAGGAAGACACCGTGAGGCTGCGGGCGACGAGAGGTGTGGGCGGCGGTCCTCCGTCAGCGTGGAGGAAGACCAAGCGGGCGAGGCGAGGCTAGGACAGCGGCGAATTATTTCTAATTCACATAGGTAAAAACTTCGAACACCTCAAGGGATAATTAGTTCTCATCGTGGAAGGGGCGAGAGGATGCCGGCGGTGTTGGGGACGTCGAGTGGAGGAGCGCGGCGTTGGGGACGTCGGAGTGGAGGAGCGCGGCGTGGGAGAACGCCGTCAAGCCTCGATTCCGTTGGAGCGGAACGACCGGAGATGCGCGAACGGACGGCCCGGGCGGCGTAGGGGACGGCGAACGGCGACGTTGGAGTTGGTGGTGCTTTTTCGCCGGTGGGGAACGAGAATGGCGCGGGGTTCAAAATGACTTGCCAAAATTTCGCTCCGAGCCAGTCACATATATATATATCGGCAAGGCTGGTTTCGGCGCGGTGGGGAACGAATGGCGGGAGGTTCAGATACATTTGGAAAATTTCACCCCAATCCTATTCACTGCCGGTTATTACCCACAACCGGCAGTGCTATAGAGATGCTGCCATTTCATAGATGATCATGTACCTCTATAAAGGATGTGTAATCCTCCAAGATAGAAATGGCTTGAATTTTTTTTCAGTCATGTACACCCAAAATATGACCCCACACAAGATCTTAGGTTTTTCTAAGAAATATTTTAATTACTATAATTTTCTTCGAGCTAAACTGGCGACAAGAAGGCTAATTACACCATGGAAACACAAGAATTTTTCATGGACCTCCACAGTGATTTGCCTCCTAGGGCACATGAGACCCTGTGGAAAAGTCTAGCAGCATTCTGGCTCTTTTTGTAGGTACTCTCAGTTCAAACTATAATTACACGGTGGCGTCGCGCGGAAATTCAAATAAACTGGGAAAAGTACCAAACCAACTCCATAAATCTCAAACTTTGTGGTTGCTTCCCCATTTACATGTGAAAGGGTCAGAAAAAGTTTGAGACCACTACAACACTTGCAAACATATGAACCACATGGAGCACAAGAACTACATTGTATAGTCCTGGTTCGATGGAAGGGATCATGTGCCTATGTGAAAGATGTGTAATCCTCCTAGATAGAAATGGCTTGAATTTTTTTTTACAGTCATGTACACCCAAAATACGACCCCACACAAGATTTTAGGTTTTTCTAAGAAATATTTTAATTACTGTGATTTTCTTCGAGCTAAACTGACGACAGGCATCAGCATCTGTGCCCTTCTTTGCCAAAGCATTCATGAATGTAATTTTCATGTCCAGCAATCATAAATCGATAATTTTGTGGCTTGCTGACTCTCCTGTGCCAAACATCTGTATGCTGATGCAGATTGCTGATGGGTGGAGAGGCACCCACCCAGAGTCTAGAGGTTGGCAGTCTGCCTGAAGTTTAACTCGACCACCATGGCAGCATCTGATGAAGAACCTGGCAGCGCCTTGCACTTGTACAGGCTAGAACGAATGTGCCAGATTCAGATACCTGTGCTGCAGCAGTGTTTGCTTGGCGAACACTGCAGGGATGTTGCTTTCGGTCTTTAACAAGGGCAGCACCGCCAAGCCTGCATGGTTCCAACTCAGCTGCCATGGCGAACTCCAATTAGTGCTGCTTTTAGTCTTGGTTCTATGCTATAATCTGCCTGTACATGCCAAGATATGTGCACTTCTGCCTTTGTAATGCTGCCGATAGATCAAAAAAGTTATTCTATGCTAATGTTGGTGCCAAAAAATTTTCAGACTTGCTGTGCGTGGCAGGAATTTCAGGACTTGGCTTGCCACCCAATGCTTCCAGTATTGGCTACCATCTTTTCATCCGGCTGGATTCTTTGTTTGTGGGATGCCAGGATCAATAGGTAATAGATATTTGTTAACTTTTAGGCAATGTGAATACATAATTTCATATAGACCTGCTAGAAACAGAAGCAGTAACTGAGCAAGGCTGTTTAGTTCCTGAAAACTAATTTGCTTTCGTATTGCCAATGGGTTCGCCAATATATTTTCAGTAGTATAACGAATCTCACGGGTCTGTTTTAGAGTGTATCTTTGGTGTCTGATCCTTCATACCATATGCCAAACAAGGCACCACAATCTATGGTGGAGAGCATTCAATTGATATGTAGAATGCCACAAAAACATGCTTCAGATATAGGCATAGCAATGTAGCCTTATATTCAAAATATTTGTTCTATACTCTTCTCTACTATTTCCAAAATACTTGTTCTAGTTGGTAACTTGAGCCTATTGTTTTTGGTCTTATCCTTCCTAATTTCATCATTAATTAACTTCATTCACATGCCACAACTTAAAAAATAAGAATTTTCATTTCATCTATGTCTTCATTTTTGTGCCCAACTCCAAAACTTAAACTTCAAAATTATTTCATATATTGCACTTGTGAAAAAGAAACACTTCTATACTTTATGTCACTAGTATAATGCCACGGCAGCATTTTAGGGATGCTTATAAAACAAGCAAACGAAGACACAAGAAATGAAGGGGCACTGCTGATCAAGGAATTAAAAATAATAACAAGCAAGGAATCAAACATGAGCAAAATTATGTCATTTTCTGAAAAAAAAAAACGCAATCAGACGAAAGTTTGGCCAGTCTCTTCCTCTAATCCTACTAGTCTAGTCGTTTATAAAGTCCACGACTTGACTCAAGACTAGTCTACACTCTATACAACACCAATCACACCATGCAAGTTTATTCATCAATCTGAAAGCCAACAGATTTTAATAAAGCAGCATGGGTATACTACAAATTAGCATTCTCAGTTCTACTCCACAAAATAGCATTCTCAATTCTGCTGCTGCAACTGTAGCAAGTAGCCAAAGATGTCAATCCTCATACAACTGCACCATAACTCAACACTATATAACTACAAATTAAAACAGTTCATCTCATCATCTGGAAGAGAGGGATTGAGTTCTCATACATGGGTATTTTTTTTAAAAAAAAAGAAACATGGGTGTTTTGTTTTCCAAATGGAGCGAACTCAAACCAGCAGCTACCAAATCAGTTACATCAGAAAGCACAGATCTGCGTCAAAGCAACAAGACATGATATACATCCATAGAGGCACAGTCCTCACTTTCAAGTAGAAATGACGTCGTGGCTGCTTCCACTACATGATAGCTCAGCTTTTATCTTGCCACTGGCCTTCCTGGGTTTGAAAAAGAACAGATTGCCAAACTTCCGTTTCCTGTTCTCAACGGAGGGCTCATTGTCAAGCTTCATCAGGTTTTCAGCCTCAGGAGATGTTGCCGCAGGGCTGTTGGAAACCTCTCTACCCTCACCTCCAATATCCATCTCATCGATCAACTCTTTCGTCTTGAAAAGGCAGATGGTAGGCTGTCTCGGGTGGCTCTTTGCTGCTTCTTTCCACTTCTTTCTCGTTTCTTCACTCACTGCATCATCAAGAGCTACCTCCTTAATACGCCCGAGGAATTCTATTCTGGTTCCACAAAGGCCATTCAGACCTTTACAAAGCAGGCAGAGTGACTCAAGGTGTGGCAGAGCACCCTCCTGGTTCTCTAGGCGAACCAGGGTCTGCGCCACGATGCATAGGCGCCGCAGGGATTTCAGTGCCCCTTGTTCTATGGCAAAGTTGAGCTCAGTCGAGATGAGTTTGAGATAGTGCAAGGAACGCACATTGCTGAGGGAAGCAAGAACATCCCTGCTTAGCTGACCAGATGTTGAAAGGCACAGCTCGGTGACACTGCCAAGCTTGGTGACGAACAGAGGCAGGCTGTGTAACTGGCCATGTAGCTTCAGCGAGCTGAGGTAGCAGGAGTTGTCCTCCAGGGTAAAATCCAGAAAGTCTTGCGTGCACCCCTCGAAGCTCAGGGAGAGTGAGGGAGCATCGTTCACGTCGGTGCCTCTCTGGATGAACTCCTGCATAGCGCTGGAAAGGTGAGTGAAGTTGTTATTGCCATCTTCAGTGGACTGACACCACACTTTCACCTTGGTCAATCTATTCATATGCATCATGAGCTGCGGGAACTCTGTGCTCTGCTCAACGACAAATCCTGCCAGTGTCTCCAAGGTGCTCTTCTTTGACAGAAAGGACTGGAGGTTGCTCATTTCCTGTTGACGTACATCTGGGAGGTTAAAAACACCAAGCAGATGGATCAAGCATGGAAGCTTCAGAACTTCTATGGGTATAGGAATAATCTCTGTCTTTACTCTTCTTGTATCGAGTGTTTCCAGAAACTTAAGATTTGAGATCTCCTTGGGAATGGCAGTAATGTTTCCCCAAGGCTGAGATACCTGAGCATGGACAGGTTGGATATCTTCTTCAGATGCTCATCCTTCAAGGCTTCACATTCTTCAAGATCCAAAACTCGCAGCAGCTTGTATTTACAAAATTCCAAAATATGTGGGTCAATTTCTCCAAAGATTGTCAGGGATCGGACAAGAGAAAAATCAATGCCTGAGTTTGCTTTATCCCTTGCAGAACCAGAACCTTTGGGATGTAGGGAGAGCCGGCGGATCTTATCCGGTAGGCGAGCTTGATCATATAGCGAGGTGATGAAATTCTCACTGATGGACTTCTGCAGAATGAACTCGAGCATCATGCCATGTGTGCGGCATGTCTTCGCTTCTGTGTCGTTGCTGACATCAATGTGCTGGATGATACTCCGGTCCATGAGCGCCTTGAAGTTATCTATAGCAACCTCCATGGCGCTACGACGATGGTCTGCTTCAACAAATCCTTCAGCCAACCACCGTCTTATCAGGCGTTTCCTCTTGATCGGATGGCCACTTGGGAAAATGCTCAGATACAGCAAGCAGGCCTTGAGGGCATAGCCAGGAAGACTGGAGTAGTTCTGGAGAAGGACATGTTTCAACCTCGCTAAGGTCTCCTCGTCCTCCAACTGATCGCCCATGTAGCGGCAGAGTTTTGCACAGCCTGCTGGTGTCATCTGGCATTTACTCTGCAAGAGCTGGGCGGTGGTGACAAGGGCAAGCGGTAGGCCATCACATTTCTTCATGACCTGTTCTGCAGGTGCGTATTCTTCCAAGGAGGTTTGTTTGAAGAATAGTTCTTTTGATTGATTCTCGTTGAGAGCTCTCATTATGTAAACATGGCCGTTGTCAGCGCTGCAGGCGTTTGCAATGGAGTGAATCGCCGTGGTCACGATCAGCCTGCTGCTCACTCCTGTGTCTTTAGGGAAGTCATTTTTAATGGCATTCCAGTATTCTGTCCTCATGTCATCAATCACGATGAGGTACCTTGAGAAAGCAAGAGAACAAGTTTAATTAGACAAGCACGATGCTGACACAACAATTAACTAGGATAGGAGCAGGTAAGCAAAATATAATTAAACCAGCATATGCTATTATTATATTTAAAAATTAAAGGCTGTCGTCTCCCCACTAGTAACGAAATGATTTTACGAGCACTTGTAAAATCTTTTCCGTGGCGGGCACTTTTTTTGCCCGTCACGGAAAATACCCCGCCACGCCTCCAGCTTTTTTTGCGTGGCGGGCGTTTTTTGCCCGCCACGGAAAGATTTTTTACGTGGCGGGCACCTTTTAACACGCACGCCACGCCAAAATAAAATCTTTTGCGTGGCGGGGCGCGTTAAGGTGCCCGCCACGCAAAAAATCTTTCCCGTGGCGGGCATCTTAAAAAGACCCGCCACGTAAAATGAGAGGCCCAACAGGCCCACCAAGGTCCGGTCGAAAGCAGCCACCAATATAAGCCGGACTTAGGGTTTCGCGGCGAATCCGACCACCAAGGCCTCCACCGCTCCTCTTTCCATCCCCACCGCTCGGGCCTCTCCCTCTTCTCACTCCCTCCCTCTTTTCTCCCTCCACCGCTCCTTCCCGATCGAGAATGACCCGGGCGACGACGGTTCATCGCGCCACCGTAGCGGCTCTCCCCGACGGTTGCTTCTCCCTCCGGCGGGAGGAACCGGAGGCGCGCGGATCCGTGGAGGGCGGCGCCTCGACGCCTGATCCGGTGGAGGGCGGCGCTGGGGCGCCGGATCCGGCCCGATCCGTGGAGGGCGGCGCGGTAAGCCGGATCCGCCCCCGATCGGCGGATGCGCCCGTCGAGGCGGATCCGGCCGAGACGGATCCTGCCGGGCGGCGGATCCGATCGGCGGCCCCGCCGCAACGGCGGCTCCTTCCTCCTCGCTCAGCGACGACGATGGCGGGTCACTCCACCGGGCGGGCGGGCGGCGACGGCGGCGGCGGCCGCCAGATCCGCGTCCCTTCCTCTCTCCGGCGGCTACTTACGCAGATCCGGCAAGGACGAGCTCGATCCGGTGGAGGGGCTCGCTGGCGGCTCGATCCGGTGGAGGGGCTCGCCGGTGGGCTCGATCCGTGGAGGGGCTCGTCGGAGGGCTCGATCCGTGGCGGGCGCCGCCGGAGGCGGCGGATCCCCGGATGGCGTGAACGACGGCGACCGACGACGGCGGATCCCTGATGGCGGCGGCGGTGCTGCCTAGATGGCTCTCGGGGCCCATGGATGGGCTCGGAGGGCCTGCCTAGGGTTTTCTCATTTTTTTTTATTTTTTCGAAACCTTTACCGTGGCGGGCACCCTAATGTGCCCATCACGGTCCATCTGATAACCGTGGACGCGCGCAGGAGCCCGCCACGTATATTATTTGATTAACCGTGACCTTCGTTTGGTGACGGGCGCCTTTGCCCGCCATGCAAACTCAGCGCCCGTCACCGGAAAAGTATTTCAGTACTAGTGCCCTCCTCTCCATTGACCATAGGATCCTTGTCCCGGCTCCAGCATCGCCACCTGCTGTCTGCCATGCCCAGTGGCATGAGGAGCATCATCCCAAACCACCATCTTTGCACCGCACCAGGAGCCTACCTCAATCTTTGTCCGGTTTGGTGGGTTTGATGAGGATTGAAGAAGATTGAAATGGACTGAAGAGAATTTTATCACCTAAAAGGACAAAATCTCCTGCAATCCCCTCCAATTCTTTTGTTCTTTAGGCCTTGTTCAGTTTTTCCCTAAATCAAGACCAAGACGATTGGGGAGGATTAGAGGGGATTGAAGGGGATTTTTGACTTGCAGGGGATTAAATCCTCCTCAATCCTCTCCAACCCCTTGGTTTCATCATGAAACCAACATGGCCTAAGGGAGGTGGTGTTTTTCACTGTACCAAGCTTTTCAGAAGAAGTTTTTTCCTCAATAATGGAAGGGGAAAAATGTTTCGCAAACTTAAAGAAAGGAGGAAAAGATGTCAGGCTATATGATCGAGGGCATCCATTACTAATTTATTTACTACCATTAACGTGATCGGAATAAGAAACGTAGTCCAAAGGGAACGGACCATGCATGTTTGGTTTCTTACCTTTTGAACCTGAGGCGTTCGACGAGGACATCACGGCTGCCCTCCTCATGTCCTTGCACGCCACCACCAACTTGAACTTGGTGAAGTATCTCCTTGAGAACATCCCCAGCGTCCTTGTCCGATGCACGAACCCAGATCCGTGGGCTGTATTGCTCGCCGACGGCAACGCTGTCGTACACTTGTCTGGCAAGAGCAGTCTTGCCGAGGCCACCGAAGCCGACGATGGATATCACCTTGAGCTGCTTCGGCCGGCCTTCGTTTTCCCGCATCAGCTCCAGAATCTCATCTCGGGGCGCATCCATGCCCACGAGGTCAGCTGCAGGGGTCTGCGTGTGAGACGCCAAGAAGGAGGACGCGGCAGCAGATACCCCGGACCCCGAGCTCCCGGAGGCGCTGGATTGCCCGCCGTTGGTGTAGAGCATCCTGAGCTTGGAAATCTCCTCTGATTTCTTCTTGAGCTTCCGGATCTCGGCGGCTAACTTGGCGCGGATCGAGATCTTCTTGAGCTGACGGCCTTTGTGGCGGATCGAGGCCGACACGCCGCTGCCGCCGGGGTCGCGACCCAGGGCCACGTCGTGGAGGTAGCGGTCGATGCCGTCCTCGATGCTGTAAGCCAGCTCGCGCACGTCTTGGATCCAGATCTTCTGCACGTCGTCGCTGATGCGGCCGTCGCCGGCCCACGACCGCCTCTCGTGGTCCTCGATGGCGGCGGCGATCATGTCCAGCTCCTTGCGGATGTACTGGATGTCGCGCTCCAGGTCGCGCTGCAGCTCGTAGTTTCCTTTAACGAACGCGAAGATCTTGGGGCCGAGCGTTTTCAGGACAGCGCTCACCACCGCAGTCTCCATCACACCTCGATCTACAAACCAGCTGCTGCAGCTTATTCAACAGGACTGTTTCTTCGTCCTTCTCAACGAATCTTTTTGTTACATGGATGCATCAACCAAATGGTCAGATGCATAGGCATGAGTGAGATGGATGGAGTTTAGAATACGGCTCCAGATCCCCAGATGGAGTTTAGTGAGATGTAAATTTGGGAAGAAGTGTACGACAGCGAGCTGCAGCGCTGAAGCAGGCCTTGAGCCTGGAGGAGAGCAGGGAAGAGAGACGACAGGCCCGTCGTCGCCAAAAGCATCTATCAGCGCAGCGGCTTAGCTGCACTGCTGTTCCTTTTAAATCTCTTTTTAAAAGGAATATTCCGTCTAGTCATCAAAATTCTCTCCTCTATATCCAATTCTTCCGCACCCATCTCTACTCTATATCGCCCTTTATACTAATGCAGGACCCACACATCTGATTTTTTTTTCTTTTTTTACCTCCCTCCCCACTCTCTGTCCCCATCCCCCACCTTTCCCTTCTCTTCCCTCGCACACTGCGCGGGCGGCGGGGGACAGAGGCGCCCATGCGCTATGGGGGGCGGCGGGCGGCGGGGCAGGCACCAAGGCTTCGCCCCCTAGAGCTTCGGCTGCGGAGGCGCTGGCGCGCCGGCTGCTGTGATGGCATGTCTGTGGCGCCAAGGCTCGGGCGGGGTGTGTGTGTTGGGGGGGGCGGTGCCTGCAACTCCCCGCCGTGGGCCGGGCTCTCTCTCTCTCTCTATGCCTCTGTGCAGCGTGCCGGGCGGCGGCGGCGGGGGTCGGCCGGAGGCGCGGGCGGGCGTCCTCCCTTGTGCTCCACGGCGGCGACCTCCTCATGCGCAGACAGGCCTCTCTCGCCTCCCACCTGGGGCTCTCTCTCTCTCCAGCGGCGGATGAGCACTAGAGCGGGCCACGCCAAGCGCCCCGGAGAAGTCACGCCAAGACGCTAGGAATACTGAAACTGGATGATAGTGTCAATGTTTTTAAGGCGGTGAGGCAAAAAAAGGCGTGGCGACTGACTACCGCCTTACGCTTTGCGAGTAAGGCGTAAAGCGAGGCGACGCCTTAACAAGTAAAACAAAATTTAAAATAGCAGCTCCGAGCAGATAAAGAAAAAAAAGGAAAGGAAAAAAAAAAAAAAAAAAAAAAAGAGCAACAGGAGTAAGAAGTGATTTGGCCCAGCCCATGTGAACCAAGCTGCCCATGTGCAGGAGTAAGAAGTGGTTTGGCCCGGCCCATGTGAACCAAGCTACCCATGTGCCCTAGTGTGTCGCCATCTCCTGATGCTCTCCTGCTGCACGCACGCCGCCGCAACTCTCCTCTGTCTCTCCCGTCTCCCTTGTCCAGATACGGTGCTCTTCTAGAGGAGGTGCCTCCTCTTCGATTGGAATATTGGAAGCTGCTCGACGGAGGAACAGAGGAGGTGCCTCCTCTTCGCTTGGGAAGCAGGCAGCGCACGCTCCTTGCCATGGCTCGTAGGCAGCCGGGGCGCAGCCGCGACGCTCGGCGCCAGCGAAGGGCGGAAATCCCCGGCAGGGGGGGCGAATGTGTCCGCCGACCAGCTGTTGCCCGCCGCTGGTAGGCCCGCTTCCCCCACGCGCTCTTCTCTGCGCCGCCGCCTCCCTTCCCCAGCCTTTCTTCCCTGCTCCGGTGTTTTCCCCGCCTCCAATAATAGAGGAATCATCCCGTATGACGCCCGCCATGCACGATTTGGCGTGAATCGGGCCAAAGCGATGATTTCTGGATGCCACGGGTCGTAAAGGCGGACGACATACGGAGCTAAGGCGAAGTCGTCTGGCTGTGGCGTCCCGCATCCAGCGCCTTGGTGCTTAGGCGATGACAAAGAAACGCCGTAAAAACATTGGGTAGCGTAGAGCTTCCATGCATCATGCGGTGCAACACGATTTCCTAGAAATCGATCCCGGAGGAACGGATTCATGCACGGTGCGGATAGCCTTAGGGCTGTCCGCTCCGTGTCCAAAGATAACGTTTGGTATCCGGTCCTCCAGTTCCTTTACCGTAAAAATCAATCCCCCAGCCAAGGCGTCATGTAAATGTTCTGCTACGTCCCCCGGTCCATTATCTTTGGCGTGGTAGAGCTCCGCTACATGCGATGTGGCGCCTAGCGTGGGCCCAACGCACTGCTTCCCCACCGCTTGCGCTCGTGCCGCCCGCCCGCCAATCTCGTTGCGACCGGAGAAGTGGAGGCGGGCGGAGAAGGAGGAGGGTGTCGTCTTGGGCCTTCTCCACCTTCTCGGGGGAGGACGGGCACCGGCGGGCAGCGATGAGGCGCCCGGTAAAGTAAGGGGGCGTAACCTTCTTGGGTCGTGGCGGATCTCACGTGGGGCCATGCGACATCGCCCTGGGGTGCCTCTACCTCGACGCCGGCCGAATCGAGGCGGAGCTGCTACACATATCTTGTCACCGCCCGCTGCCCCCACGCCGACCGCCTCCCACCCGCAGGTCCTCATGCCGCCCGCCGGAACCGATGGAGACGACGGTGGCCGCCGCAGCTCCTCACCACGGGGAGGTGATGGAGACGACGGCGGCGGCGATGAGCATCCCGGCAAGCGCAAGAGCGGCAAAGCTCAGCGAGGGTGTGGAGCGGCGCGCTCCACCGGACGAGGCAAAGATCGCCCACGAAGCCGCCGGCTCGCCTCATACGCATGATCAAGAACGGCGAGTGTTGACAAATACTAACGACATATTTTTACCGGCAACATTCTACTAAAAAGGGGTGAAACTATATATTCTTACACTCATATACATTTACTATTGATGTATTTCCACTTGTGTTGGAGAAATTATTATTTTGTAGAATATATACATAATCAAGTGGAAAATGTACCAAAAGGCGCCTTTCGGGAAAGCACATTTCATCACAACATTTGTCCCAATGAAGAAAAGCCCACAACCATGCAAAATCGGACCGAAAAACCGACGTGGAACAACTTCACGCCAGACGTAGCCCACCCGCCGGCCCGAGCCCGCACGAAGCCCGGCCGCGCGCGTCGCACTTCCCAGCTTCGGCCGCGCCAAGCTCGGCGCCGCCCGCCCAGCTTCGGGCGTGTCGGTACATTAAATGATCGGGAGGGCGGTGCGGGGGCGTCGTGGGCGCTGCACGAGAACCTCGACGCTTTGTAGGAAGGCGGTTTGGTGGCAATCTTGCACTTTGCCCCCTCTCCACCTTGAATAAATAGGGCTCACCTCTCCCCCTCTCAACACACACCATTTGGAGCCTCCTCCTCTCTCTCTCTCACTCTCCACTCCTCCTCTCCCTTCTTCCTCTCCGCTCCCTCCTCCCTACTCTTCCTCTCTCTCTAGTTCTTTTAGTCTTTAGTAGTATTTGAAGTTAGGCAAAGCTTCATTGGAGAGCTTGTACTTGGGAGAAAGGGACATCCAAAATGAATACATATATGGTTTCTTCTCAAGTCTTGCTTTCATACAGTTGTGCAATAGAACTAGAGTATCCTCATGTTATAGTTTTGACATGTGAACTAGCATATAGTTGCGAGATATGATATAGTGACATGGACCTTGCTATGACATTATTCTCGAGAATGACCTCGACATCCGTAGTTTTCTTTTCAAAATCAAAATTCTAAAGTTCCCCAATGATATGAAATTCCTACCAAAGCCATATGACATGATTTGATCATACACTTGCAAAACCTTAGTCATATGTCGCTTGCATTCATGGTGAGCCTATGTCAAATTGTTTGAGACCTATGTCGAGATTCTTTTCATATGCCCAAGATCAAGATTCACGCACACCCGAAATAAATTGCCGACTCTTACACCGAGAGTTGCGCACAACATGCACCCTTCCATCCACCAAATAAACTCCATTCATTTTGCATCATGATTTCTCACCAAAAATTTTTGTTACAAAAAGGAGAAGTATGGGCTATGCTAAAAAAAAGAAAAGAGAAAGATGGAAGAATGTCCCAACAAAGACGAGGAAGTCAAGACTGGCCCAAAAAAAAAAGAATAAGGTAGCCCATACCTCTTTCAAAAATTCCACCAAAAAAAGAGAGCCATGATACCTGGAGTACACAAAAATATTCCACACACTTACACATCTTGATCTAGGCCTATGACTAGTCTCTCCATGTGGTTCGGTTTTTGACAAAGGCAACATTACATGATGCAAGTATGCCTTCTTTTACCTACCCAAAGCTCCACAAAAGGCCTTATATAGTTGGTAGGAGAAGAAAGGCAAATCTAAGCCTTTGGTGAGGATCCAACACTTACAAAATTGAGCGATCGAGAGATCATTCGAGGAACTAATTTCCATGCAAAAACATTTCAAAACCTCTGGATTGATAGTCATTCATAAGAATAAAAGATAAGCATGTTCGTCGACCGCTCTATCTTGCAACCACCCAAGACTTCGGAGATGCTCAAAAGCCCCACAACGACGAAAAGTAATAAAGGGTGAATAAAAATGCCATTTCATTCAAATTCTAGCGTAAAAATTTTTGTTATAAGCATGGCACCTATAAAATGTAATCAGCATAGAAGCAACTCCCCGATCAACAACTAAGTACTTATCTTTGCTCGAGGACGCGCAAAGGGTAAGCTTGGGGGAGTTTGTTGACGGTCACTAACGACATATTTTTACCATCAACATTCTACTAAAAAGGGGTGAAACTATACATTCTTACACTCATATACATTTACTATTGATGTATTTCCACTTGTATTGAGAAATTATTATTTTGCGAATATATACATAATCAAGTGGAAAATGCACCAAAAGGCGCCTTCGGGAAAGCGCATTTCAACATTTGTCCCAATGAAGAAAAGCCCACAACGATGCAACCGGACCGACAAACCGACGTGGAACAACTTCTCACGCCCGCACGTAGCCCACCTGCCGGCCCGCCGGCCCGGCCGAGCCTGGCCTGGCGCGGGCGCCAAATGCGCGCTGCCAAGCTCGCACCGACCCGCCCACCTTCGGCGTGTCGGGTACATTAAATGATCGAGGGCGGTGCGGGCGCCGTGGCGCTGCATGAGAGAACCTAGACGCCAGTAGGGAAGGCGGTTTGGTGGCAATCTTGCACTTTGCCCCCTCTCTACCTTGAATAAATAGGGCTCACCTCTCCCCCCTCTCAACACACACCATTTGGAGCCTCCTCCTCCTCCCCTCTCTCTCTCACTCTCTACTCCTCCTCTCCCTTCTTCCTCTCCACTCCTCCTCTCTACTCTTCCTCTCTCTCTAGTTCTTTTAGTCTTTTGTCGTATTTGGAGTTAGGCAAAGCTTCATTGGAGAGCTTGTACTTGGGAGAAAGGAACATCCGGCATGAATACATATATGGTTTCTTCTCAAGTCTTGCTTTCATACAGTTGTGCAATAGAACTAGAGTATCCTCATGTTATAGTTTTGACATGTGAACTAGCATATAGTTTGTGTGTTATATTCTTGACATGTTGTTCTTTCAACACGATCATGACGTATGAACTAGACTACAGTCTCTATGTTGTGGTTTCGTCGTATAGAACTTTATGCTTAACCATTCATACAATATATTTGAGTAGAGTTAGGGTTGTGCTGAGGTGGCGGTCCGTTGTGGCTTTCGAGTCTGTCCATATTCTAGCTCGTCCATCCGTAGGGTGGGAGTCCGTGGGGGATATGGGATGTTTCTTAACATGCGGGCATGGTGCCCGGGTGAGCGGAGACCTTCAGATATGACGGCATGCCCCGGTCGAGGGGTTAGGCGGCAGGGTAGTGACAGCCTTGTCCGTCCTGTGTAATCCCCCCACGTTCGTATGTTGTGGAGGAGTTTGTAAATGCCTTGGTGGGTAGCAGACTACCTGGTGGGGTCTCCCCGTCCATCTCACTCTCAGCTTTGACCATAGTCACTTATGTTTGTATGATCATTAACTTGTTCTTTGCACAGCTACATTAGGAATATTTTTTATTCTTTATTTTTTCTTTTATCCTTGAGGTTGGCCCAAGTGTGTGTCACACTATCTTATGAACTATCATGACTTACCCCTCGTATTGAGTATTGGTCAATTATACAGTCATGTTGTCTTGTTCATGGCCCCGCTAGAGTCTTCACACCATGCCTTCCCTTGGGAAAATATAAATAACGATACCCTGAATATCTCCGGGTGAAATGCTACAACGGTATTTCCGTGCGCTTGCGGACTTGTTCTGTGAACGTTGCAGAATACCACCGGACGTTCCGTGGCGATGTTGCTGGAAAGTAACAATTCCGGTGAGGTCGTTGTGGAAATGTCAACAAGCATTTCTAGCGTAATTGCCTAATTGGTGGTTGCGCTTAGAAATCGCAATGCGCGAAGCGTGAGCACCGAGATCGGCTCCACCTCTCGCTCCGGCCCCAAATGGCCCCAAAGACAAAATCGGTCGCGGCTCCGCCTTTGTATCGCGAAAGCGAAGCGAAAGCAGCGGCATCACCGGAGATGGAGAGTGCGGCGAGAGGAGCGAAAAAACTATGTATAGAGGAGTGACTTGGACAAAATATTCCTTTTAGAGGATGAATTTAGAGGATGAGGTGTGCAGATAGGTTAGACTGGCCACCGTGAGTCAACACCGGTGCTCCATCGTCACGAACAGACGCAGTGGCAAGCATAGCAGAGAACAACATATGTCACAAGTAATTAATTCACTCATCAGTATCGTGTCTTATCTCCTCAAGTCACCTACAAGTGGGGCCATGTATTTTCTCCCTAAAGGCAAGCATTGGTGCTCTTCCACAAAGCTCTTCCACAATGCTTGATATTCCGATGCTTCAATTCTGCCCTGCAGTGTGTGGCATGAGGCTCAAAGGAAAAATGAGGTTTGAAGCATCGGCAAAACAACACATTAGGGTAATACTCCCTCCGTCCCTAAATACTTATCGCTTACGCTTTCCCAAAAAAATAATTTAAATTAAATCTATATTAAAAATTATTAATAATTATAGTATATAATTAGTATTATTGAAAAGATATTTGAATCTAGTTTTTAATAAATTTATTTAAACATACAGATGTTGCACGTATTTTCTATAAATTGAGTCAAACTTGTGGCACGCACACGTAAAAAACCGACAATTAAAAAGTGACTGAGGAGTACTTCCCAACGCGTCCTAGACTCCTGGTGGGGCCAGTCGACCAAGACCGATCACGCGCTGATCAAAAAAAAAAAAAAAAGACTGACCACGCGGGGCAGTTCTGCTCAAAAAAAAAAAAAAAAAACGCGGGGCGGTGAAGACGCGCTATCAATCATGCACCTTTCCTGTTGGCTTGAACTTATCGACATGGAGCGGAGGAGCTCGCCCCAAAATTTAGGTGAGGCAAACATACTCAGCTCCGGCGAATCAAACAGGCTGGGCACCGGAGGGTGGCATCCTGCAGCTCTGCAGGTTGGCGTGTCATAGCCAGCAACGAGCCATCGAGGGCACCGGTGGGCGGCAGCAAGGGGCTCGCACGTGCTGCAATTGGGCAGTGGCACGGGTTTAGGGTTTAGGGGCCGCGGGGTGCGCGACGGCAGGTCTGCAGCTTGATGGGGGTCGCTGTCTCCCGCAGGAGCTCGGGACACTTGTTGGGTTGATGGGCTCCCTATCGGGCCATTGGTATTTGCTCACACAGGCGCACAACCCTCTCCCAAAAACGAGTTTCAGCCGCGCTGTTGGACGCGGACGCCGAAAGTCGCGCCTCTGCTCTTCACGACAACATCGCCTCTGAGGAAGAAGAGAAGGGTACTAGGGACTTCCTGCCGATGGTAGGTGGGGCAAGGGGCTCCCCGCCGGCAGTAGGTGGTGCAGCTGCTCCACCCCTGCCATACGGGAAGGCTCCGCCTCTGGGTACAGTGTTTTTCTCTCGCGTAACAAAATAACATCAACATACTTATGAGCCGTAAAAACCACAAGTCGAACAACCCTCATCAAGATTAGTCTCGGCGATAAGTTTCATGGGATAATTTTTTTTTTTTTAAAATAGAGTAACTTAATATGCTAGTGTGGAAAAACCTGTGAGCATAGAGATATATAAGAAAGTGTGTTAGCTTTTCATGAAGATCTACCATATCATTCTCTCTTCTTTTTACTCTGAAATATTCTATGAATGGGAGCTCCACTAAGGAACTGATACTGAACCCAACGACCGGAGACCTATGGGTGGGAGGTAGGAGAAATTCTTAGCACCACGGTCCCTGTCGCACCCAACCCAGCTGTTGGCGTTTGATTTAAGAGGACAGTTTCGTCCTTTCGAAGGAATCTTTTGAATACATCGTGTGCTTGGTTGGTTGCATCCCCTTTGGTCCTGGCTGGGTGATCCGTATAATCCGAAAAAAGAAGCCTGTTGGATTGCCTGCTGAGTGGATGCGCACCCTATACCCAGCTGCTGGCGCTTGATTCAACACGACTGCTCCTTCTTTCTAAGACCAAGTGAGTAATCGCTCCGTCCCATGGAGACTGTCGTCTTTTACTTTTCAATTTCGTGTTTGACCATTTATTTTATTCAAATTATTTTAGTAAATCAATCAATAAATAAATTCTAATTAAAATATCTCTAATAATAAAATAAGTTATAAAAAATAAATGCTATTTATATAAAAATTTCGAATAAGGCGGTGTTTAGATCCCAAAATTTGGTGCAAAATTTTGGAGGAATGTCACATCGAAAGCACTGTAGCACGTTTCGTTTGTTTGGGGTAAATATTATCCTACCATAGGGTAACTAGGCTTAAAAAAGAATCGCCTCTCGCAATGTACATCTAAACTGTGTAATTATTTTATTTTTTTACCTATATTTAGTACTCGATACATGTGCCGCATTTTTGATGTGATGGGGAATCTTTTTTTTTTGTATAGTGGAATTTGTGGAGGAATTTGGGGCTCTAAACACCGCCTAAGATGAATAGTCAAACCAAATGGCATGAAGTCCAAAACGACAATCTCCGTGGGACGGAGGAATAGTTGTCTTCTATTTGTCTAAAAAGGTTTTTTATTATTATGTGGTACCATGTCTTATATTCTCTTTCATACTCATCATCACATATACTTCTATTTTGGCCCACCAATGACTATACTTTGTGTCCAGCTTGTTGTTTATGTGAGACCTAAACTCTTGTCTTTTCTCTCTTCTTTTCTCCACGTCAAGCAAAAATATTTACTAGTTTGGCTATAAAAATATTATCATACTTGCTCTGGAGAAATCTTTGGATAACATCAAATGGTCTGATAGAATTGATGCGCACCCCACCCAGCAGCATGATTGAAACAGGACTGCTTCGTGCTTTCGAAGAAATCTTTGGGATAGTCAAATGGTCGGCTGGAATCGATGCGCACAGCGCACCCTACCCAGCTGTTGGCGCGTGACTCAACATGACTGCTTTGTCTTCTCTTTTTCCAAAAAATATCGGACTGCTTTGTCCTTTCTCAACTCAAGGAATCTTTGGACACATCAAACGGTCTTCAACGGGAGAAGAGTAAGCACAAACGACAAAGTCTAGGAAAGTGCCACCATCTTTTCTTTTCGAAAGTTCACATATTACTCCTAAAGTTCTTAAAAATTATTCTTTTAGAGATATAGAGAATATTAAAATATTAAAAGTCAGAGTACATAGATTTGAAAATTCACCGAGCAACACAGAAGAGAACTATGCCTACTTTAAGAGAGTGCGGGCTTGTTTGCTTGGTGACCAAAACTGCCACGCCGAAGGTTAGTCATGCCACATTTTTTCGACAGCTGTTTGGTTCACTACCAGAGCTATGGCACGCCAAACTTTCTTAGCACCCTGCCTCACATGTCATGCACTCAATTTCATGCCAAAGCTTGCCAGAAGTGAGTCTTCAATTTTGCTCGCCACACTTTCTGTGGCTGACGCGACATGTTTTGGCCACCAATCAAACAGACCTATCCCAAGAGCGGAAGCTAAGCAAGTAAATTTGAATAGCTTCTCCAAATCCGGATCTCCCAAAGGTGTGGGAAGGTCTTTCAAATGCCTCGTTGGGAACACTATCAACAGGCAATGCCTCCTTTGTGCATTGCAGCTCTGGTGGTTGAAAGCTGAGTCGAAGATTTGAAGTTAGGGAGACCGGACTCAGACAAACATCTCTGTAGACACGGAGAATCGAAGTTTGAATTCAAGGACCGAATATGAAATCCATCCTAGCAAGGACTACGAGCCTCAAAGAAACAACATAACAAGTAAGCGCCTTGAGAAAAGGAGTGACTGGCGAACCTTTCTGTGGTCGGAGGGAAGAGAAGGGAGAGAGGAGGATTTATTTTATTTGTGCTCACCATATGCATCTGCCCCAATCACCGACGATCTCGGGGACAACGGCGAAGGCAATGAGAAATAGGGAGCAAGAGCCGTGACTAAGACTATCTCCAACAATAGAAATCTAAACACAACACCCATTCCTGTGTTTGGGTCATGCACATGAAAAGGGTGGGCACCCAAAATAAGCTAAACTCCAACGGCACAAATAACGCAAATCCTCCGCCCCCCACCGTCCTCCTCCGCCTCTTCCGCCTCCGCCTATCCATCCTCCTCCGCAGCTATGCGCTCTTCCTCCTTGTGCCGTTTTGCATGCACTCCCTCCCGCCCACGCGCTCGTGCTCTCCCGCCCCTCGTGTTTGCTCTTCTACGGCGGATTCGACACGGGCTCGCCAGTCGCGCCCCGTCGCGGATCCGTCGTCGGCCCGCCTTTGCCCCGCCGTGGACCCGCCTGGAAGCGCCGCCGCCGTGGCTCGCCTCGCCCAGCCATCGCGCCCGCCACGAATCCGTCACCGACTTGCCTCACCCCCGCTGGCGCCCGGCCCGCCGCTTTCGCCTCGTCGTCGTGCCGTCACACCCGCCAGTGGATCCGCCGTTGGCCCACCTCACCCGCCTGGAAGCGCCGGCCGCGGGCTCGCCTCGCCCTCGTTGTCGCCGACTGCGGAAACCAACTGCAAATTAAACACCGTCAACACAACACCAAAACAACCTAGAAATAGGGATTTCAACTAACATATTCCAAAGTTTTGGTGTTTATTTGGACTTGCAGTACCAACTCAAGAATAATCACTTTGGGCCAAAAATACAAAGAAAAAGAAATAAAAACCAACAAATAGAAAAAGGCCCAAAGAAGCAAATGGCAAGCCCAAACAAGAATCGGGGCAAAACTTCAAAACCAAGGCAGGGCCAAGACCACTAGACAACTTTTCACAAAGAAGAAGGCCCACCGCCGGCCCGAGCCGAAGCCGGGCCCAAAGAGGTGCGCTGCCACCATCTGGTGCGGCCGCACCCCCTCGCCGAGGCGGTTCGAGCCCAGCTTCCGAGAGGCGGTTTGTTACCTTCCATACAGAGCACTACCGACGTTGGATGGTCGGTTTGGCAGATTTGGAAGGTGTTCCTAGGTCGGTTTTGGTGTTTTTAGCACTTAGGCCCCTCCCCCTTGTGTATAAATAGCTCCCTCTTTCACCTCTCTCAACAACAATTCCAAGGAGAAACCAGTCCACTTGTGCGAGAGAGTAGAATTAGTTCTTCTTCTTCTACTTCTTCTTCTTCTTCTAAATTCTAGAGAGTGAGAGAGGGAAAAGCTAGAAAGAAGCTTTGTTCTTTCTACCCGGAGTTGCCGGTTCGCCCCTCGGTGTTCCGCTGTTCCTAGGAGGACGGAGTGCCGGACTTGTCGGTACCCGCCCGGCTTGTACCTCTGCAAGCTACTTACACTTTGGTAAGGAGTCTTGTGATTATCTTGAAGCTACTTAATTTTCACGTATATTTCTTAGCTGTTGTAGACTTGCGGGATTGGTAGATTGTCTCGTTAAGAGCGTTAGTTCTTGGTGAAGGAACTCTTTGACCGGGAACCTTGGCCAACATCAAGAACTGCGGACCAATAGTGCAAACGTGGTGTTTGGACTAGCGTTCACCTACCTTTTGGCGAAGCATCCCACGGTTGAGGGGTAGGGCGGCCGGGTCGTGACAAGCCTTGACCGTCCCTTGAAATCCCCCCACGCTCGGGCCGTGGACGTAGAGCTAATTGCCTAAGTTGCCTAGTTGGGCGTTGGCGGTGCCCGGCGTAAGTAGACAACGGACTTTAGAAATCACCGCACGAAAAACTTAGCCGACGGTGATACCTCGCTACTCTTAGAAAACAAACCCTTGCCTTAGGTTGACACGCACCGTAAAAAAACCGGCTGCGGCACCGCCCTTGTGTAAAATACGATACCCTCGCTACCACCGGGTGAAGTGCTACAACGGTATTTCCGCGCGCTTTTGGATTTCTCTCGTGTGCGTTAAGAAACACCAACAAGCATTTCTCGTGCCGCTGTCGGGGACGGTTGTCATAGTTATATTTCGAGCCTAGTCGACTGTGTATGACCGTAGTATCCTTTTAAACAAAAATACCAAAAAACAGTCCCTCGTTACTCATGGAGCAACCTACCCTACAAATCCGGTCCGCTCCTAAGGGCGAGCTCGTAGAACCACGCCAATCTACTGGCCAATCACAGCTTTCGCAGTATGAGCTCCGCCCTGGCTTTATAGCCATGAAGTTTCAGGCCCGAGCCTTTTCGTGCTCGGAATATGAAAACCCCTACCATCACTTACGGGAGTTTGAGCAAAATGTGGTCTGCTCGACAATTGCCGGCATAACACACGACACGCCGAGGTGGAAGTTGTTTCCGCTCTCTCTCACCGAGAGGGCGACTCAATGGTACGCCCATAACGTAGGGTTGGTAAACGGAGAATGGGAAGAATCGCGGAAACAGTTTCGTATAGCGTTCTACCCTTTATCCGTAATCGCGCCCCAAGCGACAAGAGATACTCAACTTCCAACAAATAGAGGGTGAAACCTTAGGTGCAAAGATGGGACCGGTTTATCACACTTACACGATCCGCCCGCACTGCCCATACCAAGCCACGCGGCTTTTACAAAGATTTCGGCTAGGACTGACAGGGCAATCGCCTCGGCCGCTTGACACGACATAAAACACCGTAAGAGGGGAAGCTATCTTAAACCGTATTCTTGAGAATACTCCCCGTTAGAACCCATCCGTAGAACCCAAGCCGAAACTAGAGGAAGTCTCTTTACCGACGCCAACCCATTAAACCTATAGAGAGACCCTCGCCCCAACCAGAACTCAAGGAGACCGCATGCACGGATCTCTCGTTCTTTGAGGTTGACCTTGTCTTGAACAATTCGGTGACACCTCAAGGTACGAACTATGGAAGAAACCACCGTCCCCCAAATACTAGCCCTGAACAACCCCCGGATAAACTCTTTCTCCGTGAGTCTATTAAGGAGTTAACAGCTATATAATGAGCACGGAATGGTTGCAAGAGGAAGGACCTTCTTTCGAAGAAATTCAATAAATGGCCCCTCTACACCAATCCATTGTGAATATCAGGGAAACATGGTGGAAGTCATGTATAACCCTGCTGTGGGGATAAACATAATGTCCAAAACCTTCGCACAAGCTTGTGACGAGGAAGCTATTAGGACCCCCACAACATGGACCTTGCGCATAGCACCACGCACCACCCTTAAAAGCCGTGAGGTTATACATGAACAAATCTTCCTATACAGAATGTCAAGTTGTCTTTGGATTTTCATATCTTTGATATCCAAGACTACGACATCCCGATCGGGTATCCCTTGGAGAAGATTCTTGATTTATCAAAGATCCGGGGATTTAGATGTCAAACTCGGAAGAAAAAGTTTTCTATCCCGCTTACTCGAGCCAAAAACTTCGGTAATGTAACCCTTCCATGAGCACGACACGCCGAGGAGGTCATGGGAGTTATGCTATATGAGAACCCAGAAACAGACCTAGAAAAAGACGCCCAATTCTTCATTGAAGAAGAGGACGATTCAGGGGAAATCATAGAACTTCCCAAAGAGGAAGAGCTAACTCGGCCTCCGCCTGAGCTTAAACCCCTACCCCCGGCCTACGCTATGTCTTCCTAAATGGCGATTCACAAGCTCCCCGCCATCATAAGTTTATAAGCTTAGTGACCGTGAAACTACCCGCTAATAGCCGTCTTAGAGAAACACAGATCGGTCTTCGGGTATTCCCTTCAAGATCTAAAAGGGGTAAGCCCGACACTATGCACACATCGCATTCCTATTGACCCTGCCAGTACCCCATCATGCGAACCCCCAGTAGGCTCAATAATGCGATGCGTGAAGTCATGAAGAAGGAAGTTCTCAAGCTTCTTCATGCCGGGATTATCTATCCCGCACCACACGCTGATTGGGTTAGCCCGGTCCAAGTGGTCCCTAAAAAGGGAGGAATGACAAATGTTGAGAACGCTAAAAAACGAACTCATTCCACAAAGACAAGTCACAGGGTGGAGAATGTGTATTGATTATAGAAAACTTAACAAGGCAACAAAGAAAGATCACTTCCCGCTGCCTTTTATTGATGAAATGTTGGAGTGGTTAGCAAAACATTCTTTCTTCTGTTTCCTTGACGGGTATTTTGGCTACCACCAGATCCCGATCCATCCTGATGACCAGAGCAAGACCACGTTCACATGCCCATACGGAACCTATGCCTACCGTAGAATGTCATTTGGGCTGTGTAATGCACCTACTTCTTTTCAGCGGTGCATGATGTCTATCTTCTCGCATATGATAGAAGAAATCATGGAGGTCTTCATGGACGATTTCTCCGCCTATGGTAAGACTTTCAAAAGTTGTCGAAAGAACCTAGACCGGGTCTTGCAGCGATGCCAAGAGAAGGACCTGGTACTTAACTGGGAAAAGTGCCACTTTATGGTCCGAGAAGGCATCGTTCTTGGGCACCTCGTGTCCGAGAGGGGGATAGAGGTAGACAGAGCCAAAATAGACATTATTGAAAAGCTACCACCCCGATGAATGTCAAAGGGATCCGTAGCTTCCTAGGTCATGCAGGGTTTTATAGAAGATTTATAAAAGATTTTTCACAAATCGCTAGACCCCTTACAGCCCTGCTAGCCAAGGACGTACCCTTTGACTTCACAGATGGTACACTTTAGAAATCACTGCCTGGAAAACTTAGCCTACAGATACCTCGCTACTCTTAGAAAACAAACCCTTGCCTTAGGTTGACACAGCACAGAAAAGCCTCGCTTAGCGCGACCGTCCTTGTGTAAAATACGATACCCCTGCTTACCACCGGTGAAGTGCTACAACGGTATTTCCGTGCGCTTGCGGATTTCTCTGTGTGCGTTAAGAAACACCAACAGTCGCGCCTCGCTGCAGATCCGCCGCCAACTCGCTCGCCCTCGCCTGGAAGCGCCGGCCGTGGGCTCACCTCGTCGTGCCCTCATGCCTCGCCCGATCCGCCATCGGCCCGCCTTGCCCTACCCGAAGCGCCCGGCCGCGGGCTCGCTCCCTCACCGCGCCGTCGTGCCCCGCCATGGATCCGCCGTCGGCTCGCCTCACCCCGCGCCTGAAGCGCCCGGTACTAGGCTCGCCTACTCGCCATCGTCATCCGCTGGCTGCCCCACCCCGATGCCTCCTATGGGCCCACTACCGTCATCACCAGACAATTGCGTCGTGGAGAGAGACGACGCAATTTTACCTTCCGGCTCGCCTAGTACGCAAAAATGGCTGCTGCGTTTGCGTCTTCCGTTGGAGCTTATTTTCGGTAGGCAAAACACGGCACACGAGCTATTTAGCGTTTGGTCACCATTCACCTTCCCCGAGAGACGTCTAATTAAGTGCTACATGCATGCATAAACAAGAAAGTGCCACCATCATACCGACAAGACGACTAAGAGCAGCTCTAGTGTGGGGTAAAAAGCGAACTGAGGGCGCACCTAAGAGCACCTGCGGTGTGTGAGTTTTGCTTGGTTCGATGCATTTAATACCTCTATAGGACCTAGCACGATACAATGCAGGGTGGCTTCGATGGAGGAGCAGCTCCCATGCATGGAACCCGACTCCTTCACAATAAAAAATACATCATTCTGAATACAGGAGCAACTCCCATAACATGTGGGTAATGGACTATTATATATTATATAGGCTTGGAAATTGATCTTTTAGGGGGTGTGGGCCCTACCCATGTATCTTTCCAAAATCTAGTTTCCGAGCCATCTCTTATTTTAAAAGTCACACATCCTAGAAAATCGTCCCAAACCTTTAGAAGGCATATCCAAAACATAGAGCTCCTAGTTTTTTTTTGAGAGTTACAGAGTACAACGTAGACGCCCACAACACACGCACGCACGCACATTCACCCCTATGAACACACGTATGCAAACCCTACCCTTATGAGTATCTCTGAAAGACTGAGCCCCGAGTGAGACATTTGGAGCTCAGATATTAATTTCTAAATAACTTATGTCATGTTTCATCTTCATTAAGCAATTTAAATAATCGTTTGCTCCGTAGACATCTATTTTTTATCCAAAGGTTTGCTATTCACATGCCACCTTGATCATTGAGGCAACAAAGGTTGTTCCTCTTGGTGAGATGATATTTTTATTAGCGTTTTTGCCTTACCAAAAGAATCTTGACCGATAAAAATCCAATCTCACCAGATTTATAATGGTTCGGGCAAGGAGAAGGCCCTATGTCTAGTGGGGGAGGGGAGGCTTGTATTATCTTGCACCGAAGTGCTCGTAGTAGGGGTTTACAAGCGGTCGAGAGAGGGATCGCTTCCCAAGTCTCTGTGCGGAGGTGAAGTGATTGAGGCTAGTGCCAATATCGAGTGAGGAGAGTAGCGTGAGTGCTCGTGTCCTGCCTATAGCTGTCCTGGGTTCCCCTTTTATAGGCATTAAGGGTGACCCATCGGTTACATGTCGATTCTAGTGATGGGAGAGGCCATGTTCGAGCCCTGTGGGCTTTCCCTGTGGCATCGTGGCGGAGGGATGGTCGTCGTACTTCTTTGTACTTTGGATAGCGTAGAGGATGATATCTCGCCATCGTGGGCGATGTGGGAGTCATGTGGGGCGTCTCGAGCTTCCTATTGCTTTGACCTGGAGGCCCGAGGTTGGCTTGGTACTGTAGAGGTTTACGCCGAGCCTCGGTCATGATTTCCCGAGGTCCTGGCGGCCCTATGGCTGCGTTGCCCGAGGGTCATGGCAACCACGTCCGTGGCCCTGAGGTACAGTGTCCAAGGGGCCTCCCGCATAAACAAAGGTTCTCCCGAGGCTCGCGACCGCGCCCGCGTGATTTGATGTTACAGAGGGTCGTAGCCGTAGTGGTTGAAACAGTGGTCGATGTGGTAAGAACAGTGCTGGTTTGATCATTCCCGAGGTGTAATCATGACGGTAAGGTAGGATTTGACGCCGGTCGGTTCAGCTCTCGCAAGAATCCTCGCAATTGTCGGGCCGGAATCGAGGGTGCCAGGGAGCATTCAATGCACATGATTTGCCTGTTGGAGTCGCGACCCGAGGCGGAGCGCCGAGGTAAGCCCCCGAGCCATCCTCGGGCAAACTGGAGTCCCGCCTTAGATGTCGAGGGGGGCTCGGGAGAATCGGAACTTGCCCCTCCTTGTTGAGTGTTGGCGGTCAAAATCAATCACTTTATACCGCCAACCCGAGTCTAAAGCAAGATAAATACCCCTCTTAAATTGGCATAAACCTTCACTATTAACCTAGTTCCACTTGTATTCGAAGAAAACATGTTTTGCAGGTATAAAAGTGGAAACAGGAAAGATTACGCCAAATAAAGATAGAAGGCGACCGCGAGATCAAGCGTTTTGGCCAAGGGAAGACAAGCAGGCCGAAATCAACTCATTGAGCTATCCTCGGGCGAATCGCGAATACGTTAGGGGCTCGCCTGCCCTCGAGGCTTTTGGTATCCATTACCCTGGTGCCTCGATTAGCTTAAGGTTGAGTCCCACATTGGTCAGGTGCTTTGGGTACCCCTAATTACGGTACCTAACAGTAGCCCCCGAGCCTCCGGAGGGGCGGGTTTGCCCCTCTAGAGGATCTTCCCGATCTGTGGGTGGACTTGGCCGCGTCAGGGACCTATCTTTTGGTTACTCTTAAATCTTGTTTCCGATGGGTGCGTGACGAGCGCACCTGCCGGGTGTAGCCCCCGAGGCCTCGGAGGACTATTGATACTCCTCTGAGGTCTTTTCGCGACCTCTTCTGGTTGTCGAACTCCCTATTGGAGTCTCTGGTACGGTTTCATACTTGTGAGTGGGCAGCTTCCGAGCCCCCGCTCATGCAGGTGGCCGATCAAGAGCGCTCTCGACTTTCTATTCATCCCTCGGGCTGCCTCTCCACGAGGAGGGGGTGGACACGCCGGGCTACCCTCATCTGGTGGGCTCGTCGTGCCTCGGTGAGCTATTAACGGGTGGATCTGAGTGGAGGTCCGTGCCCCATTCGATAAGGGTCGGCTTGTGGTCCGGGGACATGTTCCAAAAAGGTACCGCATGGGTTTGCCTCGGTAGGTCTCGGGTCCGTCCGATAGGACTCGAGGGCTTGACGCCCCCCTCGGTGGGATTCTACCGTGGCTGCCCTGCTAGTCTCGGATGTGTCTTAAGGTATCCCGAGCATTTGGTTGCTCGGGGCTGGGCCATGTAACCGACATACCTTTAGGAATCCCTGACTTGATGTCCTGAAGTAGCTGTCGAAACCCCCGAGGGTCCAACCTACGAACTCCTAGACCGTAAAGGGCTCGGAGCCCATGCTCGCCAAGGGGTCCTCGGCATGTTTTTACCTTTTACTTTGTGGGGAAGGAATCCTTGGGAGATACCTCTTTCACCGTTGCCGTGCGGGACTGGGAAAAAGATCCGGGCACGCCTTTTTAGGCGATCGTCGTGGGAATCTGAGGGCGAGGTTTTTTACCGTTCTTGATAACTCTGCGGCCGGTAAGATGGAATATCCAAGGACGAGATTTTTTACTGTTGGCGGCGCATAGATATCGGGGGGAGATCCTGCAATGGATCCCTGCATTTAATGCGCCGAAGTCGGTTTCCGTCCCATCGGTTTAAGCCGCCCGCCTATATAATCACGCGTGTCGACCCCCGGGTTACGTTCCCTTGCTTCTATCTTTCCTCGCCCTGCCTTCCTCGTGCGTTGCCTTCGTTGGGGAGAGAGAGAGGAGGAGGAGAGAGAGATAGTGTTCCCGAGCTTTTCCATCTTCCTTGCGCACTCATGGCGGGCGATCTTATCGTTCTTGGCCCCGATCTGTGGCCGCGCTCCATCGTGATGGTGGAGATGCTGTAGGGACTCGTCGATCGGGGTCTACTCCGGCCTCTCACCGATGCCAACGCCCTCGAGTGGATTACGCCGCCGGAGGATCACGACGATCCCCGGCCGCCCGAGGGCTACATCGTGAGCTTCTTGGCGTTCCATGAGCAGGGCTTCAGGGTCCCGGCGAGCCGGTTCATGCGCGCGCTCGCATTCTACTATGGGGTGGAGTTGCACAACTTCACCCCTAATTTGATTGCTCAGGCGGCGATCTTCATGGCCGTCTGTGAGGGATATTTGGGGATCGCTCCCTATTGGGAGGTCTGGCTCTACCTCTTCAAAGCGGCCTTCTACTCCAACTCAGTAGAGAAGAGGATCATAAGGGCCGTGCGGGCAGGGGGGTGTGTCCTCCAGCTACGCACGGATCAATCGTCGGAGTACATCCCTGCCAGGCTGACGATGACGAACCGAGGGTGGCAACCAAAGTGATTCTACCTGTGGAACGACGGTGGCGGGCTTCCGCCTTTCACCGGCAATGTGGTCATGGGTGGACAGGAGTTCTGGCATTGGGGCCCCCTCGTGGCGAATCAGTCGAGGCTCCAATTGCTTCTCGACACCCCGTGCAGGTCTTTGTGAGACCACGACCTCACCGCCGCCACGGTTGTCGCCAGCTTTCATCGGGCGGAGGGTGCTGCCTCGATGGACCGATGGCTCAAACTTCGACAAGATGTACGCCAACTCATCGATCGAGAGCAGCCGGATGGCCTTGGCCTCCCTCGACGGCGCGGAGCTCCCGCGGCGGGTGGAGGAGCGACCGGGGTGGCACACGACGTCACGAGGCTCGTCAGGCCTCCTATGCACCCAATTGAGGGCTTCATTGTGTTGCTAAGGATTTGCCTCTTCCCTCATTCCCTAGTCTTTACGTCCGGCCGACTCTTGACTTCGTTAAGAAGAAATGCGGGGCTATCGCCCTCCCCCGCCTCCCTGTGCCTGAGGACGCCACGCAGCGGAACGCAACCGGCTCCAGGCCGAGAGGGAGAAAGAGAGGAAGGATGCCCAAAGGAAGAAGAAAGAGGACAAGGCCGATGTGCGTGAGGCGCTGGAAAACGCCGCAAGGAGCAGAGGGAAATGGGCCCGCCCAAGGAGGAGTCACCATTTGAGTCGGTGTCGCACACCGGCTTCAGCAGCGCTAGCGACAACAGCATGACTGGCACTGAGAAGGTGCTGGTGCATGCCCTCGACGTGCAGCACCCGCTCGTGCCCCCTACTGTGGGGACTCCGTCCAGAGGTACTGCAGGGAGGTCGGCCTCGTAGCCTCCCCCCGACAATGCCGGTGACGAGGGAGCGGACTTTGTCTCGACGTTCTGCCGAGCCCACGGTCTCATCGTCCGAGGCGGCGCCAAGCAGACGAGGACGCCACCCCCACCGCCTGCCGGGCAGTGTGTGGGATCGCCGAGAGCGGGGCCCATGCCCGCACATTCTTCCGAGCCCATCACCCCATCACCGGGGTGACCTGAAGGCGGGAGTGTTGACGGGTCACGAACGACACATTTTACCGTCAACATTCTACCATAAAAGGGGTGAAACTATACATTATCATACTCATATACATTTATTACTCATATATTTCCACTTGTAGTGCCCCAAACATTATTTTGCAGAAACTATACAAATACAGGTGGAAATAATACCAAAAGGCGCCTCCCTGGAAAGCGCATTCCTGAAGTATATCAAGCCCAAGGGAGAAACGGACCAAAACGACACAACTGGGCTGCACACACATCACCACACAACTTTTCAAGCCCACACAAGACACCACGCCAAAGCCCAGCCCGAACCGAGCCGGGCTAGGTGCGCGCGCACCTCAAGGTGCGCCCCCGCACCTCTCCGGCTGAGGCGGTTCGGGCCCAGTCTTGGCATGTCGGTTCATTAAATGACCAGGAGGGCGGTGCAGTGGTGTATGGCCTGGTTTAGTGAACGTGGACGCCCGAGGATGGTCGGTTTGGGGGGAATCTTACACTTAGCCCCCTCTCTCACTTGTATAAGTAGCCCCCCTCACCTCCTCTCTCAACACACACACCATTTGGAGCCTTCACTCTCACACCTCCACTCTACTCCACCTTTCTCTAGTTCTTTTAGCTTTAGTAGCATTTGGAGCAAGGCTAAGCTTCATTGGAGAGCTTGTACTTGGGAGAAAGGATTATTCGGTATGAATACATTTATGGTTTCTTCCCAAGTCTTGTTCTTATTTAGTTGTGCAATTGAGCTAGAGTATTTACATGTTATAGTCTTGACATATGAACTAGCATATAGTTTCTATGTTATATTCTTGACATGTTGTTCTCAACACGATCATGACAGAAGAACTAGACTATAGTTCCTATGTCGTGGTTAGTCGTATAGAACTTTAGGCTTAACCATTCATGCCATGTATTTGAGTAGAGTAAGAGTTGTCTTTGAGATGGCGGTTCGTTGTGGCTTTCGGCCCTGTCCATGTTCTAGCTCGTTCATCCGTAGGGTGAGAGTCCGCGGGGGACATGGGATGTACCTTAACATGCGGGCATGGTGCCCGGGTGAGCGGGGACCTTCGGATATGATAGCATGCCCCGGTCGAGGGGGTAGGCGGCAGGGTCGTGACAGCCTTGTCCGTCCCTTGTAATCCCCCCACGTTCGCATGTCGTGTAGGAGTTCGTAAATGCCCTAGTGGGTAGCAGACTGCCTGGTGGGGTCTCCCCGTCCATCTCACTCTCACCTAAAAACTCTAGTCATTTATGTTTGCATGATCATTAACTTGTTCTTTGCACAGCTACTTTAGGGATGCCTGCTCCACTTAGGAATATTCTTTATTCTTTATTTTCCTTTTATCCTTGAGGTTGGCCCAAGTGTGTGTCACACTATCTTATGAACTATCATGACTTACCCCTGTATTGAGTATTGGTCAACTGCACAGACATGTCATCTTGTTCATGCCCCTGCTAGAATCCTACACCATGCCTTCCTTTGGGAAAATATAAATAACGATACCATGAATATCTCTGGGTGAAATGCTACAACGGTATTTCCGTGCGCTTGCGGACTTGTTCTGTAAACGTTGCAGAATGCCACCCGACATCCCATGGCGGCGTTCTTTGGAATGTAACAATTCTGGTGAAGTCGTTGTGGGAAGTCAACCTGTGGTTTTCTAGCGCTCTTGCCTTTTTGGCAGTTGTGCTCAGAATACCAACAGGCATTTCTAAGCGTGATTGCCTTTTTGGTGATTGCGCTAAGAAATGTCAACAAGCATTTCTGGCGCCGTTGCCGGGGAAGGCATTGGTTATAAAGATTCTAGAAAGACATGTTCATGATATGCATGTGTAAGTAGCCATTACTCATGCAGGCTAATCTTTCATGTTTTCTCCTGTTGTGGATGAAGATAGGATAGTGTTCGATTGGTTTGTCCCTGTTGAACAACTACATCGCAGATCTGGAGGCACTACTAAGGAAGAACCCAACTCATATCACATCTTCTCCTGCTACTCCACCGACAAACAAACCAATCACCCCCGCATCATCAGCTACTTCACTCATGGCCAAGGCGATCCGTGACTACTCTGTCCCCTCTGTTGCCAATGTGCCCGTTGGGCCCGCTGTCAACATGGGAACCAAGAACTTTGAGCTCCGGCCTGGTCTAATCAAGATGGTGCGGGCAAACCAATTTCATGGTTTGCCAAGTGAGGATGCAAATGCACATTTGCAACACTTCCTCGAGCTCAGTGACACCTTTGTCATCAAAGATGTTGCACCAGACGCCATTAGACTCCGTCTATTTCCCTTCTCCATCACGAGGAAGGCAAAACAGTGGTTCTACAAAGAGAAGGAAGTTGTCGGCGTGGGAGAAATGTTCCATGGTGTTCCTCACTAAATTCTTCCCCATGGGTAAAACCCACACCCTAAGGGGAAGAATTGCCAACTTCCAAAGATAATTCCATGGAACCCATACCTGCGGCATGGGAAAGGCTACAAGAGTACATTCAAGAATGCCCGCACCATGGGATGGAAAAATGGCTCGTGATGCGTAACTTCTACAATGGGTTAACACCCATGTCAAAAGAGCACATTGATGCCACTGCTGGAGGTGCCTTCCTCTCCCTCACCATCGATAGAGCAACAGCTTTTATGGAGAAAATGGTGTCCAATCAAGCTTGGGGGGAGGAAAGTTTTGGCAAACAAGAAGATAGCATGCATACCGTGGAGGAGACGGGCGTGCTCGCTACAATGGATCTCTGTTGAAAGAACTTGACAAGTGCGCCACCAAAGAAGAAGAAACATATGGCACCAAGTCAAGGCCATAGACTCACATGTAACATGTGAAGTCTGTGGCAATGTTGGCCATTCGAGGAACGACTGCCTTGAAACCCGTGAAGACATCACCTACATCAGCAACGGGTTCCGCCAACAAGGAGACCATAACGGGTGGAATAAACAAATAAGGCTTCACAAAACCAAGGAGGTAATTCAAACTCAAGGTACAATTCGAATCCTCTCTCCTTAGAAAACTTGGTCTTAGACCAAGCAAAAATAATTGAAGATCTTTCAAAGAAGTTGATGCTCAATGATAAGACAATTGAAAACATGATTTTCAAAATTAAAAATTTAACTTCTTCTTATGAAAGACAACTGAGCTTTAATAAAATGATAGAAACACAATTAGCTCAGTTTGCTGTTGCTTTGCCTGTTGCCGGTTTGGGAAGAGTTTTGGGGCAACCCGAAACTTCTCTTGAATCTGTTAAAATGGTCTCAACGAGGTCCGGTAAACCTCTATGTCGGAAGACAAGAAGTCTCCTACCGAGCCACCACTCATTATCAAGAAGGAGGATCCCGGCCGCCCGACAATCACATGCTCGCTTGGCCCGCATGTCTTCGAGGATGCCTTCTCGACCCTAGATCAAGCATAAACATCATGTCCAAGGTAACATACGATGAAATACTAGGTGGACCTTTATCCCCCTGTACATTTTGAACTGCAGATGGCGGACCTATCACTAAGGAAGCCGGAGGGAGTAGCTCAAGACATTATGGTGAAAAATTCGAGAAGCATACATCCCGACGGACTTTGTCATCCCGACATGGGTCACAACAAGAGAGTTCCCCAACCCTTGGGAGACCATTTCTTAACACTACAAATGCCGTCCCTACACGTGGGATCCGGGCATGCTAGCTTTCATATCTGAGGTCAAACAATGAGATGCCCATTCAATGGGTTCAACAAGCATAAGAATGCTAAGAACAAGCAGCCCAAGAAGATAAAGCCACAAAGTGTTAAGCAAGCATGGCAAGCAGAAAGGGCGACATCCACATCCACTTCTCCGGATACGGGTGACCTTCCATCAAGCACAAAATGAAAGGAGAAGAGTCCTGCTCAGCGGACTTTAAAAGGTGAGTCCTTGCCGAAGGTAAATCGGTAGTTATCTTTTATTTTGTTTCAATAATAATCTCCCTATAATAACTCCATGATGCTTGCAAAATAAATAAATAAATAAATAAATAAATAAAAATAATAAATAAGGATAAAATATTTTGTTTATCTCTGTTGGATGAATCTTGTGCATCTTTTCATACTTCCTTTGTCTATATCAGCATGTTTGTGGTTTGAAAGTCATGGTCATTCATGATGATCATTCTTTCATAGTCTTTTGAATTAAGCATGGTGCTTAGGTCAAATAGTCTACCTTGATCAGATTAGACATGGAGTCGAGTCTGGTTATTGAACCCAAATTGCTAGTGTAGATTTTGGTCGATCATATGGACTAACCCCTGTAGGAAATTATTAAACTTCATAAGGGTAAGTCTTGAAGATGACAACAAAGTTGACAGTCAAAAAAAGAGAGAAAAAGATATAAAGAAAAAAAATATATATATAAAAAAGAAGAAAAAAAATAATAATAAGAAAGAGGGAGAGAAGAGAAGGAGGAGAAAAGAGAGAGAGGAGATAAACCTTTCAACCCCAAGATCTTTGTCCTGTTTTTGTGATGACATCAAAAGACAAGCTTGGGGGAGCCTCCAACCACGCCGCCAATCGCAACTCAAATCATAGCGTGCTCAAGCTAGCATGACCATGAAAGGTAAGCAAAAAGCTAGCTTGGGGAGGACTCCGAGAAAGGTAACTTGTATCTCACATTTTGATTATACTCTCTACTTTATAAAATGATGAGACATGCCCAAAGAATTTCCATTCCTATATATATGAGCTATGAAAATGTTTTAGTTAATCCCTTTGTTGAAATGATGAATAGTTGCTCTGTCTTATGTTTTACCTGTGCCTAGTTTATAACTTAAATTTCTCTAAAGTTTGAGTTTAGTGGCTAAAGTCGTATTTCACCTTGAAAAGCCTAAGTCATGTGGGTTGCATAAGCTTATCCGGTCTAGGTTGTTGCGAGATATGATATGGTGACATGGACTTTTGCTATGACGTCATTCTAAGAAAGACTTGACATCCAGAGATTTCTTTTGAAAATCAAAATTCAAAAGTTCCTCAATGATATGCACAATCCCACCAGAGCCATATGACAAGATGATATGATCATTCTTGAAAACCTTAGTCATATGATACTTGTTTTCATGGTGAGCCCTTTTCAAAAAGCCGTAACCCATGTTGAGATTCTTTTCATATGCCCATGATCAAGAAACACGTACACCCAGAAATAATCGCCGATTCTCACACTGAGAATTGCGCACAACATGCACCCTTCCATCCACCAAAAATAAACTCCAGTCATTTTATCATGCTCTCTCACAAAAATTCTTGTTACAAAAAGGAGAAGTATGGGCTATGCTATTAAAAAAAAAAAGAAAGAAAAAGAAAGATGGACAAAAGTCCCAATAAAGATGAGGAAGTCAAGTACTGTCCAAAAAAAAAAAAAAAAAAAAATAAAAAGGTAGCCCATACCTCCTTCATTCAAAAAGCAAGAGAGAGTCATGATACTTGGAGTCCACCAAAAATACAAAAATATATCCCACACACTTTGCACTTCTTGATCAAAGTATATGACTAGTCTCTCCTAGAGGTTTGGCCTTTGACAAGGGCAACATGACATGATACAAGTATGCCACTCTTTTACCTACCTAGAACTCCACAAAAAGCATCATTAGTTGGTAGGCAAAAAGAAAGGCAAAACTAAGCCTTTGGTGAGGATCAACCACTTATAAACATTGAGCGATCGAGTGATCATTTGAGGAACTACTTTCTTTGCAAAAATATTTCAAAAAACCTCTGATTGATAGTTTCTCAAAGAGTGAAAGATAAGCAAGTTCATTGATCCGTTCTATCTTGCAACCGCTCAAGATTTGGAAACAGACTCAAAAAGCCCCACAACGACTAAAGGTAATAAGGGGTGAATAAACACGCCATTTTATTCAAATTCTAGCGAAAAATTTTTGTTATACGCATGGCACTCTTAAAACATAATCGGCATAGAAGCAACTCCCGATCAACAACCAAGTACTTATCTTTTTGCTCGAGGACGTGCAATGGGTAAGCTTGGGGAGTTTGTTGACGGTCACGAACAACACATTTTTACCGTCAACATTCTACCATAAAAGGGGTGAAACTATACATTATCATACTCATATACATTTATTACTCATATATTTCCACTTGTAGTGCCCCAAACATTATTTTGCAGAAACTATACAAATACAGGTGGAAATAATACCAAAAGGCGCCTCCCTGGAAAGCGTATTCCTGAAGTATATCAAGCCCAAGGGAGAAATGGACCAAAATGACACAACTGGGCCGCACACACGTCACCACACAACTTTTCAAGCCCACACCACGCCAAAGCCCAGCCCGAACCGAGCCGGGCCAGGTGCGCGCGCACCTCTGCTGAGGCGGTTCGGGCCCAGTCTTGGCATGGCGGTTCATTAAATGACCAGGAGGGCGGTGCGGTGGTGTATGGCCCGGTTCAGTGAACGTGGACGCCCGAGGATGGTCGGTTTGGGGGGAATCTTACACTTAGCCCCCTCTCTCACTTGTATAAGTAGCCCCCCTCACCTCCTCTCTCAACACACACACACACCATTTGGAGCCTTCACTCTCACACCTCCACTCTACTCCACCTCTCTCTAGTTCTTTTAGCTTTAGTAGCATTTGGAGCAAGGCTAAGCTTCATTGGAGAGCTTGTACTTGGGAGAAAGGATTATTCGGTATGAATACATTTATGGTTTCTTCCAAAGTCTTGTTCTTATTTAGTTGTGCAATAGAGCTAGAGTATTTACATGTTATAGTCTTGACATATGAACTAGCATATAGTTTCTATGTTATATTCTTGACATGTTGTTCTCGACACGATCATGACAGAAGAACTAGACTATAGTTCCTATGTCGTGGGTTAGTCGTATAGAACTTTAGGGCTTAACCATTCATGCCATGTATTTGAGTAGAGTAAGAGTTGTGCTGAGATGGCGGCTCGTTGTGGCTTTCGGGCCTGTCCATGTTCTAGCTCGTTCATCCGTAGGGTGAGAGTCCGCGGGGACATGGGATGTACCTTAACATGCGGGCATGGTGCTCGGGTGAGCAGGGACCTTCGGATATGATAGCATGCCCCGGTCGAGGGGTGTTGGTGTTTCTTACGCACACAGAGAAATCCGCAAGCGCACGGAAAGACCGTTGTAGCACTTCACCCGGTGGTAGCGGGGTATCGTATTTTTACACAAGGACGGTCGCTGCGGTGGCTTTTCGGTCTATGTCAACCTAAGGCAAGGGTTTGTTTTCTAAGAGTAGCGAGGTATCTATAGGCTAAGTTTTCCGTGCAAAGGATTCCTAAAGTCTTTGTCTACTCACTTCGGGCACCGCCCACGCTCAAAGAACGATGTCCGGCAATTAGCACCGCGCCACACCCGAACATGGGGGGATTTCAAGGACGGACAAGGCTTGTCACGACCAAGCCGCCTACCCCTCAACCGTGGGATGTGCCACAAAAGGTAGGTGAACGCTAGCCCAAACACCACGTTTGCACTATTGGTCACAGTTCTTGATGTTGGCCAAGGTTCCCCGGTCAAAGAGTTCCTCCACCAAGAACTAACGCTCAAGACGATCTACCAATCCCGCAAGTCTACAACAGCTAAGAAATATGCAAAGGAAATTAAGTAGCTGCAAGATAATCACAAGACTCCTTACCAAAGTGTAAGTAGCTTGCAGAGGTACAAGCCGGGCGGGTACCGACAAGTCCGGCACTCCGTCCTCCTAGGAACCGCGGAACACCAAGGGGCGAACCGGCAACTCCGGGTAGAAAGAACAAAGCTTCTTTCTAGCTCTTCCCTCTCTCACTCTCTAGAATTAGAAGATAGAAGAAGAAGTAGAAGAAGAAGAAGAAGATCTAATTCTACTCTCTTGCACAAGTGGACTGGTTTCTCCTTTGAAATTGTTGTTTTTGGAGAGGGAGAGAGGGGACCTATTTATACACAAGGGGGAGGGACCTAAGTGCTAAAATCACCCAAACCGTCCTAGGAAAACCTTCCATGTACGCCAAACCGACCATCCCACGTCGGTTTCACCAGTTTTGGAAGGTAGCAAACCGCCTCCCCGAAGCTGGGCTCGAACCGCCTCGGCCAGGGTGCGGCCGCACCAGGTGGTGCGCACGCACCCTGCCAAGGCCGGCCCTGGCCCGGCTTCGCAGCTGGGCTTCCTTGCTCTGAAAAGTTGTAAGGTGGACTTGGCCCGGCCTGTTTTTGACGTTTTGCTTCGATTCTTGGTTGGGCTTGCTATTTGCTCCTTTGGACCCTTTTTTTTATTTGTTGATTTTATTTCTTTTTTTTTTTTCTTTTTTGGCCCAAAGTGATCATCCTTGAATTTGTACCGCAAGTCCAAAATAAACACCAAAACTTTGGAATATATTAGTTGAAATCCCTACTTCTAGGTTGTTTTGGTGTTATGTTGACGGTATTTAATTTGTCGTTGGTTACCGTCAACAAACTCCCCCACACTTAGCCCTTTACTCGTCCCGAGTGAAGGCACAGGACTAAAGTGGTTCAATCTCCAAGATGTAGACCCGCATACAAGTTATTCCAGGCCTTACCTGCCTTGTGAGCATTCATGGTGGCTACCAAACTATCTTAGAACAATTGAGCAATGGAATAGTATGAACTTCTATCTTCTTGCTACTACTCATGCGCAACGACTTGGTTAAGTTTTTTTTTTTTTTGAATTTTTGAAAGAAATAGCATTGCTCTTTATGGTATTGACTCTCACAAAAATCACTCTTGAACTTTCCTCTCAAAGCACTCTTGTTTGATTCACTCTCACTCATCCTATTTTGCGGGGTTTTTGTGGATCTTTGAATGGAGTGGTGCGTACGTATTCCTCTGCATGTTTTGTCGGGTCAAGCTCTGGATCGTTGGAGGGAAGGGCCATACCCTTAGATCGAAATGTGCAAAAGTGTGTGGATACAGTATATTTTCTTTGTGGTTACTCCTTGACTCATGATCTTTTTCCTTTTTGTATGCTTCTGGAGAGATACAGGCTACTTTTTCTATCTATCTTTCTTTCTCTTTCTCTCTCTTTTTTTTTTGGAGATGTGGGCTCTACTCGCCCTCGGACACGTGTCCATTATTCATCTCTTTATTCTTTTCTCTTTTTCTGCAGCCTGTATCTTTCTCTCTCTGATTTTTCTTGATAACGAGGGCGATCATGGTATGAGTGGAGTATTTATTTGGTGGATGGTGAAGATGCATGTTGTGCGCAATTCCCATTGTGAGAATCGGCGTGTATTTGTGGGTGTACGTGTTTTCCGATCTTGGGGGTATGAGCCTCTCTCAACGCGGATCAGTGAGCCCCGACAAAACTCAATGCAAAGAGGGAAGCGGCTATAGTGGATATTCACGACTTTTTTTTCAGGCTTTGGTAGGATTTGGCTAAGTCAAACCATGAGCATGCTTTATTTTAAATTTTCGAAATAAAACCAAGTCTTATTGCAAGAGAGAGCAAGCATCAAGTTGTTCTACCATATCACAGAGATCAATCATTTAGATAAGCATGGGGTCCCGAATGGATAGTTGCTCAACAAAGGTCTTGGTTTTTAGCAAGGAATAAAATGTATGCATGCCATTTATCAATTGGTAGATACTGAGATGGGGTTTTGCTAACTTGAATCAGGTTTCAAAGACTTAGATAAATCACAAGTCAAAATTTAATTATTAATTACGTACCTTTGACTTGCGAGCCTCCCCCACACTTGTTTTTGTACCTATATTTTTTTTTTTTTTTGCACAAGGACAAAAACAAGTGGAGACATAGACAATATAATAATAATACTTTATTGAATCATTCAAATTGGGGCGCACTCTTGAAGGAATTACAAAATGATTGGAAGGGAAATACTAAAAATTTAAAATTTGTGTGCGCCTAAGAGGTAGGGCATTTCTACTCGAAAAGGTCAGCGAGATCCACTGAGCGCTCTACCCCCATCTCTCTAGCAGCGAGCCTGAGCTCCTCGTGCATGTTAACATGCAGGTCTGCTAGCTTCTTCCTAAGGCGGATATTGGCACTATGCCTTTCTGCTAACCTGCCTCTAAGGGTTTGGATGAAGCTTGAGAGATCTGCGATTTTCTTCTGTACACTTTCAACTGTAGGACCTGTTTGGGGTTCAATGTCATCATCCCCAAAGAATCCTTTTGGTTGTCCCCGAACCTGTGGTTTGGGAACCTTCTTCCTCCATTCTCCGTTTGGCAATTGTTCCAAGGTATAAGGGAAATAGGAATCGCCTTTTTGGAAGTAACTGGAGAGGTTCCCTAACAGGTCTTCGTCGTAAACTACTGTTTCCTCCATGGGGATATTTTCCTTGCCATCTACCTTCTTTTTCTTTGGTGTAGGAATTTTAGCTGGAGAAGGTAGGAGGGCTAGGTCTCTTTTTGGGGTTTCCCTCTTCTCTAAGTATTTGGAGGCGAAAGTCATGGCTTCCTCTCTATTAAATGGTACTAGAGCCATAGGAGGAGGAGAGCTTTGCTGTTGTTCTTGGCTTAGAGGAGGAGGATTTGAGAGGAGGAGAAGAGCAAGAAGGAGAGGTGTGAAGAATGGAGAGGAGGAGGGTGGATTTTATAGGACAAACATTCCTCTCTGTTTTGGCAGGTTAAAATCTCGCGGAGCGCACCTCACTACTGTAGGTTATGAGAAAGAGGAAGGTGATGGGCGAAATCCCAGCCCGGACGGAGCTAGCCAGGGTGCGGGCGCACCAGGTGGTGCGCGCGCACCACCCAGGTGTCCCCCCTGGTCGAGTTTTCGGCCACATTCATTTCCTTTTCTGAAAAGTTTTGAACTGGGTTTTGCCGCGCGAGAAACGTTTCCTTTCTTGCTGATCTCTAATTGATCCTCAAATTTGAATTTTGAAAATAGTTTATGCTTTGATTAAATTAGAAAGTATATGTCCTTTGTGTAACAAATGACCAGCATAAATTAAATAAAGTAAAAAAAAAGAAAATAATAAAGTAAATACTCTATTTAAAGCAAAGTAAAATAGATAGATAACTTTTATATTTTATTATTACCTTATTTAGAATTTTTTTAGTTGTAACAATTTTAATTATAAAAATACTTCTTCTTTTTTTTTTTATATGCTGATCATCCTAAATTAATTTTCAAAGCATAAATCTATTCTATCGAGCTCTTGGTTAAGATCAGTGCTTGGCTCGAAGAAAAAAACTTAAGTCGTTGACCGCTTACCTTTTGTATCTCACCCGCGTCATCTTGATTGTGATCGCGCCATGTGGCGATGTGTTGATGACGGTGTACGGTCCTTTCCATTTACTCCTCGGCTTCCCTTCGCCGAATAGCTTCACCCGGGAATTGAATAGGAGCACTTTGTCTCCCGTAGTGAATTCTTTGAGTTTGATGCGCCGATCATGCCATCTTTTTTGTGCTCTTTTTGTAGAGCTTTTGCACTATGGTACGCCTTCTCTCGCCATTCTTCTAGTTCGGAGATTTGTCTCGGCGATTCTTTCCAAATGAGTCGGCGTCCATATTCCACTTCTTGATGGCCCAATGAGCTCGATGCTCCAAATCAACCGGTAAATGGCGTGTTTTACCATAAACCAGTGGTAAGGTGACATGCCGATGGGGGCTTTGTAAGTCTGTCCGATATGCCCAGAGGGCATCGGGCAGCTTGTTCTTCCAGCCCTTCCCCATCTCGTTGACCGTCTTCTGCAGGATGTTTTTGATTTGCTTATTGGAGGTTTCGGCTTGCCCGCTGGTTTGCGGATGATAAGGGGTGGCAATATTGTGCTGGGTGCCAAGCTCTTTCAAGAATGTCTTGAATGATTTGTCCTTGAAATGCGATCCTCCCACAGCGATCACCATGCGTGGCATCCCAAACGGGGGAAGATGATTTCATGGAACATCTTGCGTGCATGCTTGCCATCAGCAGCTCTGCATGGTAGTGCCTCTACCCACTTCGACACGTAGTCTACTGCCACCGGGATATACTCGCAATCATGGGACCTCTGGAATGGCCCCATGTAGTCAATGCCCCACACATCAAATATTTCTATTTGAAGGTTGTAGTGTAGGGGCATTGCATCACGAAATGTGATGTTCCCGTCTTACGGCGGTTGTAGCATCTTCTGATGAACTCTTTCGTGTCGTCGTACATTGTCGGCCGGAAGAATCAGCCTTTGCCAGATTTTGGCTTGTGTGCGAAATACTCCCAGATGTCCGGCGTAGGGAGATGCATGACATTTTTCGATGATCTGCATTCCTTCCTCCCTGGGTACGCATCTTCTCGCCAAGCCGTCCGCACACACCCCTCGCATTGGATATGGGTCATCCCATAGGTGCCGCCGTCGCTCTCCATTTGGAGCTTCCGCTTGTTCTCCCCAGTAGTACATATCCTCGCAACCATGTAATTCACAATGTTTGCGTACCATGGGTTGAAGTGCGACACCTTGAGTAGCATGTCGTCGCGCGGTAATCGTTGATGGGTGGTTCTGCATGTTAGTTACCGCATACGCGACAAATGATCCGCAAATCGTATTTTCTACTCCCTTTTTATCTTTTATTTCTATATCAAATTCTTGGAGCGAGAAGAATCCAAATGGATCAAGCGAGGTTTCGCATCCTTTTTGGTAAGAAGGTATTTAAGGGCAAATGGTCTACGTGTATACGATTATTTTTGCGCCCACTAAATAGGATCGAAACTTCTCGATAGCAAAGACTACTTGCCGGGAGCTCTTTTTTTGTTGTGGCATAATTAAGTTGGGCTCCTGTTAGGGTTTTGCTAGCATATGCGTTGGCATGCTGCTTTTTGTCCTTGGTTTGTCCTAAGACTGCACCAACAGCATAGTCGCTAGCATCGCACATGATTTCGAATGGCAACGACCAATCCGGGGTTGGATGACCGGTGCGAGATGAGTGCTTTCTTAAGGGTTTCAAAGCGTGTAAGCACTCATCCGTGGAAGTCAAAGGGCACGTCCTTGGCTAGCGAGGGCCGTAAGGGGTCTAGTGATTTGCGAAAAAATCTTTTTATAAATCTTCTATAAAACCCTGCGTGGCCTAGGAAACTACGGATACCTTTGACGTTCACTGGGGGCGGTAGCTTTTCGATTACGTCTATTTTGGCTTTGTCTACCTCTATCCCCCTCTCGGACACGAGGTGCCCGAGAACGATGCCTTCTCGGACCATGAAATGGCACTTTTCCCAGTTAAGTACCAGGTCCTTTTCTTGGCATCGCTGCAAGACCCGGTCTAGGTTCTTCAGACAGCTTTCAAAAGTCTTACCATAGACGGAGAAATCGTCCATGAAGACTTCCATGATTTCTTCGATCATGTCTGAGAAGATAGACATCATACACCGCTGAAAAGAAGCAGGTGCATTACACAGCCCAAATGACATTCTACGATAGGCATAGGTTCCGTATGGGCATGTGAACGTGGTCTTGCTTTGGTCATCGGGGTGGATCGGGATCCGGTGGTAGCCGTAATACCCGATCAAGGAAACGAAGAAAGAGTGTTTCGCTAATCGCTCCAACATTTCGTCAATAAAGGGCAGCGGAAAGTGATCTTTCTTTGTTGCCTTGTTTAGTTTTCTATAATCAATACACATTCTCCACCCTGTGACTTGTCTTTGTGGAATGAGTTCATTTTTAGCGTTCTCAACGACTGTCATTCCTCCCTTTTTAGGGACCACTTGGACTGGGCTAACCCAATCACTATGTGGTACGGGATAGATAATCCCGGCGTGAAGAAGCTTGAGAACTTCCTTCTTCACGACTTCACGCGCTCGCATTATTGAGCCTCTACGGGGGTTCATGATGGGGTACTTTCGGGGTCAATGGGAATGCGATGTGTGCAGAGTGTTGGGCTTACCCCTTTCAGATCTTGAAGGGAATACCCAAAGACCGATCTGTGTTTCTCTAAGACGGCTATTAGCTGGGTAGTTTCTTGGTCACTAAGCTTATCGCTTATGATGACCGGTGCTTGTGAATCGCCGTTTAGGAAGACATAGCGTAGGCCTGGGGGTAGGGGTTTAAGCTCAACTGGAGGCCGAGTTAGCTCTTCCTCTTTGGGAAGTTCTATGAGTTCCCCTGAATAGTCCTCTTCTTCAATGAAGAATTGGGCGTCTTTTTCTAGATCTGTTTCTGGGTTCTCATATAGCATAACTCCCATGACCTCCTCGGGCGTGTCATACTCAAGGAAGGGTTCTGTTACCGAGTTTCTAGCTCGAGTAACTGGGATAGAAAACTTTTTCTTCCCGAGTTTGACATCTAAATCCCCGGATGTGGATAGATCAAGAATCTTCTCCAAGGGATGCCCGATTAGGATGTCGAAGTCTTGGATATCAAAAACGTGAAAATCCAGAGACAACTTGACATCCTTGTGCAGGAAGATTTGTTCATGTATAACCTCACGGCTTTCAATGGTGGTATGTGGTGCTATGCGCAAGATCCGTGTTGTGGGGGTTCTAATGGCTTCCTCGACACAGGCTTGTGCAAAGGTTTCGGACATTATGTTTATCCCCACAGTAGGGTTATACATGACTTCCACCAAACTTCCCTGATATCTGCAATGGATTGGTGTAGAGGGGCCATTAATCCGAATTTCTTCGAAAGAGGGTCCTTCCTCTCGCAACCATTCCGTGCTCATTATGGCTGTTAGCTCCTTAATAGACTCCTGGAGAAAGGTTTTATCCAGGGGCTGTTCAGGGCTAGCCGGGACTGGTGGTTTCTTCCATTGTTCGTACTTCGAGGTGTCACCGAATTGATCAGTAAGGTCAACCTCGAAGAACGGAGATCCGTGCATGGCGGTCTCCTTGTGTTCTGGTTCAGGCGAGGGTCTCTCTATAGGTTTAATGGTTCGGCTTTTTGCCGAAGAGACTTCCTCTCGGTTTTACGCTTGGGTTCTACTCGGATGGGTTCTAGCGGAGGAGTATTCTCAAGAATACGGTTTAGGAGAGCTTCTCCTTCCGCTGTGGTTTTATGTGAAAACGACCCTCCGGCAGCTAAATCAAGCAGTAGGGCAGTCGCCCTGTCCAATCCTAGCCAGAAATGCTGTAAAAGCACGTGGTTTGGTATGGACAGGTCTGGGCCGGATCGTGTAAGCGTGGTAAACCGATCCCGTGCTACACCTAAGGTTTCACCTCTATTTGTCGGAAGTTGAGTATCTCTTGTCGCAGGGCCGCGATTCGGATAAAGGGTAGAATGCTACACACACTGTTTCGCAGTTCTTCCCATTCTCCGCTTACCAACCCTACGTTATGGGCGTACCATTGAGTCGCCCTCTCGGTGAGAGAGAGAACGGAAACAACTTCCACCTCGGTGTGTCGTGTGTCATGCCTGCAATGTCGGCAGCCACAGAGCTGCTCAAACTCCGTAAGTGATGATAGGGGTTTTCATATTCCGAGCCCGAAAAGGCTCGGGCCTGAAACCATGGCTATAAAGCCGGGCGGAGCTCATACTCGGAAAGTCGTGATTGGCTTCGCGGATTGGCGTGGTTCTACGAACTTGCCCTTGGGAGCGCATGGGATTTGTAGGGTAGGTTGCTCCATGGGTAACAGAACTCTTTTGGTATTTTTGTTTAAAGGATACTACCAAATACAAAGGTTGACTCGGCCGATATATAACTACGACAACCGCCCCCCGTCAACGGCGCCAGAAATGCTTGTTGGTGTTTCTTACGCACACAGAGAAATCCGCAAGCGCACGGAAAGACCGTTGTAGCACTTCACCCGGTGGTAAGCAGGGTATCGTATTTTACACAAGGACGGTCGCGCAGCTGGCTTTTCAGGTCTATGTCAACCTAAGGCAAGGGTTTGTTTTCTAAGAGTAGCGAGGTATCTATAGGCTAAGTTTTCCGTGCAAAGTGATTCCTAAAGTCATTTGTCTACTCACTTCGTGCACCGCCCACGCTCAAAGAACAGTGTCCGGCAATTAGCACTGCGCCACACCCGAACGTGGGGGGATTTCAAGGGACGGACAAGGCTTGTCACGACCAAGCCGCCTACCCCCTCAACCGTGGGATGTGCCACAAAAGGTAGGTGAACGCTAGCCCAAACACCACGTTTGCACTATTGGTCACAGTTCTTGATGTTGGCCAAGGTTCCCCGGTCAAAGAGTTCCTCCACCAAGAACTAACGCTCAAGACGATCTACCAATCCCGCAAGTCTACAAATGAGCTAAGAAATATGCAAAGGAAATTAAGTAGTCGCAAGATAATCACAAGACTCCTTACCAAAGTGTAAGTAGCTTGCAGAGGGTACAAGCCGGGGCGGGTACCGACAAGTCCGCACTCCGTCCTCCTAGGAACCGCGGAACACCAAGGGGCTTAACCGCAACTCCGGGTAAAAAGAACAAAGCTTCTTTCTAGCTCTTCCCTCTCTCACTCTCTAGAATTAGAAGATAGAAGAAGAAGTAGAAGAAGAAGAAGAAGATCTAATTCTACTCTCTTGCACAAGTGGACTTTGGTTTCTCCTTTGAAATTGTTGTTTTTGGAGAGGGAGAGAGAGGGACCTATTTATACACAAGGGGAGGGACCTAAGTGCTAAAATCACCCAAACCGTCCTAGGAAAACCTTCCATGTACGCCAAACCGACCATCCCACGTCGGTTTCACCGCTTTTGGAAGGTAGCAAACCGCCTCCCCGAAGCTGGGCTCGAACCGCCTCGGCCAGGGTGCGGCCGCACCGGGTGGTGCGCTACACCCTGCCCAAGGCCGGCCGCCTGTGCTTCGGCAGGCTGGGCTTCCTTTGCTCAAAAAGTTGTAAGGTGGACTTGGCCCTACCTGGTTTTGACGTTTTCGCTTCGATTCTTGGTTGGGCTTGCCATTTGCTCCTTTGGACCCTTTTTTTTATTTGTTGATTTTATTTCTTTTTCTTTGTCTTTTTGGCCCAAAGTGATCATCCTTGAATTTGTACCTACAAGTCCAAAATAAACACCAAAACTTTGGAATATATTAGTTGAAATCCCTACTTCTAGGTTGTTTTGGTGTTATGTTGACGGTATTTAATTTGTCGTTGGTTACCGTCAACAAGGGGGTAGGCGGTAGGGTCGTGATAGCCTTGTCCGTCCCTTGTAATCCCCCACGTTCGCATGTCATGTAGGAGTTCGTAAATGCCCCCGTGGGTAGCAGATCGCTTGGTGGGGTCTCCCCGTCCATCTCACTCTCGACCTAAAACTCTAGTCATTTATGTTTGCATGATCATTAACTTGTTCTTTGCATAGCTACTTTAGGAATGCCTGCTCCACTTAGGAATATTCTTTATTCTTTATTTTCCTTTTATCCTTGAGGTTGGCCCAAGTGTGTGTCACACTATCTTATGAACTATCATGACTTACCCCTATATTGAGTATTGGTCAACCGCACGTACATGTCGTCTTGTTCATGCCCCCTGCTAGAATCCTACACCATGCCTTCCTTTGGGAAAATATAAATAACGATACCCTGAATATCTCCGGGTGAAATGCTACAACGATATTTCGTGGCGCTTTAGTGAGTTGTTCTCAGAACGTTGCGAGAATGCCACCCGACATCCCGTGGCGGCGTTGCTGGAATGTAACAATTCCCGGTGAAGTCGTTGTGGTTTTTCTAGCGCTCTTGCCTTTTTGGCGGTTGTGCTCGAGAATACCAACGTGCATTTCTAAGCGTGATTGCCTTTTTGGTGATTGCGCTAAGAAATGTCAATAGGGAGCACGAGCAATGCCGCGGGGCACGCCGGGGTCGGGCTTGGGTCCGGTCACACCCTCAGCGTCGTCTACGCCGAGGATGCCCTCCATGTCCAGAGCAAGGTATCCATGACGCCAAGGGTTTTTTTGACTTTTTGTTTCTCTTCGACGTCTTGTTTTTCAGTGCTTGATTTCAACAAGAGTATGGTCAAGGACGCCTCCCTTGCTCCCACTAAGGCCCTAAAGGTGGCCGTGAGATCATCGGCCGGCCAGGCGGGGTGCGAGGCTTAGTGAGTGCTCGAGGTCCAAGCCGCCCTTCAGCAGGGCGTAGCACAGAGTCAGGCCGAGAGGGAGTGGGAGGCCGCCGTGCCCAGGCCACCATGGACCCGAACGAGCAGGGCGAGCCTCAACCGGAGCCTTCTCTGAGCGTGGGCGAGTTGTCTGTTCAGGGCGAGATCACAGCCGCAGCCAGCCCGGAGGTAGCGGCTGCCCAGGGGGAGGTCACGATCGTGGTGACCCGGGACGAGGCCATGGTGTTGACGGTACAAACACCCTTATTTTATATCATCAAAACACCGACAACAATCTCAGTTTAAGAGGAAGAACAACATTCCATGAACATATTTTACCCTATAACTTGTTCTAGCTGTACTTGGAGTATTTCTCTGCAGGACTTTGCAAACAAGACCATAATGACCCAGTTGTGGCACAAAAGGCACTTCGGCCAACCTGTGCCATGTCACCTGCCATGTCACCAATCCATGGGAGACCAAAGGGGAGCACCTGATTGGCCCGTCAAGATGTCACACGGATCCAGTAGGTACAAAATAGTCGTCACGACAAGTTCCCAACACAAGACGCAGAAACCGACAGTGGGACCAACATCTCCAGCATCAGAAGAAGGCCCACATGTCATGGAGTGGGGTCGGCCAACCTGGCCCACTTCGGTCGACCAGGGCCCACTCCTCCACCGATGTCTCCCCACGTCTACCACATTGTCCACGTGACTGTTTATCCCATCCATTGGTTCTAAGGCGGTTTATCCAAGGGCCAAGAAGGAGGATCACGCGGATCGATGACATGGCGCTGGAGTAGCCCCTACTCCACCTTGGGCTATAAATACCCCCTGCCCCCTCTCATTTGAGGGCGAGTGTGAAGTGGGAAGTGAAAGCAAAGCAAGGCTCCAAGAGAGCATAGTAGTAGGATAGTCTAGTGTGGGAGTTAGAGTTGAGTCGAGCTACGCTCGAGATTCCGGAGCTGGTCTTCAGGAGTCTGGTATAGCTCTAGTTATCTTTTCTCTTGTATTCGGATCTTTACTTTATAATATGTAGTTCTTTCTTTACTTTACTCTAGTATCTACTTTATCGGTATTTACTTAGTGCAACTTTGCTCTAGTTATCTAGACCATAGTTGTAGTGATATAAGTCTAGCATATAGGTGTTTATTATTTAGTTTGTGGTTCAGTCTTGGTTCATATCGAACCCTCGCCTGTATGCGATCATCGCCTGTCATAGGGTGCTCTAGTTGATCTGTGTAGCTACATCTAGAGTAGTAAGAGGAAGTATAAGCGTGGTGCTTAGACTCAATCTTGCCTTTGGTTATCGCTTGCTGCATGGATTGTTTGTGGTAGCCAGTACGGTGGTGACAGCCCGTCTGGTCTCTGTATAGACCATCACGTGTTTATAGGCAAGTTCTTAAAAGGTAAGGCTCCAGTAAAATAGTAGCTTGTTTAGTGGTGGTTTTATTCACCACTTCTCACCTACTGCCTAGAATATAGTTCATGTGAACCACAACTAGTTGTCTCATCTTTTGTGTCTAGATACATACCACTAAAGTAAAGTTAGAGTCATAGGAGTCTTTTACTCACTCATTGTCCTCCCACCTAGCTATACCTTACTAGTTATCCTTAATTGTCTTATTTGTATCACTTCACTAGCTCCACTCCAACCCTTCCTATCACATTCATTTACCCTACACATTGGCTGGTACTAGATTGTGGTGAACTTAAGGATCTCTCTCACACTATCCTTTTCTAGCTATTGCTTCCCTTGGGCTAAATATAAATAACGATACCTTGGAATACTCCCGGGTGAAGTGCTACAGCGGTATATTCTGTGCGCTTGTGGAACCACCAATAGTCATAAGATATACCAACAAGTATTTCTGGCACTGTTGATGGGATAGGTTCTAGATCTATTCCTAGTGACGACGTTAAGAAATATCAACAAGCATTTCTGGCGCCGTTGCCGGGAAGCATACGCCTAGAAAAAGATTAATTGAGATTGAATCAAAGTCATCATCAATTTAGTAACCAACTAGTGTTAGGGCTTACCCCCTCGCGTGTTTCTCTTCATCATGAAAGACAGGCATTGTATGAGTGGCTTCAAACTACCGAGCAACTTTGTTGATAATCCCGAAAGAATTCTAAGAAGTCCTAGACGTTGTCAAGTTCCCCTCGGGCGTCAAACTCGGAGTCAAGCCCACTCAAGGAAGGAAGTTCCGCACCATCATCATCACCGAAGGCTATGGTGCGTAAGGCTATTTTTCGACTTTGCTGCCCTCTCCTCGCCGCTAATGTGGCTATGGGACCACAAGTGAACCTAGGAGATGCCCGGGTTTGAGCCGAAGCCCGCATTGATCAACATGGTGCAAGCAAATCCATTCTCGCGGGAAGCCCCATGAGGATGCTAATGTGCACCTTCAGCACTTCTTGGAGGTGTGTGGCACCTTCACGATCAAGAATGTGACATCGAGATGCTATCCGCCGCCTCTTCCCGTTCTCACTGCTTTCGGGAAGGCGGCAAAGGTTCTATGCCAATCGTGAAGTCACCAACACACGGGAGAATCTGCGCCAACGCATTTCTCAAGAAGTTCTTTCCGATGGGCAAAACCAATGCTCTTTGAGGAAAGATCTCAAGCTTCCAGCAACAGGCAGATGAGACCATTCCCAAAGCATGGGAACATCTCCAGGAGTACATTCAGCTCTGTCCTCATCATGGGATTGAAGAATGGCTCCTAATTCAAGGTTTCTATCACGGGCTCACTCCTATAGCCGAAGTCACCTTGATGCTGCTGCAGGAGGAGCGTTCTTCTCACTTAAGGTGAAAGAAGCCAAGGATCTCATTGAGAAGATGGTAACCAACCAAGGCTGGAATGATGAACGGCTCCAAACAAAGAAGAGGGGCATGCACACTGTTCAAGAAGTGGACATGCTCTCAGCTAAGGTGGACCTCCTCATGAAAAGATTAGAGGAGCGTGCTAAGGAGAAGGAGGCCATGCAACACTATGCCCCCGTCCGTGCCATTGAAGTTGATCTATGGTGCGAGGTATGTGGTGGCGATGATCACTCAGGCAATAATTGCCCTGAGACTACGGAGGACGTGAGCTTCATCAACAATAATAACAACAACAATGGGTATCGCCCTCAAAGAAAATGGATGGAACTCGCCCCCTTCTATCAAGGTAATGGAGGTAATGGTTCGTCCAATAATTTCAATAACAATTATAGTAACCAACCATCCATGAAAGATCTTATCTATGGTCAAGCCAAAATCAATGACAACATTAATAAAAAAAGCTTTTTTGCCAATGATAAGGCTCTTGAAAACCTGAATGCCAAGATAGACACCTTTAATTACGCTATCAAAAATCAATTGAGCTTTAATAAAATGCTAGAAACCCAACTAGCTCAATTAGCGGCAAGCGGTCCCATCCTTTGAGCAAGGTAAGATTCTTGGGAAACTGGAGGATCCTACCGAAAATGTTAGCTTGGTAAACAAGAGGTTTGGTAAGCCTCCACTTCGATCCAACTACGGCTATCTCCTTGATGCTCCATTCACCACAAGTGTTCCACAATGCTTTCTCATGATCTTGGTTCAAGTGTCAACATCATGTCCAAGGTAACTTATGATAATTTACTATGTGGACCCCTTGCACCTACATTTATTCGATGGCCTACGGATGGCGGACCAAATGATTCGGTTCCCCAAAGGACTCGCAAGAGACATCTTGGTGAAAATCCAAGATGAATATCTCCCGGCTGACTTCATTATTCTAGACATGGGAGCTGATGAGGATGTGCCTCTCATTCTTGGGAGACCCTTCCTCAACACAGCCAACGCATGCATCTACGTGTCATCTGGGCAGATTCACTTCCACGTTGAAGGAAGAAAGGTAAAGTTTGCTTTCAATGGTTACAATAAGCAACAAGGTAGGACAACTCGCCCAAGGAGGAGGTCACGGGACAACCGGTGGAGACCCCATAATTCAAATGACTCCACAAAACCACCGTCACCCTCGAGGTCTACACAAGACTGGCGAAAGAAGGAGGTGCAACCATCTGAGTCCTCATCACCAGAACCAACAGAAGCACGAATGATCAACTCAGTCAGAACGGAGTACGACCACTTACTCAGATCACCAATGCTAACCAAGATGGAAGATCCCGGAGTTCCAACAATAGCTTGCTCAATCAATCAATTGAACTTCCAGAACACATTCTGCGACACTAGATCAGGCATCAACCTAATGGCAAAGGTGACTTATGAATTAATATTTGGTAAATCGCCTTTGTATCCTACAATGTGCAGCTACAGATGGCGGATCAATCATACCGATTCCCGGAGGGAATAGCAAAGGATGTACCTGTGAAGATCCATGACCACTACGTCCTCACCGACTTCTTAGTCCTGGACATGGGAGAAGAAGAACTGGACCCACCGCTCGTACTAGGAAGACCGTTCCTGAACACCACTCGAGTGATCATCTATACCCATACAGGAGAAGTCCACTTCAGCTTCCCCACTGAAAAGGTATGCTGTTACTTTAATAGTTATAATGATTATGAACAGTCAAAGAAGAACAGGTTGAGAAGACGTCGCTACAAGCAAGGAAGAAGCAATCTCTAAGGACCGAGGAAGAAGAGATAAAAAAATGTGAACGATGAAGTGGAAAATAAGGAGGAAGAACCAACCACTCCGTAAAAGCCAACCATCAACCTAAACACCTGAAGAATGAACAAGAAGGAGAAGTCCCGCTCTACGGACTTAAAACATGGAGCCCTTGCTAAAAGGTAAATTGGTAGTTATCTCATATTTCCCTTTTTTCATTGCATTTAGGTTAGTTTCTTTTTACAGCCTTGCATGTTTTAATAAATAATATTCACTTGCATAATAAAAACTTGAGAACATTACTTCATGTACCTTTGGACCATTGTGAGGTCTGTGGGGAGGTCACCCTGACCTCCCTATCACCCCTTTTCACACAACCACCACCTCTTCTCATCACCACTACACACTGGAAATATGTTCATGCGAAAACCCCAGCCTAAAACCCTAGCTTGGGGAGTCGGCCGACCACCCTCTTTGGCCATTTCACCATCCAATCTCCTCCACTCACATCACCAAGGCATCCACAACATGAATCCAGAGATCATTTCTCCAGAGGCCTCCAACCCTAGGTCGGCCGACCTGGCTTTAGAAGCCTCTGCCACCAAATCTTCATGCAACACTTCTACATAGCACAAGATGCATTTTCCACTAGCCACTACGTGTGGTGATCACCTTGGGTGGTCGGCCGACCTACCTTTGGTGTCACCTCACATTCATATTTTCTAGAACAATTGTGCAAGGCATCATGATCCGCATCAATGGAGTACCTCCACCATTTGGGGCACAAGGTACAGGTCGGCCGACCTAACCTTGTGGCACCCGAGGCTTGCACACCATGCCTGTACATACCCTTCCATCTCTAGCTCAAAGTTCATGCACAACCCATTAAAAAAAAAAAAAGAGCTTAGAGATTCTTCTTTTCTCAAGGTTCATGAGTAGTCCTTCTCAAGTATAGGATAGTTGTAGTCAGAAAAAAAAAAATCAAAAAATATTGTAGTATATAGGCAAGCTTTGCTTCTTTTTCTTTTATGGTGCGGAGTACCATATCTACAACCAAAGCAGGGCTAAGCTTGGGGAGGTTCCTCCCCCTGCAAGGTAAGTATTATATCCTTCCTTTCTAAAAAGTATATTTTATTTTTATTTTGTTTCACTCCAATCTCCCTTAATAGAATAAATAAATAAATAGATATAAATGCCAAAAATATTTCCCTTTACACATATGCTTCAAGAACATTTATCTTCCTTGGAAATGATGAATAGTTGCTCTGCTAAATATTTCTTTAGTGCTTAGTACACAACTCAAAATTTCTCTAAGTATGGATCACTTGGTTCACATGAAAACCATCATGAACCTAAACTTCTGTGGGTTGCAAGTACTTTCAACTAAGTCTAATGTGGTTCTGGGATATGATTCATCCTAAGATGAGAGCTGCTATACTATTGTTCCAAATAAGTATGATTGTTGGAGACTTTATTTTTAAAAAATAATAAAACACTTGATGTTTCCTCTATGGTGAAAAATCCCTACCAAGGCCATATTCATTCTTTCATGATATAAGCTTTCTACATATGCTACTTGCTTTGTGTTGAGCTTTGTCAAGTCCTGTTGACCCATGTAGAGAGAATTATCATGCTCATGAGATCAAGTGCACGTACACATTACACATACACACGCTGCTTCTACACTGGAAGTACGCAAAAACATGCCATCCATCCTTTCCACCAAATAAATATACTCCATGCCTTAAGATTTATGATCTCTCTCTAGTTATGTTTCTAGTAGAAGAGACATTGGCTATGCAAAAAAAGAATGGACATGTACAAGTCCATAGTATATATATATAAAAGAAAAAAAAAAGAGCAAAGACTCATGAAAAAAAAAAAGAGAGAAAGAAAGATAGCCATGTCTCACAATGCTAAGTTAGGAAGAGAGATCAATAGTCAAATAAAGGAGTATCATTTACTATTTTCCACACACATGCACATCTTGATGTTAGAGCATGACACTTCTCTCCTTGGATCCAAGCTTTGATCTCCCTATCCCGGATTATCATGTTTACCCCTGTACTAGACTATTGGTTATTCATACTTACATTGTGGGCTATAATCATCACTATGCTAGTCTTTACATAAACCTGCCTTCCCTTGAAAAAAAAAATAACGATACCCGAATACTCACGTGTGAAATGCTACAATGATAGATCCGTGCGCTTTCGGATTGAACTCTGTAAACCTATGAATCTATCTGAGTATTTCTAAGAGTGATCATCCCGAGTAGATCAAAAGTCTACTCTCGGTAGTTGCGCTAAGAAATACCAACAAGCATTTCTGGCGCCGTTGAAGAAGGCATGGTTTACTTAAAAGAAAAACAAAGCTAGCATAACATGATTATAACCACATGTATGAATGATAGCCCTAGTCTTTGCAGGCTAACTCTGTTGTTTTCTTCCTATTGTGGATGAAAACAGGATAGTGTATGACTGGTCGCAACCTACCGAACAACTTCATCGACTATCCGAAAGCGCTCCTAAGGATGAACCGGTCTCGCGCCAACTCTTCCTCCGCTACTCATGCCAACAATGAACGGTCGATCCCGCACCATCTTCGTCAACACTCATGGCCAAGTCACTCTGCGACTTCTCTGTCTCGGCCGTGTCCAACGTCCCTGCTGGGCCGCAGGTCAATGTCGGTGATAAGAACTTCAAAATCCATACTGCCCTCATCACCATGGTACGTGGCTAGTCCGTTTTGCGGACTACCAAGCGAGGATGCCAATGCACATCTTCAAAACTTCCTGGAGCTCTATGACACTATCATGATCAAGGAAGGCGAAACAAATGGTTTTACAAAGATAAGGAAGCGTCCTCGGCATGTGGAGCAAGTGCTCCACGGCATTCCTCGCCGATTCTTCTTGATGGGCAAAACAAATGCCCTAAGGGCGAGAATCTCAAACTTCCAGCAAAGCTCCAATGAACCTATACCCGAGGTGTCGTAGAGGCTGCAAGAGTACATCCTCGCCTGCCCACACCACGGCATGGAGCAATGGCTTGTGCTCCAAAATTTCTATAATGGGCTCACACCCATGTCCAAGGGGCATATTGATGCCGCCATGAAGGGGCCTTTCTCTCCCTCACGTCGATGGAGCACAAGCTCTCATCGACAAGATGATAGAGAATGAAGGATGGGGTGAGGAGAGAGCCCCCACAAAAACAAAAAAAGGCATGTATACCGTAAAAGGAGACGGATATGCTTGCTTTGCCAAATTAGGCCTATTGATGAAAAAGTTGGACGATAGAGCTGCAGACAAGCAACCGATGAGCAGCACCGTCAAGCCATGGACTCACACATGACGTGTGAGAGGTCCGTGGAGACGTCGGACACTCGGGAAGTAACTGCCCCGAGACCCATGAGGAAGCATCCTACATCAACAACGGGTTCCGACCAGGTAATAACGGGTGGAATAATCAGAATCGAACACAAGGAGGTAATAACTTTAACCCGAATTACAATTCGAATCAACCTTCCTTGAAAGATTTAGTGCTAGGTCAAGCTAAGATAAACGAAAACCTGCTTAAAAAGCTTTCTTTCAATGATAAAATGTTTGAAAACATCAATGCAAAGTTAGAAAGTTTATCTTCTGCAGTTAAGAATCAGCCGAGTTTTTAATAAGATGATTGAAACTCAGATTATGCAAATATCTTCGCTATCTCTCCCAACTCGAGGGAAAGGATTCGAGTGGAAACTGAAATCCTGATCGAGTCGGTTAACATGGTGACAACGAGGTTTGGTAACCCTCGAGTCAGCCTAGCCCTAAGGTTTTTGCGAGATTCACCTTTTCGTTCCAAAGAAAGCGGACCCAGGGCGGCCGACGATCACCTATTCCATTGGCCCACATACATTCAAAAGAGCTTACTATGACTTGGGGGCAAGTGTCAACATTATGTCCAATAGAACAAATGACACTCTGCTCTTTGCACCATTAACCCCCACAAGAATGAAGCTCCAAATGGCGGACCAATCCGTTAAAGCAATAGAAGGGGTAGCTGAGGATATACTAGTACGAGTAAAAGATAGCGATATCCCCACAGACTTTGTCATCATTGACATGGGGGATAACGATGACGTACCTCTTCTTCTCGGGAGACCATTTACGAATACGGCCAATGCCACAATATTTGTTGGTACAGGCCGCATCAACTTTCAACTCCCGGATCAGACGGTACGATGCCATTTCAACGGCTATCACAAGAACAATCCCGTTAAGGAAAGGAAACCTAGGGTGCCTGAGCCTTCAAGGAGCCGGACTCGTCGATTGGGAGCACACACTCCCACAATTCACATCAAATACGAGTCCAACACCCAAAGACCGAGGGAGGTCATGATAAACTCTAGAAAATTAGGTGATTTCTCTCCCGTGAAAACAATCAAACAAAAGCCGGAGCCAAAGAAAAAGGTGGCTCCCGAGAAAAAGGGAGACACAAAAGAAGAACCAAAAGTCGCCACCACACCTCCTAAAGAGGAGTGTGGAGAAAAAGAAGTCACAGCTCCCACGACTCCGGAAGAAAAGAAAACTTCGAGAAAGTATGGCGAGGAGAAGAAGTCATCTACATCCACCTCTCCCGAAGCTAAAAGAGCATCAACCTCAACAAAGGGGAGAAAAGTCCTGCCACACGGACTCTAACAATGGGCCCTCCGCCCTGTAAGTCGGTAAGTATCTAAAAATAATAATATTTGAATAAAGTATAATATATACATACAATAATAATTTTCAAAACTCATAAAAATTTTTCAAAATAAAAGTTTTTAATAAAATAAAATAAAATTCACTTTCCAATAGTATAAATTTTTTCTTTACCATTTCTCATTTTTGAAAATATTTTACAAAAATCAATTCATAATAAAAGAATTTTAGGAAAATGGAAAATCGAACAACGGTTCGAATCCGAACGAAGCACACCAACGGGTCACGGGTCTATGTGACCGTTCTTTCTTAATGCCAAAGGGGGCAGCGGGAGGGCCCACCACGGGTCCGGCCGGACCCAAATCCATCTGGCCGGACTGGCGGTGGGGCCCCCTCACACCCAACTTTTGCCAACGGCTACTAGCCATTGCCCACGCTCCCAATGCACGGTGTTTCGCTCTATAAATATCCAGAGAGCCGGTCGATGCACTCCATCCCTCTCACTCTCATTTTCTCACTCTCTCACTCAAGCTTGCTCCATTTTCTTGCACTCTCCAAGCTCTAGCAAAGCCCAAGTGCAAGGAAACTCTACCCAAAATTCTAGCCACAACCATCTACAAGCTAAGCTCGCGCAAATTCTCGAGCTAACATCACCACCGTGCATATTTTTAAAAGGTCTTTTGCCATGAAGAAGATTGCAGGTGCTCTCAAACCATCGGCGGAAGCTCAAGGCACACCACTCGAAGCATGAGCTCGCACTCCACCGAGCCCGCGGGAAGCTCGATGCAAGAAGAGGAGGCGCCACCGCATGTGCAAGGAGGAGCAATGGGAAGGAACGATGACGACCCCCACCTCGACTTAGAAGGAGACCGTGACATGCAAGGGTACAACCTCATCAAGGATCGGGAGTTCGCCCACGCGCCACGCTACGACCCCAACCTCCTTCAAAAGATAGGTATGGACGTCGAATTCTCTCACATTTGGACTGCCGTTGGGTGGAAGGGCATCAACCCCCTCTGGGAAGAAGGGTCTCGATTGCTCACCATCCAATTTCTTTGCTCCTTGCAATATGATGATGATGGCATTACCTTCCGTCTTTTTGAGTGTAGCTACTTTCTTACATGGAAAGACCTTGCCGCACACTTAGGTTTTGATGCTAAGAAATGTTCCATCACCTTAGAATACTCCCTGCAAGGTTTTCATAAGTAAAGAATTTTGGGGTGTAATCTCTGGTGAAAGTGTGCATGGTAGGATCACACCCACCAATGCTAGCATCCAACATCCCTCTCTTAGATTCATGCATAAGTGGATTGCTATGACTTTGTTTCCTAGGCAAGATATTCACTATGTTCTTGATATTGAGATGCAATGCCTATATGCCATGATTAAGAAGATAAAAATTGCTCCAAATGAAAAAAATAGTGAAAAACATGCTAGAAAACTTTAGACATTCCATCGCTATCTGCTGCACCTCCCTTGTAACAAGGATTGCTAACGGTGTTGGTGCGTTGGAGGGACAAGATGTGACATACATCTCTACCCCACGCATTGATATCACGCAGTACTCCTTGATACAGGGGCATCATTTGAAACTTGATGAGAATGACCACGAGACACTTGTTTACTTCTTCCCGGGCTATACAAATGAGTATCCGCTTCCTAACCCAGAACTCTCCTTGTATAAGTCCACATCACTTACCTTCGACCGAGTTGTCGAAGCATGTCGGATACGCCTCTCGCGAGTCATACGAGAAGAAGGGGAGCGGATGAGCACGGAAGCTCACGAGGAGCCATGGGCTACACCACAAATATCCCGACGCTTTGGGCTATTCCCGACCATGCGGACTCACTGGTAACACCTGGATATCGGTATGCTTGGGGTACACCCAGCCCTCGGGGAGGAGCCGGGGAGCTCAAGAGGACCCGGGGATGCGGCGCCGTCGTCCGACTTCGGAGGGGGCTACCACCACCCGTCGACCCCCATCGGTCCACTTCAGATCGACAGGCGATCGACAATCTCAGCAGTCAAGTCGGGGGACTTGTGATCCGCACAGGTGAGATGCATAATACATTAACTAACCATGTGCAGCAAGCAACCCGGTGGCATCGGCAAAATCAACACACTTCATGAACATCCATCAATCGCTGCATGATATGCAAGAAGCACAGAAGGCCTACTGGAGATCCATCGGGTTCAACCCCGATGCATAGGCCATGAGCTAGCTTGGGGGAGGACCCCCGCAGAGGTATGTATCTTCCCAGCTTTCTTTTATTCCTATCTTTCAAAAAAAAAATTGAAAATGATAAAAAAAATGATTCCACTCCTATATGTGACTTTTGGTATGTTCAAGTTTCCCTAATAGTTGAAATGATGAATAGTTGCTCTATCTATAATTCATTTTGTGCCTAGTTTATAACTTTATATTCCCCAATATTTAAGTTTGTTAGCTAATAATATCTCACTTTGAAATACTTAAACAATTGTGGGTTTGCAAAAGACATGATCCTTTTTCTAAGTTGTTGCCAGATATGATATGGTGCAAAAAGAATCTACTATATTTTTGTTCTAAAGAGAAACTTGACATCCGGGAATTTTTATTTTTAAAAAGAAAGAAAAAGAGAGAGAGATATGGGCTATGAAAAAAAATTAAGAGATGAAAAATGGACATGTGTCCAAGGGCGAGTAGAGCCCACATCTCCAAAAAAAAAAAGAAGAAGAAGAAGAGAGGAAATAAAGGACACACAAGTCCAAGGGTGAGTAGAACCCACCTCTCCAAAAAAAAAAAGAGAAATAGCCCATACTTTCTCAAAACTATTTCAAAGCAAATAAAATTCCCGGATTGAAAGATGATCGAAAAGAATGAATGACTAGTGTTTCTATGGCAACCATTCTTTCTTGCAACCACCGAAGAACTTGGAAAAAGTCAAAAGCCCCGCATACGTTGAGTAATAAAAGGTGAATATAGGTGCCAACTTATTTAAATAAAGGAGGAATGCTTTGTTACAAACATGTTACATTTTGAATTATATCGTCATTGTAGCAACTCCTGATCAACAACCAAGTATCTAACTATTTGCTCGGGACGAGCAAAGGTTAAGCTTTTGGGGACATGTTGGTGGTCGTTATCGACCATTTTATACCACCAACTTATGTCTCTTTCCAGGGAATCTTGCACACCAACGGCACATATACCTTTACTTCTAACCTAGTTCCACTTGTATTCCGAGAAATATATTTTTGCGGGACAAATACATGGAATCAAGTGAATGTGCCAAACTTCATGGAAAGCGCACTTCGAAAAACACGTCTACCAAATAAGTGCAACACAAGAGGCCCAAGTTAGTAACGAGATGGACCAAAGCACCCTGCATTACAGGTCGAGGCCGGCCCGAGAGCCCCACCTACAAAAGACGGTGGCGAGAGGGGCCACCCCCGGTCCGGCCGGACTAGAAGTGGGCCCGGCCGGACCCACGGTGCCGCCTCTCGAGCCGACCTTTCACAGGCGGTTGCATGCCGCCATGCATAGGCGGTTCCCATGGGTGCTTCCATTTCTACCTGCACAAACCGACCAAGAATGAGTATAAATAATGGGTAGAGCCTCACCTCAAAGTAGAACATCACACCAAGAGCTACTACCTCCACTTGTTCATTCTTTAGTTCTAGTATTTAGTTGTGAGCAAGGCTAAGCTTCAAGGAGGGCTTGTCTCCTTGGAAGAATCTTCTTGGTAATATACTATGGAGCTTTCTTTCATATTCAAGTCCTTTTATTCATATTACATTGCATATGAACTAGAGTATAGTTATCTTCATGTTATATTCCTAGGATATGAACTAGACTATAGTCGATATGCTATGAAATGACATGAGCTAACTCTAGGTTAATTGTTCATATGTTGTTCTTGGAGAGTTGTAGTATTATGCTAGGGTGATGGTTTGGTGTACCTTCGGGTTTGCCTTTATCCTTGCTTGTCGATCCGTAGGGTCGGAGTCCCGGGGGGGGTTTAGGTAGTTTTCTATATGCATGGGCATGGTGCTCAGGTCTATAGGAACCATCAAAGATGTCGGCATCCCACGGTAGTGAGGTAGGGTAGGCGGTGGTGACAGCCCTGTCCGTCCTTTTGCACTCCTCCACGTTCGGGTGTTGAGTCGGAGTTCTAAAAGTGTCTATCGGCTGGCAGACCAGCTGTGGGCATCTCCTCATCATCTAAACATAGTGTTATGATTGTCCACTAACTTCATATGATTACTAATGTTCTATGCACATGTGATATTAGAACTGCCTGTTCACTGTAGGATATTCTTTCATCCTTATTTTCCTTTATCCTTATAGTAGCTCGAAGTGTGTTCTCCCTATCCTGGATTATCATGTTTACCCCTGTACTAGACTATTGGTTATTCATACTTACATTGTGGGCTATAATCATCACTATGCTAGTCTTTACATAAACCTGCCTTCCCTTGGGAAAGTATAAATAAGGATACCCGAATACTCATGGGTGAAATGCTACAATGATAGATCCATGCGCTTGCGGATTGAACTCTGTAAACCTATGAATCTATCTGAGTATTTCTAAGAGTGATCATCCCGAGTAGATCAAAAGTCTACTCTCGGTGGTTCTGCGCTAAGAAATACCAACACTCTTGTTCTAGTTGCTTAGAATTGCTTGATCTTGCATACTAGAATTGTGAAGGAGAGCTCTCAATCTAGCTTAGTACCCTTAGTAGTAATATAATTCTATCTCTTGCAAGGGTACTAGAAACTTTAAATACTGAGGGGGGTAGTTGTGGCTAGGCCGTTTTACTCTTCCGCATTTTATATTGGCTAGCTATTATGATTATTTGTTAGAAATGACTATTCACCCTCCTCTAGTCGACCATCTCGACCCTACAAGTGGTATCAGAGCCGTGGTCTCTCATTTAGTGGTCTTAACCGACCCGAGAGGATGCTGACTTATGGGCTAGGTGTTGAGTGTCCACACATTTTTTTATGGCACGCACTTTACACACTTTGGAAAGATTGGATGATATGCAATTTCAAGTTTATTTAGCCTCAAATGTGGTGGATTGTAGATGTAGGTTTTCTAATGCGATTGATAGAAAGGATGCTACTCAAAAGCGCAAAAGAAATGTCTACATCTCAATTGCCAAACTACTAACATTCTCTATCAATCCATGAAAGAGTGCATATTTAGGGAAATCATGGATATGGAGTCCGCTCATGAGATTTGGGCTTATCTCAATGAGAAATATGAGGCGGTCTCCGATGATGATGATGATATTGATAATGGCAAGCTCCATGAGATGGATGATATTGAGCATATTGATGAGATTGAGAAAGTTGATGATCACTCCACCTCAAGCTCAAGTGATTGTGATGATCTTTCTACTACCAGTTCACTTGATGGTGATGGTTTATGCTTGGATGGTGATCTCGATGCTACTACAAGCTCATTCCCTACACCACATTGCTCTATGTCACAAGGTGACACAAAGGTATCTAATTGCAATGTGATTGGTCATGATTCATATGATGAGCTTATTAGTAGAATTGCTAGCATGACCATATCTTTAGAAAATGGGAAGGCCAAAAATGTGAAATTGGAAAATGAAAACTCTTTTTCTAAAGAATTCATGTGAGGAACATAAGCACTTACTTGATGTTCTTAAGTCTTCACATGAAGAACTAATATTGACTCATGATGATTTAATTGAACAACATGCTTTTCTCATTAAAGTTTTTGAAAAGAAACTTAAAAATGATGAGAACTCATCACATGAGTCCAATGATCAATTGCAAGATGTGGCTAATCCTTGTGTTGTAGGCAAAAAAGAATGTATCCACCTCTTGTGACGATTTATTAGAAATGCCTTGTTCTTCACATTTGGATACTTGTTCATCTTCTATATATCATGAGACTAGCCATGTAGAAGAGAACAACGAGCCAAACGATGAAAAGAAGAAATCAAGAGGCAAGGTGGGTTTGTGTGGATTGCCAAGAGTCACACAATCTCAATTGTTGGAGAGCTACAAGAAATTTGGCAACATGAATGGCATCGACTACAACAACACCAAAAAATCAAGGGTAAAAGATGGGGCAAGAAAAAGCATGAGAGAGAGATGAAGAAATTAGAAGAAAAATTCTCTCATTATAAGTGCTTCAAGTGCCATGAGAAGGTTCACTTGGCCATGAGTTGTCCCAACAAGGAGAAAGTGAAGCCACAAGAGTCAAGTAATGATGAGTCAAATATTTCCCAAATTCAAGCAAAGGTCAACCGAGAGGATGATAACAAGTTGGGAAAGCAGAAAATAAGAAGAGAAGGAAGAAGAAGTAATTTGAGCAACAACTTCTCCTCCCATGAGTACTATCAATGTTACAACAAGGGATACTTTGCAAAAAGTAGCCCCAAGGGGTAACAATCCTAAGCCAAGTCATATTCATGAAAATTATATGCTTAGGATGGTTGGCAATGGTACCGTGAAGGCTACAGTTGTTAGTCGTTCATTTGTTCATGCAAAGGCAATTTGGGTGCCTAAGCATGTGGTTACTAATAAGAGAGGACCCAACTTGGATTGGGTACCATCAAACAATTGAATGATTTAGTAGGTACCATGGTGGCATTGGAAACTTGGTTTGTTGATTTACTACCTTATATCAAGATGAAGCCAAGTTTGGGGTGTCATAATTCATATCTTGAACCAATGCAACCATAAAAGCCAATGTTTCATGAGCAAGCTATTTTAGTGATTTATGATATCTTGGTGCAACAAGTTCAACTCTGACAAGATAACCGCTCAAGAGCGTGTGAAGAAGCTTGAAGGAGGTTCAAACCGAATTTGAAGCATTAGTGGTGATATCTATAATTAGGAGCTCAATAAAGTGCTCTAGTTCAAGCCTATGTGAAAAATATCTCATATATTGGGGCTTGTTGAATTGGCCACATTGAAAGTGTCTAGGCCATGAAGATTGATGATTCAATGAATTTTATTATGGATTTATCGTATTTATTGATCTTCACATGGAATTCATGTATATTGGATCATCTCTTCTCTTCAACCGGTGGTATGAAATTTGAGCGTGCATTTTCATAGCATACCTTACTAGTATGATAATAGGTGCATATTGCTTGTTTTATGTTGATATCCTTGTTCATGTTAGTTTTACAATTATCATCGATATAGTGCCTTGAATGATTGATCAAGTTGGCAATATTGAGTTTTGTCCATGAGCAATGCTATCATATCTGTGAGAATAATGAAATCAAGGTGCTTGAATTGGAATTCATGTCAAAATTGATTTGAATGAGGTGTTGGGCAGCTTTGCAAAAAAAAGGTCAAACTTTATTTGGTGAAAGAGGGAACAATGGCTCAAAGTTACAGCAAGATGTATGTGAAGTTTCTAGGAAACCGGACTGTCCACGCCTGGAAAATCGGACTGTCCATAATACAGAATCAGGCCATGTCCAGCAGCTGTCCAGCAGGGTTAATTTTCAGAAATTTGAACTTAGGACTGTCCGCGTGAGGTCCTCGGACTGTCCGAGGTACAGACATGGTCAGTTTAGAGCGGCTGTGTTGAAAAGTTCGAGAGTTGGAAAAATCAAGGGCGGACTGTCCGCCCACCTACTGCGGACTGTCCGCGCGTGGGATTTTAACCCAGACCGAGCCCGACGGGAACAGCCAGGCCACCCACTCTCTTCCACTCGAAAAAGAAAAGAAGTGCTATCTCTCTCATCGTGGGGGCGACAGGAGGAAGAAGAGAGGGGACCAAGGGACTGGAGGCTTCCCCGGACACTCCGAGAAGTTCTCCGGACACTCCGCGCACTCCTCCATCATGTTCTCCCGGTATTTCAAGGATTTCCTTTCTCTTTTGGATGGATTTCAAGTTTCCATGGATATTAGGGTTGAATGCCGATCTACTTTTGGTCCATGGATTTGTGAAACTTGTTTGGGGATTCATTGCTAGTGATGAGTAGATGATATGGCTGCAATTTGGTGTAAAGTTATTGGTTGAATCATGAGATTTTTGGATTGCAAGGGATGAACACACACTGTGCTGTTCGTGCATGAACAGTGCACCCAGACTGTCCGCGCCCACAACGGGCGGACTGTCCGCGGGCACTGGCTCAGCACTACAGCAGCATGCTTGGATTGTTTAAATCATATACATTCATTTGGTGATCATGGCTCATACTAGCAGCAGTACTCAGTTCATCAGTCTGAACTCATATTCTAAATGCTCTAGTCTAATCCAATGTCAAGCTATCAGATATGGAATTCATTATTGATCAAAATTGGCACATATCTCTTGTCTTATGCATGTGTCTTGCAACAACTCATGATGGAATGACAGTGATACTTCTATGGCAGTGGTTCTTGAACACTTATGCATGTGACTTATACATTGCTATATATTTATGATTTGGCAGTGGCAAAAGCAAGAAAGTGACCACTGGCAAGAAAAAGAAAGGAAGCACATCAAGGAGCAAGAGAAGTAGGCATCATGATGAGGATGATGCAGATTGGAATCCAAATTCAGATGAGGATAGAGATGATGATGAGAGTGATGACGAGCCAATGGATGTGTCAAGCTACCATGGTCTTGTCAGAGCTTGGGATACTTTTAGCTATGCTACCTTGAGAAGCCCAGATCAGTACACTCTGAACAATGATGCTGAGTTACCTTACTTCTACACTAAGGTGCAAGAGGATGCTTACTTTGGGTTCATTCGTGGCAACACAATTCAAAAGCATCAGGCCATCAACCTATCATATCTGTCTGAAAGGGAGGTAGCTGCTGACTTGGTTGTGACATTCCAACAATTTGGTCTATATATGATTTTCTTGTAAATCAGTGTGATTGGAATGAATTGATTGTGAGACAATTCTTTGCAACCATGGAGGTTAGGACAGATAGAAATGAAATTGAATGGATGACTGAAAAGAGGAGGTACACTGCCACCTTTGATAAGTTTGCTGAGGCAAACATGCTTGACAATGCTCTTATGCAAGGCTACATTGATGTTGATGAAGAAGATTATTTGCCTGTTGAGGAATGGAGACAATTCTATGAGCCTATACAAGGTTCAGACTTTAGACTTGGCAATCCAAAAGGGCTGAGGCATCATCCGGCTTTGATCAATAAGATTTGTAGGCTTACATTCTTGCCAAAAAGGAGGAAACAGAGATGCTATTAGAGATAAGTATTGGAATGTCATCCATCATATCATGTATAAAGAAAAGATTGATGTTGTCAAACTCATAATGAATTAGCTGGCAGTCTTAAAGCATGATATGTCTACCAATCTCTACTTTGCTCCATATATCATGGCTCTCATTCTCAAGAAGACAAGGTTTAGGGAGAATGTGAGAAGCGTCACACAGTGTACACGCCATATGCCAATGAACCTACTTTTTATGAGAAGCCACTCACTCCCTTTCCTCCAAAAGGAGAAGAACACCAAGATGGTGAAGATGATGATGAGCAGATGGGTGGTGATGATGTGCCACAACAGCATATGCCAGAGGATCATGGACATGGATGGGTACCTCCTGCAGGATACTTTGATCCTTATTTTCAGAACATGCAGAACACATGGGCCACATCCTTTGCTCAGTTTGGTGACAGTGTTCAGCAGCAGATGCAACAGAGGTTCCAGACTATGGGTCAGCAGTGGCAAGGACACATGGACACCACATTTCAGCTGTTTGGCCAGCACCTTCACACTACTATGTATGAGCCTATTATGACTGGTCTCTTGAATGTTCAGCAGGGGCTGCATGGTGATATTGATGCTCTTAGTGCACAGTTTGGTACTCTATCCACACAGGAGCAGTTTCAGCAGCTACAGAACAGGCAGGACCATCTTGAGCAGCGTGTTGATGACTTGAACACAAAATTCAATGCCTTCAATGATCATTTCAGCATGATATACCCCAGGCCTATTCCTCCTCCTGCTCAGTATCCATACATGCCATTCTATCCTCAGTTTCCACCTCAGTTTCCACCTCCAGGTGATGATAATGCCAATGCATGAGCTTACCTTTTTAGGTAATGTAATGACAAAGGAGGAGAAGTTGTGAAGAAGTAAAGAAAAAATTGAAGATCTCTATGGAAGGAAGCTTGAAGATCTCTATGGTTGGAAGTTTGCTTATGGACATATGCATGTTTTATTTATGTGTTGAACTATGTTGATGCATTTGTGTGGCTTGCATTAGTTGTAATAACTCTATTATGGTACCTTGCTGGTTTGTGACCTTGTGATGCTAGAACTTGATATTATGTCTATGATATGGTGTATTGTGCATGATGGTACCTTATGTCAAATATTATGATTGCACTAATACTCTTGTGTAGCAGTTCTAGCAATCTTTGTGGTATTCGAGGATATTATTCATGTTTATGGCTTATAAAGGTAATATCATATATTTTTGCGCTCCTCGGATTACCACTATGTAGGAAAACTCTGCCAAAATTTCCAAATTTATGCATATGTGAATGAATTGAACTCAAAACTTTATGCACATATGTAGGGGAGTTTTTCACTACATAGTTGAGTTTTTGTAGCATTTATCCATCCTTACTCATGATCTTAATGCTATGGATAAATGGTGCAAAACACCTTCAATTATTTATAAACTTCTTATTGAGGTTGTCATCAATTACCAAAAGGGGGAGATTGAAAGGTCTAGGCCCTTGTTTGGGTTTTGGTAATTAATGACAACACTTGTGGACTAACTTCTTGGTTGAGTGTGTGAAGGAGAAATAGTTGAGTTCACAAGATGAGATGGATTTTGTCATTGGTTTGCATTGCTAGTATGTTGGAAAGTTCAAATCAAACATAGCAAGCAAGTGAAGACCGAAGCAAGACTTGGCTTGATGGACCGATGCGAGGGTGAAGGGCAAGTCAAGGCTTTGAAGTGACGGACCACGAGGCGGTGAAGCTTGAGCAAGACTTGGCGCCAAAGGACCAAAGCGAAGGTGAAGAGCAAGTGAGGCTACGGTTGATGGACTTGGAGTCTATGTGATGGTTTGAGTGATCTACATCATTTTTGGAGATCAAGTCAAGGTTGAATTGATCATTTCAAGTGACTTGGTGAAAATGTCGGCTTTCCTTGCGGAACATCAAATGGGAGCATTTGGATTTGAGCAAGGCAAAGGTATGAAACATAGGGTGTTTCATTTTACCGGCTATGAGGTGTGTAGAGAAGATTATAGCCGGATTTAGGATAGATAGCCGTCTTGTTAAGAGGGGCAAACATGTTTTGCATTACGGTTATCTAGTACCACTTGTGAGCTCTAACGTTGAGGTGCGTTTAGTGGTTATGTGGCGTTGATCGATAAAACCTTTGTGAAAATGATTTCAAAAGGCTAACCGGTGGAGATGCTTCGACGATGCTCATGTGAGTGATCGTTGATTGGTGTTGGCTTTTCAATGAAAAGGTTTTGAGAGTGCTTGGGTCTAACTTTGTTATGCTTTGGAGCACTTCATATGGCATGAAGTGTTTGCTCAAAGTAAAAGGTGGCGTTGCGCTTAAGAAGTGGGTTTCAGGCAAAGGGCGGATAGTCCGGGCCTTGTTGGTCGGACAGTCCGCTAGTCTTTTCCCTAGAACCAAACAGTTGTGAACAATCTGGTGGTAGGCTATCTCATGAACGGCAGACAGTCCGACCTCGAATGGCGGACAATCCGCCGGCTAATTTCACTAGCAAGTAGTGCTGTTAGATCCTGCTGGCTGGGCGCTGGAAGGACAGTGGCGGACAGTCCGCGCCCTATGGGAGGACTATTCACGGTCTTGTTCGTCGGCACGGCTTTGCTCTTTGGGCCGGTTGGCCAAGCGCCGCGAAGGAGGAGAGGCGGACAGTCCGGGCCCATGGGCGGACAGTCCGATTGAAGTTTTTCAGCGTGCGATGCTTGCTTTGTTTGCCTTGTCTTTGTAGCCATGGTACAACGGTGGGGATGTCTGGGCCCCGAGGGGTGGACTGTCCATAGGTGTTGAATTTGAATCCAACGGCTAGTTCTCATGTGAGGCGGACTGTCCGAGTTCGCTACTACGGACTGTCCGCCGTCGTCGTAGGAAAGGCAAAACGACTAGTTTTGGGAGCCACCTCTATATATAGTTGGATGGCCAGTTGAAGAGAGCCCTCTTGGTTATTCCAACTGCATATCCTTTGAGAGAGCTCCTCCCTATCACCTCCTCTCACGTTCTTAGCTTGAGGGCAACATTTGAGAGTGAGTGTCCATCACTAGTGCAGATCCTTGCGTGAGAGATTGCTTGTGGCACTAGGTGATCGTCGTGTGGGCGTGGTTGCTTGTTACTCTTGGAGCTTGCCGGTTCCTAGACGGCTTGGTGATTGTGTCTTCGTGAAGCACGCAAAGAAGGCTTGTGCGGTGCTTTGAAGTTGGTTTTGTGAGGGGCTTGTGAGCTCGTCCCCGCCGGAGGAAGGCAAAGAGCATCTCTAGTAAACTTGAGGCAAGAAGAGTATCTAGTTGATTGAGCGGCTCAAGAATTAGTGCTGGAGGAGCCTACCTAGAGAGGTAGTCCGAAGCTTGTGGGCTTGGAGCTAATTAGGGAGCGGCAATCCTAGAACTTGCTTCAACTTGGAGTAAGTGACCGGCAAGTCACCAAACCAAGTAAAAACATCGTGTGTCAACCTCTCCTTTGTGGTTTGCCTATCTCAACACAAGTTTAATTCATTGCATTATATATATCTTGTGTTGTTGAGCTTGCTCTTGTTCTAGTTGCTTAGAATTGCTTGATCTTGCAAACTAGAATTGTGAAGGAGAGCTCTCAATCTAGCTTAGTACCCTTAGTAGTAATATAATTCTATCTCTTGCAAGGGTACTAGAAACTTGAGATAGAGGGGTGTAGTCGTGGCTAGGCCGTTTTACTCTTCCGCATTTTATATTGGCTAGCTATTGCGATTATTTGTTAGAAACGACTATTCACCCCCCTCTAGTCGACCATCTCGACCCTACATCGGTGGGGGGAGGGCGTGTGGCATAATGGCGTTTGAGGATGTCGCATTCCCCGAGGGTATGCTTGACGGGGCCTCGGTGGAAGATACACGGCTTGTTTAGCATTTTGTCGAATACCCCGAGGCCCCTCGAGGTTTCGGTGCTTTCGGCGGTGGCGGCGAGGTCGGTGGCGGGGCCTCACGCTTCCCCTACCGAGGCTTCTTCTTTTTGCCCTTCTTAGATTCCCGAGGAGCTGAGCCCTTGGGGGCGTCTGCCTTTTGCTTCCCAGCCCTTGTCGTCGTGGAAAATGGCCTCGACCACCTCCTCCCCGGAGGCGAAGTTGGTGGCGATGTCCATTAGCTTGCTTGCTCTGGAGGGAGTCTTGCGGCCGAGCTTCTTGACCAGATCTCTGCAGGAAGTGCCGGCGAGGAAGGCGCTGATGACTGCAGTGTCGGTGACGTCGGGCAGCTCGGGGAGATGCTTGGAGAAGCGCCGAATGTGGTCACAGAGGGTCTCGTCGGGCTTCTGCCGATAGCTCCATAGGTCCAGGAGTTGCCGGGGCATAAGTAGGTGCCTTAGAAGTTCCCTTCAAAGACCACGACGAGATTGGACCAGATCGTGGATCCGGCTTGGTGGAAGGTGCTCGAGCCAGGCTCGGGCCGTATCGAAGAGGAAAAGCGGCAGGTTGTGAATGATCACGCGGTCGTCATCTGCCCTTCCCATCCGGCGCAGGCCAGGCGGTGTCGGCTAGCCATGTCTCGTGCTTCCGTTTCCCCGCAGTATTTCGTCACGTTGACCGACTGTCGAAAGCGTGGGGGAAACGGTGCCCTGCGATGGCCTTGCTGAAGACCACCGGGTCCGGAGGCTCGAGAGAAGGGCTGTGGCCATCGCTATGTTGTAACGACCACGCCGAGGGTGGTAGCCGCGGGCCGCCCCATCCGCATTGCGACCTCGGTCCTCCTCGTCTTGTGGGCGATGTTTTTCGCTGAGGCACTCCTTGGCCGGGAGAGCCCTTCTTCGGGTGGGCTCGGGGTGAACCGAGGCCTTCGCTCCTGGCGAGAGGGAGCCGGGCGCCATTCCGAGGCCGGCCCATGCCGTCGAGAGGTAGAGCTTTCGGCCCTGCTAGACCGTAGCGCACTCAAGCCGGTTCCCGGACCTTATCGCGGACCCCACACCCCTCGGGAGTAGGGGCTCGGGCATCGATCGCAGCAATATCGCTGCTGCAACAACGTTCGACCGCCCGGTTGAAGATCGGAGTCCGATGAGCCCCGCGTCCTCGTTGATGCGGTTGAAGACTTCCCAGCTCGCTCATGGGCCCGGCCGCCGTGGCTCGGGGCCGCCCTTTCTGCTCGAGGGTTTGTTGGGCCGGGCGGAGTCGTTCCTATTCCTCGTCGAGCTTAGCTTGGAGTTCTCGAAGCTGCTCGAGCTTGGGGCCTTGACCCCAATGGGGGCCGAGGCCGCGCCGGTGCTCCTCGGCCGCGCCGAAGGTCTTGTCTGCGGGGTGGCGGCGTCCGCGACCCCATCGTGGGTGTCGTCGTTCTCCTCGACCGGGCCATCGATGTGGAAGCATTCCCCTCATTGGGTCATAGTCACCCTCCTTGGAGCCGACGTCGTCTAGGCAGTAATCCCACGCGCCATGAGCTGGCACATGGAGTCGTCACCCTAGAGTCCTGAAAAGTCCCGGTCGACCCCCGCATCGAGGAATCCTCAAGAGGCCGTAAAAGCGAGGCCGACGGGTGGCGAGCAAGTCAAGGGCGGACCGCAAGTGATGTGTGGGGAGATCTGCATAGGTGCTCGGGTTGGTATTAACGGTGGTGGCGTATCGCCCCGAGGGGCGGTGCGAGCCCGAAGGGTGCAGCGGAAGGTGTCGCGATCGCTGCCCGAGAGGCGTCGTAGCTGGTGGTCCTGCTGGTGGTAGTGCTCCGCGTTGGATGACGGGTGTCGTCCATAGCGGGCGCCTTCCCCTTGTCGAGGGGCTAGGGTGGCCATGCCCTCGTCGAGGCCTTCGCGTTGGGGATGTCGTCGGCACGCGCGTCGCCGACCGTCGTAGATGCGGGGCCACAGGCGTCCTGCCCTCGCTCGGCGGGTGCGCCGGGTGTCTTTGTCGTGGAGGCCTGCCCTGCGTGGGGGAGGCCCGTCATCGTCGGTATGTCGGGGAGCTGGGGTGGGAGGAGGGCCATGTCGTAGTCGTGGCCGGAGCGACATGACTCCCGGGCTCCCAAACCGGATCTCACCCCCTACCTAGCGGCCACGGAGCGTCGGAACGCTGGGTGTGCGCCATCCGGAACTTGCTGGGAGATCGAATGATTAACGCGTAGCGTCCCCTACCTGGCGTGCCAACTGTCGGTGTTCGGACTCGTGGCCCTAACCAACTAGTGAGATGATGTTGCACGTCCCAATCTCGGATGGTGATGCAAGATGAACACAAGATTTATACTAGTTCGGGCAAGGAGAAGGCCCTACGTCCAGTGGGGAAGGGGAGGCCTATATTATCTTGCACCGAAGTGCTCGTAGTAGGGGTTTACAAGCGGTCGAGAGAGGGATCGCTTCACAAGTCTCTGTGCGGAGGTGAAGTGATTGAGGCTAGTGCCAATATCGACTGAGGAGAGTAGCGTGAGTGCTCATGGCCTGCCTATAACCGTCCCGGGTTCCCCTTTTATAGGCATTAAGGGTGACCCATCGGTTACATGTCGATTCTCATGATGGGAGAGGCCATGTCCGAGCCCTGTGGGCTTTCCTTGTGGCGTCGTGGCGGAGGGATGGTCGTTGTACTTCTTTGTACTTTGGATAGCATGAGGATGATGTCTGCCGTCATGGGCGACGTGGGAGTCACGTGGGGCGTACTGGAGCTTCTTGTTGCTTTGACCTGGAGGCCTGAGGTTGGCTTGGTACTGTAGAGGTTTACGCTGAGCCTCGGTCGTGATTTCCCGAGGTCCCGGCGGCCTCGTGGATGCGTTGCCCGAGGGTCATGGCAACCACGTCCGAGGCCCTGAGGTACGGTGTCGAGGGTAGCCCGGCATAAACAATGCTTCTCGAGAGGCTGCGCACCGTGCCAGCGTGATTTGACATTGCAGGGGTCATAGTCGTAGTGGTTGAAACAAAGTGGCCGACGTGGTAAGTGTTGGTGTTTCTTAGTGAAAGCAGCAAAGTCCGCAAGCGCACGGGAAATACCGTTGTAGCACTTCACCTGGTGGGCGGTGTCCGGCAATTAGCACTACACGCCGCACCCGAACGTGGGGGATTTCAAGGGACGGACAAGGTCGTGTCACTACCCGGCCGCCTACCCTCAACCGTGTGATGCGCCGCAAAAGATAGGTCACCGCTAGCCCAAACACCACGTTTGCACTACCGATCACGCCTCGATGTTGGCCAGGTTCCCCCGCCAAGAGGTTCCTCCACCAGAACTACCGCCCTGAAGGACAGACTATCGATCCCGCAAGTTTATAACAGCTAAGATAATATGCTTGAAAACGATAAGCCGAAAGAGGAACACAACCTGTCTTACCAAAGTGTAAGTAGATTGTAGAGGTACAAGCCAGGTGGGTACCGACAAGTCTGGCACTCCGACCTCCTAGGAACCGCGGAACATCGGGGGCACTCCGACAACTCCAGGTAGAAGGAACCAAGCTTCCTTCTAGCCTTCCCTCTCTCACTCTCTAGAATTAGAATAGGAAGAAGTAGAGGTAGAAGAAGAATCTCTCTCTCTTGCTCACTTGTGCTTGTTGCTCCTTGATGTCTTGAGGAAGAGGAGAGAGTCTCCTTTTATAGGGTGAGAGTAGGGGGATCTTTGGAAAATATCACCTCCCCTTCTTAATGGCCAAACAGACTGGTGGAGGCGGTTTGGAGGTTCACCGCACACCGTCACCGGGCCAACCGACGTTCTCTGAAGTAAATGAACCGCCACGACAAAAAAGCGGGCCCGAGCCGTCGAGTCCTGGCGGCGGGGCGCATCGCTCGGCGCCTTTTCGAGCCTCGGCCTCGTGCCCTGGTCTTCTCAGTGGGCCTTATTTGTCATCTTGGGCCATGTTCAGGTGGTCGTCGAGGTGGATTCTTGGTCCACCGAGGTAAGTTGGTTTGGGCTTGCTCTTTTGTATTTTGGGCCAATTCTATTTATTCTTTTTATTCATATTTTGGCCCAAAATGCAATTCGTTGTGTTGTACCCGCAAATCCAAATAAACACCAAAACCATGGAATATGTGAGAGTATAAATCCTATTTCTAGGTTGTTTTGGTGTATGTTGACGGTTTATTATCTGCAGTTAGTTACCGTCAACAAACTCCCCACACTTAGCCCTTTTGCTCGTCCTCGAGTGAAGGCGTAAGGACTAAGGTGGTTTAATCTCAAGATGTTGATCCGCATACAAAGTTATTCCGGGCTTCACCTACTTTGTGATTCATGGTGGCTACCAAGCTATCTTTGAACAATTGAACAATGGAATAGCGTGAAATCTCATCTTCTCACTACTACTCATGCGCAAAAAGACTTGGTTGATTTTATGATTTTGCAAAAGGAAATAGCAATGCTCCATGGTTGATCCTCACAATAGTCTCTCAATTATGTGGTTTGTTTTCCTCACCAAAGCTCTCTTTCTTTTTGCCACTCTCACTCATCCTATCTTTTGTGGAGTTTTTGTAGATCTCTCGGATGATTGGCGAAAAAGATGCATACTTACCTCTGATATATTGTTGGGTCAAGTCCCGGATTCTTGGAGAGAAGTGCCATACTCTTAGATCAAAATGTGCAAGTGTGTGGAAAATATTTTTTTGTGGTGGTCACTCCTTGTTCTTCATGATCTCTCTCTTGTTTTTGTATGCTCTTGGAGAAGTATAGGCTACTGTTTTTTTTTCTTTCTCTCTCTTTTTTTTTTTTTTTAAGGCGGGGAGTACTTTTCCGTCATTATTCTGGACACATGCCCTTCTTTTTCTTTTTTTCTCATACTTTTTTCAGAAGCACAGTACTCTCTTTTGCATGGTACTTTTTGGTGTAGAGAGATGATCATGGTAACAAAAGATGGAGTGTTTATTTGGTGGATGGAATGGTGCATGTTGTGCGCAATTCTCATTGTGAGAATTGGCGAAAGTGTATGTGGGTGTAATGTATTTCGATCCTGGGAGCATGAGACTCTCTCAACATAAATCTCAGAACTTGACAAAACTCAATACAAGAGAAAGTAGCTATAGTGGATATTCATGTCATAAATCAGGCTTTGGTAGGAATTTTGTCTAAATCAAACCAGGAGCATGCTTTATTTGAATTTTTGAAATAAAACCAAGTCTCATTGCAAGAGAGAGCAAGTGTCAAGTCATTCTTCTATATCGCAAAAGCTCAATTATTTAGATAAGCATGGGGTCTCTAATAGAAAGTTGCTCGACAAAAAGTATGGCTTTTAGCGAGGAATAAAATGTATGCGAATCATGTGTCAATTGGTAGACTAGAGATGGAGTATTGCCAACCGTTGTTCAGATTTTAATCATTTTTCTTTTTATGAGTAGAGGAGATAGTATGTCACAAGTCAAAGTATAATTTGTACAAATATTTTGCATACCTTTGATTTGTGAGAGACGTGTGTGCCTCCCCACACTTGTTTTTGTACTGTTTCTTTTCTTTTTGCACAAAGGACAAAAACAAGTGGAGACATACACAATATTCCAAAAGACCACTTTATTGAATTATGAAATATTTAATACAAGTAGGCACGCACAAGAGGAATTACAAATTGATAGGAAGGAAATGCTGAAATTTAAATTTGTGTGCCTAAATTATTTGGAGGTAGAGGCGTTTTATGCGGGCCTTTTGAGGGGGCATACTCCGTATTCACCGCCTTAGCCACTCTAGCGAGCTTGGTCTTAAAGCCGAGGCGGAATGAGTCTAGTTCTTTCCTAAGTTCTGCATTCTCGAATTCTGCCCCTTCTACCTCCCTTACCAACGTCTTGACTAGCGTACGAAGAGAATTGACTCTAGCGTTTAACGTAGCTAGTGACAGGGTTTTGGGTACCGAGCTGCTGCCCGCGGTGTGCAATGATGTGCTACCCTCGGAACGGCTCTAGAAGACATTAGGAGCCTTCCTAGGTGCAACCCGTTGTACTCTCATAGGGCCCTCACTACCGGAGCGACTCTCAACAACATTCGGGGCCTTTCTAGGGGCAGCCCGAGGGATCCTAAGGGGAGAACTAGGAGATGTCGCTGCCGGTGTTGGAGCCGTGGTTGGTTTTTCTCATCAGCCCCTTCCCACGTCCTCCCGTGGGTAAGTCCACACCTACGACGAAGATATGGGAAGCTTGCATTGGTGTGGAAGGAGGACGTGTCCATTGATGAAGATCGTGTGCCTCCAACTTCGGGCGCCTTCCTCTTGGTGCCAAGCGCACCCACCGTAGGGCGAGGTGGACGCCCAAGGATGCTCTTGGGTGCCACGGACCTCCCGTGGACACCATGCTGTTCCCTCCACTTGATGTGAAGCTAGTGGGAGGGAGCATGGCAAGAGGAGCGATTGAAGATGGCTCGACGTCATCACTTGGGAAGGAGAGGTCTCCATCGCTAATGGTGCAAAGTGAGTGGGAAGCATTGTAGAGAGAAAGAGCGTCGCTCGCCATTGCTTGCTGGTTGCTGGTTGCAAGAAGAAGAGTGGACAGGAGAGGAGAGCAAGAATGAGGTGTAAGGAGAAGGAGAGGTGAGGAGGGGTATTTATAGGTGAAGGTCACCTCTCTGCCTTGACACAGGATGATTCACCGCAATCAAACACATTCATTTGCAGAGTAAAAAGCATGGACGAAAAGATCGGGGCCAGCGGCGCTGCACTTGGCGCTCACGCACCGGCGGCGCGGCGGCGTGCCGGGAATCTCCCCCATAGTCGAGTTTTTCGGCCACGTTCTTCATTCATTTTGAAAATTTGAATTTCGTAGGCTGCCGCGTGTGATCGGAAGTTAAAGTTCAGAATAAAATCTTGCCTCCCTCTTTTTAATGAATTTGAAAATGAAAAAAAAATGATTTTGTGCAAAGAGAATAAATAATTTCAGCAAGCACACATCAGCATGAATCTAGTGAGGGCACTTTGGTAAATAAAAGAAAATGTGCCCTCAATCGTCTCTTTTTTTTAGCATGTTGATAAATCATAATTCATTTTCAAAGTAGAAATCCACTCTATCAAGCTCTTGGTTAAGATCGAGGCGATGGCTCAAAGAAAAGTTTGAGGCGTTGACCATTTACCTTGTATATGTTACCTGCGTCATCTTGAATTGTGATCACGCCGTGTGGCGAAGTATTGATGATGGTGTAGGGTCCTTTCCACTTGCTCCTCAACTTTCCTTTGCCGAATAATTTCACACGGGAGTTGAATAGGAGTACCTTATCGCCCTTGGTGAATTCTTTTTTTTTTGTCTTTATGCGCCGATCATGCCATCTTTTTCGTGCACCGCTCTCGAGGCGGGGATCACTCGGCTTCTAAGAGTGGTGAGGTATCTTTATGAGCCGACGCTCTCAGGCGGGGATCACTTCGGCCGTTATCTCCTTACCGGCACCGGCCCATGCACCAACCGGGCAGTGTCCGGCAATTAGCACTACGCCGCACCCGAACGTGGGGGGATTTCATGGGACGGGCAAGGTCGTCACTACCCAGCCCGCCTACCCCCTCAACCGTGGGATGCGCCACAAAAATAGGTCACCGCTAGCCCAAACACCACGTTTGCACTACCGATCACAAGATTCGATGTTGGCGGGTTCCCCCCGCCAAGAGGTTCCTCCACCAGAACTACCGCCCCGAAGGACAGACTATCGATCCCGCAAGTTTATAACAGCTAACATAATATGCTTGAAAATGATAAGCCAAAAGAGGAACACAACCTGTCTTACCAAAGTGTAAGTAGATTGTAGAGGTACAAGCAAGGTGGGTACCGACAAGTCCGGCACTCCGACCTCCTAGGAACCGCGGAACACCGTGGGTACTCCGACAACTCCGGTAGAAGGAACCAAGCTTCCTTCTAGCCTTCCCTCTCTCACTCTCTAGAATTAGAATAGAAAGAAGTAGAGGTAGAAGAAGAATCTCTCTCTCTCTCTCTTGCTCACTTGTGCTTGTTGCTCCTAGATGTCTTGAGGAAGAGGGAGAGAGTCTCCTTTTATAGGGTGAGAGTAGGGGTCTTTGGAAAATGTCACCTCCCCTTCTTACCGTGTGTTTGGTTGGGGGTTGGGTGGGTTGGAGCCACTCCAACCCGTGGTTTTAGGGACGACTCCAACCCTTCTCATGTTTGGTTGGTTTTGTTGGGACGGGTTGGCTCCAACCCTTGATATTTGTTTGGTTGGAGGAATTGGGATAGGAATGGATGGCAGGTTCGCTCCGTTAGTGGGTCCCACGTGTCATTCTCCTCTCGGCGAGCACTTTGCATCGGGAACCTGCCGGATCTCATAAACTAACTAGGCCCATATCGTAAATCCTTCTCTCTCTCGCGGTTTTACAAAGTGAACACACAAAAGATTTTAATTTGCATCTCAGTCCTTTCTTCTTGTCAACACGGAGCGAAGGGACGGATCGAACGCCGTGCGGACGAGATCCGCCGCGCGCGAGCGAGCACCGCGCGGCCCGACGACCTCCGTCGGCGGGCGACCTCCGCCTCCCGGGGCGAGATCCGCCGCCCGCGAAGCGAGCACCGCCAGCGGGCGGCCGCCCGCCCACCGCAGACGAGCGCCGCCGCGGTGAGCTCCGCCCGTGGAGGCCTAGGCACGAGGAGGCGGGGCCGGGTCGAGGGCCGGCGGTGCGAGCTCGACGGGCGCAGCGCCAGAGCGGGGCGGGCGAAGACGGGCCGGCGGCGAGGAGACGAGAGGGACGGAAGAGCCTCGAACACCGCGACCGCTCCGTCCGCCAGATTTGGCGGGACGGGGTCGACCCGCATATGGGGCGAATATTCGCTCCCGGTCGAACCCGCCCCCGTCCGGCCGCTCCCCAACCAAACACCCAAAACGGGTTCGACCCATCCGGGTTCGACCCAAAGACTCCAACCAAACACACGGTTAATGGCCAAACCGACCGGGTGGAGGCGGTTTTGGAGGTTCACCGCACTGTCACCGGGCCAACCGATGTTCTCCCGAAGTAAATGAACCGCCACGACAAAACCGGGCCCGGCCGCCGAGTCCTAGCGCGGGCACACCGCCTCGGGCGCGCACGCCAGCCTTGGGCCTCTCGTGCCCTGGTCTTCTCTGGTGGGCCTTATTCGTCGCCTTGGGCCTTGTTCGGGTGGTCGCCGAGGTGGATTCTTGGTCCACCGAGGTAAGTTGGCTTTGGGCTTGCTCTTTTGTATTTTGGGCCAATTCTATTTATTCTTTTTATTCATATTTTGGCCCAAAATGTATATTCTTTGTGTTGTACCTGCAAATCCAAATAAACACCAAAACCATGGAATATGTGAGAGTATAAATCCTATTTCTAGGTTGTTTTGGTATATGTTGACGGTTTATTATCTCGCAGCTAGTTACCGTCAACAAGAAGAACGATCTTTGGTTCGATCATTCCCGAGGTGTAATCATGACGGTAAGGTAGGATTTAACGCCGGTCGGTTCAACTCTGCAAGAATCCTGCAATTGTCAGCGGGAATCGAGGGTGCCAGGGAGCATTCAATGCGGACGATTCGCTGTCGGAGTCGTGACCCGAGGCGGAGCGCGCTCGAGTAAGCCCCCAGCCATCATCGGGCAAACATGAGTCCCGCCTTAGATGTTGAGGGGGGCTCGGGCGAATCGGAACTTGCCCCTCCTCATCGAGCTATCCTCGAGCGAATCGCAAATACGTTAGGGGCTCGCCTGCCCTCGGGGATTTTTGGTATCCATTACCCTGGTGCCTCGGTTAGCTTAAGGTTGAGTCCCACATTGGTCAGGTGCTTCGGGTACCCCTAATTACGGTACCCGACAGGTCTCTTCGTCCCGTCTCTATGTTGTTGTTTTTGCATAAAACCCCCTGCCAATGCTTAGAGACAGCAGCCTCGTCTCTTCGCGAAAGGACGGCTTGGGCTCATGCTCCAGTGTTTAGAGACGACTTCATCTTGCGTTGTACAAGAGCTGTCGACTCGAACGCCTTCACCACCAATCAAGTGTGCGCGTGCATTAAATAGTTTAGAGACAGTGTCCCGTCTGTGGGTTGTATAACGTGTCTTTATACATATATGTATGATAGATTCGAGGTTCGTAGAGACGGACTCCGTCTCTGGGTTGTACATGCCCTGAGGTGACGACACCAGCGACTCGTTGTCCACCAGCTCCAGTTATCGATGAACTTAGCAGTATAATTAACAATATGCACTCTGGGTGGAATTGAGTAAATATCCGAATGAAAATCTGAATATGAAACATCCGTTTTGTATTCGTATTAATATTATATCCGTATTTAATTCAGATTACAATATGATAAAAGATGATATCAGGATCTAATTCTATGCGAATCCCATCCATTTCCATCCTAGAGGACAGAGAAACATTTTTTTTGAGCGAAGCACCAACTTTTCTCTCGACCGGCTGGAGGGGCCGGAAACGAGGACTGGATGCAGAAAGAGAAATACATTTTTATTTCTGCGTGGAGCCTACCGCACTTTTTGTGCCGGAGAATTTTCAACACCTACTTCTCACAACTATGTGTGGCAACACATATACCCTAAACTCTAATTATAAACCCTAAACCTAACCCTAAAAACTAAACTCTAAACCATAAACCCTAAACACTAGACCCTAAACTTAACCCTAAACCCTAAACACTAGATCCTAAACTTAACCCTAAACCCTAAACATTAGACCCTAAACTTAACACTAAACTCTAAACCATAATAGTGGGACCCTTGTGTCATAGACAGGGGAAAGAATATGTGCCACAGCACATAGTTGTGACATAGAATTTCTGGAGAATTTTGCTGTCTCTCTCGTCATCGTGAACCAGTGCACGACTATGGACGCAGAGAGAGCTAGCTAATAAATCATCAGCTACCTCATTTTTATACGAAAAGAAACTACTTTCCTCGCTGAAGTGGAAGAAAAATAGCAACCATCTCTGAGAGAATAAGCAAGCAACCATCTCTGGGAGAAGAAGCTATGTCTTGTTCTTGACACCAGCTGGTGAGTCAATGTTCTTCAATATCGCTTTCCCTCCTCCCATGCATATGGCATAACAGATGTAAATATATCCAGTTAAACTGTTTGCATCCGTGGATGAGTTTACAGAAGTTCCCGGATCCGGAGGCATGGAGTCGCCGATCAGTGCTTCGCTGGGGGCCATGGGACCCCTTCTCCGGAAGCTCGACATGCTTCTTCTTGAGCCCTCCGAAGGCCTTCTTCGGCATCACAAGGGGCCAAGCGCTGGACGCACCTACTCAAAGACGACCTTGAAGAAATCACCTCGTACCTTCAAGGCCTGTCAGAGGTGGAGGATCCTCCGCTGACAGCGAAGTGCTGGATGAAAGAGGTGCGCGAGCTGTCCTATGACATCGAGAATTACATCGATAGCTTTGTGCGGCCTGGCCATGTTGCCGACATCAAGACTAGATCTGGCCGCCGCCGCCGAATCAGGTTCAGGCAGATTAAGATCAGTCGCCTTCTGGAGACGAACAAGAAGCTGAATCAACGGAAACGGGTTGCTGCCAGGATCTCAGATTTCAGAATGGATGCCGGAGAGGCGCTTGAACGGCACAAGAGGTATGAGCTTCATCGCTGCGCCGTCATCAGGCGCGTATTGTTGCCCGCTGCTGAGCGGCTTCCAGCGACATGTGAAGAGGGTTCCGGTATAATCATTGACGACCGGATGAGGGAATTTATGGATTCGATGGCTCACGATAGGGATCCGCAGCTCAAGGTAGTCTCTGTTGTCGGATCTGAAGGAATCGGCAAGACTGCACTTGTTAAAGTGTTGTACCACAAACTCAAAGGACAATTTGATTGTCGAGCTTTCATCCGCTTGACGCGGAAACCTGATATCAAGACAGTTCTGCGTGACATCCTCACACAAGTCCAGATGCAGCAGCCTCACAACCATTGTGATGATCCCGACCTTCTTGGCAAAATCAGGGAACATCTACAGTATAAAAGGTACTGTGCCCTTTTCCCCATGTTTATCGTCATTCGCAATCATCGATCATATATTGTGTGGCCCAAACATATTGTTTATTTATTGGTAAAGGATTTTGGTCACAAGTTTTTTTTTTTTTTTTTTGATGGAACAGGAGGGGCAGAGCCCCTACTGGAATTTTATTAACAACCAAAACATGGAAAAAATCTTTACATAGTACAATCAAGAGACATAAAAATTAAGGAAGAAGATAGCTAAAATTACACAAAGTTGTCTACAGCCATTGATCTCTAAAAAGGTTGATATCTTGTCTTTGCTCGTAGTACAACTAGAGCCTTACCATAGAAAGTCAAAGCATGCATACTACTAAAATGATATATGTTATGATACCAGCACCAACCACGGAAGCGATTGCTTATATCACACGGTATACCAGAGACCAGAGACTTGTTAACGAGGTTCAGTCGAAGCCTACGTCGCTATGTGGTTGTGTTGTTTTTTTTTTTTACATAGGTTACAAGTGCAGTACCCTCTTTTTATAGAGAGGCCAGGTTATAAGAGCCCTCTAGCTCATATTTAACCCTCTACTAATACTTATAACACGTCCAATGTAACCCTTTTAGTATGAATTAAATATTCGACACATTTCTAACATCCATTCTTGGTGAAGAATTAATCCATCAACACCTCCACCACTTGACGTGTTGTTCCTCCTTTTCCAATATCTCCCTGTGATCTTTCCATGCTTTGCCTGAAAAAGATGACTGGCTTATGCATAGATTCTTGGCACGCAGGTATTTGATTGTAATTGAGGATTTATGGTCAGCTTCAATATGGGATGTAATCAATTATGCTTTCCCGGGAGGCAGAATGTGCAGCAGAATAATAATAAGTACTCAGAATGAAGACGTAGCATTGGCATGCTGTTGTTATCACCCAGAATATGTGTTCAGAATGACACCTCTGGATGATCTCTCAAGGGAACTATTTCTCAGCAGGCTTTTTTCCCCTGAATGTCCTCAGAAATTGAAAGAAGTTTTGAACAAAATTGTTAAAATATGCAGTGGGTTGCCACTAGCAACAACCGTTATTGCTAGTCTTTTAGCAACAACCCATCCTGTGATATTAATGGAGCAATGGACATACATATATGATTCACTAAGCTCCAAGTTGAGGACAAGTAGTTCTCCTTCAGAAGGAATGAAACTAGTGGTAAACTTCTGCTACAATAATCTTACTTGCCATTTGAAGACGTGCTTACTCTATCTTAGTATATACCCAGAGGGCTACACAGTATGTAAGGATGATTTGGTGAAGCAATGGGTGGCTGAAGGTTTTATCAATGGAACAGAAGGGCGAGAGATGGAGACTGCAGAAAGCTATTTCCATGAACTTATTGGTAAAAGATTCCTACAACCTGAATGTGTCAAATACACTGGTGAGGTAGTGTCCTGTTCAGTTCATGAAGTGGTACGTGATCTTATTGCACAGAAGTCTTTAGAAGAGAACTTTGTTGTGGTACTTGATCATTATCGAAGGAATGTATCACTTTCTGGAAAGGTTCATCGACTATCTCTCCATTTTCCTCACACAAAGCTTGCGATGACAAACATCAGATTGTCACAAGTTCGGTCACTTACTTGTTTTGGATTATCTAAATGTATGCCTTATATTAGGGAGTTTAAGCTTCTCCGTGTTCTAAACCTCAATTTATCTGGTCATGACGATGATGATGAAGACATAATAGATCTCACTTGGATTTCTGAACTATTGCAATTGAGATATTTAAAGGTTGCAAGTGATGTCTGCATAGAACTACCAAAGCATATGGGAGGTTTACAGTATTTGGAAACCGTGGACATCAGTAAGAAAGTCACGGATGTTCCGTCAGATATTATCCATCTACCACGCCTGTTGCACCTCCATCTTCCTTTTGAGACAAATCTGATGGACTGGCTGGACATGACTGGATCAGCTGCCAGTAGCTTTGGCAAGCCGACCGACCTGCAGTATCTTTGTCTCACCTGTTTTATACCGGTTCCTGACCATCTGCAGAGAAGCATTCTTAGCATTATAGGCTCTTTATTTAGAGGACTTGGAAGCTTGAAAACTCTAGCCTTCACTATTAGCTCTGCTCATAAAAATGCTGTGGCTCATGGCCCTTCAGAAGAAACCGTTGCCTGGGACTGGGATGACTTTGCACCTCCCCTCCTCGAGAGGTTTGAATGGTTGCTGCACAGCTGCAGCTTCTCCAGAGTTCCCAAGTGGATTGGAAAGCTTGACAACCTCTGCATTTTAAAAATTTCAGTAAGAGAACTGATGAGGGATGGTGTTAACATTCTAGGAGAGTTGCCTGCTCTCACAACTCTGTCTCTGTATGTGAAGATACTGCCCGTTGAGAGGATCATCTTCGACAAGGCAGGATTCTCAGTTCTCAAGTACTTCAAGTTCAAGTGTAGTACAGTACCTTGGCTGAAATTTGAGACGGATGCAATGCCTAACCTCCAGAAGCTCAGGCTAGGCTTCAGTGTTCACAGCCACATGCTGGATCAGCAAAGCACTATGCCTATCAGCATCGATCACTTGCCTGGTCTTAAAGAGATCTCGGCAAAAATTGCGGATGCAAATTCTGATGCAGAGTCTGCCTTGGTGGCTGCGGTCAGCAATCATCCAAGAAATCCTAGAATAAGAATGCACTTGGTGGATTGGAACTCTTATGGTCACGGAGTTTGGCACACAGTCAGCGAACAGGAAAAACCCCTCGCTCTAGAAGAAGATAGGATCCCTGACCCTCAGGAAGGCCTGTATGATAACTATGTTCCTCAATACAAGGACTCAAGGGACGATCAGAATAAAGAAGCTTATGTCAGGTACGAATTTTCATTGTTATGCAAATGGCAAATTTCATAAAATTAGACCTACGTGCACATGTGCATACCATTGCCAAGGAACTAGTCGCTTACTTTACATAGTTTGTAAGAAACTGCATTTCTATCATCCACGGTTAGAGCAACTCCAGCAATAGCCCTTAGAACAGGGCTTCTACTTTTCATTTGAGGGCTCTGATTTTGGGCTGCACTCGAGCAGCAACTTTCAAAACACAGCCCTCAAATCCATTCCAACAGAGACTGACACCTAGGACCTACTTGCCATCATTGACTTCCTTAGCAAAAACACTATTTGGAGAGGAAGAGCACCGTCCGCCAGCACAATGAGAGGAGCGGGATCCGGCCATGACCTCAACTGCGAGTGTGACGAGAGGAGCAGGATCCAATCGCGACCTCACCGTGGATCTCGCCTAGCAAGAGGAGCCATGGTGGGCGGTGCCGGCGAGGAAGGCTGATTAGCGGGATTGGGAAGGGTCTAGGCGGCACTTGTGGGCGGTGTGAGGGCGGCGCTCGCGGGAGGCGAAGGTGGGCGAGGGAGATGAGCGAGACCGAGCGCGCGCCCAAAACGGTGATTTGGGGGCCGGCGCCAGAGCCCCAGGAATGAGGGCTAGAGGGAGGATTTGGGTATCCACCCAAATTTGAGGGCTCTAGTAGGGCCCTACTAGAGTAGTGTATTTTGCATTGGCACCCATATTTAGCTATGTAAACTCAAGTAGAGGTCCAGATAGAGTCGCTCTTAGGCGGCGACTATAACTGGAAAGTGGGTCTGAGGTGTTGATGTGTAAGTTTAGCCACATGCGCCAGGACCCAAAAAAAATGGCTTCCTATTTCTTAGATGTGGTTGAGAAAAAGAACCGTCCCTATAAATAGAAAGGTGAGGCCAAGCCCCTTACAACTTTAAATAAATTTCTAGAGGCACAGCTAATATGGTAAACCGCCCTTATTTCGTTAGGCAGTTTGTGAAACAACCGGTCCATGTTGCCCAACTATGTTTGCAAATAGGAGCATTTTTCGGGGTGGCCCATTAGGTCGATCGTCCCTGGACATCGATTTCCATGGACGATATATCGCCTTTGAAAATAGTTGTCATACAAATATTTTCATTCGTAACTTTTTCATATGAAATCGGATCAAGACAGACTTTATATCAAAATTATAGGGTTTGATGAGATCTACAACTTTATAGTTGACACCATTTAAATTTGAATTGTTTAGGTTACCAAATATTTTATGCAAGTTCTTAGTTCTTTAAATTTTAATTTTTGGCTTTTTAAGTATTATCTCTAATTTTGTTGTGGATTGAACCGTATTGGTATACTCCCTCTAGGCAGCTTTTTTAGGCGTAATGTAGAAAATTCTAGATACCAAGACGAGTGGTGGAAGATTGTGCACATAATTAACTGCAGCACCAGACTTGATTACCTGCAGGCTTCACGATTGGCTTAAGTTTCCTAGTGCATGCATGCATGCGCGGTAAACGGAAGAAACGCTAGCAAAAATGAAGCGTCGCATGCAACAAAACCACTTGCGTGCATTAACTATCGCCTATCGGTGCTGCCGCTTCGGATATAGACTACGCAAACAGTTGTGAGATCATCTCCAAGAGTTTCTAAAATACTCTCCTAATCTTTGATTTTTAGAAAGATTAAAGAAAATACTCCTCCAACAGTTCCTAATATCGCCTCCGAATCTTTTAGGACGTGGGAAAACAGGCCTCTTTGCGCATATAACCGTGTGTTTGGTTGAGGGTTGGGTGGGTTGGGTTGGATCCAACCCAGTTTTGGGTTGGAGTTGAACCCATCTCGTTATTTGGTTGCACCTCTGAATTTACCGTGTGTTTGGTTGAGGGTTGGGTGGGTTGGGTTGGATCCAACCCGGTTTTTTGGGTTGGGTTGAACCCATCTCGTTGTTTGGTTGCACCTCTGAATTTAGGGATGGAGTCAACTCATCTCATGTTTGGTTGAAGAAATAAGAAATACGGGTTGGATGACAAGATAACACCGTTAGTGAGGGTGTTTTACATCGGGACCCCTAAACTATTCAGAAATTAGCGAAGCCTATATTAGCATATCTTTCTCTCTCTCGTTTTTACATCAAGAACCCCGTAAGAGAAATCAAATTGAATTTTCGTCCTCCTCCTTCTTCTTCTTCTTCTTCGTTCGGCGCCACCGCACCGCTCCCTTCGCGCGACGTCCGTCGAGACCTGCGCGCGCCCCCCCCAGCCCGCCTCGTGGCCCCCGGGAGCCGCCCGGCTTGTCGCGGCCCCCCCTCGGTCCACGGCGCCATGGCCCTCGGTCTTCTTCATCCCCCCCCTCGGTCCGCCATGGCTGCGGGCGCTCTGCTGGGTGAGCTTGGGCCACCACGGTGGGCGGGGTTCAGCGGACGCGCCCGTGGCCCGCGGCGCAGGAGCGCGGCGGCCATGGGATGCGGCGGCGTGGAGGTTGCACCGCCATGGAAGTTCGGGCGGCGTGGAGGATGCGGCCATGAAGCGCGAGCCGGGCAAAGGATGCAGCGGCTTCGAGGTTTGCGGCGGCATGGAGCTCGATGTGGCGGGGGCGTGGCGACGGAAGGGAAACGGAAGAGGGACGGAAGAAACGGACAGCGAGCAAACCCGAAGGGTCGGCTCCGTCCCCTCGATTTCGTGGAATGGAACCAACCCGCATCTTAAGAGAATATTCTACCCCCGGAGCCAACCCAACCCTCTCATCTTCCATCCAAACAGCCACGGGAGCGGGTTTGCTCCGACCCGGCTGGCTCCGCTCTCCAACCAAACACACGGTAACTTTACGGCGCAATTCCTTGTCCGGCGTATTTGCCTCCGCCAGGTCTCCCCGGCGTTTTTCTCTGTCCGAGGACCAATCCGGAGAGGCGCACCCCACGCCAGTCCTCCATCCTCCGCCCTTGGCCTGTGGCCGGCGGCGCAGCGACCTGGTGCACTGCTGCGTCCTGCTTCTCGGCCTTCGAGGACGCGAAGGGCCCTGCGTCGCCAGACGCGCCGCCCTCGGCCGGCTGAAGCTCCACCGCCTCTTCTCCTGCATGACGTGCGCAAGCAGATGGAGCAGGACGATCGACCAGCTCGCCACGGTCATGCGCAGCCTCCGCGGCCAGAACCTCTGATGAGCAGTTCGCCGACGACAATGTTTGCCTGCGCCTCGTCTAAGGTCCATCCGAACTGCAACCTCCTTGATCCCACTTCTGTTAGCCTTTCACTCAGCGACTCTACGCAGGTGACAGTCGTCAAGCAGGTGGCCTCATACGGTCTTCATGCAGGATACGTGGAGAAGATGAAAGTTTTGGAATCCATTTTTTAGGAACTCTTGGAGTTGCAGCATTTTTATCTCCCAATACATTTTAGGAGGGTTGGAAAACCAGTTTTTAGAGATTTTTTAATACTCTTGGAGATGCTCTGACGCCCTGCATACTTGTCTTTCAAACGCAAGAATGCCTTATAAAGCTGCCCGGAGGGAGTAAGATTTTTGCTACACGTACCCTAGGCTCAAATCCTAGGTCTGCCACTATTTGGAAGGAGACATGCTCCGCACCAAAATTGTAGTGCTCCACGAGATTTATAACTTTTGTATTTGAACATTTTTTTCAGTTGTGACTATTTTAGCGCCCAAATACGTTGTTGAATATTCCCCTGAAAAAAAAATTAAAAAAAAATTGTTTGGCACCAATTACGTATTAATTGGCGTGAGATAAGTTGGTTAGGTTGGTTTGCGCAAGGTTTTATGGTCATGGGTTGGAGTCAACCAATTGCCATGTGTGTATTTTGCATGAAAAAAATGCACAATCTGCCAAGTATAATATAAGTCAAAAAGCCACATGTTTTTTGTCAAATAAAGGTTCAAAAACATGAAAATATTTTAAGATGGTCGGCCTCTATAAATGCATTTCTAGGGACAGGCCATCCAATCGACTGCCCATAAAATTGTATTTTCACGGGCGGTTGCATGACAGTCCCTAAAAAATATGTCTTTCAAATAATTGCTTAGAAGATGTAAAAACTGCCTCTAAAAGTTAATTTTTGGTGCATCCAGAAATAGTATTTTGTATTGACTAAAATGCCGACATAACATGCTTGACCCACACCATGGTGAATTTAATAAAGTCCCAAGAGGGAGGTTGAATTGGGTTCTAAAATATTAAATCTACGACTTTTAGCCTATTCAGAAACTAACGCATCCCTTGCACATTAAAAGGCCCTAGAACTAAACAAGGCACACTTAAAACAATCTTTAAGGCCATTACACTAAGTCAAGTGCTTAAACTCAAACAAACTAACATAGAAGTCCTTGTTGTGAAAAAGGAAACCTATCAACTAGGAGCATACTACCACAAGAACAATCCTAGATTTCAAACAAGTACCCTTTGCACACAAAAAGTACAACACAAGATCAAAGATATGAAGGAATGCAAGAAGTAAAGAATGGATAATAGGCAACCGAATTTTTTCCTGTGCAATCAAGGTGTAGAATACCCCTAACCTACGTCGTTGCAACCCACCAAGACTCAAGATCCAGAGTGGCAAATCTCAAACCACGTGCAAATCACCAGGACTTGCAACGATCTAATAAGAACACCAAGAGCTCTTGAACCCATGAGGGTGTCTCAATGGTTCTCAAATAGATAGTCTAGGAGGTATTCTATTGGCTATCAATAACAATTTGCAAATAGCAAGCTAGATGAGACATATAAATAAGAAAAAATTAACACTATAGTGGAGAGTTATGTGAGAGAGATATTTCTAGGAGATCGTGCTAGAGTAGCTATTTGATCTCTCTCCTTGATAGTCAATGAAAGTGTTACTTTTTTTATTATTTTTATATCTCATCTAGCTAGCTATTTGCAAATTGCCATTAAAGATGTCCGCATAGCCAATAGAATTTCTCCTATACTAGCTATTTGACAACTATTGCGGACGCCCTCACCAACCACCAACACCATCTAGGTGCTCCAAATCCCTAGAAGTAACAATAATGAGAAGCCCTCACTAGCTCACTTCAAACAAGACCTAGAGCTCTATTATGCACACTTGTCACTTTAATTTCTCTCGACTTTCCAATGTGTAAGGGCTCTTGAGTACCCAAGAGAGAGGTGAATTGAATGTCTAATTTTAAACTTAAATCCTACAGCTCAAATTAAACCACTAGATGTCAAGGGCGTTAAACCCAAGGGTAGCAGGACCTCTACTACGTAGCTCGTAGTCTCGATCCGTCTTCTCCGGTGAGGTTGGTTCCTCTACCGTAGGCTTGTTAGAAAGTAGAAAGAGAGATTGGATTGATAATTCTTGATTGATTATTGCATAGACCCTGATTACAATATATAGGACCGTTTAGTCCAACCAGCTAGGACTCTTAACCGACTAGGACTAGGAAATACTTGACCCTTAATTCTAGGAATTCTAAACCGATAAGGACTCTAACTTTCTATCTAGCCGCCCCTGGACTGCTCACCGTGGTTGCGGTTGGCTTGCTCAACAGCCCGATGCACATCACGGGCTCGCCTGCGCCTTGTATAGGTGCGGCCCCACATGACATCTCTCCCTCCCTCGAGACTCAGCTCATCCTCGAGCTGAAAGTCAGGGAACCGGCTATGGAAATCATCGAAGTCCTCCCAAGTAGCTGAAGTTGCTGGTTCTCCTTGCCAATGCACAAGCACTTGACGGACTCCACGGCGACACGGCCAAACTCGATGCGGAGAGGGACAGGCACCACAGCCCCATTGTGAATGGAGGGCAAAGGCGGTATGGTTGCTAGAGGCTCTCCCACGAACTTCTTGGGAATGCCAACATGAAACACATCATGAAGCCGAGCACCCTGGGGAAGCTCCAAGCGGACTGCAACGTCGTTGATGACCTCAGTGACATGGTATGGCCCGACGTATCGTTGCTTCAATTTCCCAGTGACCGTCCGAGGAATAGATGCGGCAGCGCGCTGACGTAGCCTGAGCAGCGCCTAGTCACCCACCTGGTAAGAAACCAGCCGGTTGTTGCGATCATAGTGATGCTTCTGAACCGCCTGTGCCTGCTGCAGTCGATAGCGAACAACAGCGAGGAATGCTTCTCGGGCCTCCATCTCCTGGGCAACAGCGGCCACCCTAGTGTCGCCCGGGCTCATAGGATCGGATAGAAGGGGGCTCACGGCCATACACCACACGAAAAGGAGTGTCCCAGTAGTGAAGTCGGGTATGCTGTATTGTAGATGTACTCAGCCCAAGGTAACCACCGCAGCCACTGACGAGGACGATCGCCGGTGAAATAGCGGAGATACATCACGATGATATGATTGGCAGCTTCGGTCTGACCATCTGACTGAGGATGGAAAGCTGAAGACATGTGTAATTTGGAGCCCGTAAGGCGCATAAGCTCTTGCCAAAATGTCGAAGTAAACACCGGATCCCGATCTGACACGATGGATTGAGGCACACCGTGGAGGCGGATAATGTCAGCGAAGAATGCTTGTGCCACAGTCTTTGCGGTGTATGGGTGGGCCAAAGGAATGAAATGGCGTACTTGCTGAACCGATCAACAACGAGGGATGACTGTCTTTCCATTTACTCGTGGTAGCGCTTCCACAAAGTCGAGGCCGATGTCTGCCCAAACTGCGGTGGGAACGGGCAGTGGCAGTAGAAGACCTGCGGGATGTAGATGCTCGACTTGTAGCGGCGTGACGGGTAGGACGAGCCGAACAAAATCCTGCACTTGGCGGCGCATGTTGGGAAAGTGGAAGTCACGGCGGAGGCGATGGAGCGTGGCAATGGACCCCTCGTGGCCGTCCTCATGGACAGCGGCCAAGATCTCCTGCAACAGCGGCGAGGACGGTGGAATGTAGAGCCGTGTGTCGTAGGTGACCATGTCACCAACAACCGCCCAGGGTAGAGTGCGGGTGCCGGCCTGCACCTCGGCATGGATGGTAACGAGAGCTGGATCAGTAGCCTGAGCTTGACGAAGTCTCTCAATAAAGTCGAAAGCGGGCGCTGATATCGCCATAAAGGAGCCTTCCTCGGTGTCACGGCGTGAAAGGGCATCGGCCACCGTGTTCGTCGCGCCCGACCTGTACTCGACGGTAAAGTCGAAGCCCAGCAACTTGCTGACCCAGTGGTGCTGTGGAATGGTGGCAAGGGGATGGTCGAGGAGGTACTTGAGGCTGTAATGGTCCGTCTTGACGATGAAGCGGCGTCCCCGAGATAAGGCCGCCGGTGGTGGACTGCCTGGACCAGCCCTATGAGCTCCCTCCCATAGGCGACAAGAGCGTGGTGGCGTGGTGCCACGGGACGGCCGAAGAATGCGATGGGGTGCGCGTCTTGGACCAGCACCGCGCGAAGCCGTAGGTGGACGCGTCACACTCCACGACGAAGGGTTTGCCGAAGTCTGGAAGAGCCAGCCTCGGGGCGACGTGACCGCCCCTTGAGCGCGGTGAAAGCAAAGCGAGCGCTTCATTAGTCCATGTGAAACCCTCCTTCTTGAGGAGCGCCGTCAGAGGTGTCGCGATTGTACCAAAGTTGTGGACGAACTTCCGATAGTACCCAGCAAGGCCGAGGAAGCCCCGCACTGCTCGCGCCGAACAAGGCTGGGGCCGGTCGTGGATGGCCTCAACCTTGGATGGATCCATGGCCACACCGGCCGCCGAGACGATGTGGCCTAGGTAGGAAACCGAGGTTACGGCGAAGGCGCACTTGGATCGCTTGACGAAGAGAGACGGTCTTGACGTAGAGTGTCGAGGACGACTCCGGTGGCGAAGATGGTCCGTCCCGTGAGGTGCTTGTAGATCAAAATATCATCAAAGAAAACGAGCACGAACCGGCGGAGGTAGGGCGTAAAAGCACCTCGTTCATGAGCGCTGGAAAGTAGCCGGGCGTTGCACAAGCCCGAACGGCATAACCCGGAATTGTAGAAGCCGCCGTGGGTGCGGAAGGCGGTCTTGTCGATGTCCTCCGGCCTCATGTACACCGATGGTAGCCCGAGGAGATCCAGCTTGGTGAAGAAACAAGCACCGTGCGGCTCATCCGAAGCTCGTCGACCACCGGAATTGGAAAAGTATCCTTGACGGTGATGGCGCCGAGCATGGTAGTCGATACAAAAGCGCCATGAGCCATCATCACCTTCTTGACGAGGAGGACCGGGAGGAGAACGTAGAAGAGCTGTTCGGATGATCCCCCCTCGATCCAAAGCATGGCTACGCGACCGCCGCTCCAACTCATCTTTATGCATCGCCGGGTAACGGTACGGACGGACGGCCACCGACGGCGCTCCAGAAGCAAGGTGATGGCGTGGTCACGGCTGCGAGCGAGGCGGAGGCGGCCATGGGGCTCGGCCCGAAAATGTCGGCGAATGATTCCAACAAAGACATCAAGAAGGGGAGCTCCCGCTGCCCGGGCTCCGTCGGCCCGGTGCACTAGACGTTGCCATGGCGTCGATGACCGAAGAACCGGAAGGAGCCACGCCGGTCCAGCATAGTGCATGCCCTCGGTCTTTGGAAGGACATCGTCCGGCACAGCGACATCCCAAACGATCGGCCCAAGGGTCCCCATCCATCGGGTCCCGAAACCAAGTCGAAGCCCGCCGACGGCATGACGTGAGGTCGGCGTAGAACGTCGTGCCGTCGACAGTGACTGGAGCGTGCCGAATCACTCTGGACAAGCAATCTTCGCCGTTGGCCACCCGTGTCGTGAGGCGTGGACGGGCCGTCATGGTAGCCCAAGACGGACGGCCGGTCGATTCGGCCGATGAAATTGTCGCGTGGAACCGGTGTCGAGGAGCGGATCAACGGCGTGGAGCCTAGGCACGCGCGCACTGGAGGGTACCGTAGGTTCGGGCGCCCGCGACCGCGTGAAGGGAAAAGACCGGCGCGTCGGCGGCGGATCCGCGGTCGTCGGCGTCTAAGCTCTCGATGCCATCGATGAAGAAGAGCCACCTACGCACGCGGTTGTGCCCCCCGGGAGTACTTCTCATTGCGCTTGAAGCGAGAGGCCAAGGCAGCGGCGCTCGTCCAACTCTCGGCCTGGGCGGCGCCGAACCTGGTGTCCGTCCACTTTGACCGTGGATCTTTGCGGGCGACGCGGCGGCTAGACGCGCCGGCGCCCGGTCTGGCGGCGCGGGGACGCAGCACCGGGCGGTGGGAGACCGCGTGGTGCGGCTGGACCGACCGGGCTGGGCTGGACTGCTCCATCTGCCGATTCGATCTGTCGCGCCAAACTCATAGCGGCCGCCAAGGTTTGGGGATTATGGATACGAACGGCGTTCTTTGCGGTGGCGGAGGCCTCCGGTGAAGAGTCAGACCCGCCGAATCTCCTCCAAAGGACCAGCGTGGTAGGGCGCTTTGAATCGATCCCGGTATTCCGTAGACCGACCCTCGTACGCCGGCAATCAGGCGAGCTCGAAGAGCGGGGCGTAATGCAGCGGCGGCCCGGCGCAGGTCGAGGAGGTCTTTGAAGCGGCGCCAAGTCGGAGTGCCCTCATCCATGCGGACTTGGAGGTACCACGGCAAAGCGCCCCCTCCTCAAGATTGTAGGAGGCCATCCATACCTTCTCCTCTTCCATGACACGCTGGCGATGGAAGTAAGATTCACACCGGTTGATGAAGATGAGAGGATCGATTTTCCATCATAGCGTGGGAAATCCATCTTCGGAACCGCGGTGGCCGATCATTATGGTGTTCTCCGGTCCCGCACCGGTTATTGCCGGAGGAGCTTCGGTGGAGAGGACCTGGATGGCGTTCGCGTTGGCCTTCACAGCGTCGGCGTTGGCCTTCACCGTGGTCTGTAGCTCCTTGAGGGCGGCGGTGATGGTTTCCAAATAAAGTCGCTTTGAGGTCGCCCCCATGACGACGTTGTCGGCACGAGGAGGATGCGGACGGTGGGGGCTGGAAGGCGCGGCCGGCGTTGGTGAAGTGGGGCGGGTGGGCGAGGATCGCCGGGAGCTAGATACCGGGTTGTCAAGGGCGTTAAACCCAAGGGTAGCAGGACCTCGACTACGTAGCTCGTAGTCTCGATCTGTCTTCTCCGGTGAGGTTGGTTCCTCTACCGTAGGCTTGTTAGAAAGTAGAAAGAGAGATTGGATTGATAATTCTTGATTGATTATTGCATAGACCTGATTACAATATAGGACCTTTTAGTCCAACCAGCTAGGACTCTTAACCGACTAGGACTAGGAAATACGACCCTTAATTCTAGGATTTCTAAACCGACAAGGACTCTAACTTTCTATCTAGCCGCCCCTGGACTGCTCACCGTGGTTGCGGTTGGCTTGCTCAGCAGCCCGACGCACATCACGGGCTCGCCTGCGCCTTGTATAGGTGCGGCCCCACATGACACTAGAAAAACCATAAATTACTCTAGCAAGATGTACGCTTAAGGTTTTTCTAGTGTGCTTTGACTTATCATTAACCCAAAAGAGTTTAGCAATCTAAGGCCAATCGTATCAACTAGCCTATAGCTAATCTAGGAAGGTAAACTAAGGTCAAACCCAAAAGAGTTTAACAACCAAAGGCCAATCCCGTCAAGTAGCCTATAGCTAATCTAGGATGGTAACGGTCACACAAGCAAAGCACAAGAGGAAGCAACAAACAAATAATTAAGTAAACAATTAAAGATAGGCATGTCAAACTCCCGGATCGAGACATGATGATATATCCCGTGGTATTGGTGAATTTAATGCTCTGTTGGGAATGGCCCCCCGGGTGCTTTTGTTGATCTAATTGTCTACCTTATTGTTTTTCCTCTAGCCATACTATCCGGTCCGCTGATCAGCATAGTGCTTTGGCACTGAGTCACTGAGGGTGGTTGGACTCCACACACGTTTGTCCAGCGCGTGTAGATCATTTTGCCGGACCATTCGTTGTGTGCTTCTAAATCATTTTTGCTCTGTTTCTTGACCGGTCTTTGTGCCACTTCTTTCTTGCATCCCTAGGACCTATCTAACACTTGTTAGTCCTTGACTTGTGTTGTCATTTCAATCGTCAAAACTAAAAGATATGATCGTGGGCACGTGACCCTTACATAATGACGTGGTTATCTTTCCGAGATGTTAAGAGATCTCAAATGAATGCCCTTGAGGTATTTTTATAGTCACAAACTCCATGGAAGTTCATTAGGGCATTCACAATGTAGAAACTATGACAGTTTCTATAGATATTAATTGCACTGCCACGTATACAATTTACTGATGTGACAAGTGATTTAATGATGAGAGAGAGGGAAAACCAAGAAACCAGGTCTAAATAAAAAACTAGGTCTTCACACTTACCGATGAACAAGAAAATACTTGTAGCCCACTGGGAGAGAAAACATTGTTTCTATCACTACTTATGTCCTGTCTTTGTACTGTACAAAAATCTTGCATTGAGAAAAATAGTTTCTTGGTACGATGTCCTGTACTGTAGAAACTGCTGATAGTGTTTCTTGCATTGGGAGTACCTAGGACTAGGAGAAGTACAGGAAAAAGGCAATAAGAGTACCCTAGGAGAAGTACAGGAAAAGGCAATAAAAATTTGAGTGCACCTGACAATAACACCTCTGGACCGTCCGACCAATGCTTTTGACACTGCCTTGCAATGGTCATGTGATGTCACGGATTGTCAGGCGCTCACTGAGGCCCTCGTTTAGTTGGCTAAAAGTTTCTAACTCTTTTTCCACCCTCTCCATCACATCACATTAAATACACCAAAAGGCGTATGTTTGGGTATAAAATGTAGGTAAAAAATAACTAATTATACGGTTTAGATGTACATTCTGAGACGATTCTTTTTGAGCCTAGTTCTTGCCGTGGTAGGATAATATTTACCACAAACAAACGAAACGTGTTACGATTGTCTTCTGGGGAGTTCCAGCAGATTCTTTTGCAAATTTTTGTAACAACTAAAGGAGGCCTGAGTTTGTTTTTTGGATGAAAAACGCTCACCGAGCCCAGTTCATTCTTTTGCACAACAAGCTCAAATGCGTGGTCCTTTTGAAGGTTCGAGACCAGCCATGTCCTCGGCGCGCTGCTGGCCTCCTCGCCGCTGCTGGCGCGCGCGTGGGACAGCTGCACGGCCGCCACCGCCGCGGCGCCCGGGTTCGTGCACGGCGAGGACGGCGGCAAGGTGTACGTGGGGTTCTCCGGGGTGCAGGCCGCGCTGTCGGCGGCAGGTTCGGCGGTGGCCGGTGGCGGCGGCGCCGACGTCTTTGCTCCGGTGGGGCTCGGCGGTGGCGGGGACGCGGCGGTGGGGCGGATGTTCGCGTCGCTGGTCGCCGCCGAGCCCGACCCGGCCGCCGCTGCCGGGGAGCCGGTTGCCGTGCAGGCGCTGGCGCTGCAGTGCTTCTTGAAACTCTGCGGCTCCCCGGATTTCCAGGTAACTTAGCTCACTGATTATTACTCCTCCATTGAAAATATCTGCCTGATTATCGTTTACTTTATGCTTGGCGCGTTTAATTGGAGCAGTTTGCCTTTCCCACTAATAATTTGACTAAAAATTGTCATTTTTAAGCCGCGCATTCATTTTTTTGCTTTGGGGAAGGAGTTATTGTGATGGTGATGTGCCTGTATTTGGTTGTTGCCGTGTCGTCGTATTCAGACATACAGTATGAGACAGATGCAATGAGATATGAGATTATTTACAATCCCAGTGTCAGTCATTCAGTATTTAATACAGCAATGGTTTAGTCAGCCAGAAATTTTACAACATTGTGGTATGAAAACAAAACGAAATCCTTGTCTCATCTGAGCAAACAACCGGAAAGAACAAATTACAACTTGCTATTACCACTTCAGTGCCGATTTTCTTCTCTCTAGTGATTTCATTTCTTCTATCAGTTTGCCCTCTCTGGCATAGTAAGAGTTTGTGAAGTTTACTTGTGTGTGTACAGTTAACAATCCCTGTCAAATTTGGCGGCTACTTGAGATGCTTATGCATCTGTTTTTCTGATGTCCCAGTGCAAACAAAAAGTACAGGCACATGCCATAGATCACAGTACCCACCAAAAGTTGCTGTTGCCCCTTTATTGTCGCTTACAGCTGATGCATTTCTTAGGGCCCATGAGCAACAGAACTGGTGATATATTGATAAGGCATTTAAAATGCATGCACTGTAGTGTGGCTCATGATTGGACAGCTTTATGCACGAAATGCATAGATACAGATATATAGGTCTGTAGAAATTTCAAATTCTTAAAATTATTCGACTAAGATAGGAAGAATGCCTGATCTGGAGGAATAAAATCTAGTAACCATGATGAAGAGTTGTACTTCAGAGTTTACTGTCATCAGAATTCAGGGTGCTTTCACCGGACATTATGTTTTGCTCTTCTATAATTTTAGATGACCACACAAAAAAATCTGTGATTACTTTACTTATGATTCATGCATTTGAACTACATTCCACTGCTGTAGGATAATAGCCTAAATGACGACAGCCTTGTGCTCCATCACAAATTCCATTCTTTTCTTCACGGACTTTAATTCAGTTCTTCAAATAACTGAGGAGAATCTTCAGGTTTCGTAGATCAATTCAGTTCTTCAAATAACTGAAGAGAATTTTCAAGTTTCGTAGGTCGTTTCATTTACGTTTCAGAGGACCACACCTTTGTCTCCATCCTCTATACCTTTATCACTTTTGCCTTTTTTAATCGAGTGACCTAATTATTGTTCATAAAACTATTGAGACGATCATTTCCCGTGAATATAATCTTGGTTCTAGCATGAGTACTGTTTGTCACTTTATGCAGCTAATGATTCCATTCTCTCGGTCTCCAATCTTTAGTTTTCAGCCTGCCTCACTAAAATTATGCAACTAAAAGTTCACATTGTGTTTTGCCACACTGAAACTGTGACTTCATCACAATTGGTTGACATTGCAGATGCTACTGAATGAGGTCAGGGGCAAGGCAGTTGTGTTCACGGGCCACTCCCTCGGTGGCGCCATTGCTGCCCTTGCGGCGCTACACTACCTCTGCATCTCGTCATCAAGCTCACCATGGGCACCTGCTCCTCCTGTCCTGTGCATCACCTTTGGATGCCCATTACTTGGAAACGAAGCACTGTCCAGGGCCATCCTGCGTGAGCGCTGGGGTGGTAACTTCTGCCACGTAGTCTCACAGCACGACGTCGTCCCAAGGCTCCTCTTCTGCCCGCCAGATGCCGTCCCTGCGCACATCATTGTCGGAATGCAACTGCATCAATGGCCAGCACGGACTCGCCAAACAGGCGCGGTGACCACGGTCACCATGCGCATGGCGGACACTGACAAGGACGCCCTCCGGCAGCTGATTCAGACGCATGTTGGCGCTGTGGCCATGGAGCAGAAGCTTGCTGCTCCTGATGAGACCACAGGTGGGAGCCCGTACTGGCCATTCGGGACGTACGTGCTGTGCTCCCCAGAAGGCGCGGCGTGCGTGGACAACGCGACCGCCGCGGTCCAGATGCTGTACGCCACCTTCGCCTCTCGGAGCTCACCCAGTGCAGAGTCCCCGGAGGCAGCGCACTCCTGCTACGGCGAGCTCGTGCTGAAAATGCCACAGCACTTGCTCCTCAAGAGACGCCTGCGTGTGGACGACACGCTCGCCACGCCCAACTATGACGACGGCGTCTCCCTCGCGCTGGAGGCCTCCGGCATTGACGCCATGGTGAGGGCACACGTACTTACATACCATTTGTCTGCGTGTATAAAAGTACAGCGCGTGTTCTGTGTATATCTTGTCTGAAATGCTACCATTGCCATTGGCGGCGGCAGGCCATGGAGGCGTCGACGGCGCGGCAGTGGCTGAAGACATCAAAGCGGGCAGGGCGGCGACCGAGCCTGAACTGCGCTCGCCTGGCGACGCAGCTGGACCGGATCACGCCGTGCCGTGCGCAGATCGAATGGTACAAGGCGCTGTTCGACGAGAAGATGGGGTACTACGACGCGTTCAAGCACCGGCGGTCGCCCAGGAAGTACAGCAAGGTGAACTTGAACCGCATCAAGCTGGGCCAGTTCTGGGACCGCGTGCTCACCATGCTCGACGCCGGCGAGCTCCCCACGATTTCCACCGCCGCGCCAAGTGGGTGAACGCCGCCCGCTTCTACCAGCTCCTCGTCGAGCCGCTCGACATCGCCGACTACCACCACCACGGCCACCACCGGACGAGCGGGAGCTACATGACCCACGGCCGGGAGAGGAGGTACGAGCTGTTCGACAGGTGGTGGCAGGAGAAGGCATGCATGGGCGGCGCTGGCATCGGCGAGGTCACGTCCTCCATGTCGTCGGCAGCTGCGTCAGCAAGCAGCCGGAGACGCAGCAAGTACGCCGGGCTCACGCAGGACCCGTGCTTCTGGGCGAGAGTGGAGGAGGCGAGGGAGCAGACAGAGAGCGCGCGGAGCGAGCGCGATGTGGCGGAGCTGGCGATGAAGCTGGAGGAGCTGCAAGAGTTCGAGCGCTACTCCCGTGAGCTGGTGGCGAGCAAGGAGGTGTCCGTCGACGTGCTCGCGCCGCAGTCGAGCTACACGCTGTGGGTGGAGGAGTGGAACCAGCTCAAGCTCAGGGATGAAGTGAGGACAATGTTGCTTCGGTAATGCAATTTGCCTTAAAATCTTTTAGGCCTCGTTTGTGTTGTAAAACACACGGACTCTATTCCGAAGGAAAGGAGAAGGAGGAATCCTAATCCTAGTCCGTTTGTATGTGGGCTCTTACCGAAACTCTTAATTTTGGTAGGACTATATATATGTGGGAGCTCTATGTATGTAATAACCAATATTCGGATGAATAAAGTATAGTCTCCTATCTTTGTGTCTACTTGTTCTACTATTTCATCTACTGTGTGAATCGTGAGAGACGGAGGGGAAGGTCCTAACCGCCGGCAACATGTTTTATAACACGTTATCGGCCACGACAAGCTCTTCGTCGACATCGCCGTTGAAGCCCGCCGCCGATCTTCGGCACTACTACGACGACGTCGACATCCCCGACGTTGTTAGCGGAACGGATCCGCTACCTCTACACGCTACTAATCGCACCGCATCGACTCATCATCACGCCGCAAGTCCCCACGGCCTAGCCAACTGTCCTCTGTGACGACCTTAAGCTTCTTCTCGAATTCAAGAACCAAAGGTACGAAAGAACCACGTCTCGCAGATTTTGTGTTTACCCTAGCCATTGTGTTGGGTTTTTTTTTGTTGCTATTTTAAGTAACATCCGTACATGCATGAAGAAATTTTGTATGATGGGCCTAGTAGCCACCACGGTGCCATGCAAATTAGGATTAGAGGCCGGTCCAGCAAGATCCAACCTCATGGTCATTAATTAAAGTTGTCTGTAGCAACACTGGCTTCGACTCGAAGAAGAGCCACGAGCATATGCCGGCAAGAAGTCGACAACAATTGAGTTATTGACGTCCTAATCAAGTTCGGATTGCATCCGAGTCATGCATGACTTCGAATCCAAACCATCTGCCATGCAATTGTTTTCACCGTCACCTCGGCTTGCAGATCATTATTTAAATGCACCCCGCTTCCCCATGCATTGCTGGACATATCGCAATCCGCACGGGTTATGATCCTCAGTTATGAACACCAAATCAGGGGCAATATCAACGGTTTAATGGGGTACAAAAGCGTTGGCATGAAATCCAACGACAAAATTTGATTAGCTCGCAGACTGGTTAATTAAATATGAACCCAGGCAAGAAGACCAGTTCATGTGAATCTATATTATATATATATATCTACTAGAAGTAGGCAAGTAGCAGCACTACACACCGTTGTAGAATTGAATCGACAAATTATGGACACCGTGGCTTTGCCCGCCTGCATGCGAGCCACCATCGCCTGAACGCACACGACCTCTCCCACTCAAACGTGAGCCGCATCTCACTGGTTATCCGCACGCGACTTTCATCCAGGACGCTTGCACACGCCTCAAATCTTGGGCACCAGCCTGGTAGCTGCGCCACCACCCAGCCCAGTAGCTGCGTCGTCGGACAGATCAAAGGGAGTGGATAGAATTTTTGGAAGAAAATTATTTTTATAGTATTCTATTTGTATTCATGTATGTATGTTATGTGTCGATATATTTTTGTATCATGCTATTTTGAATGCATTTATTTATAATATCGCACATCATAATTATATGCCATGTAATAATAAGAATAAAATCTTAAATTATTACACTAGAAACATGGTATATGGTGTATGAGCTCTGAATCCTGCGGACCTTAGACTTGCTATCTTTGAGAGGCTCATATTTGATTTTCCTAGCATATGAATTTTTGGGATGGATGAATGCTTAGCTGAAAATTTGCATATACCATAATCCCTAACAATGCTAGGATACTTCTAAGAATATTTTGAGTAACCATCCACTATGTTTTTTGCACCTTGCTACTCGTTTACATGTAGTAAACTTATATGCACATGGTCTAAATTATGTTAATATATGCATGGTTTAAAAGAAGAAGAAATATCCTAGAGTTACTCTAAATAGTAAATTATTTGTTATGGTCATTATTAAATCCATGTAGGATATTTTACTATCAATGAAGTGTAGTAAACTTCAAGTATATATATTTCCTAATTACTCTCTAGAATGAGTATATGGCCAATAGAAGTAACAAATGCATTGTGGGAATCATTGCATGAGTAAAATCCCTAATTATGATTACAGAATATCATATTGCATTGAAAGTCGAATTTTCAAAGCTTGTATGCTTAATCTTGATCTATAAACAATAGCTTGAAGCTTTGTATTAAATGTCTAGAAGACAAGATGGTAAATAAGTTTTTATCAAACTATATTCTCGAAGAAGTGTCTCTTGTGTATAGAATATCAAAGAGTAATGTAATACTTGAAATATTTGAATTTACCATTAGAAATTATTCAAATAGAAATTGAGTTGCAATTTTTAGACGACTTTATAAACCGAGGATATTATCTCTTGAAATAACTTTGAATATGTGGCTTGCATATGTTACACTTTGCTTGAAGGCTTGTGACTACCTATCATAAGTCTTGAATATAAAGCATGAAGCTACCGCTTGTCAAGTATAGAAATTTGACATGCGAGAATGGATATTATTTAGAACATATAAAGTTTCTCTTGAAGAAGAGCTTATATCATGTGCTTATATATTGGTTGTCTTTGAAGTTCATATCCTGAAGTATTGATAATAGTGGTGGTGATGCATAAGTTTTAAATTCCCATTGAATTAAGTGGTTAATGGTTAATTTATTAGCTTGAAGACTACTATGATACACTTTATATTCTTAGTTGCAATTCTTATTACTTGAAGTAATATGTGCGAATTTCTCATGGAATAAATTAGATTTATATGTTTCACATAACAATTGCCTATTGTCTATTAAAATAAATTTTGCATTAATTTATCCACAAAGAAGCTTCAATTAACCACGAAGGTTATAGTTCTTTGTGCATCACTACCATGTAGGTAGATGGGAAACTGAATTTTCTAAAAAGCACATGAACAATTGGACTATACTTGGCATATTAATTGATCTTGAAAGGGTCGATTTAGCCAACAAATTGTATAATTCTAAGTATTTAATATTTTAGTCCAAGAACTAGAAGTTGTATCCTACCTAAGTCTATTGTTGTACACTTTGAATAGTATATTGGATATGTGAATTTCATGCCATAATCAATGAATACTGAGAAATATGATTGGATTCTATGAAGCATTAGAAGTGACTATTCATAGATGATACATGAAGCAAATCGCTACTTGAAGTAGTTATAGCATGAAAAGGGGGAGAAATTTTGGGTAAAGGCATAAGAAAATGTGGATAATATATATTTGATAGGCACAACCTTCCTTAATCTATCTTTAAGTGTATGTATGAGGACTTGAAGTTCATTGCACTAATTGCAAGCAAGCTTGTAGCTTTGCATTTTGTTGTTATCAACTTTGTTGGATTGAATACCAACATTCCACATTACACATGAATGTGTCTCACTACGTTGTGCTCTAGTAGAGCTACAAGTATCTCTACTCTTGCATGAATATTAGCATAGCGACTATAGTTGTAGCTAGTAGCTACCTTTGGCTTCCCTCATAATCAAATTGGTTAGCTAGCATGTTATGTCTATATGGTTCCCGTTGAACTAAGGAATGATTTGCTTTCATTGCATCATATGCATAAGCAATAGATTGGTCTAAGACTCTAAGGCCAAGCAGTCTAAGATCGGGGGAGTGAGTTAATATGAAATTTGCTCAATGGAGACTAACCCATTTAATGGGATGAATAATTGTGGAACTAAGATGGTGGATAATACAATTATGATGATTTGGGATTCATAAAGAAAAGACATCAAGGATTTTTGCATTAATGGCAATTAGAAAATTCTAGAAGAAAATTCTATGTGAATTTGAATGTTGCGTATTTTATACATTTGAAGTGTGTGATCCATTGTTTTTGTATGATTACTTGGATCAACTTTTTAGGCTAAATAATAAAGAAGCTAGACAATGAAATAGTTTTCTAAACTATGTTACGTGCATATTAGGGGGAGAACATCCCTGAATTTATAGGAATGCTGAACATTCTTAAGTGCACTTTAACTATTCTAGCTCATTTGCATAATGAATAATAACCCCATGTTCAAATATGTGCGTGAATATTTCTCATAAAATTTAATCATAGCATACATAAATGGGCCTCCACTTGTAGTTGGAGATATATGAATTTGAATTGTTTTATGCCCATGATAGGGGATATCATTTGAAGTATGCTATTAGTGATCTAATATTGGCATTAGGGGAGAGAAAGCCTATTTTAAATGCCAAATATTATTTCCACGTAAGGAAAATGGTCTTAAGAAAAAATATTCCTTGAAGCTTGAAGCAGGGAATAGTATCATGTACTAAGTCATACAATAGTTTGACTAATGCTCTTATGAAGCTGAAGTAGAGCATCGCGCGGATATTTTTGAAATGAGAGGAGTAACTTGAAGTTATATAAACTAGAAGTTATGTTTACTAGTAGTAAACTAAATGTTGTATACTATCAAGCTAAATCTATGGGGGCCTTTGTGGGTTCTAGTTTAGTGTATACTTGTTAAATAGAAATGAAATGGAACTCCTCCATTCTCGAAGAAGAGAACGCCTCACGAAGAAGGTTAAGCACCTCATGAAGAGGATCATTATGAAGATAAAATCCAACACAATAAGCGCACCCTCATTAGTGTTGGGTATGCGTAACAATATACCATCTCTTGTTTGGGAAATGACAAAGATAGAATATTCTCACATTGTGAGAGTATTGGGAGAAAAGAAAACAATTGTCGACAACACTACCTCTTTAATTGCAAATGTTTCTCTTTTGAGAACCCGGATCCCGAAAACAAAATCCATGGCAAAATCGCTTGTAGCGATTATATCGTCAATGAAGAAAGCAATTGAGGTTGAATCTCCTATTAAGAAGAAACGAATGTTACGCTATATCTCCGGCAAATGAAACGAAGATTATGAAAATTCATATAATTCCTGAAGAATATAAATCGCAACTTATAGAAATCTCATACTAAGTATTAAAGTCTAAGGTATATATTCCCCGAATGAATATTCAAGTCTCAAGAAGAGCATGTCCTTGAAGGATTACAATCATTGATTGATTTTGTAGTGAATAATGCTTTGTCATTGTGTATATCACACATCTCTCATGCAGTAGAAATGTATCTCATAGAAGAGAATTATTAATTCACTAAGAATGAAAGTACATCCTTGAAGGAATTAATCCATGAAGGATTTACAGTCAATTCTTGAATAAGCACCATTCATCCCCGAAGTGAATATAGACCCAAGAAAAAAAAATGAGGAATCTTAAACACCATGAAGGTGTCATCGAAACACTTAGAAAGTGTATGAAAAGCTAGCAAATGTAGTGATGATATCCTCTATATACTATAGAAGGTATAAGAATAATGGTGGTTTTTGACAATTAAATTATCCCCTAAATGCCAAATGCAAGGCTTTTGGATTTAGTACAATCAAAATCTCGAAGATTTGTAGACATACAATTTGAAAATCCACTAAGTAATAACTATAAGTTTGATACATTATCTAGAAGATATTGAATATTAATTTATTTACCCCCATAATTCTCTCGAAAGGATTTATTACTCAAGGATAATATTTATTTGTTTTGCACAACTAATAGGTGGTCATTATGCATGAAGCATATTGCTCCCATATAATTCAAAGAAGAATTATGAGCCAACTTTAGAAAGATATAGTATTATGGTATGCATACCATTAGTTTGCACACATTTATGAAAAAGTGTGGTTTGAGCAATGAAGTTTAAAAGTTTGGCTTTATGATGGGGAGCATATTTTTATTGAATCACGCTTTTAAGGTAAACCACTAGAATTACAAAGATCATGTAGATCATATTTACTAAAACAATGAAGTTTATGCAAAGATTATGAAGATCAATATCTATTCATGAAGAATATATGACCATGATAGTTAAATGTTGTAGTCTTTTTTCCTATGTGAGTTTTTACTTGAAGGTTTCTCAACATGTGTAATGCAATTAACGAATCGCGTTGTACTCTTTTCTCCAAGAACCGTTTTTTCCACTTTGGGTTTTTGGATGGAGTTTTTGATGAGGCATGTGCATATCGTGGTAATGTCCCAAGGGGGAGTGTTGTAAAACACACCTGACTCTATCCTAGAAGGAAAGGAGAAGGAGGAATCCTAATCCTAGTCCGTTTGTATGTGGGCTCTTACGAAACTCTTAGCCCCCGGCAGACTATATATATATGTGGGAGCTCTATATTTGTAATAACCAATATTCGGATGAATAAAGAATAGTCTCCCTATCTTGTGTCTACTTGTTCTACTATTTCATCTATCGTGTGAATCGTGAGAGACGGAGAGGGAAGGTTCTAACAACGCAACAACATGTTTTATAACAGTTTGGATGCTTGGAATTAAATTATTGTAATAAATTATGGTTTAGGCACATACTTGAGATATGCTATACTATTTCTATAACTTTAATTAAGTTGGAGAGTACAAACATAGCATGGTGATATATAGAATCCATTTTCATCTCCCACCCTATGAATTTGTGAACTTTCGAAAGATGTGGAATCGCTATATGTGAACTTTTGAAAGATGTGGAATCTCAAATTCTAAGGCAAATAGCATAATCTATTAAGTAGATTCCATTTCCTTCAAAATAAAGGGTTCCAAACCGGCCCTTATAAAAATCCAAGAAAAAATCCACTAAATTCATTATTTATAAAATAATATTTTATCATGCAATTTCTCAGCATATGTCTTTTGGTGAAATCTAAATTCTTTTAACGAAGTGCATGCTCAAAACTATTTGCTTTTAAAATTTAATTTAGAACCATTCAAAACAATATCTACAGAAATTTTTGGGGGTAAGCTAAATATATTTCCACACGTGGTATTGAGGTTTAGAAATTTTTGGGCTATTACACTAGGCTTTGTGGAAATAAGAATTTTTCTCCTTTTTTTTTTTTTTTTTTGAGTTGCAAGATTTTTCTCTTGAGATATGAAGCTTAGGGCGGCACACAGCTTCCATTTTTCTTACAGGGCCAGTGTTGGCCGACGAAGAAGCGAGCAAGTCCCATTTAATATGTTTTATGGGCCATTTGGCCTATGGACCCGCGTGCCATTGGGAGATATGGGCAGGACCGCTGGACCTCTTGCATATGTTCTCTTCTCTTGAACCTGAAAGGCTTTTTTGGATGGAAAACTATAAAGTCATAGTTTTTTTTTTTTTTTTGATAAAGTATAAAGTCATAGTTTTAGTTAGCAGTAACCTAATTCGTTAAAAATTCCGTCCAGTAAAACAGAAGAATTATAAATTTTGGAACAACTTTCTCGCATAGCTAGTACAATTATCGTTTGGGGCCTGCAACATTTTCTTGTGAATTTGAAACATACTCCTAAATCCGATTTTTTTCTTGTCCCTAACATGGGACAATTTTCTCATAACCTAAGAACAATGTTCCTCTAAATAAAATGTTCCATACACATGAGGAAAATGGTTCTACGTGAACATGGGGAAAATGTCCCTGAAAGTCCTTTATAGTTTGGCAAGTGAAACAATTGGTTGGGGGTAAAGTTGGACTTTAAGCACCCATATCCTCTATAACCTAGTCTCACCCTGGAGTATCGGATTATGGTAATCAAGAGATTTGATTATAATAACCTATCATATAATCAATCCTGTTTAGATCAAAATTCCATTATATAATATGATTATTATAATCGCAGAGGTATCGAAATAGGGTCTTAATTGATAGTGACCGTAACATATCACATCATAGCTTCGGCATGCCTCCAAGCTAAAGTAGTTCTTTTAGCTTCGGTTCTATAAAGTAGCTTTAGCAGTGAAGCTAAAGTTGCTTTAAAAACGTTTGGTAAAATATCTTTTCAGAGAAAATAAATAAAAAAAAGAGAAATTTGGGAGAAGCTAGTATTTTTAGCTTTACCTAGAAAATTGTGTTTGTGAGAGAAGCTAAAAAAACATCTTCTAGGGACAAGTTGTTTCATCAAGGCGTGTTTGGCAGGCTGAAAAATAGCTTTATGAAACTGAGGAAGGATCTCTACCAGGCTAGTATTTGGTTGTTTACTGGAACTTACGTGCAAACAAAGTCTGGCGACACTATACTGAAATGATTTTGCGTGATACCGCCAAATATTAACTTGCCTGCCACGATTAATGCCCCCAATTAACGGTGGCGGGCGGTTTTTATTTTCGGCGGGCATTTTTGCCCGCCATGGAAAATCGACAACCGTGAGCGGGTATCTTAATAACGCCCCCGCCACGGTTAATATGTATTTTCCGTGGCGGCACGTTGTATTTTCGTGGCGGACATCCTAACGTGCGCGCCACGGTAATTGATTTTCCGTGGCGAGCATCTTAATAGGCCGTCACGGAAAGGCCAAGGCCCAATGAGCCCGAGGCAAGGCCCGATGGCCGTCTTCGATATAAATACAAGGACCTAGGGTTTCTCCATCACATTTCACTCTCTCCCTCTCTGTCGCACCCTCTCCTGCAGCCGCCGCCCCTACTCTCTCTCCAATCTCCCCAGCGCCCCCACTTCCCCACCCCGGCGGCCACTCTCTCCCCCGACCCTGACGGCGCGCACCGGTGGCCACCCGCTCCCTCCCTCCCCTCGCCCCCGGCACCTCCCTTTTCTCTCCTCTCTCTCTCCATCTCGCTCACCTTCTCTTCCCGGCCCGATCTAGCGGGCGAGTTGGCCTCTCGATGGCGGCCCGCGGCGGATCCGGCAAGGTGGAGGTCAAGGCGAAACTCCATGGCGGCGGATCTGGCTGCACTAGGCGTCCTCCGGCTCGTCGTCTCTCTGCTCCCACGGCGTGGATCCGGCTCCTCCCGGTGGCGGCGGCGGCGCTGCAGCCCGGATGGGCTCGGCGAGCCCCCGGGTTGGGCTCGACGGGCCTGTCCGGGATTTTTATTTTTGAAATCATTAACCGTGATGGGCGCTTGTAAGACGCCTGCCACGGTGCATCTATTTAGCATGACGGGCCCAGCCCGTCACGGTTAATCAGTGATTAACCGTGACCTTTGAAGCGTGACGGGCGGCTTTGCCCGCCACGGTTAATGAAAACCGCCCATCACGCAAAAAACAGTTTGGTACTAGTGCGATCTGTATTGGCACAATAATTCTCGCCAAGAGTTTCCTCTCAAAAACCATGGTGCGATCCTATTGACATCTTGAAAATCGTCTTATGTAATTAATGAAAGTAGAGTACCCGTAAGTAAGAATGGTCTTTATACATGTCCAAACAAAAGTTATTTCTTGGACCAAGTTTTCTCCATTGATTGGGTCTTCTTTAATATATGTATGTATATAGTTTGAGGATAATAGGAGGTGACAACTCTCTATCATCATCATCATCATCATCGAGCTTGGGCGATGTCTCATATAAAGTCTTTCCAACTCAAAAGAATGCCACATGCTATGCTAATCACAAACTCTCTTGAAGCTTCTAACGGAAAGAGATTGTTGCTACGTATAGAAAGTGCACTATCCAGTTCGCATCTGATCTGTTCCTACATGTGGTGGTAGGCAGCAAGAAAAATTGGTTCAGACTTCGCCATTTTTTTCCCCCTCTATTACTTTTCACATGAATGATGTTGATACAATTGGTTTTTTGTGTCAGCAACTTTACTGAATCGTCCTGCTGGAATGCCATGTGGAAAAGTCACGTAGAACACATGGTCATATATTCATACTAGCAGGAATCCCCGCACAGTTGCGTGGGTTAGCGAGCTATGTAGCATATGTAACATTAGTAAAGAAATAAGAAGATGAAAAGCGAAATGGCAATAGGGGTGAAAAAATGACACTTGCAGTTCAGTGGTCGGGCATTGATAAATTGGTAGTTTTTTTTTTTTTTTGAATAATAACCTTTAGAGGATGAAATAAATGTCTGGTTACTACCAGTTTGAGTTTTCTAGTCATCTGCCCCCTATGAGATGGAGAAAGCGGTATTTTGTACAAAACAAATTCAAATTAGAGCATTGGACTATTTGTTTGAAAAATTAATCAACTGTAAGTAAAGTTGAGGACATACAAAAATCTTTGCTTTGCAAGAAATCCTCAACTCAATTCTAATGGACAGTAGATAGGTGGATGGAGAAGAGGAGGAGGAAGAGGCGAGAAGTCGACGCCTGGGTCGAAAAGAGAGCGACACTGATCTATCTTTGTATTTATGCATTAATTCATCAGATTGGTGGGCCATCGCTATCATCATCGGGCAAATGCAAAAATCCAAGTATCTGACGCAAAAAATCAGTAATAGGATAGTAGGAATAAGACTCATCTACGCCGTTGGGTTAGCGGGTTTTCATTGTTCCAAGTGGGTTGGAGGATGTTAATTGTGGTGGGTGTGTGCTTCTTGATGGTATCTGTTACTGTTTCTTATCGGGTTGGGATTGTTTACAAGGTCATGTTTCTTATTGGATCAATACTGTTCATAGGATCGGTTACTGTGTTTGTTAACGGGTTTGTACTGTTCACATAAAAAGCAAGTTTTGTGCTGTTCATATGATTCGGTACTGTACACTGGATCCGTTACTGTACAGCAACAGTGAATGTGAGAGGCTGATCTACTGTGCCGGGAACAGTAAAAAAATGAGGTGACGGGCCTGACTGGTTGCATGCCTTAGATATGTTCCTAAATTTTTTCACCTCAAAAATTTTCACCTATCACTGCAAATAAATGCATGAAGCATTAAATATCGATAAAATAAAAAATTAATTGCACAACTTGCATATAAATGGCGAGACGAATCTTTTGAGCCTAATTACTTCATGATTGGCCATAAGTGCTACAGTAACCCCACATGTGCTAATGACGGATTAATTAGGCTCCAAAGATTCGCCTCGTAGTTTTTCACGCGAAGTTATGAAATTAGTTTTTAATTAGTCTCCAAAACCCCTCCGATATCCGTTCAAACATCCGATGTGACACCCAAAAATTTTCATTTCGCGGATTAAACACACCGTTAGATACCTTCCATACTGTTCCAAAACCCCAAGCTCTACGGGCTGTTCGCTCAAAGTCTGGTGCACACAGTGCCTTGACCGCTCCACCATCAGTCTAGTGCTCTTAAACAGTGCCTTGAACTGTGTCTTATTTGGACTTAGCTTATATTTGTTCAGCTATTAGATTCCTTGCACCGCCAGACTATCCAATCCATGTTTTTTGACCAGTCCCACCCACGAAGGGCTTGGCTGGACACCAAGTGTGTTTGTCCGGTGCTGTCATTAATTTTCTAAATTTGCGGAGTATCTGGCCTTCGCAATTTCCATGTTTTGACTCCACCTAACTCAAAATTGACTCAAACTTGTTTTCCTGGTTCCTTTCTGCATGAACTAACATTCTGAACCATTTGTTCCCAAGTGTACGTCACTGAGCTCATGAAACTCATTGGTCAAGCTACTAGCTCTCATTCACCCCTTTATAGTACACTCGAAGATTTCAAACTAGCAAAACCTATTTACCCAAATGTACTATATCTTCTTTTGTGACACTTGGGTCTGGAAATGTTCTTAGTCTTCAATTTTTTTTGAGGAAGCTGGAGGGGCTGTGGCCCCTGCAGGAAATTATTATTAAAGGCAACACAAAGGTTCAACAAAAGTAAGGTTACAACATGGATAGGTTATAGACAGGCAAAATTTATGGAACAAAAAAGAAAGAAGATAAGAAAATAAGGGAAACTTCTTGATCAATCACAGCTGTTGGATCCATTGATCAAATTGGACTTTCAAACTATCTTTCACTCGGAAAGAAATAAGCTTCATCTCCTTAAAAAAGAAGTCCTTGCATTCCTGAATCCCAAACCGTTATTATTGAAAATCATTTCATTCTTGGCTCTTCAGATTGTCCATGTCATAATAATGACAGCAGTCATGAAAAATCTATTATGCAATTGATCTTTGATAGCCTGAACATTTTGAAAAGCATCTCCATTATGAATAACCTCCAAATTAATGATCCCCAACATTGCTGAGCAAAAGGGCAGCTCGAGAATAGATGGTTCACATTTTCTTCAACATTCATCAAACGTGATCTCACAAAGGTAAGAAGGTAAAACCATGCGCTTTCTTTTTTAAGATGTTTCGGTGTTGAGCCTATCTTTGAGCAAGAGCCAAAAGAAAACTTTCAGCTTGGGCTGGCAAGGAGATCTCTACAACCATCCGAAAGATACATCAATTACCTCATGACCCATTAAGTTTCTGTAAGCCTTTGCTGAAGAGAATTTTGCACCAGACCCAAAGAAGGTCCAAATATCTTTGCCATCGTCGGAAATAGGGAGGTCCTCAACTGAGAGTTGAATGTTCATGACTTGTTCATAAGCAGCTTGAGAGCGGTAGAAGAAGAGATTGATAAACTCATCTTCTCTCGAAGGCATTCCCTAACCGAAATGTTCTGATTTTTGCAAAAGAAAACGCATGAGGGAGCTCAATCTCAAGAGGCTGACCATGCCAAGAATCCTTCCGTAAGAGACAAGAGTTTCCATTCTCAACCCGACAAGAGGTCATTTGCTTAAAAGGATCAACCATCTTCAAGACATCCCTCCACCAAAAGGAGCCTTTCCTAGTTCCACCGGCGGTCTTCCAATAGCATAATGTTTTCTATACAATATTCACCCATGGGATATCCTTTCCATTAAATAATTTACCACTAGTGGAAATGTTCTCATTGATGACGTTCGTCATTGGTCACCTAAAGTGCCAAAATCGTCATCCAAACGCATCTCTGTGACGAGTTTTTGGACTAAATTCATATAGTCAGGGGGGTCGCGTCACATTTGGCAATGTGTGACGAAATGACAATTTTCGTCATAGATGTGCTTCCGCCTCTATGACGAAAAGGTCGGGCGTCCACGTATATGTTTGCCTTCTATGACGCTTGGGTTTGGTCATGGATATGCCCTTCGTTTCGTCACTACACTCCGTCGGTCGGGCGTCTTGACAAATATTAACGGGCGTTTGTGCATCCTATGACGATTTTTTTCGTCAAAAAGTGTTCTGTTTGCATGAGAACCAACGGTGTTTGCCACATAGGATGATGACGTGGCAGCTACAAATGCGGTGGTTTTCATAGCCCCATGGACCAATTACGATCCGCCACGTGGCCAGTTCTAATTATTTTTCTTCGTCACGTATAGCACATTGAAATCGTCGGTGAATACTCCAAAATGTTGGTCACGGATGTAGTTTCAAAATCGCCAACAAATACACCATAATTTGGTCACAAAAATTCAGGTAAATAATTTAATTGCAAATTAAAATTGATAGTAGAAAAGACCACATAATACCATATTCAAAATTAAACCAATATTCAACCGAGCATACAACTCATTGCACAGCACCACCACTAGAGCATAAAGCTCAGTTCATAGCACACATAAGAACAAATACTAAAAAGTTGCCATGGACAGGCAAGTTAAGTTTCTGGGTAGCCAAAAGAAACATGACAAACAAAGCAGCACACTTCATGTCGTCGAAGGAGCATAGATCTTCATTAGCCCCCTGAGGAGCACCCTGTTCTCAAACTCTACCTTTTCGTCCTGACAACGCTACAGCAGCTTCATTTGGCTTGATTTGGACAATCTGTCACTCGTGCCCTCCACTCAAACTCTACCTTCGTCCTGAAACAAAGAACATTGAGATTTGGCATAGACTATTCAATAAAGTGACATTGCAAATCACATTTTCATAAGGATATGTAATTGTTAGGAAAACAAAGCTCCAAAGAAATCACCTTGATACTGTAAGTCTATACTTATAATTCTTTTTGCCAGCTCGGAAGAAAATTACAGGATCACAGTACATATAGAAAATCATGAGTTATAAATAACAAATGAAAACAACCGAGGCAGGCTTCCAACAAAGACATAGCAAAAGAAAGGGTGCAGATCATCATACCTGAGAACCCAGAAAAAAACAATAATTAAACAATTGCATCACGCTTGAATAAAAAGTAAGTGTTCCCTTTTTATTCATTGTGGCTTACACATGGATATAGATTTAAAACATGTATAACTAAGATCAGGACAGGAAGTTCAACCTCAAATAGCCATAATAATGTCAACATAACAAGCTTATCAAGAAAGCTGGATCCCTCTCACGAAATCCAATAATGCAAAGATCAGTAAAAACAAAAAAAAAATAGTATAAACATCCTTCATCAGCTGCATGCAGATTTATGGTACCAGAATGAGTCCACAATTTCATGGGGAATGAATTCAGAAGAACAAGTGGCATATGGCAAAGAGATTACATTAAAAAAAATTACCTAAATAAGATGCTTCAACTTTAGAGCCATAACAATTAAGCAAGCATATACTAGTACCTTATCCAGTTCAACTTGTATCATGTTCTCTGCAGTTAACAAAAACAAGTAGCTTTCAGTATCTAGCATGCTATCTGATCAAGTAATCAGTAGAAAATCAGATATACCTAAGAAGCTAATGGAAAGCTCAGGTTATTAAATGACACAAAATGGATTTCATTGATTTGATAAAAACAATGCTAGTATCTTGAAAATATACGTCCCTACACCATAACTGCCACATATGCAATACAGAACCAAAGTTATCTCTTTTCAAACAAAACCTGGAGAGGACAGTGAGATACAGTGAGGCAAACAGAGCTTACCTCTATGACTGTGTTGAGTTCTCCACTTCTCGCTGCAGCTGCTGTCGGTGCACGTTGACACAGCACACCTTGCCAGTAACAGATCCTCATCTCTCGCAAAAGTAAAATTACCATATGCAAGTAGATAGTAATCTACCCATCATCCAAAAATGCATAATGGTACAACAGTTCCCCTTGCAGAAAGAATCTACACGGGGACAAATTGAGAAGACCATTACAATCAACCTACTTTGGCTGTTTCATCATGAGAGCATGCTGAAAATCAGGAAAACTATTGGCCCATTAATTGTTTGAATTATCCTGACCACATCAAATAAGCGAAGAGAACTGGCAAATAAACCGTAATCTAATTGAAACTAATAGCTGAAGAATATGGCAGCCTAATACGAAATTAAAGAAAAGTAAAATGGAGACAAACAGGAGAGGGATTGTTGGCCAACGCTAACCCTAGAACCACAATTTACAGCAGATCCCATAGAACATCCTTGCACATTCGTCAGGAGAAAACGGCGCCGGATCTCACCGTTGCGGGGTGGAGAAGCACAGCACAGCACAGCGCAGATCGGACAGAGATGACACGGATCAGGGACCGTATCCGTGCCCAACCCAACCTAGGGCGAAGCAACACCTTCCCCTTCCGTGCCACGGCAGCGGCAGCGTGGTGGCCAGCAGCATTACCGGCCGGGCGGGCGGCGTGCTGCCCCTCCGGCGCGCAGGTGGAGAGGAGCAGGGGCGCCGGTAGAGGGATCGAGTCGCCGTCTTTGTCGATGGAGAGAGCGACGGGAGAAATCGGCGTCGCTCTTGATGATGCGAAGTTGAGCCGCCAGAATAAGATCGTGTCGGTTTTGGAATCTGAGAGGAGCCGCGTGGAGATAGAGGGGACGAGCGTGTCGAATGGATGTGAGGGGCGCATCTGAGATTGTGATTTTTGTTTCGACCACGAGCGCGGATTTTTTTATCTCATATTTTGCAACGATTTTTTTGAAATAATATTTTTATCTCGTATAGGATTATAGGAAGCGGGTTTTTTTTTATTTTCTCTATTTCATATACTTTATTATGGAGGCTGCGGGTTTGCGCCCGTCAATCGAAAGAAGGATAAGCGGGTTGGCCAATTTGAATTTTGGGTCCATGCTATAGTTGGGATTTTATTTTTTTCTATTATTAAAATTTCGAATTTCTAGTTTGATGTCAAATAAATAAGCATGATAAAAAAAAATAAGCATGATCTATTTATTACATGTAATATACTACACATGCTTGTACATTCACGATATGTAAATTCATGTTGTACATATCGTGATGCTTGGTGAATTGTTCAAACAGAATGTACCACAAAGGCATTTGCCAAAAAAATGTCACATATTCCAAAGGCAAACTAAATCATACTATCCAAGAAGATACAGTCTGAGGCTAATACGACCTTATTGATTATTCAAGTAAACAAATACAGACTCGACTTGGCAAAATATTTGAAGAGCACTCTATTCAAAGTACGATAAAACTAAGACTACATATTGACAAGGTTATTAAATCTTCTTTTTAAGATCCTATACGCGGAGGAAACCGAGATACAGTGTGCGCGGCCGAATTCGTTGAATTCATCGCGGCGAGCGAAATTTCTATCCATCAGAGATACACAGCGCGCGTGGAACGAGCCCATGGTCCTCTCTCCTTGCTTCTTGTGTTCGTGGGCTGCTTTTCTTTTTTGTTTAATTTGGGTGGAACGAGCCCATTTAGGCAAGTTCAAATAAAATCACTCTCGTTTAGTTTTGAGAATACTTCAATAGCCCAATGGTTATACCAATTGGTTTGTGAGCCTAGGCTCCCATGTTCAAACCTTGCTATGCCCATGTTTTTTTAACGGTGTTTCTATTATTTTTTTCTCTATATTCTTTTTTTGTCTAATTTTTTTTTGCATTGACACCTAATTTTGGCTCCACTAACATACTAGTTAAGTTTCGGATGATTTAAAGATCGTGGTGATACACATATCTCACATGTGGCGACATCCGTCACATAGTCACATTGGTCGTAGTGAGACATGCATGTCTTTGTGAGGATGTGCACCCACCACTTTGTCGAGAATCTATTGCAACTTTTTTCTCATGACTATACACCAAAATGGTGTATCCCCTGCAAGTTTTGGATTTTTCCATCAAGTATAGGGTATTTTAACATTTATTCTTTATCAAATCTAGAAATAAATACGTAAAATAGGTTAACTTGCTCGAAAATTGCACGAGATGCACACAACATCATAGTTTGGATCCATGAACACCCTATTAAAATTTCAGGCGATATGAAGATAGTGATGATACACATCCTTCATAACCATAAACATGCTCACATAGAGCCATGTGAGTCACCGAGAGGTTCATTGTTGTGATGGATCTGCGTGGTGTCATTTTGTCCAAATTATTTGAAAAATTAATGACATGGTAGTGGAGGCAAACTATGATGATGCGTGCATTTGTACAATTTTTCTGAACAAGTTTACCTATTATTGTGATTATTTGATAGTAAATTAAAGAAAAATGTAAAAATACCTATACTAGGTAGAAAAAATATAAAAACTTGAATGGACAACTAATTTTGGTGTATGATCATGATATAAAAAATTTCCAATGATTTTGAGAATGTGGTGATACACATCCTTCACAAAGCATGAACAAGTCTCACATATAATATTGGGTATAAGTGAGAGATGTTCATGGTTGTGATGGATGAATAGTTGCATATGGTTCAAATCATTTAAAATTGTACTGGCATGATTGTACCCATGTATTTAAGTTAAAACAAAGGTAAAAATGGAAAAAAAATAAAACAAAAGTAAAAATGGCAAAATATTGTAAAAACAAAACAAAAATGTCGTCCTATGGGTTTTGAACCTAGGAATTGCAGCTCAAACTGTAGGGGCTGACCATTATGCTATTCAAACATATGTGTTTGTATCCCATCGCTGTTTACTTTTTACCGTTAATTATTCTCGCAAAGTATAAAAATTATTTTAGAAATACCAGCGACGTGGGGAGAGGGAAACCGTGCCGTGATTTTAGGATCTTCATTTACAGCCGCACCGTGACTATAGGATCACGAGATTTTCAGGCGCCACGCTGTGACTATAGGACCGTAGTCAATTTTCAGTCTCCACGAAGAGTCGACAGCTTTAAGTACAGATACAGGCAGAGGCCAAGGCGTCGCCTCCCACGGGTAACCAAACGAAAAGATAATAAGCACATGAGAAGTACTACTGTCATCTCATCAAGATGAGGTCACACCGTGGCTAATTTGTCTGCTTCATTCAGACTTTCAAAGGAACAGCCCTGGAGCTGGATCGGCCACGTCTGATTCAATCCAGCGAGCGTCGTCGTCGACACACATATACCGTGCATATGCCACCCTCCAATCGGCCAGTTTCTGCTGTACGGGCGAGAGCAGTCCGGCTGAGGCGCCGCCGCTGCAAACGGCGAGGGCGAGATGGTGGCGGCGCTGACGGACGAGGGGCGAAAGGGTCACGGGGCGACGGTGACGGCAGGGCGGCGATGTCGCAAGCGGGCCGGAGGAAAATCGCGATGGCAACGAGCGGAAGAGGTGCGAGGGCTACGCGTGCCGGGTCGGGGTGAGGCTGTGGCGGATGGGGAGGGGTTGCGGGTGGGCGGGTTAGATGTGAACAATGACGATGGTACCCTTTCAATCGAAAATAGTAATTTAGGAGAGGCAATGAGAGGCAATGGTAGGCAATTTCAAAGTACCGCAAAAGGGCTCAAATAAATAATTGAGAACCTTTTAAAAATTGAGGTTTAATTGCAACTTGCAAGTCGGTAAGGATCTTATTATTATTATTAGAAGATGTAGTTGAAAGAGAGTTCAGAAGAAATTTTTAATAAACATGCAACACTATATTAATCAATCTCTAATAGATTGTAAAAAAGTAAATAAACCTGTATTAATTAATCAATCTTCTGATGTGTCCACGATGGCAGGTCAGCAGCTACAAACGCGAAGGAAGCGCTGGCTGCTAGGAACATGATGCGTCAGGTAGAGAGCTGCATGTGTACACGACGGCAGGCCGACAGCTACAGATGTCAGAATAAGACTGCAATTAGACACCAAAGTGTCCACGACATATGAATTTTAGAAATACGGATAAAGAACAAATAAACTATATAGTACAATCTTGCAGAAAAAAGCTGAATGGTGTAGTGGTAAGGCTTCCCACTGTGTTCTGTGTGGTCTGCAGTTCAATCCCTAGACATTGCACGATTTTTTTGCCAAATAAACCAAAAATTGTTTGGTCACTAGGTGTGCCAAACGAGTGAACATAGCAAAACATAATCTATGACCAACTCCTTTAAGTGTTCTCGTGACCTTCTGTGAGCATCGTCACTAATAATTAAGTCAAAAACTCGTCAACACGTAGTAATGACGAAAATGGACATTTCGTCATAGAAGACATATCCTTCTCGTGGATCGAAAGTTGGCAAATACCACGAGGAAAACGTCACTAATGATCACATTTCCACTAGTGGACCCAAATTCTTCATTAGAAGAGCCTGATTTTGATACTTTAGGTCAATGATCCCCAAACCTCCATCTTGCTTAGACCTACAGATCATCTTCCAGGCAGCTTTGGGTCTGCCTCTACCATTTACATTTGAACCTCTCCATAGACAATTTTTCCTATATTTATCAATTTGCTTGATGACAACTTTGGGCAATTCAAGAGCACACATATAAAATGTTGGAAGAGATGAGAACACAGCATTGGTGATTGAAGCCTACTAGCTTGACTCAACATAGAAGAGATTCCTCCCAATCTTCTTTCACATTTGTTAACCAGAGGCATGAAGTCAATAATTTTGGGTTTAGTTATTCCCGTGGGGAGACCTAGATAAGTGAATGGAAGAGTACCCTTGGAGCAACCAAAAGTCCTAGCCAGCAGATCCAACCTTTCTTCAGAGATATTGATGGGTAACATTAAACTTTTGGCGTAATTGACCTTTAACCCCGTGGATTCAAAAAAATTGGACAGGACAGTTTTAAGAAAGAAGAGTTGTCTAGGGTCTCCCTCCATGATGATCGTGGTGTCGCCGACAAACCGCACCAATCGAAAGCCGTCCCCTCGGTTTGAATAGGAATTGGCAACTTGAGGAGACCCATGTCCTTGGCTCTATTAATCGGGACCTGTAAGAAATCTGCTGCTAATACAAAGAGCAAAGGTGAAAGGGGATCACCTTGTCTGACTCCTCTTTTGTAATGAAACCTTTTACCTGGAACCCCATTAAGAAGAACCGAGGAAGTGCCTGAAATAAGATTACTTTCATCCAAGAAATCCATTTTTGCCCAAAACCGTGTGCCTGCATAATAGCAATCATGGCTTGATGCTCAATCTTATCAAATGCTTTTTCGAAATCCGAATTTAAAATGACCACTTCCTTCTTAGACCGATGATAGAGATGAATATATTCAAAGGCCCATGCAAGACAATCCTCGATAGTTCTTGATTTGATGAAGCCATACGATTTACGTGAATGAGAGGAATGATTGATCTTTGCAACCTATTAGAAAGCGACTTGGTCAACAATTTGACGTAAGAGTTTAGTAGGGAGATAGGTCCGAAGTCATTGACATATCTAGGATTATCAACCTTAGGAATGAGGGTGATAAGAGAAGAGTTAATGCTCGTAGGCAACAACCGTCAAAAAAAAACTATTGCATAGATTATAAAAGTCATATTTGATCATTGCCCGTAAAAGCTTTGATGAATTTATTGTTAAAACCATCGGGGCTAGGGGGATTTGTTGTTAGGGAGAGATTTGATGACGTAATTAATTTTCTCATGACCGAAAGGCTCTTCCAAGTGCAAAAGGTGCCAACATTTTCAATTAAGACAAATGGATCAATAGTGAATCTAGAAAAACTCGGAGACACCCATTCTATTGTTATATTCATCCCAAATGATCTTAGCCTTTTCCTCATCTTTGAACAACAATATCACCATTACTAGAGATCAGTTCATTTATCGCCTTGGCTCAGGCCTAATAGTTGCATTTGTGTGAAAGAAATGAGTTCCAAAGATCCCCAAGCTGAACCCATTTGATAGTCCCTCTTTGCCGCCAAGATAATCTTTTGCTTCTCAAGGAGCTCCGTAAGATGCTTACCCAATTTCCTCGTGAAAGTTCCATTCGAATGCTTAGGTCCCTTTCTTCGATCCAACAGTTCCATGAACAAGAGAATCAATCGACATTTGCAATGGAAGTTTTGAGATTTCTCATTGATGCTTGCCAATTTTAGGCCTTTCTTTATGTGCTTGAATTTGGCGGTGGATCGGCTTAGCTTTGTCAACTTCATCAAAAACAAGACCCCAATTACGACAAAGAATATCTTGGTAGTCTTGATGCTTGAGCCAATAGTTTTCAAATCAAAATATGGCTCTTAGGGATACAAGTAGATATCTAAACCGCACAGGGGACAATGACCGGATGGAATCATGTCCATAGCTGTGATGTAGTAGTTGGATAGAAATGCCCCCCAATAGCCTAGAAGAGAAAACCCAAATCAATTTTTTCAAGAAGGGGGTTCTTTGCATGTTTCACCGGTGAATCTTCTACCCCTCAAGAGTGATCTCATTAAGGCCCAACTGATTGATAGCAACATTAAACTGAAGCATATCAGCAACATCTCCACCTAGTCTATTTCTGTCCTCAATTTTCTTGATTAGATTAAAATCTCCCCGAAACAAGCCCGTCGGTTCCATCTCAATGTTTTTGAACCAATGAAGGAAACCGCAATTCTTTTCAGCCAGAGTGCAAGGTGCATAGATACAAGTCAACACCCATTTACTATTATCATATTTAGATCAAAATTCAGTAGTGATGCTAAACTCATTGCTATGAAGCCGCTTCAAATGAAAATATGCCCCTTCCGGCCAATCGATGCCACCGGAAGCACCAATTGAAGGCGTAAAAGTCAAAAGAGTCATAATCTGGGGAACAAATTTTCCTAAAAAGGAGGCATCAAAGGAATCTTTTTTGTTTCTTGTAAGCAAAAAATATCACAATGGGCGTCTGTGATTTTATTCTTAATAGACTCCCATTTCCGGGAGGAGTTAATCCCCTAACATTCCGTGTCATGACCTTCCACCGCTTGTGATGGAGCCGATTCATGATAAGAGGATCTAACCGAAACAAAGAGACACCAGCCTAGGGGCTCTCTTGAGGAGGCTCTTCTTCAGTCCTCCCACATTCCTCGCCCTTCCATGGGGCTCTTGACATTTTTGGCCTTGCTTCTTCCTCCTGTTACCGGTCCCTTCCCTCCACCTCCCGATAGGAGCTTTTCATCTGAAAGCTCTTCTGGGTTCATGTTGCAAAACTGAACACCCAGGTTTCTAATTACTTTGGTAGAGAGCGTTGGAGGTTCACATGTAGTGCATCTTTTACTAGGGCAACCAGTAGACTTAAACCCATGATTCATGTGTTTAAATCTTTCACTTCTACGTACCTCACTTTCCACCACGTGTTTTTTTAGCGCTTTTTCTCCTCCCCGACTATTTTTTAGGGCCTTCACTTTCAAGCTCTTGCTGGTCCTGAAGCACCAGGTTCTTAACTTTATCTCCCCTCTTTTCAAACTCGACTCATCGAACAATCCAAGTGTTGATTATCATTCTCCGCCCAGTGATGCAAACATTGGGAGAAGGACTTAGTTTGGGGAGAGGTAGAGATAAGTTACCACAGAGGTCGATAAAAGAGTAGAAGCTCCTGAAGCAAGAAATTGATCGGTGCGTCACCACTTATAGGTAGCGTGACCGGACCGTGATCGAAAGTAACAACCTACAAGAACATTGCTGAAGTTTACACCTGTTTGTCACTCTGCGTCGACGAGGATGCCACCACGGGTTTGAGACACCGGCAAGTAAACGAACTCCGAGAAGGTTGTGCCTAACATCGAGAACAACAGAGTCTGGGGGATTACATCAAGTTTAGTTTCTTGTAGGCACACTACAAAAGGCCTAATGTCATCAACTAGTGTGCGGGCTGTGTCCCGCCGAGCTCGCGTGTTCCATGATAAGATGGTTGTATTATCCATTGAGGTGGACAACTGGACAACCAGCTTAGGCGCGGGCGTGTGGCCAGGGATCAGGCTGCCGCGATGAGAGGCCGGCGTGCTGCTCGACCGGCTTTGGGTTTGGTTGCCGGGAATAGCTTGTCCATGGCCGCCACATCGGTGTCCGTCAGGTTCATGTCAAAGAAGGCATCAAAGGAGCGCCTATCTCCTGAGGTTGCTCTTGTTTGGCTGAATAAACCCCATCTTCTTCATGATGAGCACTTCTCCTCTCTTTGATACTGGGATGTGTCCCACCTGAGCCGCGATGCGCTGGCTTCGCATCGTGATAGGCCCCTTCCTGACTGGTGGCTTTTGCTTTGGTGGTGAAGCGATCAGCGGCGTTTGCCGTTTCCGTTGCACCTCATTTGCAAACTTTGCCAGGCGCCACGCTGCTTTTGCAGTAGATTGCGTCCCCTCCCCACTTCTGCCTGATGCTGCAGACGGGAGCAGCAGCTGGAGTCTTTAATGGGCCCTAAGGGAGTTTACTCGACCCGTCTCCAATCTCCTGCACTGCTCAAGTGTGCGACTCCGTATGAGGACCTCCTTCCCTTTTGCTCTGCCCATTCTCCGTTCACACACTTACCAAAGCGAAGGGGAAAAAATGGGGTACACCCCTGGCGTTCACTCCGCGCGCGTACACCCCCACGTGTCCTCTTCTGATTGGATTCATCTTCTCTCGCGCTACCAACGCCACACATTCGGCTTCCTGGCGTCGCATCGTAGATTCGGCTCGGCTCCGACGTTTATCCTCCTGGCTCGTTCGGCTCGTTCTTTTCTCGTAGGACAGCTCGCGTCGACGGATTGCCCATCTCCCATACGTAGGTGTTGTACGCCATCCAGAGGATGTAGACGTTCTTTTCCCTGCTGTACGTAGACGTGTTCTTTTCACGTTGCTGTACGCAGCTGTTGTATGATCGTATTTTTTTTTGAAGGCAACGTAGCTGCTGGCTTCAATCGAAATAGCACATATTTCATAGATGAACAACAAAATTGCATAGTTGTAGTACCAACAAATTTAAACTTTAGTCAAACTGATACAATTCCGTTAACATCAAGAGAGCACGGTTACATAGATTCATGATTATGCACTCCATCAAAATGTAACTTTCTAACACAGTTTGCGCTGTAGCATCTTGAGCAACTTGTGTATCCTCCTAGTGGTATATATGAAGCAGCCATTGTAGAAGGATTTGCCAAAAAATTGAAGTGCGGCATCATGGGATTAGCATATCCACCTTGGTCCTTGAACGAAAGGAGCAGCCAAGACCGAAGAAGACCCAACGTTACTTTCCTGTGTCATAGCGCAATAAAGTGTTCATAAATCATTCATGTAATGGAATAAATTATGAAAATATGTAATTCCTTACAATTGTTTGGTGTGGCACAACACGTTCATCTCTTGTTTTTACATCATTGTGTTCCTGATCTTCACCTACAACGCAATATATATGACAATAGACTATTTAAAATAAACTTTACACATGAACAAAAGGTATTGAACAGATCTTACCTTTCTTTTGGGCACCCTTCTTCTTCTTCTTCTTCTTCCCTGTGTTCTTTTCAACAACATTTTTATGACGTGTCTTCTTTGGACCTTTTATTACTTGAGGAATTCTGAATGATATGACACCATTTGATGGTTGTTGGTCACATTCATTAGGAATAGGGGAAATCTCATTGGTTTTTCATGTATCTCACTTAGATAAGTATCCGCCCAAATTTAAGTCATGCATGGCTTTCTCGCATTTTATCAAGGAGTTCTTTTGATGATGAACACTTTAATGCAAAAGATGTGGCCTGTCGAGATAGAAGTGTTGCCTCGTGTTTTCAAATCCGCCTCCTCGGTTCTCGGTTTTACGAACGTAAAATCCACTTTTAGCATATTTTGTCCATCTAGGTAGTATATATCGCGATGGCAAATTGTATACTTGATTCATATTGTACACTCTCGTCGAGCATGTTTGCACAATAAACCTATAAGATATAGTTGTCAATTTAAATTACATATTTTGTAGGATACAAAATATAATTTAAAGAACCTTTAATATAAAACTAAACGTACCTATGCATTCAAACATTTGGCAAGAAGAGCATTTGATGGTCAAATCTTCTGGTATTCAATACGACTGTTGCTCCACGATCGATTGCATATACTTAACAAAGAAGGTCGAGTTTGTCCCCAGTAGCTTCCAACAATTCACAAGACAATGTAAATTATCTTTTAAAATCTTCCTCAAACTCATACATTCTCCTTGTATATTTTTTTCAGCCGCAGTTTTCAACATTGGTAGATTTGGAACGTAGGAAACTAGGGTCTTTCGACGTGATTTAAAAATCAGCATCCAACTCGTTTGACCTTAGACTAATTATAACATTGTCACATTCTACAAGGAGTTCTAAAAGGCCAAGTTTTCTATGAAATCTTTTTTTGAAGACATTATTCATACCTTCACTCCTTTGGGTCGAGTTCATGTCTGCTGTAAATGAGTCACGGTATACCGCAGCCCACTTTGCCCTCAAAGCATATAGGTTTGCCATCCATGAGTTGTTCTCAAGGTTGTACTTAGCCGGCAGTTCATACCATTTTTGTGTGAAGTAACTCTACGCCTGTCTTCGTAGATACAACTTTTAAATTCTCGCCTGTAACTTGTTATCGACTTGTCCTTTGCGTTCTCCTCCGATATATCCTTTGCCTTTTCCTCCGATATGTCCTCCCGACTTGCCCTCCTCCGACATGTTTTTTTCGGACGCATGAATTACATGACCAAGATGTTTAGCAGCATTTAAGCAAATATGCCACAAACAAAGGCGGTGAGCTGTATTTGGGAATACATAAGCAATTGCTTTCTTGTCATTGCCACATCTTGGTCCGTGAAAATTGTGCTTGGGTGCTTTCCACACATTGCTATTAAAAACGTCTCAAATAGCCAAACAAATGATTCAATAGTCTCATCGAATATAAGTGCGCACCCAAAAATGATTGTTTGCTTGTCATGGTTGGTGCCAAGAATCGGATGTGGTGTCAAAGGATACAACATCACCAAAGCATTTGTAATCCATGATAGACCGGCCATCTCGCCCAAAAAGAAATTAGCTATACGACCCGATTCCTTATTTACCCGAATAGCATAAAAAAATGTAGAATCCCTCAGAATCGTTTATTTCTCGAGATATTCGGATAATGTTTGTGCATCATTGGCTTCTAAGTAATCGTCTCTACGCCGCGACCAATCTCATTATAGCAATCCATCTTAGAAAATGGTATTTTGTCTTCCCCTCCATAATTCTCCTTCATGAAATAAAAAAACTTGGGCTAGCTTCATTCACTCGCCTGTCAGATCCGCCCAATTAATTATCTATCTGCCTCTAAAACCTCTCGTTGGGACCTCAACTTATGTGTCTTATTTGGACCGACAAGATAATGGTTGTGCTCTAGTATGACCTTTTGCACTTTGTCCAAACATTTTTCTTGCTGATAATAAACTGAACACGAAGCCACAACCGGTCCTTGTAATATCTTTTTGTGATTTTTCATTTCTTTGATACCCTTGCCAGCTGCAAACTAGAAATTTCTGACTTAGACTACTATCCCAGGCGATGCTTTGTCTTGCTCTTTCTAACACTAAACCCAACCTGTCCAAAGATAGCTGTTGTACATCTCATATGCCTTTTCCTCGATTCAAAAGTCATTCCAACTTCAGTCTCGATCAAATGTAGTCCAAATTTATCAATCACCTCCTGTACATATGAATTTTCAATTAAAGGTGTAGTATAATACAACAAAATAATACACAGCATCATCAATTTTTTTAACTTTTTACCTCATTACGTACTTCATTTTCCACTAATCCAACATGTGTTATTTGTTATTCCTCTTCTCCAAGACCGCCACCGACAACAACATTTAAAGATGGAGCATTCAATCTACATCATAAGATCTAATAAGAAACAGGACCTTGACATGGAGCGATGATCACGTAACGATGCCCAAGACATGGCGAAGCGAGGAGAAGCCGCATCGCTTACTTGATGACCGACGGCGACGTCGGAGCCGCATGCCGCGATCCAACACCGATTCGACCGACATCGCCGGGTAGGGCTTCGCCGCCGCCTAGCGCCCCCAGCGCTGTCGCTGTGAATCGCCTCTTGTTCACCTCCATCGATGTTGCCGCGGGCCATCGCCGTAAGGCTTCGTCGTGCCGCTCTTGCGCCATGGCCGCTGCTACGATGCACGGGCCGAGAGTCGGCAAACCACAATCAGTGCGGCGCGATATGGCGGCGCTAGGGCGCTAGGTACGGAGTCCTGGCGCCCGCTGAGCCGCTTCACGATGGAGAGCCGAAGTCTACGCAGCGACGCAGAGCCGAGCCTCTCCGAATCCCCGCGCGAGCTAACTCGAGCTACCTGAATCCGACGTCCGATTGGGCCCTGGCCACGTGGCCGCGATCGAGTGGACGGGCGTACAGGGAGGTGCGTACGCCAGGGGTGTACCCCATTTTTTTCCGGAGGAAGGGTGGGCAGCAGGTACCACGAGCCCTCTGTCCCACACATCTATCAAGAAGCAAGTGTAGTTCACCGGATCCACCGAATGCTCCTATCACCACCGGTGTATCAGGCCTGAGAGTCTCACATGGTGGGCTCGGCGCGCCGCGTGGCAGCTGTTGGTCACCGTGGCGGTAGCCGGTGGATCACAGGTTGGCACGGCGTCTTCTGCATCGACTAGCGGGCTCGCAATGCGCAATCGTTTGGTGCGTGTATGTGTCACACCCCGCGCCCGTAGCCTCCCCTTCCTGGGTGTCTGCACCCGATCTTTCTTGGTCGCAGTGCCCGTGGCTGTTGCCTGGACACTTTTGTGGTTCTTTTCCGCTGAGGAGCCCTGCCTAAGGACAATGGGGTCGGAGGCCGGCTGTCCTCCAGCGCAATTGCCAGGGTTTTGTGATCGGCGAACCCGAATTGGCAGTCGACTTCGAGCACTGAACTGTTGTCATTAAGCACCGATACTCACCAGTTACCTAGGGGCTTAGATCCTTGCAGTACTATTTATTGTTCATTGATACATTGTGCAAAAGTAAGTATAGTCTCTTCATTCAGAAAGGGTGAAGAAGTTAGTTCCTTGGTAATTTTGTACATTCATCAAATTTTTTGAGAAACATTTTGCATGCTAAACCTTGTGACGTAATTCACAACCCATGTATCTTATCTTCAAACGGACACCAGGCACGATGGCCGCAAGAGGCGTTGGAAGGAGGACAGCACCGAAAATTTGGAAAGCTCAGATGCCTCTACTTCACTGCTGCATTTTACTGGTGCATTTGGAAAGCCCGGATCCGTTATAGAAGGATCCGGACAGAACAATTGGGGTTTGGAACATTTTACTGCTGCATCATTCTATGCTTCAACAACATATCCCTCTCCACCTCCAAACATTACCAATGAAGGCAAATCCTATGCGTCTTCTACTCCAGACATACTGTCAACTACCTTGACTCCTTCCTGTACTTCTGAGGCAACTAATCTCCAACAACGTGGCAGTAGGATTAAAAAACTGTCACGCCAAAGGATGTGCGAAAGGAGCAAGAGGGCAATCAGGGCTTTGCATAGCCCATGGTGGTGGTAAGCGTTGCCAGAAAAAAGGTTGTCATAAGGGTGCTGAAGGGAAGACAATCTTTTGCAAGGCCCATGGTGGAGGCAAGAGATGTGAACATCTTGGTTGCACAAAGAGCGCTGAAGGGCTCACAGACTTCTGTATAGCTCATGGTGGTGGCCGCCACTGCAGTCACGAAGGCTGCAAACGAGCTGCTCGGGGAAAATCTGGCATCTGCATCAAGCATGGTGGTGGCAAAAGGTGTCAAATGCCAAACTGCACCAGAATTGCAGAAGGTCGTTATGGCCTCTGCATCTCCCATGGTGGTGGAAGGCGGTGCCAGTACCCAACCTGCGCAAAGGGTGCTCAGGGAAGCACAGAGTTCTGCAAGGCGCATGGTGGAGGAAAGCGCTGCACATTTTTTGAGTGCACCGAAGCAGCTGAAGGTAGCATTGCACTTTGCAAAGGGGCAGGCCATGGCGGAAGCAAGCGCTGCACTTTCACTTTTCAGGGTGGTGTTGTGTGCGCAAAGAGTGCGTATGGTGGGACTCCATTTTGTGTTGCACATGGCGGTGGCAAGAGGTGTGCTTCCCCGGGCTGTCCCAAGAGCGCCAGAGGGCGCACAGATTACTGTGTGCGCCATGGAGGTGGCAAGAGGTGTGCTATCCGCGGCTGTCCCAAGAGCGCCAGAGGGATCACAGATTACTGTCTGCGCCATGGAGGTGGCAAGAGATGCCAGTTTGAGGGATGCGGCAAGTTCACGCAGGGGAAGCACCGATTTCTGCAAGGCTCACGGAGGTGGTAAAAGTTCATCGCTGCAGTACCCGAAGTTTAGTGCTGGAGCACAGCAAGGCGACAGACCACTCTGTTCAGCTGAAAGCACGTCATCAAGCAACATTAGTGATTGTGATGATGGTGCTATATCAGGGTCAGCAATCGGCCAGCTGTTTGCAACAGTCAAACTAAATGAGATGAAAATTGCAGAAAATGATGGGGATCCACCACACGCGCGAAGAGCAACGATAACAAATCTGGAATCTTCCCTGCCTTGAATAGGCATTCTAGGACCCGCCGGTTGGAGAGGACAGAGTAGTTCTTGCCCCAGTCTCAGAGCGCAGAGTTCATGGTGCTTCTGCTTTGGCAAGGTTCAAGGAATAGCGAGCAACCGGATATAAATAATTTTATTTATTCGCCAAAATGCTATGCTTGTAATAATAGTTATATGTTTTTGTGAGACAAGTATTAGCATGGTTATTTAATTACTACTACTAATACTTTGTATAATTTTTATATTGAGATGGACGGTTATTTTTATGGCCCACCTTACATGAATCATACACTTTACTTGCTCTAGAATAACATACGATATACGATTATATTGTCAAAACATGCAGGCAGGCAGGCACCGTCTAATAAAAACATGTACCGTCTAATAAAAAATCAACGGCAAATCTTTTGCCGTTCCTTTCAAAAATATTGTAAAACATGTGAACTCTAACTAGAAGAAAGAAAAACGAGGAGGGATCCTAATCCTAATGGGTCAATTCCCTACATGCTGCCGAATGTTGCAAAATTTTCTTCTGGTGCTATACATACCATCATAAGCATTATGGTTTTTTGTTCTAATAACATACCATTGTTATCACAGCCATCCGTTACCCCACTTAGAGATGTCAGTTTCAAGGAATACTCGTTTTGCCCATGAAAAAGGGACCCAACCTAGGAGAAACTAGGTGGTTTTTCATTATTAAGAAGAAAATGAGGCGCGTAAATTCGTCCCGATGGGGATCGAACTTCGAAGCGTTTGGTTCCACACACCGGGAAGCCAACCACCTGGGCTATCGCCCAGTCCTCCTCATTTTTGCCCTTGCGTATAAGACTAACACACCTGTTTCAATTTTTCCTAAACACTAGGATTATGCATGTCATTGCAATAATAGAAACAAAAAGTATAATAAATAATGAAAATTTAAATGTATGTTGTACTATTACCCCAAAACAATTATTTGATCATGATATTCACAACATTCTGTTTGTATTCAATTGTTGATATTCCATTAGTTTTCACAAAGGATGAGCAATTAGAATATACTTCAACTTTCATGACAACCATGCTCATTATGACTATTTATTCTACTATGCCTCGTCCTATGCTACGCTGGATTGAAATTTTCATAGAATTTTCTTCATAAGACAACAAAAAATGTTTCCGTTTGTAGTCCATATCCTAGTGAACCGTCAAACACCATGTCTTGTACCATGTCTTGTAGTTTCCAAATGTCCATCGCAAATTCACCCTATGAAGCGAAAGGTGACTGCTGGTGTGTTTGGCTAGATAGGTGCCTCCAGCTCCAAACAAAAAAATTGGACGAATTGCCATTTTTACCCCCAACCCATGGCCCTACATGTCATCCTCTCCTACCCTATCTCCTCAATGACGATGATGTTTGTCGACGGCAAAGCCCTACCATGGCGCTCCTCCACGATCGCGAGCGCACTCCGGCCCCCCCTACACCAACCAAATCGATGAAGGCCCCGGTGCTGTTCTTCTTCCCTGCGGCGGCGATGGCGTCACGCCCCCTCTGCTTGGTGGTGATGCAGCCCCGCACCGGCGCTCCTCGATGCCACCACCCCATCATTCTTCTCCTTCGTTCGCCGGCGGGAGGGGTGGAGGCGCCCTACCTCCCTTCGTCTCCTCTAGGGTTAGGGTTTGGGAGTGGAGGCGCCCTTTTCTCGGGTTGGCGGCGGAGGTCAAGGGAATCGTGACGCCTAAGAGGGGGGTTGAATTAGGCAACTTAAAATTCCAGTTCTAATTATGGTCTCTAACTTCACCTAATCAAAACCTATTGCAATAAAGTAAATTATCTATACGTGCAACTATGCTTTTGCTATGTGTGTTGCTAACCGCAAAAGAGTTATACAACCTAGGTTTCAATCCATCAACTAGCCTATCAACTAAGCTAGGAAGGTAAAGCACATAGCCAAGGTAGCAATTGTAAATACGGAAGGTAAAGGGCGATAAAGATGCAAACTTCCGTTGACGACTCGATGCTTTTATCGAGTTATCGAGAAGCACAAATTTCCCCTAATCCTCGTTGGAACCCCCGCAAGGGCCAAGCTACCGGTCGGGTAACTCCGTAGATAGCCTCGGGCCTTTCCTACGCGCAAAGTGGGTCTCCAATGTGCCTTCGGCAAGCCTCTCCCGGAAACTCCCACCGTCTTCACTATCAAGCTTCCTACCAAAACATCGCGAGCCTTGTTCCCTTGGTACACCGGTGGCGGCCACACTACAAACTTGGTTGGTGTGATCTTGCAAGACAACAAGCCCCGCCAATGTACAACTCTTTGAGATTCACAAATCTCACTAAACACTAAGCCTAAGCCTAGAGCAAGCGCATAAACGATGGTCTAACTAATCTAAGCACTTCGCCAAAAAGCACTTTTGTTAATCACCAAATATATGTCTAAGCACTATGCATGTGGAGAGCTATGAAATGGTGTCTCAACACTCTAAATATGTTTCCTCACTCCCTGAAAGGTCCTAATGGCTAGAGGGGGGTGAATAGCTTATTAAAAATTCCTTCAAACAACACTTGAGCAACCGATCAGTAAATAAAACGGTGAAGCTAAATAAGCGGTGCTACAAGTGTATCTAAGCAAGCCCCCTATGCAATCAACACTATGAATATACTATGATCTCTAGTCACACCAAACTAGCTATGTCAATCCTAGGTGAACAAGATATACTAGCAAATGTATCACTAGATGCTATACTAGATGATCAAGTCAAGCACTAAGCAAACTACACTAGTCAAGACTATGAAGGTAAACTAGCAAAGTAATGCGAAGATGAGCTAGAATACAATACCACCGTGGAGTGTAGAGGATGATGCCAATCACCGTGATCAAAAAGAAATCTCCAATGAGCTCAAACAATTGACACGATGATTTTTACCGAGGTTCACGTGTTTGCCGACACGCTACTCCTCGTTGTGGCGATGCACCCACTTGATGTTCCACAAGCAATGGCCGGTGCCAAATCCCACGGTGGGAGCTCAATGAAACACTCACAAGAGGAGATCCACAAGCCACGAGCAATCCACAAAAGTAGCAATTCGGTCCTCCACCGGGGAAGCTCAAGAACCCCTCACAATATCACCTTGATTGGGGGCGGACACAATCACCAAATCCCCTCACCAATTAATCCAACTCCAACCGCCTAGGTGACGGCAATCACCAAGAGTAATAAGATTATTACAATTGCAATCACCACCTAAGGCCACGAAATTGAATCACAATATGCAATGCACTAGGGTTTCCCTCAAATCCTCTCAAGAGCACAAATCCACCAACAAATCGGAGAGGAGAGGGAGACAATCCTCTTGGAGCTCTCAAATCACGCTCTAGCACAAGCTCTCTCAAAAGATTTCAGCTCAAATCAGCAGATCGAGAGAGGGGAGGATGAGAGCTTTCTTCTCTAGGGTTTGCAAGAAACAGAGCAAGAAGAACAGAGGGCTCACTGTATTTTCGAGTAGGGCAAGAGAGAGAGTAGAGAGGGGAGCAGCCCACTTATATACTCTCTAGAATCAGCTGAACTCCAACGGCAAGTTCGATTACTGGAGCATGCGAACCTGCCTCGCCGACACGCACATCTGCAGGCGCCTCAATGACAACAGCAACGTGAATCTGGCACGGCTCGGCGGCCTGTCCCCAGTGTCCGGGTGCTGCAAGCCGCCCGCTAGCTGCACGTACGCCGGCGGCACGGAGTGCATCAAGAAGCCAGCGGGAGGGGCAAGGCCAGGCTCTGCGTCGCCCGCCGGCCCGGACTGCAGCGCGTGGACCAACGACGAGGCCGGCCTCTGCTACGCGACGGGGGCCGAGGGCGGAGCGCGTTTCCCATCTCCTACTCCGGTGGCTCTGCGGCCCCTGGATCCAAGCGTGTGGGCTATTGCCGGCGGCGGGACGGGGGTCGGCTTCCTTTGGGGACGCGCAGCCGGGGGCGGGCGAACTGGCCTCGTTCGACGAGCATGAAGGGGAGGAGGTCCGCCTCGCCACCATCAAGCCCAACCCGGTCCGCGCCGCCGCAACTGACAAGAAAAAGCGTTCGGGCGTGGCCCTGGCTACTGGCGGGACTCCTTCGCCACGGGAGCAACTCCATCGACGTGGATGAGCTCCGACCGCAGGCAAGCTCCATCGGCGAGGGGAGGGCCGCTTCCGCTGCGGCCGTGTCGCTGGGCACGGGAGGGACTCCTCCGCCGGCAACGGGCAAGATCCTCTTGGGAGCGAGCGATCCGCAGGCCACCGATGCTCCGGTCAACTCGGAGATGGCCGAGCTTCAACGCCGGCGCCGCCGTCGTTCGTCGCCGAAACCGCTCAATTGCTGGGGAATTTTTGCGTGGTCTCAGCATGGCACATGGTGGGTCACTCAGTGGGGCCTACACCTACCTGTGCTACATGCAGATGGCTGTGTTGCCTTCCCCGGCTCCCTGCATGTCCGTGTTCCTCTCTCTAGTGCAGACGCGTGGAACAAGAGGCCGCCAGCGCTATCCTTATCCTCCAAGGTTCCCATGGCTTTTATCTTTTTCCTTTTTCCTTTTTCTTTTTATCTTTTCACCGTAGCAGCCTTGCAAGCACATCCGATCCACCTAGGAGTTACATCAACTGGTGGTGACCTGACGATATTGCCTCCACCTGGGTTTCGACACCGAGCCTCATCTTATACCGCTTGCGACGAGTTCTCTACACATACTTCGGTCGCAAGACGTGGATTACATCTATGGCTCAGCCGTCCCTTTCTTCAACCGACGCGTGGCGCGATCTTTCCATCCGATTTGTCCTCGCCTCTGGCGATACATCGCCTTTCCCCGGCGACCGGCTCACGTCCACCGCCGCTTCCTCTGTTTTGTAATCCGGTCGGTGGACCTACTTGTCATCTGACCTTCCTTGAAGGACTGTTATGTAAATTGGCTACTTAATCTATAAAGTTGTTAATTGTCAAAAAAAAAAAAAAAAAAACCGGCAAGTTCCAACGGTCGGAACGGGAGCGACGCTCCTCTGATTTTTGTCGAGTGGCGGCGGCAGGCGCTCCTCTGTTTGCAAGCGACGGCGGCCGAGAGATATTTTCTTACGAAAGGAAAACCGGACCAGTCGAAAAGCTACGAAGCGAACCAGTGCTGCTTGCATCGTCGACTTGGGCTTCGTACGTGAGTCACAAACTGCACCCAGGCCCAGCTGGCCGGCAGCAGCCCAAGCGACGAGGCCTCCTCCACTTTGTCCAATGCCCACAGCTGGCCCACGTGAGCAAAGCGGCAGCAGCACTTGTCCAGCACGTCCCCTTTTTGAAACCAAATGACGATTACCATAAGCAGCTGCCAGGTGCGAATTGGCTTGTAATTCCGATGGTAGGGCGGTCCAGGTGGGGCCACCACCCACCGGTTCAAATCCCTCGCCGCTTTTCCCGATTTTCCCAAGGATTTACCGGCGTTATGCATTAAGTGGTAAATGGCGTTCCCGTCGACGACGGCGCCTATGGTGACTTCGAGAATCTCCAGATCTGCCGGCCGCCCAGTCCCCCGGAGGTGCTCATAGGGGTAGGGTTTGCGCGTGTGTGTGTTCATAGGGGTGAGTGTGCGTGCGTGTTGTGGCGTCTGCGTTGTCTTTGTGTAATTCTCAAAAAAAAAAAAAAAAAAAAAATAAGCAGCTGCCAGGTCACGAAATGCACTAGTACTGAATCTTAGCTATGCAAGCTAGCAAGCAACAGGTCGTCCGTCGGCCAGGCACAGCACCACGTGCAAGTGCAAATAACATATATACAAGTATATGTTTGAAGGCAAGTGCACGTCATATATATATATATATATATATATATATTGCCCTTTTAATTTTTCTTCTTCAAGATATTCAATAAATCTCAATCCAAATACTATGTCATTAAATCCAAAATATGTCAAACCTTTTAAACATAACTAGATGACATATCTCAAACTTTTTCAAGGAGTTTTTCATCGAATCACCACGTCACTATCTTAGATGCATATGCAATTACCAATTCAAAATAGTGGCACTAGATGAGTAAAACAATTATGATATTCTCCTTTTATAGTACGGTTATCAAACCTAAATCACTCACATCCGCTAGATGTCTTGAGTGCAAAATAAAATAGCCCCATAAATATACCTTTGCCTTGAGCTCATTTTATTTTTTTTTCCAATCGAGTGAGCTTGATGATCCATCATGTCCATCACCATAGTCCACCTTGCTCCTTTCTCCAAGTTGGATAATCCTATCTTATGTCATACACTCAAAGCATAGGATTAGTCCACTAGTGATTTCATCAATTATCAAAAACCAACCAAGGAATTTCACTCCCACACAACACATTTGGCTGGGAGGAGGGGCATTTATAAGCCCTATTGGAAAAGTAGCTGTTGGTGGCGAAATAGCCGTTGCAGACTACACATCTGACGCGTCCAGTACGGCTGTCGGACACGTCCGGTGCTCTAGACCGTTGCGGCATGAGCCGACCATTGGCATATGTCGTTTCTTCATCAGACGCTCCACTGCTCACATTGGACACATAGCTCCTGTGTCCGGAGCATGTCCAAAGAGCTCCCGCGCGCCTAAATTCGCATCGGACGCTCTGGATGCGCAGATGACAGTTAGGTGGCATCGGACGCTGGTCAGCTCATGCACCTAGCGCGTCAGTTGACATTGAACGTGTCCGATGTGCTTTCCGGACGCATCCGGTGCTCCCAAAACCCTCTTTAAACGTGTGCCTTCGCGATATTCTCTTTTGGTTCGGTTCCACCTTCATGCTTGTCCACTTTGCTTGATCCTTAGGTTCTTTTCTTGAGCTTCTAAGGTCTTGCTTGAGGTGTTGATCATCGGATCACCACGTCGCTTTCGTCCAAGTCATGCTTTGCATTATGTGAGACTACGAAATTAACACTTGCAAACACATTAGTCCCATTTGGGGAAGAGAGGCAAGTAGGGAGGCGGGGGCAGTGGCGCTGATCATCGAGGTGGTGTGGCCGTTGCGCGTGTGTCGCGCGGAAGAAGAGAGCGATGAGGCGTGAGTGAGTCGCGGGTTGGAGGCTGACTCACGTGCCTCACGGTGGGAGTGGAGAAGAGAATAGAAGAATAATGGTTCGGAGTTGTGTAATCAGTGGAAAAAGCGGGTAATTTCGCTCCAACTCCACGTCCACTTCTATTTTGGTCAGTTCTGGAGTAGGAAAAGAGGTGCTTCGAAAATTTGTACTAGGGCTCCAAAAACTCCATGGAGTTGAGGGCTCCATAATATTTTCTAGAGTTCTGGCCTAGAGTTTAGCTCTGGAGCCATGCCACGCCCTTATTAAATTGGATTTTATTCAGTCGTTCATGCAGCAAGAGGCTCTCCTAGCTGGTAAATTCAGAAATTTGTTGACTGTCGGTGGAAACTGGAAAGGTATTGAGGTCAGTTCTGGCATCAGATGAGCATTGAGCCCGAATGCAACAAATGCCAGTTCTGGCATCAGATGAGCATTGAGCCCGAATGCAACAAATGCTCATGAGTTGTGTGTATATGGATTGTCATGCCAATTTTCATTGTAAATTGTCGCATCAACTTTGCTGGAGCTAGCAGTGTAGTCAGGACTTGTGAAACATGGATGCTTGGTTACAAAGTTTAACTTCTACTCAAGTTTTGTGCAACAAGGGTCTGATTGAGACTTCCATGAAGCTGACAAATTAGGCATTGCTGTCATGTCTGGGAACTTGTGGTGAGGCATGCTTAAAAAAAAAAAAAAAAAAAAAAAAAAAACTCTAGTGTGGGGGAAAGACAGCCTCAACGGCATTGTTCTTAAGAAGAAACCTCGGTTTCCCCGGCCGAGAAAATCCCCCGAACCCCAGTCCCCCCCCCGACACTAGGAGCTTCTAGCCCATGAGAACTACGATCCTCAATCCATTTGGAGAAGACCGGGGCGGAATTACACCGAACCCTTGAGCGGTATACCAACCGTAGCTCTGGGCCGGACACCGTAACCCCCAGGCGGTATACCAACGAGCCCACAGCTCGATCCATACGGGACCCAGGCGAGCTCTTAACTAGTGCTTTGGCACACGGGACTGACGAGCGAATTTTTTTTAACCACAGCCTGAAATTCGCTCCGACGGGATTCGAACTCGTAACCTCGTGGAGTGCCGCTCGAGTATCCTAACCATTAGGCTAGGACCCCTTTGGGGCATGTTGAAGCTGCTGTGTTTTCAACTTGTTCTGTGGTAGGGAATGCATTATGCTGACATTGTTGGAAAAGGAATGACCACTTGTGCTTAGAAAGCCAGTACTCGGTATTATGCTATAATGGAGACATGCCTGAAGTAAGAATCTTAACATTCAGTTTTATTCGGTACCATACTTCCTGAGTTAACATGAGGAATATCATCTGACTGTAGCTCTGAAGATTCTTCTGATAATTAGGGTATGGCTGTGAGTCTGCGACAGAATCCAAAGTTGGGCCTAGGAATTTCGAAGATTCTGTACTGGTCCCTTGAACACAACTCAATAGCAAGCATGAAACCTGGACTACAGTAGCAGGGGAGACAGATACAACACTAAATGCTTTGAGTGGTAGCAATCTTACCAGCCAACGCCGTCCATCTCTAATGTTCATGCCGAGTTCACATGAAGCCTGGCTTGTTATTGGAGACCTTCAGATCGTTTGGATAACTCACATATATGGCTGTAATAGACTTTTAGATAGTTTGGCCAGTGTATTTCATAGATTCTGATACTGGTTCTGACAGAAGGCAAATAATTGTGAGTTATCCATAGGAGACAAGAAAGGGATGAATGTATAAGCATCAGCATCTGTGCCCTTCTTTGCATCCAAAGCATTCATGAATTAATTTTCATGTCCAACAATGATAAATCAACAATTTCGTGGCTGGCTATGTGACTCTGCTGTGCCAAACATCTGTATGCTGATGCTGATCGCTGATGGGTGGGGAGGCACCCAGAGTCTAGAGGTTGGCAGTCTGCCTGAAGGTAAACTCAACCACCATGGCAGCATCTGATGAAGAACCTGGCAGCACCTTGCACTTGTACAGGCTAGAACGAATGTGCTAGATTCAGATACCCGTGCTGCAGCAGTGTTTGCTTGACGAACGCTGCAGGGTTGTTGCTTTCGGTCTTTAACAAGGGCAGCACCGCCAAGCCTGCAAGGTTCCAACTCAGCTGCCGTGGCGAACACCAATTAGTGCTGGTTTCAGTCTTGGTTCTATGCTAATCTGCCTGTACATGCCAAGGTATGTGCACTTCTGCCTTTGTCTTGCTGCTGATAGATCAAAGAGTTATTCTATGCTAATGTTGGTGCCAAAAAAATTTCAGACTTTCTGTGCGTGGCAGGAATATTCAGGACTTGGCTTGCCACCCATGCTTCCAATATTGGCTACCATCTTTTCATCCGTCTGGATTCTTTGTTTGTGGGATGCCAGGATCAATAGGTAATAGATATTTGTTAAATTTTAGGCAATGTGAATACATAATTTCATATAGACCTGCTAGAAACAGAAGCAGTAACTGAGCAAGGCTGTTTAGTTCCTGAAACTAAATTGCTTTCGTATTGCCAATTGGTTCGCCAATATATTTGCAGTAGTATAACGAATCTCACGGGTCTGTTTTAGAGTGTATCTTTGGTGTCTGATCCTTCATACCATATGCCAAACAAGGCACCACAATCTATGGTGGAGAGCATTCATTTGATATGTAGCACAAAAACATGCTTCAGATATAGGCATAGCAATGTAGCCCTATATTCAAAATATTTGTTCTATACTCTTCTCTACTATTTCCAAAATACTTGTTCTAGTTGGTAACTTTAGCCTATTGTTTTTGGTCTTACCCTTCCTAATTTCATCAATAATTAACTTCATTCACATGCATGCACAACTTAAAAAAGTAAGAATTATTATTTTATCTATATCTTCATTTTTTTGTGCCCAACTCCAAAATGTGTATTGAATTTCAAAATTATTTCATGATCTTTGCTATTTGTCTGTCAAAAGATTTTGTTTTGTTGACCTTATATCTGTCAAACTCTGGGATACTCCCTCCAGTCCTCTAAATGCATGCATAGTAACAACAACCGCGCAGCCGAATTCCATCGATGATATGTGAGAAAGGCACGGGCTTCATGTAAGGCTTTATTATTCTTTTAATTAATCAGTACAGCCGAGTTGTGACCATATCATTTCGTCAAAAAAAAAGTTGTGACCATATCTCCACACCGTCCGATATTATGGCCAAAATATAAAATGAGTGTGCGCCATATACAGGACCGGTACTCCGTATATCTGATGTCTTTGAAGAGCAGGACCGGAGGGAAGTATATCTGATGTCTTTGAAACAGCTTTCGAGTGGACGAACTGCTTGTCAGGCCATTTCTGGATCGAATGGGCCGACTCACCAGACCCCAGGTGGTCACATGGCCCACGGCCTTACGTCAGGAGTAGATAGATGTATCGGCCCACTGTGGCTCTCGGAAGCTCCACGAGTACTCCATGGTGGACTCCAGCTACCAATATGTCTGCTCAAAAAAAAAAAAAAAAAAAAAAAAAAAAACTACCAATATGCGAATCGACTTTGCCACCATTTTCACTTTTCAGAAGTGGATGAGCGAGCTCCGCCCCTCTGCGCGTCGACGACGACGACCAAGGAAAGGAACGGAGCAGTTTCCTTGGAAACATGCCTTCACCTCCTTCGCTTCGAGGACAGACAGGTTAGTCAGTCATCCATTCTTCCTGCCTTTTCCTAGTGACCTGCGGATCCCTGCTTAAGCATGCGATTTATGGCGATCTGTGTATTAATTTCCTCATCATATTCAACTAATCCCAAGCTGTCCTGTCCGTATCGGAATTTAGAAAATAACCTAACCGCGGTCGTTTTTGTCTTCAGATCACCTAATTGAAGGCTGAAGGAAGGCAGCAGCAGCTTCGCAACCTGCGTCGTCCAATCCTCCATATTCTTTGAGGTTAGTACGTGTTCGATTCTGCCTCCTTCCTTTGCTAGTAACCTGGATGGTGATCGGATCGCCTGATCGGTGCTTAAGCACGGGGATGCATGACGAGCAGAGCTCGTCCGCACACCGCACTCTGCTCCTCTTCGTCAACTCCTCTCGCGGCAGCGGCAGGGCCGACCCCAGATGTAGCACGAGCGCGACGGCGGCTGGTCGGACCCGAAGGTCCCGCTCGTGAGCTCATCTTCTTCCTCAACGGCGCCCACTTCCATTCTCCCTGCTCGCCTTTCCCGTGCGTCCGCAAAGCTCGTCTCACCGTGGACAACTCTGTCCGTCAAAAAAAAAAAAGGATGGGAATCACATCTCCAGAGCATACATATTCCTAGGCGAGATGCATGGTCCCGTTCTTCACTTGCCCCATAACCAAACACCAGCTTGAGGTGGGATATCCCAGCTTGAGGTGATACTGAATGGTCTGCCTTATGTCGCTATGATCTGAATGATACCATGGGTAGTCTAGTATGCTCAATATGTGGGATAGGTGTCTTAGTCCTCTGCTGGAGGTAGTTTTGTTGCTCTAATTGTAGCTTTGTTTTTTTACTCTGTTTCTGATACTATGTATTTCCGTTGCTCTTAATGCAAAATAGAGATTCCCTCGGTTACCAAAAAAAAAAAAAAAAAAAGTCAAACACTTGATAAGATCACAGTCATAATGTACCGACTAATATTAGGAACAACACTTAGATGATGTGGAAGACTAATGAGCAAAAATGACTATAACCTAACATAATATTTTTGTTTTGGTTCATTTCACGCTATAGGACATTTTTATATTGGAGCAAAAAAGGCAAAAGTTCAAGAAACTACGTCCAAATTTGGTAAAAATTTTCGCAAAACTTGTCTACCCTATGATCAACCTATATTAATTTGGACACTAGTTCTCCTTGGATATAGAGAGCTGGGACTCCCATGCCTTTGTTTTGGTGAACAGCATTTCAATACTTAAACGGCATTTCAGTTCAAGCTCCGATCCATAAATAGACCAGCACGTCAACGACGAGAAAGGCAGCGCTGTTCTTCTGGAGATCTACAGGCAGCAGCTTTGCAAACTGCGTGCAAGCCTCCATCTTCTATCAGGTTAGTGATCGATTCTGCCAAAGATTTCTCTCGATCCTTGCCTAAGGATGTCCATAGTACTTCTTCAAGTATAGATGTTGATCAGTGCTTAAGCATGGGATCCATGAGTCAGGGGCGGATCTAGGATAGGGGCACGGGGTACAGCTGTACCCCAAAATTTTGTAAAAACACTAAGTATATATATCTATACCTAGCACAATTTATTAAATAGCAATATTTTAAGGTCAGAGTGCTTATCCAAGAGGGAAATAGTTTGTAGCATGTATCCATATACTGGTACTCTTTCCTCTATAGGTACTCTTTCGGTCTTTCCTCTATATAGCATGGGAGCCCAAATTGATTCAATACACATGACACTAAGTATATAAAATGATGACAACAAATTAATCAGTTTTTCTTTTAAAAAATTGACTCCTTTTTTCCTTCCAAACCATCATAACAACCATTGTATACTCCTGGATAAACCATGGCGATAAGTTGGACTCCACGATTGAAATCTTAATTTGCCACTGCCATGAGTCTGTGTGAATTTGTGTGCTTAAGCTGGAGTTCAGTCATATACTACTAGGCTCTTAATATTTGGTATGCCACTTGTTACTTGCTTACAACATGTCTCGAGGATTAACAAGGAAATCGATGGCTGGATGTTTCCTATTTTTCCTTTTAGAATTAGAAGTTCTCTCCTTTTCTACCAGGTTTCATAGGAAGATTAGCATGGATACCTACAGTTATTAATATAAGATTGATCAACCATTTAATTAGTTTGGAATCTTGTTGTACAGGATAACAAATGGATCCTGAAGCGAATATGCATGATCTCTTAGAGCGCATGATTCATGATGCAAACTTAGAGCCGATACAGCTGCCACTATCACTTCTAAAAGTCATCACAGATAATTTCTCTGATCTTCGGCAAATTGGCAGTGGTGGGTTTGCAGTTGTTTATAAGGTATATCGATACTCTATACCTAAGCAATATATTCGTACTGTTCTGGAATGTTGTTCACAAAAGGCTCAAGTTCGTGCTGACAAGGTAACTCACCTCAGGGATTACTTAAAAAGGAACAGTGGCTGTGAAAAAAAGCTATCACAAATGTTTAAAGTCGATGAGAAGGAATTCAACCAAGAGGTTGACAGTTTGATGAGGGTGAAACATAAAAATATAGTACGATTCCTGGGCTATTGTGCTGATACACAAGGGAAGGTGTGCAAGTGTGAGGGGAAGAATGTCATGGCAGAGGAACGACAAAGGTTGCTCTGTTTTGAGTTTATGCCAAAAGGGAGTCTTGATAAGTACATTAAGGGTATGTCATCCCATCTTATATGCTCCATCTGTTCTAAAATAAATCTAAGTTGATTTATTCTAATAAAAAAACTTTAAATTTAATCAACTTGTAGGGAAGACTGCAAATATCTATGAGCCTAAATAGCTATACCATATAAGTATATTTTATGGTGTTTAAACCACTAATTTGGTCTTATGAATGTTTATGTTTTTGTGTATAATCAGTCGGTGCATGTTATCAACTAGAGCTAGTACTATATCATATATAAATCATTCATAATCCTATATATATATGAATCATTCATCCTGTTCCTATTTTTTCAATTATAACAGCGGGATGAAGTTGTATATTATTTTATAATAGGATCTTGAAGTACTATGCTGTTGGAAATATAGAACTAGGATCACAAGAGTTGAGACTAGGATAAACTGCTAGAGGGCAGCTTAGCCTTAGGCCGCTTGGATTGGATTGAAATTGCACAAGAATATCTTACAAGTGTTGGGGGTGTGCCCCTGCTCTTATAGGCTAGAGACTCACCTACCCCTCCCCTCTCTAACTGCCTCACATGGGTAGGGCCTTGGATTCTTACTTGGCCACCAAGGAGCCTTATCATCTTGGCATCCAAGGCAGCTTACAAAAAGCATAAAGCAACTATGGTAAAGAAACTAACTTATTCACTAATCAAGGTTAAGACATAGGGTAAGACCATCATTTCTACCCCTTAGCCTTTTCTTCCCTTGAGCAGGCCTATTCTTCCCCTCATCTCCTGGAACTTCATCCTGCCCAAGGACTTGGTTATGATATCAGCCAGCTGATCAGTGGTGGAGATGTACTCGGCCTTGATGCTCCCATCCTCCAAGCAATTCCTGATGAAGTGATACTTAATCCTGATGTGCTTGCTCCTTTCATGGAAGACTGGGTTCTTGGCAAGTGCTAGAGCTGATTTGCTGTCCACCTTCAGTTCCACTGTCTATACTGGTCTTCCAATCAGCTCAGCTAGCAACCTTGACAGCCACATGGCTTGAGTAGCTGCTGTAGTAGTGGCAACATACTCAGCCTCACAACTAGACAGGGCTACCACTTTCTGCTCCACCGATTGCCAACTGACCAAACTGTTGCCCAAGAAGAACAAAGACCCCACCGGGTGCTCTTGCCGTTGTCAATGTCGCCGGCCAAGTCATCATCACATAGCCAATGAACCGAGCTCGCTAGGTGCCTTGGTGTAGTGCAACCCATAGTCCAGAGTCCCAGCCACATACCTGAGTATGTGTTTGACAGCAGCTTGGTGCTCCTCTGTCGGCCTCTCCATGAACCGACCGACAAAGCCAACGGCGAAGGCGAGATCGGGGCGGGTATGCACCGGATACCCGAGGCTCCCAATCAACCGCCAGTAGTGAGTGGAATCGACCTCGGCCAGCCCCCTCGCCGAGCCGCGGCCGTTCCTCCATTGGAGTCTCGGCGGGTTGCAGCCAACCATCCCACCGAGCTCCAGAATCCTCTTGCCATAGTGGGTTTGCCTGAGAGTGATTCCGGCCTCGTTCTGATGCACCTCGACGCCCAGGTAGAAGCTGAGCAGGCCTAGGTCACTCATGTCGAAGACATTCTTCATCTGAGCCTTGAACCTCTCAATCACCTCCACACTGGCGCCGGTGATGATCAGATCATCGACGTAGACCTCGACAATCAGCAGAGTGTCGCCGGGCCCCGCCTGTACATTGCCGCCTTGTGAGCGCTCCGCACAAACCCCATCTCCTTGAGTGTGGCGTCGAGCTTCTCGTTCCATGCGCGAGGTGCCCGCCGCAGCCGTGAGGGCCTTGCGCAGCGATACACCTTGTCTTCTTCCCCGGCGACGGCATAGCCTGGCGGCTGTTGCATGAACACCTCCTCCTTGAGGTCGCCATTGAGGAAGGCGAACTTGACGTCCATATGGTGGACGCGCCACCCTTCCTAGGCCACCGGGCCGCGAGGAGGACGGCGCAGACCGACTCCATCCGCGCCACCGGCGCGACGCTGCGTCGTCGTAGTCGATCCCCTCCCCGCCGGACGGCCAAGCGCGCGCCACCAATCTTGCCTTGTGCTTGATCACCGCACCCAAATTTCATCTCTCTTTAGCTTGAACACCCACTTCGGAGAGATGGGGCGGTGACCTACCGGGGCAAGCGCACTAGTTCCAGTGCGATTCTTCTCCACCGACCTCACCTCCTCCTCCATCGCCGCCGTGCAGATTGTCCTGGCTTTGGGCGAAATTACCGCTCCCCAAGGCGGCGCGTGAGGTGCAGCTCGAAGAGGCGAGGTGTTGGTGGTGGTGTAGGCCGCGGGCCGAGGATGTTGGTGATGGTCCGTACCGCAGCGCTCGTCGCGCCGTCGTGCCACGCGTGCAGCCTCTCTTCATCATCCTCGAGCGGGTGGCGACCCACCCGATCACCCGCCGCCGCTGGTGCCCGTGGGCGAGACAGGGGACCCAACCGTGGGCGGAACGCGGCACCGCCGCCGCCGATCCCGGGCGCCGTGGGAGCCGCTGGCCGCTGCGGTGTCGCCCGGCTCCCCCGACTTGGTGATGGCGTGCGGCAGCTGGGGGAGTCCATTTCCCCCCGCACCCGTGGCTCTCCCTCTCGCCCGGCGGCCAAGACTGACGACGGTGAAGTCGCTTGACGCCGCTCGAGACCCACCGGCCTCCATGGTGGCCCAATCCCGCCCGCCCTTCATCAAGATGACATCACGATCGATCTCACCTCGCCGCCCGGTCGAGCACACCAGACGCCTTTGGCGCCCTCCGCGTAGTCAATGAACACGCCGGCCTTGCCACGTCATCCAACCATGGAGCTAAGTGAGGTCCTTCGTACGCCACGCAGCCGAACACGCGAGGTGGTCGACGGACAGGCGCCCCGGCATGCCAGCCGTAGGGGGTCTTGCCCCCGCATGCTCTTGTCGGCGATCTGTTCAGAAAAGAACCGCCGTCAAGACCGCCTCCCCGAGAATCGAGCCAGCAGCCTCCTCCTCGCTTTAGAGCGCACGCGCCGCCACCACGACGGCCAAGGCGCCCACTCCACGACCCCGCTCGTCAAGGCAAAGTGAGCGGGAAGAGCCGCTGACGCCTCTCTCGCACGTAAGCCGGCGAGGGTGGACACGGTGAATCCTCCCCGTTGTCCGTGCGCAAGACCTGAGCCTCCGCCCCGCTCCTTCTTGGCCTCGCCTTGATCTTCTTCATCGCCTCGCCGCAAAGATCCTCGACGGCAGAGCACGACCACATGAAGCGGTGGCGTCGTCCACCATCAGCAGAAGTAGTGTCGCCGCCTCGAGTCGCCGGAGTCACCGCGCCATAGAGGTCGCCGTGCACCCGCCTCCACCAAGGTTCTCTGCGGTACTTAGCTTGTTGCGGAAACGCGCGCGCATCTTGGTGGTGACGCAGTGTCGCACTTGCTCCGCGTGCTCGATCACCGCATCCCACGCGCCATGGCCCGCTTGCCGAGCTTTCTGCGCAGCCGCCGGCTGAGGTGGTCGCACCGCCGTGCCAACGCCATGCGCCATCATCCTTCCTCGCGGCGAGGCGCGCGGCCAGGCGGCCTCTAGGTGAAGAATGTAGAGGCGGGGCAGCCGCCGGGTTCACCTTGGCGAAGACGCCGGCGCGGGTCCCAAATCCTCGCACCCCGCACGATCTCCACCTTGGAGCCACCCTCATCAAGTTGTCCCGGACTCATGATGGAGTTGCGCGGCCGGGATGAAGTAGACGCCGTGGAGCACCCCGTGCTCGCTATTCTTCGCCCGAAAGACGATGGACCCAACTCCCCGATCTGCACCCGGCGTGTCACCGGCGCACCATCACGTGGAACGAGGTGTCGAGGTCGAGAAGATGTCCCGGCGGCGGTCATGTGGTAGGTGGTGCGATTGTCGAGGTACCGATCATCCAACTTCTCCTCACCCGGCGGTGTTCAGAACGCGCGGGCGCTGGGCTCGTCGATGTCGAGGATGGTCAGACTTGGAGCGCATCGCGTTACTTGAAGCCGCTTCTGAAGCATGCGCCTTCAATCTCCTTGACGCCGCGCGTGAAAAGAGCGCGCCTTCGTCGTCATCCTCGAACGTGCACGAGTAGAAGAGTGCGCCGTCGTCATCGCCGCCTTCGACGGCGTCGCGCGGCGCCGCCTCTCTACCGCCCACGGCCACCTCCACCGCCCGCCACGGTTTCCACCACCACCGCCACCTGCGGTCACCACCACGATCGCGACGCGGTTCAGGGCAGTCCCGCGCCCGGCCGCCTCGCCCGATTGCGCTTGAGGCTGGTGTCATCATGATTCACCTTGCGCTGCCGTCCGCACCTCCTCTCGCCACCGTCGCGGTCACCACCGCCCTGCCCTTTTTTCTTCTTGCCGCGTGGCGTGCCCTGGGCAGGTCCTGGACTCGCTTCCCGGCGAGTCACCGCCTTTCTTCTTGTCCGGCCGGGCGCGCAACCCACCGCTCCTCCGTGAGCATGAACTTGCCGCCGACGGTGATGGACTTCGCACCGGATCATCAAGATCATCCACCATCTTCGACGCCTAGCGATGTCCTCCACCGTCGGGCCTTGGAAGTCGTCCATGAGCGACTCCATGGCGATCTTCAACTGGCCGTGCCGCCCGGGACCGCACGCGAGATCTTCTCCACCGCTGCCGCCGTCCAGGTCCCTCGTCGCCATACGCTCCATCCATCCGGCCCGGGTTGGTCGGCGAAGGGCAAAGTCCTCGACTTGCTCACCGGGCGGAACGCCGCCAGCTCCCACTCCTTCCTCGGCCTCCGTAGAGTGGAGCAACGCACTCGGTTGATCGCCGGCCTGCGCCGCCGCGATGTAGCCCCAGGCCTCCTTCGCTGTCTCCTTCCTTTGCCAAAGACGGCCCGGCTCCGGCGCGGCACGGCGGCGATGATCGCCTCGGCCGCACCCCGATCCTCGCGTGGTGGCACGTCACCGTACTCCACGGCCTCCCGGATCTGCCCGCTACCGCATCTTCAGCTCCATCACCGCGGACCACTCCAAGTAGTTCGTCTTGGTGAGCATCGGCCATGTCCCGACGCCGAGTCCCGTAAACCGCCTAAACGACGGGCGAACCACGACGGCCTCCCGTCCACGACGCTCACGACCCGGTGATGGCGACCGGGGGGCGGCGCGGCCGGCGTCAACGGCCGCCGCCTCTCGCGACAGAGGCCGGCGCCGCTCAGACTCCTCCTTCCCCTGGCTTCCCTCTCCATCTCCAGCGCGCAAGGCGCGGCCGTGTTGGCCGCTGCTTGAGGCGGCCGGCCGCCGCCGCTGCGTCGTGGTGATCGCTGGGCAGCCGCGCCTCTGCGCTACTAGCCGCCGAACACGATCAACGACCGGGCGGCGGATCTCCTCCACCACCACCGCCAGCGCCGGCGGCGCTTCACCTCCTCCTTTTGCATGCCGAGAAGAAGAGGTGGACGCCATGGCCTCTCCAAGATCCTAACCTGGCTCTAGATACCAATTGTTGGAAACATAGAACTATGATCACAAGAGTTGAGACTAGGATAAACTGTCGAGGGCAGCTTGGCCTTAGGCCGCTTGGATTGGATTGAAATTGCACAAGAATATCTTACAAGTGTTGGGGGTGTGCCCCTGCTCTTATAGGCTAGAGACTCACCTACTCCTCCCCTCTCTAACTGCCTCACATGGGCAGGGCCTTTGATTCTTACTTGGCCACCAAAGAGCCTTATCATCCTGGCATCCAAGGCAGCTTACAAAAAGCATAAAGCAACTATGGTAAAGAAACTAACTTATTCACTAATCAAGGTTAAGACCATCATATGCTACTACCACCCTCCAAAAATAAAATAAAAACCAAATAAATAGGTCCTCCACTTTTCAGATGCAGCCCAAGGACTTGATTGGAGGACGCTCTATAATATAATCAAAGGGATTTGTGAGGGTCTACATTATCTTCATGAAAATAATATTGTTCATTTAGATCTTAAACCTGCAAATATACTGTTGGATGATAACATGGTGCCCAAAATTGCTGATTTTGGCATCTCAAGGTGCTTCGATGAAAAGCAAACCCGGGCTGCAACATCAAACGTCTATGGAACACTGTAAGCTGCCTGCATCTATCTCTGAAAAAACAGATTTTATATGTTTCATTCAGTTCACTCTAAGTTGCTCAGACTACTGAGTTTTTATACAGGGGATACATGGCACCTGAATTCTATAACGACGTAATTATGATTACATTCAAGTCAGACATATATAGTCTTGGCACTATAATCATTGAAATATTGACAGGACGTAAGGGGTATCCGGATGACATTGATAAAGTAAGAATTGTCTGTCCTGACAAAGGACTAAGCATTGCTATAAATTAACATATTACACTTTTACAATTTTCTGAGGCGTTTTTGTTTTTTGTATAAACGATTGTCAAAGTGAACTGCGCCTAGAAATAGAAGAGGAGCATATACCCTCATCTTGTCCTAGAGGTTAGTAATCATAACTGCATTTAGAAATGGTCATAATCTATAAGAACGGCCATAATACGGGTTATGGCTAGAAATAGACATTAGACTATCATAATACATACTGTTCTAGAAATAGATCAGAGTCTATTTGAGCCTGGCGGTAATCACCCCTAAAAACGGCGACTGAAATAGTGAAATCATTTACTGGTACACACATGCAATTGAAACTACCGAGTGGCACACATAGCAACTTTCCACGTGAGTCCTGATATCTGTCATGGACCTTATCTCTTCTTCCCCACTCTCTACCCCTCTCTCTCTTCAGTGCTCTAGGAATAAATTTTCACGGTATAAAAAAAGTTTTCTGCAGTAGTTTTAGCTGGTTGTGTGTATGAACTATCAACTTGAACTTAGGTAAATGTTGCTAGGAAGTAGATATTATCTACTGGTATCGATTGACAATTTGACACCATACATTTCTCCAAACATTAGATCAGGCTATTGCTTTTTATGAACATTCTCTTCACTGATCTATAGCTATAGTTAACAATTGTAAGGCAAAGTACATTAACAGAAAACACATAAACAGAAAAACAACACAGAATGGCTGTTTGTGGGTAGGTCATTTCCTCATTATTAATTTGATAGAACGTTGAAATTCAACTATCATCTACTGTAGTTATAAATATAATTATATCGTAAGATCATGTTTTTCCTATTCAAACTTTTTCTGATGTTAATGGGTTTCATAACAGTGATATTGTTTAGACATTAACCTTATTTTTCCATTTTCTTTAGCAAGTCCTACCTTCTGATTGCTGTTTCTTATAGGTACTTACAAAATGGAGTACTAGGTTTGGAAATGTACCAGGCCGAGACCGACAGCTGGAACACGTAAAAAGCATGCATTGAGATGGGCATAAAGTGCATTGATCTTAATCCAAAGAAGAGACCGATTACACAACATATAATTGACATGCTTGTTGACATGGAGCATACATATGATTTTAGTGAAACTGGCTTATGCACTTCATCGGCAGCACATGTAAGTTTACTCATGGCAGTGGCACATATAGCCTATGCTATGCAAGAATCATTTCATGCAGATTCAATGCATATATTTGATAAGTTATATTGATGCTTATAATCTTCAAGGTTTAATCGATCTCTTTCATAAAAGACATGTTAATTTTCTATGACAGGAAGGAGTATCATCAATAATTCCTTCAGGTCCTAGTTCTCTGATGAGACATAACCACATGATGATGGACTTGGATCAGCAAAGCACTGTGCCTATCAGCATCGAGCACTTGCCTGGTCTTGAGATCTTTGCAAAATTTAGGGATGAAAGTTCTGATGCAGTGTCTGCCTTGATGGCTGCAGTTAGCAATCATCCAAGCAGTCCTAGAATCAGAATGCAATTGGTGAACTCTTATGGTCACAAAAATTTGTGGGATTTGAGGCAGTTAATTATAGCTTGTGGTAAGGCTGTTGACGAGAATGCTTTCTATATGGATGCACTGATGTCTGAGTTAGGTGAAATGGTTTCTGTCTCCGGTGAACCGATGCAACGTCTGGGTGCTTACATGTTGGAAGGTCTCATTGCACGGCTTTCTTCCAGTGGATATATGATGTATAAATCTCTGAAGTCGAAAGAGCCTCTGACTAAGAATTTTAGTTGCATATCCTGGATGCACACTCTTTATGAGATCTGTCCATTCTTCAAGTTCGGTTACATGTCTGCCAATGGTGCCATAGATGATGCTGTTAAGGGTGAAGACAATATTCACATCATCGATTTTCAAATCGCTCAGGGTAGTCAGTGGATGACTATGATACAGGCCCTTGCTTCAAGGCCTGGGAGGCGACCACGCCTAAGAATCACTGGCATAGATGACTCGAATTCTGCTCATGCCCGAGGTGGTGGACTGGATATGTGTGAACTGGGGTTGCACAGAATTGCCCTCTCATGTGGTCTGCCCTTCGAGTTCAATGCTGTGCCAGCAGCTAGTCACGAGGTTGTGTTTGAAGATCTTCGTGTAAGACCTGGGGAGGCCATTATTGTCAATTTTGCTTATCAGCTGCATCATACTCTGACGAGAGCGTGGGCATAGAAAACCATCGTGATAGAATATTGAGAATGGTCAAGAGCCTCTCTCCTAAGGTGGTAACTCTTGTAGAGCAGGAGGCAAACACAAACACGGCACCTTTCTTTCCTAGATACATGGAGACTCTTGATTATTACACAGCGGTGTTTGAGGCAATAGATGTTGCTCTCCCCAGGGATGACAAGAACCGGATTAGCACAGAGCAGCACTGTGTTGCAAGGGATATAGTCAATTTAATTGCTTGTGAAGGTGCGGAAAGAATAGAGAGGCATGAGCCTTTTGGAAAATGGAGAGCAAGGCTTGCAATGGCTGGGTTTAGACCATACCCACTAAGTCCAGTGGTGAACAGCACCATCAAAACACTGCTTGACAGTTACCACAGCTATTACAGGCTTGAGGAGAAAGATGGCATCCTTTATCTTGGCTGGAAGAACAGAAAGCTGGTCGTATCTTCTGCCTGGTGTTGATATTTCCAATTTTTTGGAAGAAGCTTTGTTTAGGTATACTCCTGGCAGCTCACATTTCTTATTATCCCAAATGTATGCATGTCTGTGGCAACTTTTTAAGTTTTCAAGCTTGGGACCACATCAGGTATTTTAGGTGACGTTATATCTTCCATTTTGGCGAGAAACCAGTTAGTAATATCTGTCTCGGTGATTACTACCTTCTAAGCTTGGAATTGCCAGTCTTTTTGGGTAGCAATATGGTTCTGTATTTCAGGGAAGAAAACAAATCAATGCTAGGTTCCATTGTACTTTTCTAAAGATTTGACTGGGATTGTAGCCCAATGTGAGTGGTCTTCTACCTGAAGTCCTGTATATAAAATGTGATAGCAATAGAATTGCTGCATTGGTTTTGCCAAATCTCATAATCTTACAGAACAATGGACTGTTATGCTTATGTGGGCTGTTGCTCGATGCATTTTATGCTGTATTGCTACATGATTACATAACATTTATGTATTTAGAAAAGTTTGTGTATAGTTTGATCAACTTCATGCCAATCGTAGGTATATTCCTTTAAATAACACTGTTGCTTAGTTTGTTTCTATTTTGTTCCCTGCAGATTATTTCGTGGCTTTGTGTTCAGCACATGAATCCAAGGTGGAACCTAAACTTCAATATGAAGACTGCACAATCAAAGACAAGCTGGTTGCTTCCTTACTGTTTGTTGCCCAGCTTTGCAACTCCCCCATGCTCACCATCATCTCGGACTAGCTGTTATCTCTGATGTACTCACCATGACAGCTTCATCCTTATATAGGTGCAAACAGTAGTTTCATCACGCCTTTGTACTGGTCTTTAATACTGTCTGTTGGTAGAATCTGGTATCAGCTTCCGAATCTGAACTGCTGAATCATGTATGTTTTATTTAGCTAGGATTTGACAGTAGGCACAAGGAGTGCAGTCAGATTCTGTATGTACAACCTGCTTCAGTAGTTCAGTTGGTGTATTGAACGTACTTATAGTACAGTCTGGGTGATTTATTACTCTGGGGCTATGGCTGGTTTGGTTATCACAGTACTGCACTGTTTGCGCGTTAAACTCTTGTTTGGTGGTTAAGTTTTGCTCTGGTAGCCTGGGGCAACGAGTGAAGTGTGAGTGCCTTTTGTGATGTTGACCTTAAGTAGATGGCAGCACGCCTGATGCATTACTGAACCACTTTGTGCAGTGTGCAACGAAGAACTTCCCACTGGGATCTCTGCTAAATGCTGACGCTGCCTCTGGACGGATTCAGAGCTCGTAGCCGTTTGGTTATCACAGTACTGCCACGATCCTTCTCTACTTCTAAACTCCGTGGTACTCCGTGGTTAGTTGATGCCTCAATAATAACCAACAGAGCTGGCAGCAAGTGAATTTGTTGCAGAAGATGAGGAGCTTGTCACAAACAGCCGCTCCACTGATTCTTGACGGGATTCTGTCGTTCTGCGAAACAAATCCCAATCAACCTATTCGCCTCAAAAGCAAATCGATCACAGCGCGAACATGCAGAACTTCTGGTGAGGCATGCTTCAAATTAAGGTCTAAAAGTATCCGAGTTTCCAACAAGTTCTGTGGCAGGGAATGCATTATGCTGACATTTTTGAAAATGGAATGGCCACTTGTACTTAGCCAGCCAGTACTTGGTATTGTGCTATAGTGGAGACGTGCCTGAAGTAAGAATCGTAACATCCATATTTATTTGGTGCCACACTTCCTAAGTTAACATGAAGAATATCATCTGACTGGAGCTCTAAAGATTCTTGTGATAATTAGGATATGGCTGAGTCTGACAGAATCCAAAGTTGGGTCTAGGAATTTCAAAGATTCTGATACCCTTACCGACAAAAAAAAAAAAAGAACCTTGGACCACGGTAGGCAGGGCAGAGAGATACTGCACATATGCTTGGAGTGTACAGCAATCTTACCAGTCGACGCTGTTCATGTTGAGTTGACATTAAGGGGCCGGGCCTGTGATTAGAGCACATGAAACTCACATATGGCTGTAATAGATTTGTAGAAAGTTGGGCCAGGGTATTTCACAGATTCTGATACTGATCCTGAATTCCCTGACTGAAGACAAATCAACTGAAGGCTGGAACAAATTAGGAGGCACCGCACAAGAAACGCCGCAACTTATAAGCATCAGCATCTTTGGCCTTCCTTTCCTTGCATCCAAAGCAACTCACGAAGGGAATTCCATGGCATTCTTCATGTCCATCCATCCAGCAATGATAAACCGACAATTCCATGGCTGGCAGGGCGACTCTCTCCTGTGCCAGACATTTGTTCGTTGATGCTGATCGCTGACAGGGAGAGGCACCCAGAGTCAGATAGCTCGGCACTTGTACAGGCTACAAGTTCAGGCTCGAGGTATGCTCTTACCAGATTCAGATACCCCGTGCCCCAGTGGCGTTTGCTTCACGGCGGGCTGTCGCCAAGAACAGCGCGTGGCCGTTGCTTTCCGGTCTTTTACTAGTGCAGCACTGCCAAGCGTGCAAGGTTCCAACTTAGCTGCCGTGCTGAACTCCAGTTAGCGTCGCTTTCAGGCTTGGTTCTATGCTTATAGAGGAAGAATATATGCCAAATTCTGTTGTAACTTACAGCCGGGAATTTCATGATTTTCATGTTTTTGCTATGAAGTTGAAAATCTCCTGTTAAATTCCTGATTTTCAAACGGGTCGTGAAGAAGAAGGTTGAGAAGAAGAGGAACTCACTCAACATTTGTACGTATTTTGTATAGATCTTGTAAAACCCATCTGTTCCAATTTCCAATTTCCAAACGAAATTCATGGCCGTCGCTCCATGGTCAGCCGAGTCCGTCCGTCCTCGCCAACCACTCGTTCGTTCAGCAGCCAAGACCAAATGCTTGCCAGGTGGAGGCATCCAGCGCCGTCGATTCCCTCACAACCCTCATCTGAGCCGTTGCTTCCGCGTGTGGCCTCCCTCCGTTACCCGACAGGCCGGGTCCACCTCACCGCCCCCGTGGGACCGTCCCGCCACGTCACCCATCGGTGGGCCCCGCGAAATCTCCTCGACCGCTGCTTTCTCTTCCTCCTCCGGTCCTCCCCATCCTCTCCCTCCACCATCATCCACCGCCACCACCACCACCACCGCCTCCCCCCTCCCTCCTCCTCCCGCACCGCGCGAAGCCCCATCCCCATCCCCATCACTATCCCTATCGCACCCCACCACTCGCGTCCGCCCGCCCGCTCGTCCATCCATCCATCCATCCCCATGGCCAGCTTCGGCGTGGACACCCGGCCGGCCGCCGCGGCGGCTGGCGGTGGCAGTGGCGGTGGCGGCGGGGTTGGGACGACGGGGGAGGGCGCGCTGTCGTTCCTCTCCCGCGGGCTGCGTGAGGACCTCCGCCTGATCCGCGCGCGGGCCGGGGAGCTGGAGACGTTCCTGAGCGCGCCGGTGCCGGAGCCCGAGCTGCTGGCGCGCCTCCGCCGCGCCTACTCGTCGTCGGCGGCGTCGACGACGCGGCTGGACCTGTCGTCGGCGTTCGGGAAGGCGTTCGAGGCCGACGCGTGGAGGGGCGCCAGGGCTAGTACGGCCAGGTGGAGGTGGGAGGCCGAGGAGGAGGCTGAGGAGTGGGAGCCCGTTAGGATGGTCAAGGCTCGACTCAGGGAGCTTGAGCGGAAGAGGCAGGAACAGTCGCCTGGCGACATGCTGCATAAGCTCAAGCTCAGCTTGGTAAGCTTCCACACCAACTTTTGGTATACAAAAAAAAAAAAAGTTCACAGGAGTGACAGGACTCCATAAATTCGAGAAGCAAGCAACACTCCCCTAAATTCGACACGGCTCGAATTGAGCAGGACTGTCAATTTACTAGCGTACGTGTGTGTTTTGTTTTCAATTGGAAGAATTTGATTGTGGACATTATGCAGTTCCCTTTGGGTGTCGAATGGAGATATTTGTTTGAATTTGGATGGGAATAAACTCCCATGTGTTTCAAATTGAATTACTTCGTGGACACAAATTGAATGTGGAATCATGCATATTTGATTATTTTCTTCGTAGCATTGCTAAATACAGTAGCCGTTTTAATGATCCAAAGAGAACTTTGAAAAACAAGGTGTGAAAAAAAATCAAGATTTTGGTTAGTATATATACTTTCCATATTTGCAAGAATTGAGGCTAGAAGGGGCACTCTGTGACTGTTAGCTGCTCAATAGATTTGAATTTCTGTTATGTGCCATGCCAACTAATAGAATTTGGATGGAATTGAAATTGCGAATCCTGTACTGAATCAATTAAGGAAAATATTAATATTAAACAACTGGAGGTTTCAGAAGCTCATGGAAATGTTCTTCTGTGAAGTCCACAAGTCAACCAATTTTATTTTCTTCATATTTAGATTTACAAAAAAAGAAACATGTCAATCTTAATTAAGCTTACCTTGGGATTTTAGTCATAGTCTTCACTCTTCAATAGATTCAGTATCTTCATAATCATGTAATTTACACTTGCTTGGAACATGTCAATCTTAATTAAGCTTATCGTGGGATATGCATGATGCAGACTGCTCTTGTTCCTGTAGCAGATTAATTGATGCAACATTGCACTTCTTATTGCAGAAATCAATGACCTTTGCGCCTGAAACTTCTGAGGTTAGTCCTCTTGATTCACTTCTTGTTGCACAGTCCTGTCAAGGCGATTCACTTCTGAAATCCTTTGCTCATAGTGGCGTCTTTTTATTTGCTTATATTTACTTACTGACTTCTAACAGTGACTTTTGCAAGAATGTTCAATCTAAATAAAAATCATTATGTTAAATGTTGCTTCCAATACATTATTTATGTAAAGTAATATGGTCACTATGTAACATTTTTCAGAAATCCTTGTACAACTAGTCTGTTTTGTATATCTTTGTAGTGAAAGATGAGCATTCTATCGTGTTAGAACACAATCTAATCAATCTTTGCCCCTTCTGTATTTTCATAACCAGTATTGCTCTTGTGCAGGATGTTCCACCACTGGATTTAGGAGAACTTCTTGCTTATTTTGTAAAGCAATCGGTACCACTATTTGACCAACTTGGTATAAAAAGAGGTAAGATGCTTGATTTTCGTTCACAATACCTATAATTGTTATCTCACATTGAGCTGATTATTCTCTCATCTGCTTTAGATGTATGTGACAAGTTGGTGGAGTCTCTATGCAGCAAGCGCAAAGGACCACCCTGCATATAGTTTTTTGTCAGCAAGTGAACCATCTTCATTGAAAATGACAATGTGGGCGATGAACTCGACCTAAGGATAGCTAGTGTCCTACAGAGTACAGGACACCATTATGAAGGTGGATTTTGGAGTGATGGCCCTAAGGCTGACATATCTGGCAAGAGACATGTTGCCATAGTCACCACTGCCAGTCTTCCCTGGATGACTGGAACGGCTGTGAATCCTTTGTTTCGAGCTGCATACTTGGCTAAATCCTCCAAGCAAGATGTAACTTTGGTAGTGCCCTGGCTTTGTAAGTCGGATCAAGAACTTGTGTACCCCCAGTAGCATGACTTTTAATTCACCAGAAGAGCAAGAAACTTATATGAGGAATTGGCTGGAGGAAAGAGTTGGTTTCAAGACAGACTTCAAAATCTCATTTTATCCTGAAAGGTAACTTTTCCTTTTTCAGCACAATGTTTGAACACTATGTGCAATAGCTCATGTAGTCACAATCTTTTCCGACTGCAGTTTCAAAAAGAGAGGAGAAGCATAATTCCTGCTGGGGACACTTCACAGTTTATACCATCAAAGGAAGCTGATATTGCAATCTTGGAAGAGCCCGAGCACCTCAACTGGTATCATCATGGGAAACGTTGGACAGACAAATTCAATCATGTCGTCGGGTGTAGTGCATACAAATTATTTGGAGTACATCAAGAGGGAGAAGAATGGTGCTATTCAGGCCTTTTTCGTTAAGCACATTAATAACCTGGTCGCCAGAGCTTATTGCCATAAGGTACCCAACGAATTATATTACTCCTCTGATGTTTGAGCCATCCACGTGATGTGTGGTTGTAGGCTATATTACAGGCTGTTTATTTTCTGTGGTCTGATGGTGTCTATGCTATGTAGATCTTGCGGCTGTCAGGTGCTACTCAAGATCTGCCCAAGTCAATGATCTGCAATGTGCATGGTGTGAACCCCAAGTTTCTGGAGGTCGGAGAGAGAATAGCAGCAGAGCGAGTCTGGCCAGCAATCCTTCTAAAGGAGCTTATTTCCTAGGGAAGATGGTGTGGGCTAAGGGTTACAGAGAGTTAATAGATTTGTTCGCGAAGCACAAGAGTGATTTAGAAGGCTTCAAGCTGGACATCTATGGAAACGGTGAAGACTCACACGAGGTGCAATCAGCTGCCCGGAAGTTGAATCTGAACCTCAACTTTCATAAAGGCCGGGACCATGCTGATGATTCTCTTCATGGGTAAAAGACCACTCAGTTGCCTTTTTTTTTTTTATCACCCTTCTGCCTGCCTATATGTGATGATGTCATATCATTATTCTCTTGTCAATTTGAATGTCTGTCCTCCTGTTCCATTTTCAGGTACAAGGTTTTCATAAACCCAAGCATCAGCGACGTCCTCTGCACCGCGACTGCAGAGGCACTAGCCATGGGCAAGTTCGTAGTCTGCGCTGACCACCCATCCAATGACTTCTTCCGGTCGTTCCCCAACTGCCTGACCTACAAAACATCCGAGGACTTCGTCGCCAAGGTGAAGGAAGCCATGACCCGCGACCCGCAGCCCCTGACCCCCGAGCAGCGGTACGACCTGTCATGGGAGGCCGCCACCCAGCGGTTCATGGAGCACTCGGAGCTCGACAAGGTCCTGAACTGCGACAGCAGCGAATGCGCCAGCGAATCCGGCAAGAGCAGCGCGGCGAACACAAGGATGAGGAGATCCGCCTCGGCGCCGAACATGTCGGACGTCGTGGACGGTGGCCTGGCGTTCGTGCACTACTGCTTCACCGGCAGCGAGCTCCTGAGGCTGTCAACCGGCGCCGTCCCCGGAACCCGGGACTATAACAAGCAGCATAGCTTGGACCTTCACCTCCCGCCACCCCAGGTACAGAACCCGATCTACGGCTGGTAAGGTAATTCCTAGCGTTAGCAGTATACAGGTGTCGTCGTATATCTATCTATCTATATATATATAGATCTGCAGTCTGTAACACTAGCGTTTTCATCTCGATCTAGCTGCTGCCAAAGGCAAGCCATTTTTTTTTTTGAATAAGACCTGATGAGGCATCTGTCTCGGTCCTCCTCACACCTCTATGTTTTGTAATACACTAACACTAGTGCTAGATAAAGAGGCGAGCATTTCTTCTTAATTAAAAGGAAAGATGAAGAGGAGAGAACCAGGCAGTCCCTGCTTCCAAATTTTTTGACGACATTGCAGCTCGTTCAGACTGGTCAGAAGTGTTGGGGGGTGTGTACTCTGTATTGAGACTTTGAGAGTATTGTAGCTGCATTGCATCGATGAAACAAGCACGCGCATGCTTCGTCCTGCTGCTGTTGCTGGTCTTGGTTCCGTGTCTGGTAGCTTGTAGCTTGCTAGTAGTACTGTAGTGCGGTAGCTACCATTTGCATACCATAATACATCAAAGGTGGTTATGATGGCAGTTGCATTGGAACCCAGACTACTACCACCATGTCCCTGTTTTTGCACCGAAGAGAGCCAAAGGTATGCCCGGCCTTCTCGCGTGCGCGTAGGGCACTGTTGCTACCCTGCACTGAATTGCATTGTCCAATTTAGTTGGTGAGATATTTTGGGTTCGGCTATCATAGCACTTTTCGTTTGTATTTGTTAATTATTGTTCAACCATAACCGAGCCTGCTCGACCGGTGGGTGCATTTACGATCTTTGTGAGAGAAAATACTGCTGGGCGGCTCATTGGCTGGCGATCTTGTGTGAGAGAAAATATCTTGCGACCTACTACCGATAAGCCAATGAATGCCTAACTAGGCTAAAAAGATTTATCTCGTCTTTTTTCAAACTGTGCAATTAGTTTTTTTTTTTTTAACTATATTTAATACTCGCACTTTTATCTCGCAGTTTTTTATCTCTCGCACTTTTCCATTTATACGTCAAAAAGATTTGATATCTTGGGATCTCGAAGCACTTTTTGGTTTCACCTTTGATGGAGTGAACACACCCTCAACGAGCGCTCCATAATCCTACTGATGAACAGTACTGATACTATAGTATGCTATACTGTTTACTGTTGATGCTGCCCTTTGTTCTAGGCTCTACCTTACTTGAATGTGGTGGTGTGCACTGTTTAGGGGCAGTGCACCATCGACTGTCATGATCGGTCAGCCATGGCTTTGGTAGAATGTCCGTGTGACCGTGCCTGCCTGGTACTCCAATACTGATGGGGTACCCTACATAGCCTAGAGAGGTCTAGAGCCTAGCCCTACACTAGTCACTGTGCGCCACGTCACTCTTTGCTGGGCATGTGTGGGTGGGCCGGCTTGGTCTTGTGTGGTCCGCCGTGCCCCTGCCCCTGTGGGTATCTCGTTCTCAGGCAGGGGGCAGCCTGTGGGCCTTTTCTCCCCTGTCCCTGTTGCCATTGCCGCCGAGCACTGGCAGGGTAGTAGGGTGGTGCCGAATGCCCTGTTTCAACTTTGAAGGTGATGCAGTGTTTGTACTATGCCCTTGTGACCTGTGAATGAAGAGGTAAAGGGGGTGACGAGTGAGAGTGAGGACCAATTTTCAGGCAAAGGAGTATATTCTCCATTTTTTCTAAAAAAAAACATACTACACCCAACTAGTATCTCTTTATACTTTGGGCCAGCAGCGGGATCAGTCAAGATAAGCTCTTTCTCGTTTTCACTTTAAAAACGAAATCGAGTCCAGAAGACATGATTAACTGTAATTCTTACCATAATGTTCTGAAAATGACAAAGAGTAGAAGAACGCAAACATCATAAGTCCACAAAAACACTGTGACCCAATGATCAGAACGCCATGGACTGACTGGGCTTCTGCAGTATGGTGTGTCTCGCTGAGCTGCATTATTGGACTTACTAAAAAGGGACATTTAGTGTGGATAAAAATAGGATGAAAAACGAGAGAAGCAAAAACAGTGGAAAAAAGCATTTTGAAATTTTCCAAAAACAAACGAGTGAAAACGTATGGTCGAGATGACCATGAAACGTAAATAAAAACTTGGAGCAGGTTGAACGTAGAAAATAGAAATCGATCAGGGTGGGATGTAATGGAATTTGTCTGAATCATTTCCACCCCCTAGTTGTCTGGGTAGGTAGTTTTTCATGGTCCAATCAAACACATGACCTTGTTGCATATATGCCTCGGCAGTTGGACGCATCGTAGGTAGCAGAAAATGTTGAACGTAACAACAGGTCCATATGTATATATATACTATATTGTTTGAGTAAAAAACCGTAGCAAGATCTTGGAGGCGATGGTTGTGTGTGTTAGTGTGTGTCTTCTTTTCAATTTGACCTCTGAGAAGTAGTTTCAAACAGATTAGTGGGAGGCCCAGCTTTATGATGAAACTAGTTCTTGGTAAATCTGGTGATCTACATCTGTTTTTCGATCTGGAGCCAGAGCTCTCTCGATCAGACCCTAAGCGCATATCGAAGCGCTAATCGATCCCGTCGAATCGATCGTCTATGACGAGAAGCCCTTTATGGCCGTGTTTTTTCAGAGTAGGGCATGCCCGTTTCCATCCATGGCCTGTCACCCTGTGCTGCTTGCATTGGCATACAGTTGTAATTCAGGACAAGGATCGGACAGCAGCAAAGCAATGCAAGCTGTGTGTGACAGACTGTGTGACTGTGTCTGTGTGAGTGATCGATTGGAACCCACCCAGGTCATGCATTGATCTGGTTGTGGTACGGTGTGGGTGTGCGTGGGCCCGCCGGCACCGGCATCGGCATCGGCATGGCATGGCCCGAGAATCTTGCCCTGGTGATGTGGTGCCCTGTGCCGGCGGCCACCGATCCGCAACGTGATCGAGCATGAACCCTGCCTGTGCCTGTTTCGCTAAGCCGTCGTCGTACGTTATGGTGCTAAATCAACCCACTCACTGGACTGCAGTAGTAGAGAGAGCAGTGTCTGTCATTTGTAGAGAGAGATCCTGATGCAGTGAACCTAGCGGGAGTGCAGTAACAAACAGCCGGAGGAACAGAGTAGCAGCAGTAGGAGCAAGAGCGTAGAGTCGTCGATGGCCGTGGCGTGCAGTGCCGGATGGTGAAGAGTGAAGACCCAGCGGCAGGGGGCAGCCGAGCCGACAGGTTGATGCATGATCCAGCCCATGATAGAGTGGTGTGACCTAGGCCAGCAGCAGCGGCAGCAGCAGTGGGCTACGCCACGACGGCAGCAGCAATGAGTGGTGGCCAATGGCTGATCCTGCGTGGTTATCTTCTCCTTCCTGTTCCTGAGCGAGCAGCCAGCCGATCGAGCACGAGGGAGATGCAGATGCGTCGTCGCCGGCTTTTTACACCCACGGGAACGGGATAAAGAGGTGCCGCCTTTTTTCACCGCGGCGCCGGCCACAGCAAGGAATGAACCGTCGTCGCTGCTGTAGCTGTAGCTGTAGCATACTGTACAGTAGCAGCTGCGTTGCTTTGCCTTGACGCCTCCATCCATCCATCCATCCATCCATCTCTGAATCTCCATGGTTTCACTGTGTGGAGATTCATGCTGTCTCTGCTGTGATCCCTGCCCTGCTTCTCTGTCCTAGGAGTAGTAGAGTAGCCAGCCATCGTCGACGTGTGAGAGCTACCGGCCAGCCATGCATCTCTCCATGGATGTCCATGTCCTGCTGCCGGCATGCAGCTACCTTTGTGTTGTGTCACGGCCTTTCCTGTCGCCCATGATTAAGCCAACAAGAGCAGCAGCAGCCACGACCACGAGACGAGACGAGACTACAGGACGACACGCGAAACTAGGGCGCACATCATGGTCGCCATCACCAGCGTCCAGCACACCGTATCTCCAGCCCACATGGAGTATCTATCAGAAAAAGGCCGAGGGAGAATCCGATGACAATCACAGGACTAGAAAGGAACTAAAGATTTTTATTAGGATATATATACACTTGCTTGGAAAAACGATTGGCTAATTTTGATAAACAATTGTAAAAAGTTGCTAATTCTCACCCTGCTCCCTATTCATTCAATCCTCTAAAGTCACTCGACCAAGGAATCAGGGTGGAGCTCTTCAAAATATCCTAATAATGATACTGAAGGTCAGTTTTGGTACCGCTCTGCTTCCACCTTCTTCAGATCGGATTCACTAAAGTTCTAAAAATGGTTAAAATGCAAACAAGGTTCAGGTGGAGAGCTGATGAAGATAACTTTTTCACTCACACTGTAAGCTAGCTACTTCTCAGATGCACTGTCTACGCCATCAGAGAACTTAAAAAGGAGAGTTTTAAAATTAGGAACGGAATTAAGTTCTAACAAAGTGACCCTGAGTATGATAAATATCTTTTTATATAATAATTCTCAAAAAAATCTTTTTATATGAATTTAGGATATTTAGAGGGAGAGTACGTGGCAATGACAACGAGCTAGCTATGCGTGATGCCTTTTGTTTTGCTCGGAATGTGCAGCTCAACATCTCCAAGCTTCGAGGCCTGGTCGAGTTGATACGCGCGCGCTCTCCAAAAACAGAGCCAAAGTGAACTCATATCCAAAAAGTTGCATTGCTACCGTACATATGAAAATCTCCCTATAGCTACAGGTAGTACGACTAGACCTCACACAGCCCAACGTTCATGATCTGCCACACCGCAATTGTACTGTAATTTACACATGTCGCAATTTCAGATCCTTTCTCTAAGGAAAATTCACCAGAATAGATTAAATGTCTTAGCTTATTAGCCGTGTGCTTAGTTGTCCACATCATTGTGCCTTTTATTTATTGTATACAATTTTAGTTCAAAAAATGGTCGTCCACAGGCTTTTGTATTCTTTTAGTAACTTTCTTGGTCTGTAATAAAATTTCAGTAGGGGCCTCGCCCCCTCCTAAAAGTGACGGCCGGTTACTGGCATTGTGCCGGTTACAGAAGGAGTGCATTTAGTAGCCGTCTGAGGCTGTGTGGCCCGTTGCCGAGGCCAGCAGCAGGATCACCATCGGAATTGGCCGGGTGGGGGCAGCGCAGCTACGCAGTCACAAGGATCACAGTGTCACACCGGAGAGCCCTCAAGAAGCAATCCATCCAAAAACCAACCACGCGTGCGTGTTGTGGTCGTGGATGCCCCTGTGCCTAGGGAACAAACCAACCAACCAACCAACGAAATGGAGCCCTGAAGAAGACGAGACTGTATGTATCCTGCTCGCATTATTTGCAAGAGGCCAAGGTCAAGATTCTCAGACGGATCGTGTCTGGTAGCGTTGTTGTTGTTGAGAGTGGGTTGGTGCACTGCCACTTCAACGTCCATGTTTGGCGCTTTCATCCCCTCTCGCCACAACAGATCAGATCCCTCTTGCCCAGGGCACTCAACAGGACCTCTCCTTCTTGGTGGTTCTTTGCTAGATACTCATATATGCTATCAGTATCAGCCTCCATACGAGAATGTGTGCATGTATAGCTAGTGTGTTTTGTTAATTTTGTTTTTTTGCAACTTGCTATTTATATTAATTGGTACCACACACCATGAATGTTACGTCCTTTGTCTAAAAGAGTAGGTGTGGCTATCTCTAGGAAGTCGGTTTCGAGGTGGCAGTTTCCGTATCAAACAAGGTCCATTTGTTGTGGCGTTTGGAAGACGATGCATATGTGTTTGTGTGTGTGTGTGTGTGTTATTTTCTACAACTTGCTATTTAGTTGGTACCACTAGCTCAATGATTATGCCTAGTTGAAGTCGGTTTCAAGGGGGGCACTGTCCATGGGCAACACCAGGGGTATGCCATGTATTCCTTAGAATACCCAAGATTCATGACACAACAATGAATATATATCTACATCGATCTAAATATACATATATTGGTACATCGCGTTATAATGTTACAAATAAGGCCCGTAAGCCTAACAAACTAATTATTGGCTCACTAGATCCACCACTGGCATACCCAGCTAGCTGTAAATTACTGGCTCCGCCACTCAGTGACTGTCTCAAAAAAGGTTCATCTATTGTGATGTTGGAAGAATGCCTATGTGGTTGTCAACATGAATAGGATATAGAGAGACGTAAGAAAGCATCCATGGTGTTTAAGGAGTTGTTTGTCACAACTCCAACTTATTAGAGCTCCACCTCATATCAATATTTTGTGTGCTATAATAAGGACCTTGAGACTATTTAAAATAAATACAAAGAAAATAACTCAGCTAACACTATCGCATAAGCTATTTTAGTGGTGTCCCACCTGCTGTACAGAGACGGTTCTAAAAAATAGCTCATCTCCAAGAATTGATTTTTAGAGGCGCCGAAGAGTTCATCCGCCTCTAGAAATGCCCTCCATTTCTAAAGGCGGCTGGAATGTCCACCCATCTCTAAGATAGAAATTTAGAGATGGTTTGGCTTTCCACCCAATCTAATTACTATAAAAAACATTTTTAGAGACATCTAGGAAAGCCACCAGTATCTAGGGCTGCGAGAAATCCACAATTCTTTTGAGGAGAGTTGGTCTATAGTACCAAATAGAGCCAAAAATAAAAATATCAACCAGCAATTGGGGGTAGGAGTAGTACCTAATCTATTTGATATTCTTCAATAATGACGGAACCTAGCTTTTATGACAAGAACAAGTTAATTGAACCAAAAATGGTGTGAGATGTGATATATTTCGACCTTCTAGAAGAAACATGTGCTATTTAATTTCCACATCAAACAAAACACAAGTGCAACCATCCACTATCAAGCCATCAAAAATCTCTCTTGGATTGGATTGATCATCACCCTAGTATTAAACATTGAAATTCAACACGTTCCTGTTGATGACCTAATTCCAAACAACTATATATATATGGTGCGCATTTTATATCTATCAGTTGCTTTCCACATCTCTTGAAATAAAGTGGCGGCATTTTTGTGTGTGTGTCCACAAAGCTTTAATTTTAGCTTGTGACTAAAACAGCAAAGCAACACAAAAAAATGGATTGAAGCTAGGATAATGTCTCCCTTTCACATGTGTTGGACCGGTCAAGAGCACCAAGCACTTGTTCTCTGAACCTCGGCACATCATATCAAACTTGAAAGGGATACATGCATTATATATATACTCCCTTTAGGTTATGGATAGATGACCTGAATGAACAAAAACTAATGTTCTCATCACCCATTATTTTTACACGTTGCTTTTTGGCGAAATTAATGTGGTGCCAAGCAACGTAACACAAAAGCGTCATCACATGGTGTCGCCCAATAGCAGTGATACAAGGAGAGAAAGGTCTTTTTCAGAGACTGATGGGACCAAACTAACCCCTCTTGGTTCCAAAAAGTAAACAAGATCAGACGACAAAAGATCTCGTTTAGTAAAAGTAGAATTTTTAGTACTAGTGAGCAAGCATGGATTGACGTATGGGTGTCTCCAATTTGATTGCTTGCCAAGCGTCTCGATCTAACCACTACAAGCATCTCAGTTAAGTCCAGCAAGATAAAGTAGACAGAGATTGACAACTTTTTATTTAATCATCAGGGATTAGGGCTTGTCTGAAATCTGAATGTAGGAAATTGATCCATGCAAAAAGCAATTCAATTGCTGTTTAAATGGAAGAAAGTTCTTCTTGTAATTGAACTATATGTGGCCTAATTTAGGTTCTAATCAAATGATTACCATGCATAGCCTCAATTATTCACTAAATACAACTTTTTACTAGAAAAAGGTTCCACCCAGCAAAGGCACACAGCTAGCAGCATTGCCATCTGAATGGCTTATCTATATACTTTGCTTTCCCTCGCCTCTTATACTATACTATATAGTACGTATAAAAATCTAAACTGTCCCACCACCCCTCAAAAGCATACACACGACCACATAATTTGTACCCAAGAACGCTTTCCTTCTGAAGGTCCATATAGTCATCATTGCTAATGCCCACAGTATGATGAGGGTGTAGATCAGAATGTGTACAACTATGTATATGTAGGATGTAGGAGTATATTTATTCACAAAGCAACTAGCAATACTCAGGTTTTTGTGTTTCTGACACATGTCATATTCAATTATGGCTAGCTGCCTTTTTTTTCTTTATATTATCCAGGTATTGTCTTGTTTGAAGCAACTTTTTAGCAGTTTGTATGGTGTAAAAGTGCTTTGCACAAAAGTTGTGACAGGTGGAAAATAAAATGACAATAGCATAGCATTGAGATAATAAATCAGCATGAATGAAAAGGGACAAGAGTGATCTGTTGGTTTGAACTGTTAGTACTATTGCTTACTGCAAGATAAGGGCAACTAATTTATTCTGCTGATGCCTTGGGTTAATATGAAGACAAAAGACAGCAAAAGTGAGACTAGCTAATTTATATGCAACCAGCGTGTGGCAACTCCAAGGTCACTTTGAATAAAGAACTTTAACTGTTAATTTAAATCCCTACAACATTTTTTTTTAAAAAAAAAAATAAAAGTTGTATCTCTAATCTAGACATGATCAAATTGGACTCGAATGTGGATTCATTAAACTAGTCCATCAATCCATGTTCTTACGGCGTGCTATTAATTTCACGAGACACTTATTTGAAATTTGTGAAAAAGTTTGGACTACAACTAATCAAAATTGTTGTCTTTGTTTGATATCTCTTCATTACACACATGTGAAACGAAGCTAACATTTTAAAGGAAGATGAATCCCTCTACATGGAGAGAAAAAAGAGGATACTCCCTACTATGGTCATCAAAATATGGATTTGTTATGAATAAAAGGGCAGCTAAAGTAAATACATTTGCCCTTTGTGGAAGAATGATGGCTGTCTCGAGGCCGCGAAGGCAGAAAAAAAAAGGAAAAAGAAAAGGAAGGCGAGTAAACAAAGCAGCAAGGAGGACGAAAGAAACGAAAGCGAGCGAGAGGCACACACAACGATGACACCACCACCTCAAGCAAGCTCGGGCAGGAGCGAGCAGACCATAGAGTGGAGAGCAGCAGCCAGCCAGCAGCAAGGCTGAGCCGGCCGACCACGCGTCGGCTGAGAGCTGGCTCAGGCTAAGAGCAAAAAAATCAACCGGCCGGCAGTCCCAGTGGCGGCAGCATCAAGAAACTAGTGACAAGGTAGTGAATCCGAGGAAGGGAGCGCGGTTCGTCGCAGGCCGGCGCCGCCGCCACCGAGCGAGTGTGAGGGCGCTGGACTTGTATTCCCGGGGCGCTAGCTGGCGGCAAAAGAAGCTAGCCCCGACCACCACTGGCCCCGCCATGTGATTGATGGCTGCTGCTGCCCGTGCCCCGGCGGCAGCGGCGGCGGCGTGGAGGAGCGGCGGTCTCCCGCGCAGAAGCAGGCCGGGCGCGCCAGCTGCCGCGGCGCCTAGAGCAAGGTCTTCTCTCGCGGCCGAGTCGAAGCTAGGGTTTGGCGCGGCGGAGGGGCGCCAAGGTTCTGGAGGAAGGGCGGGGGAGGGAGATGGCGGTCGGAGACGCTGCGGCGGCTGTGCGAGGGAAGATCGGGTGGTCCTACGCCGTCTTCTGGAGAAGGCCATCGGCGCCGCCATTCCGACCCGTGTAAGCCACCGCCATCCTCCAGATTTTCTTTGGTGTTTAAACTCACCCTCCTCCCTCAGAATAAATCTTTGGCCCTGGAAATCTATAAGCTTTTTTTTTTTGCCATTGTGCTCGCTCATTTTTCTTGGTTGGTTTGTTTGCTCCTGCTCGTTTTCGTAGAAAGATTTGGTTTGTGTCTTTGTGCTCGCTCAATGTCATTCTTTTTTCAAACAAAAAAAAAAGCGTAAGTTTTCGTTGCTACTCTGTTCTGGGGCTCCAAGTTTGGAAGATAAGGGGATATATCTGGGCTCAAAATCAACGAATTTCCTGCAAGGTTGAGGGTCATAAAGGTTGAAAAAGCTACTCATTTTCCCCTTGTAAATGAAATGAAATGAAATGCGCAGGCATTTTAGTTGCCGGGGAGGACGGCTACTGTGGCCACACGTCATGCCCCTCTGAACTCTCCTCTGCCCAGCGACGCCGCCGGAGCCGCCGGGTGCTCTGTTCCTGACACCATCTGCTCGCTCGTTAACAACGTTATGGCGTCGCAGGTTCATGTCGTCGGACAAGGGTAAACAAAACCAGCCGCAGCAGCCATCTCTTAATCTCTTCCATGATGATCTTGGTTGGTTGCTCCTTGGATTCGGATTCATGGCAGCCTGTGTTTTTCTTGGTTTGGCAGGACCGTAGGCCGTGCGGCGTTCAGTGGCAATCACCAATGGATCGTCCACGGTACTGCTGCTGCCAATGGTCACGGGCTCTCCTCCGAGGTACGGCCACTAGTACTGAGTTCTGAAATTCTCCAGTGAAATAAATGCCAACCAAATTTTTCAGTTTTGTCTGGTTCCATTTTTGCTGCCACCTCATTCAAAGCACTGTGGGGGTATGTATATGGCCTTCTTCAACTTTTTGGCAGTTAGTGCCAAATGACGCAAGCACCTGTTGTAAATTATGAATGTGTAAAAAGAAATTACACCAAGTTTGTCTTTTTGACTACTAGACCAAGTCACTTTGTGTGAAGATTTCTTTTTAACTATCTTGTGTCCAATTGGGTTTTGTGTTTTCTTAACCTGGTTTTCAGGATTTTTACACCATGTTTTTCAATTTCATAGGTTGCTGCTGAGATGAACAATCAGTTCAGAGTTGGCATTCAGGTGGGTGGAACTGAAATGGTAAAAAAAGTGTATATAGTCACCATGTGCTTCTGAGCCTCATTCTGAACTTTTTGCTGTGCAGACTATTGCGATCATTCCTGTGCTCCCACGGGGTGTCCTACAGTTAGGCTCCACTGGTTTGGTAAGCCTCACAAAGCTCTGGATCATGCTAGAAAAAGCAGAGAAATTGTTGAATTATTCGGCAAAAGCTGTTCAACACTATCAGTTGAACTTTCTATGTAAAAGAATTATATATAACTATAATATCACGCTAGACACTAGAAAAATAATTCTCCTTCTGTGGATGGTTGTGGAAGGTGGAAAAACAATAGTTCATTGCTGAATGAGTGCTGCCATTCAAAAATTTTTGGATATAGAAAGTACATGACATGGTCTTCGGGCCATGCTGCTCTGACTCTGAAAAACCTATCTTTACGCTACTGCAAATTTAAGAATGCCCATTGCAAATTCATGGTGGAATTTCATCTATGCCTCCACAGAACGTAACCTTATTCATGATGGAAGACACCTTGCACATAAAAATGCTACTCTGTATTGTATCCTTTGGTGCGCTTTTAGTGCTGGAAATTCTTGTGAAGAACATAAAAAAGATCTCGAAATCATTGTTTTAACTTCCTTGTGATGGTTGGGTAGTAGGGTTTTTCTTTTGATTGCTCTCTAAATATTTGAAAGTTGAAATAATCATCTGATTTTTTTGGCAGGTTATGGAAAAACACAAATTTTGTGATGTTTGCAAAGAAGTTGTGTTCTCAGCTAAACAACCGCTCAAGCATGGCTGCTGCTCTGCTTCAGCTAAGAACGCTTCAAGTCAGCATGGTCAGTCACGCTCCTGATACTGCAACTGTGTCAACTACCACACCACCACATGCATTGTTGAATGCATCTTTGCTTAAGGTTGTGCAACAGAATGGTCACCCTCTGTTAGAGAGACACACTGTCTATGCAGAGCCTGATTTTTTAGGTTTTGTACAACAAGCATCCTTCTGTGAGAGCCAATTTGGAAGAAATTTACAGAGTGTTGCTATGAACTCAAGTTTGGCCTCCCAAGCTTGACATCAGTTAAAAAGCAGTCACTCTTGATGAACAACACTGGGCAGTTACAGTTCAATAATAATGCACATTTATCAGCAGATTTGGCAAGAGATATCATATTAAAAATCCCTTTGTCCGGCCAGGACTCTCTGTCTGTGAAAAATACAAAACATGAATAGGCATCATGGAAGATATGTGGTATCCAATGGTATAAATGGTCCTGGGAATTTTTGATTTTCTCCCTGTAGGGCCCAGAGCAAATAGGGCCAACTTATCTACCAGTGTATCGAGTCAAATATTGGACCACACATCAGGAACATTGCAGCAGAAACAGTCTCAAGTTCCGCTCAAGGTTCCCAATCTTCTGAATTCGCTAAGGAAATGGAGAACCCTGAAAGTAGGACATTCCAAACTCCTTCAGTTCGAACTTCTGAATCGGATGGTCAGGTTTCTAACAGTTTTCAACATGGACCAAGAGAATCAATTGAGTAGATCAAACATTGTCGGACAAGACCAAAAAGATTAATAGATTTAGTGATGCAGGTGCTAATGTCACCACGCAGAGAATGAAGAACAGGGATGGATGTCAGCCAGGTCCCATTGAGAGAGCTTCCTCGCTGCTCGTGGAGCCTGCTGCAGATAATGACTTGTTTGATATGTTTGGTTCTGAATTTCATCAGTTCTCCCACAACATTGGTGCTGATTTGGTCACCTGGAGTGGTACAGAGTCTCAGAATTCAGATAGAGATGTCCCTGATTCATCAAGATATCTCAACAGCTCACCCCTTTTTAGTTCACTAGACAATGACCTTCAATATTCTGGTATCTTATCACTAACTGATACTGATCAGCTACTGGATGCTGTCATCTCAAAATGTGAATCCAAGTGGTAAACAGTGTACTGATGATAGTGCTTCTTGCAAGACTGCATTGACGGATGTTCCTAGCACATCTCATCTTGGTTCAGTAGACTTGAAGAGATGTGAGTCTTCCGGGCGTCCTTCTGGGCGCTAATTAAGACCTAATTGGCACAGTTTGTTAAACAGCCAAGTCTCTTTTGATAAATCTGAGGAGGGTTGTCTTTCCCAAAAATAATGGAATGCACAAATCTCAGATACGTCTTTTTGGATTGAGAGTGGGTCAGAACATGAAATGTGAAAGTGCTTCGGCTTCTAATAGCAAAGGTCTTGATACGCTAAGCAAGGCAAATCGCAAGAGATCTCTGACAAGGAGAAAGTCCTAAGCCACGACCTAAGGACCGGCAACTGATATCAAGACCGTATTAAAGAGCTACGTGAGCTTGTACCGAATGGGGCAAAGGTATGCTCTTGCATGTATTCTCTGATGATAATTTGAAAGTTTGAATTATATATATCTTGTCTGTAAACTATATGCATAGTGTACTAACAATTTAGCAAATTTATGTCAATAGTGTAGCATTGATGGTTTTGTTGGAGAAGACAGTTAAGCACATGCTATTCTTACAAAGTGTGACGAAGAATGCAGACAAGCTCAAGGACTCTACTGAATCTAAGGTATGCACATTCTTTACAGTCTTAGTTTTGGCCTTTTTGGTTATGATATGCCTAGACAAGATGGTGATGATACCCCTTACCTGACAAGGGGGGATCTCAAAATATTTTACTTAATCCTCCATAGTTGGAAAATGTCCCTTAATACAAAGAGTCTTCTTCGTCCAGATACTTGGTAGTGAAAATGGCCCCTTTGGAAAGACTACTTCGAAGGTGGGGCAACCTGGGCTTTCGATGTCGGCTCTCAGTCTATGACATGTCCAATCATTGTCGAGGATCTTGACCCGACCTCGTCAGATGCTTGTGGAGGTACTGACTAGTCTACTACTTATTGTTTATGGTACTATGATGTTTCACCTACAACACAAGTAATTGTGATGACTTGATTGCCTCTGCAGATGCTTTGCGAGGATAGAGGAATCTTCTTGGAGATAGCTGATTTCATCAAAGGACTTGGATTGACTATCTTGAGAGGGGTGATGGAAATGCGCAAAAGTAAAATCTGGGCACGGTTTACTGTTGAGGTAATACAGCTAAATTTATTAATTATTAGGATTCCTTCAGTTCAAAATCTAAAGTAATAAACAATAGCCCGCAAAATAAAGTAATAAATAAACAGTAACCAAAATGGAAATCCAAAGTGATGAGATGATGCTGATGATTACTACTTTCTGTGTTGCTGCTGATTTGTCGATTTCATTACTGATTGAGGCTGTTTTGTACAGGCGTAACAGGGACGTAACCAGAATGGAAATCTTTCTATCAGCCAGCGCTTACTGGAGCCAAATTGTGATGGCAGTGGAGCAGCAGAGAACGCTAACAACATGAGCATGCCTCTTGGTTTGGTGCGTCAACCAGTCATCCCTGCAACAGGCCGCATCCAATGAGGCTATAGAGCAAAACCATCAAGCATCTTCCAAGTGCTAAGAGCAGGAGCTCAGCTAACTTCTGCCGTGACTAGCATCACCAATATGCCAATGCACCGCCTGTTTTTCCTGAGACACCTTAATCTCGTGCAAATGTGGCATCCTTCATCAGACCAGATCGCAGAAAATGGAAGAAGGAAAAAGAAGGCAAGAGTGATCGTTAGGCAGCATTTTGTTTGTATGATCTTAGTTTTGTTTGTTAGTTAGCCATGTTTGGTCATATATTAGTGGATTTTTGTACTGTTATTCAGAATGGAAATTCTTGGGTTGGTTTATTTCACACAACAAAAGATGGAATACCACCTCTGTTATTAGTCTCCCTCACATCAGACGCAGTTATTATGACTAGTGAAAAACTATCTGAGCTGAATGGTCTGCAAGTGCTGAATGGCTGCTGAACATATCTGGAGAAGGCTGCTATTACAGGGACACTCTGGTTCATTTGGAAACAAATAGAAGACAGAGATCTTCAAGAGAAACTAAAAATCCTTCGGTTGATCTACTCTCTGAATTCATTTTGATGACCGCTTACTTGGGGAAAATCAGTAGAGGCAGAAGCTTTTTGTTTTCCTAGTTGCAATGTACACAAAATGAGTAATCCACCACTTTAGTCATGATCCAGCCCCAGCAGTCTGTTGGTACTGGTGCTTGTAGGCACATCTTGCGCATTTAACTCTTCTTCTATCTTGTTAATATAATCCTACAATCATCCTGGATCTTTCAAAAAGGACACTATCTGAGCAGATTCTCAGTCATTGCTCTGATCAGGTTATTGTGTTGTTATTTGTTACCCCTGCTGCCTGCCAACACTGAACACTTGATTCTACTGGAGCATGGTTATCCCACAGTATGTCATCAGCAGCACAAGGTGGTGCTGCCATTGAGTTAGGAATGTGCTGTATATGTTCACAGTAAGCAAAACAAATACTGAATTACTGCAGATAATACTAGTTGGCCAACTAGCTTCTACCACATACACTTCCAAGTCCAGTTCCAATATACTTTTACTGTATACCCCATCCCTATGATCTACATATAAAATCTTGTACAATGTTTGAGTATATCATCTAGTTACCTATCATCCTATACCTATATACATCGTCCCCATGATATACATATATATATATATATATATCCCATCTTTACATTCCCAAAAACCTATAGCCCAAGCTTAACTACTGCTTTATACATGCAAGCATATTAGGCTAGCTTGAACGACCCTTTATTTCTATACTAAGCTCTAAATTAATTAATCGATGGATATATAGATTTTTGATTAATTAATTGTGTGGACGATCGATCAAGTGCTATGCTACGTGTCCTAGCTAGGGCCACGAAGTCCCTCAGCGAGCTGCGCCGCGAACGACTTGGTGCTCTGCATGTTCATGTCGTAGCCGCCGAGCGCCGCCGCCGCCGCTGTCGGCGCCGGCCGTGTGCTGCCCATGAGGAACGACGCGGTCTGCTCGGCGGCGCTGCCTCCCTCCGGCGGCGCCGTGCGGGAGGCCGAGCGTCAGCGACACCCCGCCGTTCCCGGCGAACGCGAACGCGCCGGGATCCGTCGTGAACTGCCCGTACGGGCCCCGGCGCGAACAGCGAGTACCCGCCGCCGTCCTGGTGGTGGTGGTGGTGGTCTCTCGCGCCGCCGCCACCGCCGCCGCCGCTCTCGCATGAACTTCATGAGCAGCTCCCGGTGGCTGACCTCCCTCGTGCTGCTGCTGCCTCGCCGCCGCCGCGGCCTGCGCGTGGAGCGCCGCCATGTCGTGCACGTGGTGACCATGGTGGAACGCCCCCGTCCCCGACTCGTCCCCGCGCGCCTTCTTGAGCCTCCGCACCATCGCGTCATCGCCGTCGTCTTCATCGTCGTCGTAGAACCCCGCGTGAGACTGCGGTGGTCACCACCACCACCGCCGCCGAGCTCGAGCAGGAGGTGCCATGGATGCCCTTGTTGGCGGTCGCGCTGTCGCCTCCCACGCGCACCGCGGACTTGGACATGGCGTCCGCCCTCGGCGTGACGCCGTCGCCAGTGTCGCCACTCTTGCTCATTCCACCACCACCGGACTTCCCGTCGTCATTGCCACCGCCGCCACCACCACCGTCCTGGTCCTTGGTCTCCTCCAGGTACATCTCCTCCACCATGGGCTTCCACAACCTCACCCTCGCGTTGATGAACCAGTTGGACACCTAATTAATTAACAGAAATTAATCAAAGAACAACAAAGTTAATCAACACGTACGTAGAACCCCAGTAAAAACAGTCAAATTGATTCATGATAAACAGGAGATCGATCGAGAGAGAAATATTCACAGATTTACTGACCTGACCGCTTCTGGTGAGGCCGGTTTGCTTGGCGAGCATGATCTTGTCCGAGATCCTTGGGGGTATCTACATGACGACACAGGATCCATTCGGACCAATTAGAAGCATGACACGATGAGGTCTGTGATCATGCATGCCGCCATGGCCACGAAAGCAAGCAAGCAAGCAAATGGCCAAAACAAAGAGCTAGCAATGGCGGAGTACTCACGGGTGGAGGAAGTGTTCGAAGAGCCAAGCGCGGAGGATGGAGACGGAGCGTTCAGGGAGGCCGCGCTGCAGCCGCCATGCGCCGCCCTGCATCATGCCGAGCTGCTGCAGCGCGCGCTGCTGGCGGAGCTGGTGGTCGATGTAGCGGGAGGCGGGAGCCCACGGTGCGGCTGCCGGCGGCGGCGGCGGCGTCGGCGTCCTCGCCGAGCGCCCGGCTCGCCGCGCGCACCTGCGACGCGATCGCGTCGCGCAGGCACCGGAACTGCCGCGAGATGGTGCGCAGCGCCAGCGCCGTGTACGTCCGCGCCGAACCGGCACCCGCCGCCGCCTCGAACGACGACGACACCGCCTGCATCTGACCGTGGTACTGCCGGTACCGCTGCTCCACCTGCACGCCATGCCATTGTCGTCGTCGACGACGATGATTAGGTAGCTCGTTAGTGATGATGATGATGATCCATCCAATCCAACCAACTGTTCGTCGATCAACAAACTCTATCAATACTCAACTGCTACATACACAGCTTCTGATATGACATGATATGTCTACTCATGCACACAGAAATGACAAGACATGTGGGGGATTAAAGTGATAGTGAAATTATATATATATGCTTTTCTTTGTAACAAAATAAAAATTTAAATTGGTATTTGGTAGTACTACTCCTACTTGCATTATTCAGCTTGCAGTACAGTGTACACTCATGAAGCCGGCAATTGCAGACAAAAAGAGAGACGCATTTGATGAAACAAGGAATTGAAGCTTGTTTGTACTGGCATGGACAAAGTACAACCAAAAGAATGGAAGTGGTTGAATTTAATTTAATTTTGCGCAATCATGCACGATCCAATCTTATCTCTTGAGGATTTGTTTGCTAAAAAGACCTCCACTTGCCCCATATATATATTTCATTGTTGATGGAATAGTAGAGATGATATGGTTTTCATGGCCACTTGGTTTGTTAAATATCTTGTTCATATATATAACATCTATTATTGCACTTTGTCATGGTTTTTATATTGTTTTCATTCTCTTGCACATTGCTTTAAATTTTTACTATTAGAGAACCTCTTAGTTGTTACCCAAGACGCTTAAAATGAAATTAAGACATTTCAAAAGTAAGACAAGGAACAATAATTGGTATTGATACTACAAGCAGCAAGTTGATACAGCATGCATGCTTGATTAAGAGAAGGATTTAATTAAGGTGGGGGAAAAGTCTGATATATATATCCATCAAATTAAAATTAAAAGCCATGCACTGTTCCAACAACTTGTGTCACTCATCTTTCAGAAAAAGAAGCAGCATAACAAAGATAACCGAAAGGCAAATGGTTCCTAGCCTTTTTAAAAATAGCATAACACTATTGATCTTAGACTGCATAAGGAAGCAAACAGCAAAAACATGACAAAAATATGTATCTCTTCCTACCAAATTTTTGATGAGGCAATATAACAAAAACCTTTCATGGAAAAATCAACAACAACCCCCTCATCAAGGCCTCAACAACAGCAATTAAAAACAGATTCTTTAAAAAATATCATATTGAAAAACGATTGAGAGAAAAAGACACATCAAATGGAAAATATCTTGTGAAATTAATCTTAGTAGTATGAATATAATTGAGGAGTTTCATAAAAAGAAGTATGAATTCAAGCAATATACTGTGCTATTATGTATACTACTGACCCTCATCAAGCATGTTGATAAGCTTGCTCTTCTTCATCTGCAGCTCCTGCCGCTCCGCGGTGGACAACTCCGCTGCCGGAGCGCCGCCGCTCTTGCGCCGGAACCGTCCTCGGTGCCGCCACCGGACACGCCCTCCGAGTCCTCCTTCTTCTTCACCGCCGCCAGGCTCTTGGCCATCGCGGCCGACTTGGTGGCGGCGTCCTCGACGCCCTTGCTGACGCTCACCACCTCGTCGAGCAGCTCCTGCGCGGCCTTGAGGTACTTGGAGTTCATCACCATCTGCCCCTGCGACGTGGCCGACAACACGCCCAGGTACTTGCCCTCGTCGGCCACCGCGGCCACCGTGACCGGCGGCGCCGCCCTCGCGAGATGACAGGCTGAGCACGGCGCTGACTCCCCATGAGCCGTCGTCGCGGCGCCGCCGGGGAGTCTGCACCCTGCGACGACGGCGGCGACGACTAGTCCGCGGCCGTGGTCCACAGGTTGTAGCCCGACGGCGGCGCCTGGAGCGGGATGCCGACGAAGTGTGCTGCTGCGCGGCCGACGACGGCGACTGCTGCTGGTGGTGCTGGTGGTGCGCGAACGACGCCGGCGTCATGGTGGTCACCGCCGAGTTGAGGAGCATCATGTTGGTCGCCCCCGGCGTGGACGCGCCGCCGTCGTCCGCGTAGCCGGCGTAGCTCGGGTTCATGAGGTATCAGCGTCTGCAGGCCGTCGGTGCTGGCCTGATGTCCGTGCCGGCGCCGCCGTGGTAGTACGCCGCCATCGCCGCCTATAGGTCGTCGTCGCCGACGACGCCCACAAAAGCCTTGGCTTTGTGCTGATCTTGTGCACGGAATTCTCCTCAACGACTAATAGCTGCTTGATGATGAGTGCAAGATCACAACAAGCTTGTGGTTTTCCCTGCCAAGAGGATCAAAGAACACACGAATCGAAGACGTTAACACACATAACACCTCATCAGTAGGAAAGAAATTAACAAAAGTTAACAAAAATTGAAAAAGAATACCAAAGCAATGATTTGAGGGAGTATGTGAAGTGAGAAGTGAAATTGGATCCATGAAGAGTAGGTAGCAGGGGGAGAGGGAGAGATATGTGAAAAGTGCAGCAGCATGCCAGCATGTATATATGCATGGAAAAGGAAGAACACTACACTAGCTATATCTAGAAGAAGAGAGAGAGAGGAGATAGCATGAGAGAGATGTGGAATAGGCATCAGTATCAGGGATATATATTAATAATAAGGGAAAGGGAAAGGGCAGGCATCCATCTTCATCAAGTGATTTAACAAAAGAACCGAGGGTGCACAGATGTCAACACAAGCACACACACATACACATCACTCAGCACAGCTTCATACCATCTCTATCTATTTCTCTCTATGATCAGTCAGTTACCTCAGAGAATTGATGCAGCTACTAGCAGCTCATGAGCTCCGGCCAGCACGTGCTGTCCGGCCTGTCTCTTGCACATAAGAAATTCAGCTCTCGATCTGCCTTCACCACCTCTCTCTCTCTCTATTCTATCTATAGGGGAAAGAGAATTAGAGAAAGAGGGTTGTTGAAGAAGATCCTAGCTAGAACTAGAAATTAGAGGGAGGAGGAGCTTCAGAGAGAGCGGGCAGGAGGAGGGGATGAGGAGGACGAAGAAGGGTGATGTAAGAGTACCAAGGTATCAAGAGCATGAGATCACTCATGTCAGTGTTGAGTGCCTGCAAGAGTTCCTTTTATTTCCCTTTTGCTCTCTCAATCTCTCCTCTACAGAAGACACCGGCCTATATATCCCTCTCCCTTGCAGCATCCTCATCTCTCATCTATCTTCTCCAGCTGAAAGGGAAAGAGAGGCTGCTGGGGCAGGGAGGGAGACCAGCTAGCAGGCCAATTAGCAAAGTCTTTAGAGAGAGAAACAAGAGAGAGAGAAAAAAAGGACAGTGGAGGAGGGATACCCACCTCCCACTTCCAATATTATCCTTACACAGCCCCCACAACTTTCCCCCCACTTTCCCTTTTTATTTTCTCTCTAGATTTTAACTAATAGCTACAAGATTTTTTCTCTCTCTCTCACTCACTTTCTCTCTCATCATGAAGCAAGCAAATGCAAAAAGCATTTTAGGTGTGCAGACCCATCTGTACAGTTTTGGCCTTGAGTGACCAATTTGAGCACACAACACAATCAGAAAAGACTGGTGTGTACTAGTAGGAGTGATTGTGCCCTCAAATATCAGTAGCTGTGCATGTGGACCTTTATGTGTCCTGTTATTACAGGCTCAATTGACACACCTACTAGCTATATATATTGGATATATTGCAAGTAGATCTACTGCACTGGAAGATTGTTGGTTACAGTAGTGACTTCACCCTCATTTTTTTATTTCACAAAGACTGTACAAAAGAAAAAGAGAATGCTTTGTTTTCCACAAGCACAATGATTTTGCTTGCAGAAAGCTAGCCACACACATACACCCATGCCGTTATAGATGTTTCCTCTTGTGTTAACCATGCCATTATATATATATTCATTCATAGGAGATATTTTGTAGAATAAAAAAGTAATGCATGACATCCATACAAGAAATTATTCCAAATCTGTATTATTGGACCAATTGAATTGAGTGTTCTCCATATACGAAAGGTACTCCACAATGTTTTCAAGATTGAAAGTCCATGTGATTTGACATACTTTTTTCGATCTCCTCATCATTAGTTGCAGGGAGTTGCAAGGGAGAGCCGCCATAGTACTACTCTGAGATCTTCCAGAGAGAGAGAGAGAGAAGATGATCAGATGATAGGGATATACTGTCTGTGGTGTACTATTGGCACAAGCCGTGTACGTAGGCCACAGGGCACATGAATTGAGATAGATATGGTGAGAGATGGATCACAGAGACGGCCGGCCAATGTACACTGACCTCTGCCTGCATGCCCTCTCACTGACACAGATGCTGGTGTGGTGTGTCAGAAGAACTAGAAACGTCCACATCCTAGGCCGTGCCATCTACACTTTTTTTTGCCTTTTTGGAAGCTGTCTTGTTCAGGATTTTAATACAGTACTTGTACTACTATAGTATAGTCTATACATATATACTTGTATATGGTGTGAGAGAGATGGCTTTGCCTCTCTGTCCCTTTTGCTTTTCCCCTTTTTGCCCTCTCACTCTCCAAAGCCCAATCTTCAGGGGGGGCATGTCCTTTTTTGTTTGCTAGGGTATTTATTTATTCACTGGTCTACTTCAAATCTTAATCTTCCTGCTAAGTGAAGGTAGTATCATGCATGAATGGTAGTCTTGTCTTTGCACTGGTGAATAAGATATATATTAGTTAGTTTGTGTTCTTTTGCTCTCATGTCGATCAGATGATGATGGATGGCTTTGGACGTAAAGCGATTGGAAGTTCAGGAATATAATCGAAGCTCTAGCTGCATGTCACTAGGAATTGATTGATTGATATTCCAAGAAGATGGTATATGTTCATCAGTTACCACATCAACAACATTTGCAATGCAAGGATATTTTCCCTTGACAATATTTGTCAGTTGTTCACTTGATTCTGATATATACACATGCCTGTGTTTTACAACAGTGAAACTGGGAAAAGATGTTTTTGAAAAAAATATCCGTGACTATATAATGCCTCTTTTATCAAACTAGGTTGGCTATAGCTAGAGCTAGCACATAAGCATTAGTTTATTATTTATACATCTTTTTTTGTGATGATGTGCCAACATGTTTCATGGTCATACATGATAAGAAATTAATAGAGCTGAAAAGGTTCTCGTAATTATCGAAATGGATGTCCTAATCAAGAAACACATATCATTTTCTACTCTCACGCACTAGAGAGAGTGATGTTAATGTCCTCGTTGACAATCAGCATCATCACTCGCCTCTTATGCATGACGTTGCCTACGAACGTTAGTCATAATCTATCAAATTTAACTATTGGCAAGAAAAAACAATATTCAACTAGTGTATCAAGAAATCAACACAAGAAATATATACATCTAGCAAAAGAATAGAATAACTTTTCGATATTGCTTATTAGACCCAATCCATTCAACATTCCTTCATAGATTGCAAATGTATAATTGAACTTTTGATGGTGCGAGAGCCACACATCCACATATGTAGGGAAGAACATTCTTGAACATATTCTTTTGGTTTTAGTTGGGCCTATAGGGGTAGATAGAGATGTTGAAATTTACTCCAAAAGGTTGCAAAAGCAACAGAAGTGAAAAAGGTTGCCTTACCATCCATGAAAAATGATGTATCTTCTATTATATTTGTTTTCAAAAATACTACATGTACATGAATATGTAAGTCATGCAAATAATAATACGTGTACCGCTACTCGTGAAAATACCCGTTTAAAGATTTTCATCAATAATTTTATAGGCTACCCATCATTTTTAATAGAAATACTACTACTCCAATAATTAATTATATCTTCCTGAGTATTTTATTAGTATATTGTACTACCTTCTTATCTCTCTCTCTCTCTCTCTCTCTCTATCTCCCCTCCACCGGTATTACAAATTAATTAGTATGCACACCCAACATATTGATATTTTCATGGTATATTATATGTTCATAGTAACTATGTGTGTAGTCTCTAGATGATTTTGTTACTTGAATATGTGGTATATGAAATTTAAATACAGTTTTTGATGATTCACAGGACTGATAAAACCACCATGGACTTAGCATGCTTAATTTTGTTTAAAGAATTACACACTACAAACATAGATGCCTCACAACACGCACACACACTCATCCTATGAACCATAACATGGTAACAAAGCCTCAAGCTAGCTTTAATGATCAAGAAGTGAGAATCAAAAGCTATGGGCCCTCTATGCATGATCACAACATAAATTATGTGCGTCGTCGTGTATCGCTTTGCTTAGTGCATATTCTTTCTTAAAAAAGAAATATGTCTTAGGGCACAACTCACAACGTCTCATCGCGATATTTATGTGTGTTGCGAGTTTCGACCACATAGCTGATCCTATTCCACAATATATTCCTTGCCGACTCCCATCATAGTGAAGCCTCCCTGGTCCTTTTCCACCTTTTGATTCCATGCACACTTTTTATCGCCTTGCTAGCTCTAAAAATGTATTCTCTATTGACTTGTAGACATCCCTATCAGTTTTGTTGGTAAGTTGGTATGGTTGTCGTGGCATGCCATAGAAACACAATACTAATATAAAAACCTATATATTTTGGTTTTTATATACATATACAGATATAAATAAGTTTATGTTGTATTGAAATCGACAATTGTCGTAGTTCAAGAGTCCATCCATTTACTTTTATATGTCACATTTATAAGTATACTTTGGCCATCACATTTGTGCGAATTTTATTTGCATATATTCATATATTTTGAAGATATATAACATGGATTCATTATTTGCTACAAATAAACTTGACCATATAATTTGAAAGATATGTGTATACCATGGATTCATTGATAACATTTATCGATTGTGCATTTGAAAATCATCGATGTAAACAAAATTATGGATTGTTCTAATACAAAATATGTTTAATTAGTTGGAACAGTATATTTTGAAAGATTCACTATATTAAATACGGATAAATCAAAGTTATATTCCGCATGTTTGAAAATAAGACATTTTTGTTACCAAAAAGAAAGGTATGGCAATTTGAAAATATGTACACGTGAACGAACGAATCCGACGGAAACCAGGAAACCGAACAAGAGAGAAAAAAAAATCTGGCCCAATCCGCCGGTGTGCACGCACAACGCCCTCCGTCCACGGACGCGCATGGGGTTGGAACGCCGACACGTCGCCCCACGGCCACACCTGCCCCATCGGTCACTGCCGTCCGGGCCCACGCCTCTCGGCCCCACCGGTCATAGCAGCCGGCAGCACCTGCCAGCCCCGGGTCGCTTTGGTGGTGCTGCCCCATCGTGCCAAATTCAATTCTGACGGAGCTTGCCGCACCTGCGCTCGCGTGGCCCCACGCCCATTACGCCCTTCACACACTGCTCGGTGGGGACACGTGTCGACGCCTTGAGGCCGAGAGGAAGGAAGAACACAGGGGTCCGGTCCTTCCCAAAGCCAGAGTGATCCCAGGGATTCGGTGGGAGTGGAGAGGGAGGTGGACCCCGCCACCCGTCGTGCTGTTGTGGGCCAACGCGCGTGGGAAAGGTCAAGCGGGTCGGCCAACCGGCGCTCGGCAGCTCGGCGCGACGTCGCTGTCCGTGGTGGGTCATCATGGCCCTGCCGCTTTCCTCCCACGCCTCGTCTAACCCGGGCCTGTGGCCCAGCTCGTGAGGAATATGTGTGGGGCCCGCCTGAGGAGGGGAACGGTCCGCGTGCAGCGTGTCCCTCGTCGCTACTTGGCTGTTTCTCACCTAGTCCGTCTCCCCTCCGGTGGGCTCGTGCGGGCGGCGGTCGCCGGCGGGAGCGGTGGAGGAATGGCCGCAGGATCGGCCGGACACCACCACCGAGGTTCCGAGGTGGATGGGCGGGAGCAACACGACGCGCTGTGTGCGGCGTGGGCGTGAGGTGGCCGCGCCGGCAGGTGAGGAGGGCGCGCGGCGTGGGCGTGGTCCGCCATTGTCGGGGGCTTCGTTCGTTGGGATCCTCGGGAGCATATGGTTGGTACGTACAGTATCGACGATGGAGATTGGTCGACGACGACGATGACGACGATCCAAGAGACTGTGGTTTCGATCGACTGATCAATTCGATCAGGATTTTTACGGGCGGCCAGGGCGCCGGATCGATTTCGTGACGTGTAGGCGTGCGGCGGGCAGGGATCGATCGATGTGAAAGCAGCCTTTAGTAAAGCCATGCCATGCCAGGGTCTTATCGATTTCCTTCTTCCCTTCGTTTGCGCTAGAGCAAGGACGCCGACGACGATGATGATGACTCGAGATCTTGTCGGTGCTTGTTGCATGCATGACCAACGGCTCTTGCCTATTCCCACGAATTGACGCCGTCGATGAGAGGGGAGGCCCTTGAGTTTCATTTGCACCAACTACTACTAGATTTATTCAAAAAGTCAGAGACGATGCTGTAGAGCAGTGTAGTACATGCTTTTTGATCTTTTACTGCATATAGATCGATCTCTTTCTTACACGTCGCACTCCGTATCTTTCCATCCGGTTAGTTGGCCTACTGCTGCACCTGCTGCATCTACACGTACGGCTTCACCTGCACCGAAGAAGAAAAGCCTTGGGGCGCTTTCCGGGCAGTTTTTCTATCGCCGAGCTTCCCGTTTCGGAAGCTCGAAATCCCCGTTCCAACTGCCAACAATCATATCGATCGCGATCATCATCATCCATTGCATCATCGATCCGTTGCTCGAATATATATTTTTCCTGAAACTAATGAACTACCTTATGCTTTCGTTCGTTACATCATAGTCAGAAGACTGACTAGACGACTACTGTTTGTAACACATACTTTCCATTCTCTTCCTTGACAAACTTATTAACAAGATATAACATATAACACTGTTTCTCATATATGGAGCAGAGACTACTCATGGAAGAAGCATGTGTATGTATGTATGCATTTATTTGTGCAGTGCTTTCATGCATCTATCATCGATCACAACAATTCTGCAGATGACGAACAATTCAATGACCAACAGCCACAACGGCGATCCAGAACTGCTTCCTCCACTCCAAATTGCAAGTCATTCTAAGAATCTTAAAGAGTCAAAAACAATCCAAATTTGACTAAAACTATTGAAAAGAATTATAAACATTTGGGAAAACCATCTATGCAAGGACTGCACATTCACAAAACAAGTTTGGGAAACATTAAAGCGATGGTTGAACCTATCAGTGCTTGACACAGTGAGTAGCGCGGGATCACTCCATGCATGGTGGCGACGATGTCGTAAGAAAGTCGACAAAACTCAGAAGGCTTGATGGCATAATTATCTATTTTTGGTGGAACATATGGAAAGAACGAAACCGAAGAACTTTTTCAACATAAATCCTTGCAAGCTAATCAAGTAGCGACTCTCTGTAAAGATGACATCCAACGGTTCGAACAGGCCAATCACTCAACAAGCAGTGGGGAGTAGTGTCGTGCAGAGTATTAGGGGGTTGCTGGTTTGCAGATGCTTGTTCTCTCTTGTAGTAGACTCTCAACCTAGGGGCCCTGGATTAGTAGCGGATCATGAGTGTTGTAGTTGTCACAGGGTCCTAGGGAGTGGTTGTAATTTCCTTTTTCCTGTTCTTTTTGTTTCTCTCGTCTAATATATTAACGGCAAAAAGCTTTTTGCCGCCTTTCTAAAAAACTATGAAAAAATATAATATAATTGCTAATGAATATCCAACTATACTTAGTTGATATCCTAAATACACATTTGGTCAAACTTGAGATGTTTTCACCGAGTCTCTAACATTTTTAGAATGATTTTAAATTTGGGATGGAGGGAGTATATACTAATATATTAAAAACAATCTCCACAACTACTACTATTCGCAGGAGCTAGTAGAGAGATCATATCATCTGTCCGTCCGTGCGTCATTATATCTGAAAGTCCCCGGCCGGCAGCCGGTGGGTGACAGCAATGACTCCTGATATGATCACTCGTAACCAGCTAACCACAAGACCCCACTCCACTCCAGCTGCTTGCAGCACTCAACTGATGCCTGACTGATCGACTTGCCGGTGCCGTGCATGTAGCTGAAAGCGCACGCACGCATTACTCGCTTAATTGGCGCACCTATGCATGCTCATGTGTCGATACTAGCCTGGAGACGATCGATCCATCAACGGACGAGTGAATCGTCCATGGATGGAGTTGGAGTCAATCGACCGGCAGATATATATCGGTGCCGATCAGTGAAATCTATCTGGATGTGACGAGCGATCGACCTGGGTCTAGGGATCTTCGTCTTCTTTTTCTCTACCTGCTGATCGATCGATGCTGCTGTAGATAGAGCACTCGTGCGCCTCCGTAAAAGCTGCTGCTGTTGCTGGTGATGGTGGTGATGGATGGCCGGAGGAGATGCGAGACAGCAGCAGGGCCGGATGGCCCCTGAAAAAGGCGTCGGAGATAAGTTTGTGCAGGTCTTTCGATCCATCGTGTCTCTGCTGCCGGCCGGCGACGACGACGACTGATGGATGGTTTGATGGATGGAGATGGACGGACGGACGGACGATGCTATTCGTCGGCTTAGCTTTTCGGTGTCGATCTTGCTGCGGCACAACACAAGCTTAGATTAGTTTAGATTATTATTAATAATTAATTAATCATCAGTCAATTATCAGATAAGGTTTTGTTTTTCCTTTGGGAAAAATTAGAATTTTTGGAACAATTCTAAAGTTGCACTAGCTGTTGCCACCGACAGAATTCGTTCTTCAATCATTTCAACTGCATTGTTATATGGAAACGTATAGGCTATTCAGTAGTAGTACTAGAAATTTTCTTGGGAACCATTTGTTCTAAAAAGGCCATTACTAACATGCAACATACCAATCGATTATTAATTACTCTCTTTGAAATTAGAAGAATTTGACTGGTATATCCACTTTTGCTATGTATCTAGATATCTAGATATAATAATATGTGTAGATTCATAGAAAAATTGATGTACTAAAAAGTCAAAAGAAAGCAAGTACCATAATTAGAATACCTAACACTACATGCATAAAGCGCATGCAAACTGAATGAAAGCTCTCCTACTCTAGTGTGGTTAAGAGTATCAATGTTTGTTGACGGGTTGGTGTGTGTTGTCCTGCAGTGAAGTAGCACATCATCTGAAAAATAGAAGAGTTTAATTAGTATATAGTACTCCGTATACTAGCGAACCTTATATACCTGCATGTGTTTTGAATGTGTTGAGCAGGTACTGTGCAATTCAATTTACTATATATCTGCATGTGTGCGTCATTATTACTTGCCGACCTAACTATCCATGCATGTCCTAATAAGTATATAGGGTATATGGGACTTAAGGAACACTCCAGCTGCAAAGTTAAAGATTATCTGATTGGACTGGGCTATGGCGCTGGATCAAGGATGGCCGGGAGAACGTCCCAATCCGACCTTTTGCCGCTTTTGATCATGTGACTGCAGCCTTGTTGAAATTGTATAGGACATGTGCATGGATATCCATGTATTTTGTGCAGCAATGAATAAAGACCCTACGCAAGACCGGACAGCTGCTAGTCTAGCTAAGGCTCATTATATTATGGATGGCACTTTTGGAACACTACCTGATTTTAAGACAAAGTAGTTCATTTTTATATAAAAAGACTTAGAAACATGTAAACCTAGCCTCTTGAACCTATAGATGTATTCTTCTTTCATATATAAAAAAGCTGAGATCAAACGATATTTGCAGGTTTTTTGCGTCATCAATATATCAATCACGATTATTGGTAAATTGGACTAATATCCCCCTCCAGCAAAACAACAAACTCTGCATTCTATGGTTGGGGTCAAGTCCCTTAATGCACTGGTTGTATGCTGATCCGACTTGTCTGCAGATAAATATATATGTATTCAAACTTGCATATATATTCCACCGCCAGGTTGATCCGATGGAGTGCATTTGGACCAAACAAGTCCTGACTCCTTCCAAACAACGAACTGTAGGTACAATGACAATATATAATATAATATGAGAGAAGTAATGTTCATCCTTTGAAACAACCGGCCCAGAGAGCGATAGGGCAACCACCATATCATCTATTTATTAGGGTTCTTAACAGTGCAGATGTCAATTGAGCCATAGCTTCTGTTTAGGTTCCTTGTCATCATGGAACCTGTTCATTCGAGACTTGCTCATATTTTTCGAAATTATTTTAGAATTTATTGGGGCTATTCTTTTAGTGACAAGCAACGTGACCCTCAATCTGTGGTGACATCTGCGCTTGCTCTACGATTCAGTATTTTCTATTTCTTTCAGTGATGATCATAACAATTTCACAGAAGAAAAAAAGGTGTTAATAGATCTCAACTGGTACCACATAGTAGTACCGCAGCCGCGCTGACATAGAGGATATATATAACCACCCACACATAGTAGTACCCTCCTCGTTTCTTGTTTGTGCACATTTTGTTTCGTGAGTAATTTGTGGATTATTTACTGATCATACGTAAATCCCCACTTCTCCTAACGTGCGTGTTAATGGCACGCTTTGAAAAAAAAAAAATGAATGCATGATGCATATCTACATCTCTCCATTCCAATCCATCCTCATCTAGTCCAAACCAAAGTGAACTTTTTCTAGTCTCTTTTCTAGTTTTCATTCTCGATCATATACATCACTATTACGCCAGCTTGATCATGGGATTTAGGCGCATGCAGATTTAATTCCGGTACTCGGTACGGTTTGCGTAAAAATCTCTCGCAGCCGGGTGATCGCGAACCTGCACTCGGGCCGGGAGCGTTCGAGGGGGCGGTCAAGCGGGCGTGCGATGCGGAAGAAACGCAACACGCGTAGGGGCCCATCACTACGGGCAGCGACATGCGAGGAGAGAAGGGTCTGTAACCGCGGCGGTCCCCACCATTTAAAATGCCGGCGAAAAATGCTATAACTCGTGACGAAAAACTAAATTAAATTCGATTACACCATTGGATTCGTGGTGATAAATCTTTGGCCTGGATGTCGCATGGATATATTTAGAATAACATTATAAAGTGGGGCCATTAATAATGGTAGGGATATAGTATCTTGCGTAAAAAGTATGGGCGAGTCGCGAAAATCGTAAAATGGAGAGTCTTGATGATTAGGATAGAATATTCGTAGAGTATGAAGTTAAAAAGTCACTGCGAGTGCGGATAGTCTTAATCGACCGCGACTCTAAACCTTTTCGCGAGAAACTCGGGCCAGCATGTCGTGACCGTCAATGTCGGTTTCATCACAGATATCATCATCCTCACCGGCCCATCCCATGCTCCACATTTTTCATTCAAACGACATTATGCACTGTTGGTGTCACCTTGGCGCGATTCCACAATGAGAAGGACATTTGTGTGGTGTAGCTAGGGGACCTCCTCAGTAGACGCCATGGAAAGTTGGACTACCTACAAGCAGGCCAACCGCCAACCAAAAACAGATGCAGCAGCCTTGGAGAGGATTGGAGTGCACACAAATCCCAGGCGCAAGAGCAAAAGGTCTCTAGTCTTCTGCACGGGCCAGCCAGCCAAGCCTTGTCCACATGCATGCATTTGAGGGTTTCATCAGTGATCAGAGGTGTCACCAAGTCAAGTCTATATGGATCGGAGTCAAGCCACAGTAAGGATTAGCCAATGCCGGGAGGACCAAAGAACGGGATCGACTGTGACCATGATCACGATGGTTCACGTCCGTGTCTGGTAATATCTCAAGTATAACTTATGTCAGACACGAGACATGAGACAACAACGACAGCGCATTTTCAGTAGGAAATGCGACCCCCAAGCCATTTCGAGGAATCAGGAGGATGATGATCCATCAAGTGATGTCTCTAGTCTAGTACGTTTCATCGGAAGCATAAATGCCCATGAGAATCATCAGACACGGACTCGCTCCTCTTCACAATATTTGTCAGACACTAATGGACATACCTGGATAATGGCATAATGTCTGAGTAATATTTAATAAATCAAATAAATTTGCGCTCTTTTGGATATTGTATTATTTATATTGTATCCAAAACAATAAAGAATCACTTAATTTGGTAAAAGTTACATACCTTTTGCCTCCCTAAGTATGAAGAACGGACAAAAGAACACCGTGATGGCATCTCGTACAACATTTTTTGATTTACTCGGCAAACACATAGTACAGTACAGCTATACACTTGAATCTTCAAAACTTTTACAAGCCTCTGCCTAAGACAGGAAACAAACAGCTTAAATCTGGGGGGATAAAGAATGATACCATACATTCAACACCTACAAGATCTCACTGTAAGTTGTTCTGGTTTACTACATCAGGGAGCTAATTTACACTTCTGAACTTGTCAAAAAAAAAAAAAAAAAAAAATACACTTCTGACATACATCTGTACAGATCGTTGTTGGGGGGTTTTAAGCACCAAGCGCTTCCTCAATCCAAAGTAGCACCGAAATACAATTGCAATGCCTCTGCGTTTAAGTAACTCACTGTGGGCCAATGCAAGTGCCTTCAAAAGTGTTCGACTCTCTCTGAAGTTGCATGTTTATCCTGAAAGTTTCTTGGGTCAGAGTTGGTGTGTGAATGAGGCTTGCTCTTTGCGTCCCTTCTCATGTATGTCGCCTATTAGCTGGCTAAGCTCTGGGAAGACTGTCACGATGACCTGCTCTAGCATAGCATATGCGAGCTGCTTGATGCAAACGTTGGACTACAGCATCATTAATGTTGTGGAGATCAGAATGATATCTCATCTTAGAGTTAGATTACAGGGATTTTGAGTTTTACTTACTTGGAGGAAGTAGTACATGTCCCTTGCACCTCGCATCCGTACTGCTTGTATCCAATTATGCTGACCAAGGTAGATGGAGTTCCATCTGAAAGGGCATTGCAATTTGCAAATCATATTATTTTTTCACCTTCGAGTACCAAATTATGTAAGTTAAACGGCATGGTACTGAAGGCATGTGATAGACAGATATAAACTTGAGGTAACAGCTCAAGTTGTTAGATTGTTTCCTAAGTGGTGCCTTTCTTAGGAAGTCTGGAGGAAAATACAGCAATGATGTTTTCCATTTGTACTTCAAAGTAACCCGTTTTTAGGCAATGAAGACATCACCCACAGATCAGATATTCAAGAGCTATTACTGCTGCACACAGACAGAATTAGCATGCTCATACATCACATATAGTAATGTAGAATCGCAAACATACATCATCCTAACATTTTCAGGAGAAAAACATAAACAGAAAGACAAAAAAAAAAAAATGCCATGAGGCAGAACAGTCAATAGACTAACCTAAAGAGTTTTTTGACCTCGCTGGCATTTCTGGATGCCCTCAAGCTGAAGTTCAAAAAGCTTGTGCTCTTTTTGTTGCCAACAACCTGGTTGGGACTCCCTAATGACAGCTTATCATCAAATTGACTTGTGCCTGCATTCCCTTTATAATCCATCCAACTTGGTGAAGAATATACACCGTTGCCAAAGAGATTCTGTAAATAAGAAATCCATTAGTTGCACAGAAAATCAAAAAGACAAAGTTTGGAATCCATTACTTCTGCAATAATATGGTAGACCACGTAAAGAAACTATTGAGATACATATTACAAAGAATGAATCCATGAAACTTAATGCGTTTGGAACAACTCTCTTCATGGTTTGCTCAATTACATAATTAGAAGCCATGATTTCCAGGCCTGCCAGTAGAACCTGGTTAGACATAGGACCCAATTGCATCCAGGTCCATTAATCGACCCTGGTCGCCCACCTGGTCATCCATGTACTATATTGTACACAATAAAGGAAGCATCAAGAGTCAAGACTGCATTAGTGTTTAGCTGGTGACTTACAAATTGTTTTATTCTCTTTTCTTCTCCTGCTATCTATTCTATAACCCTAACAGGCAAAAGCTGCAAAGGCCAGCCCTACATGCCAGTCAAGTCAAACAGGCCCAAAACAGAAAACTGGTCATCCATATGTCTGGTCGGACGATTAATCGCGATTAGACGATGATTAATCGGACGATCAGGTTTCTGGTCGAGCTGGTCCAGGTCGACCTCCTAATCGAGCAAACCTGGGACCGGCCAGGACGACTAATCATGACTAATCGATGACCTGAAATCATGGATTAGAGAAGTACCACGAATTTGGATCAAAGCACTGCTGATTTGGTGGAGAAAAAGCAAAGGACATCACATTGACAAGGCTCAAATGAAGGAATTAATACTGCACAACTGATTTTGGGGGCGGGATTTTTTATGGAACAAATATGTTTTTAGTATTTGCCTCCCTCTCCTTATAAGTTGAACATCAATTCTTCAGGAGTTGAGACTTTTTGGGGTCATGTTGGAGCAAAAAGCGCTTTTTAAAGGTGGGCCTAAATTCATGATGAGGGCTAGCCGCATGTTCTTTATGTGGTCATTATCCTAGTTGCTTGGGTGATCTTTTTTCAATGTCACAACCCTCCTAATCTTCTAGTAAGGAATTCGTGAGCTGCTTTTAAAGGGATCATTTCCTCCTCTCTTAACATAAGATACACACCTCACTTGCATGTTAAGTGAAAAAAAAAGTGCCACATAGAAAAGCATCAAGAGAAATAGCAAATTTTAAACTAAAACTTAAAGAGAACCAAGACAAATCTAGTGAAGGAAAAAAAAAAGGGGCATAATGGAAAAAAGAGGGCATAATGTGTCTCATTACATCTTGAATCAATGTATTCCTTGTACAATGACATCTTCCTATGGAACCATTAATTTGTGCTTATGATCGATAATAGATTGCATCTTTACACTGACCAACTGCAAAATTTGTTTTGATATCCAAAAAACCTGTTTCCTGCAGATTCCATAACATATCAAGAAAAACACCATGTTTTGTAATTGAAAAGATAGAAACAATTGGATTTAAGAAGTGATTAAAGTTGTAGATTTGAAGCATGGATGGCGAAAATAAAAGTGGTCTGTGCATGGCTGACCTATGAGCACGAAAAGCGGCAATGACACATCAAATTCATATTTAAACAAACATAAGAGAATATACTGCCAAAAAGTTACTGTCAAAAAAAATACTGCCAAAAATACATGAAATGGGGACCATATGATGATATCTAGTAACCAGTCCAATCAGGCCAATTAAATGCCTTTTTGGGGTTACAAGTTTCTACAGTATTATTTGTGTATCATTTACTTAATTTGTTACTATGTAACAGTACTCTGAACTAGTAAACAAATTCTGAGGGAACATTTTTTGATAAAGTTCATTATAACAGAACTAACGTATCCAACCCTGCGCTTTAGTTGGAATACCTTGTCAACCAGGTTCAATAAAAGGCACACTAACATTTGTTGGCATCCACTGCCAAAACAGAACAGAAAGGTTTATCAGTAAAAAGGAAAAACAGTAAGAACAACCGTTCCTATGATCTTCCCATCAAATAAATTATGTAGTAGCAGGGGTTGGTGTACCTCAGGAAATCCTGTTGGATCACCGAATGTATTTAGAATGACATGTTTGAAGAATCAGAATATGCCCTTGTAGGTTTTTCCTGCTTGGTGTGCTACAGCTTGTGTATCCATACCAAGTATGTTTAAGCTGTGCTTAACATCATTTGAAATATGTCCTCTATTACTGACCTCATTGTCTGAATGGCATCCACTATTCACAGATGATGTGTGATCTTCATAGTTACTATCACCATCTGAAAAGGCTATGGCGCTTTCAAATTTCTCTGATGCAAGTTGTAGTTATCTTTTCTCTTCCTGGTTCCAAGATAGGGACATCCTATTATCTGGAGATTGGGCAGTTTGCACTAGAAGGTGGTGTGCCGACGCCCGTTTCAAACCATCTGAAACTCCTTTAAATTGTCGAACAATGTCATCCATTGCATCATCAACATTAACTGTTTTTAAAACAAATAAAACGTCTTTAAGAAAAGAACATAGAAATTTATAAGCTTTTAAAGGAGAAAAAGAAACAAGTGTGGACATGCATACCAGCTAAGGTTTTTCATAACAGAGGTGGACTTCCCAGCAAGTAATTCTACAAAAGTGGAAAAAAGAAATCAAGTGCTAAGAACCTCAGGAAGCACTGAACGAAGATCGTGCATTTCTTTATCATTTAAGGACAAGGCTATAAGGATTAGCTTGGTTTTAAATCACATACCTTTGAGGATGCACTGAGAAATCCCCAAACTTCATGCTGCTCTGCAACATTAGCTATAGACAAAAGATCCCTATTGAACACAAAATAAAAACATTGTAAACACATTTGAAGTAAGGATGAGCAAAATTGCTAGAAAACCAATCATACTTGAAGATATCTGTCCAGGAGAATGCTTCGATTTGGTGGACCAGGTAATCACATCAACACTAGATGAAAGATAACTCTTTGGAGGCAGATGTAATGAATAATTAAGTGTATCTCCTTCAGTTATGGAATGAAAGGCGTTCAAAATTCGGTATCTACAAATGAGCTATAGTCAGGATCATACATGTTCCTCTCTTGAAGCTGCAATTAATTTACAAATATGCCAAGTAAAGTCATGCCTTCTTTTCACAAACCAGGTCTTGTTATCCAAATCAGTCACACTTAATAGAATAAACTGCAAAGATTTTTGAACCTAGTTTCTCAAAAAATGCACCAACAACCTGCAAGAAATAAAGGCCCAACAAATCCACATCAGCTGTGGAGAATGACATTACTTCCATCAATAGATGTATATTGTATCAAGAACAAGAGGACTGATGGTGACATTAAGTAAGCTAGGCCGTTATAATGTAATAATCATGCAGGAATGGAAACTGTTAGAAATTAATTATCCAGATAAACCATCACAAAATACCAATTTGTTTCCCCATATGATGCTGAATAACTTCATATGTTCAATGCATACCACCACAATCTCACTGGGCGTCAGCTGGGCCTCACACACCAGCCTTAAAATAGGTGTCACATTGTGGATCATGCATGTAGTCATTCAATGACATCTTATGTATTTTCTCTTAATGAGGACTGGTTTACAAATTAAGCAGAGGATTCAACAGATCTGATTTTATTTGGACACAAGTACTAAAACATAAAACCAATGGAAACCATGGAACCTGCATGCTTTAATCAAGAAAATCTTTGAAATGGGAAAAACGAACAGATATGTTTACATGATTCAGATTACTTACGGAAGGATGAAAACCAGAACATATATAGCGTGTAATACCAAGACTGAAGCCAGTGATTGATTTCTAAAGTAAAATGCAAATCCTATGCCCATAAGTATTTTAAAACCACGCACGAAGAATAATTACAAAAATAGCAGGATCGCGAACTCTTCCAACTTATAAATTTATCTCACAAGAGATGATCTTAATAGTATAATTCTGGATAGCGAATTTCCCGCGAGAAACTATGGTGAATACTAGCAAGATAACCCTGACAGGTTGGTCAAATTTATTCAATTAACCCAAATTGATCAAATTTATTCAATAAAACCAACAACTTGATGGTTTTGCGATTTTGAGAATAATGATACTGGAATTGTTCTAGTGATAGGATTAAGATTACCGACATCTTATCTTGAACATGCATTAGCACCTCATCCTGATCTCACATTTTAGCCTTTCACTAGGAACCATGGGCTGGCTACTTTTGCCAGATATGTTTTCTCAATATCAGGAGTACTATTAGACCGTTTCAGTTGGGCTTTTACACTGTTGCTGGTTTTCATGTGGTTTTTCCTTGCTGCTGTAATTAACTTGACTCCCTCTTTTTGGTTTCCTTCGTTTTGTATTTTTGTGCAGAGCAAGTGGATGACTACCAGTAGCTTGAAGGTAGGGCTGAAAGACACATTCCTATTTTACTGCTGCATCAGTGACCATGTGACATCGCGTCCGGCAGATGCAATTCTCACGTGGAACGAGTTGGAGGATGAAGCTCTTTACCCACTGCCCTGTACTTGGACTATATATCTGGGCCTCTAGGAACCTTTGAGTCGCGATGTGTAGTCGCTGCTTTTAACCATTTTCTCTTTGATAATTTCTTCCGATTGCCCACATGATTTCTCCGCAAGATTCTGCGAGTGCGCAGACCTCCTAGTAGCTGCATCAGTACCACCGCAGTCTGGCTGAGGGTTGGATGGTGCCTATCAGTAATCGTCTTCACAGGCATTTTCGACTTTCCGCGTTCAGAGTAACAGCGTCGACCTCATCCCAGAATTGTTTGGTGCAGACTCAAGCTGCTGAGGTTCTACAGTCAAATTTCCTTGATTCCATTTTGACCGGCAACCTTGTGAACCTCCTTTGTAAGGTACTAGTTCAGCATTAGCCATGTTTGTTCCTCCAACATTACGCACCATATCTACGGTGTTTACAGAAGGTCAACAATCAACTTCGTTGATGAAGCTGAAACAAGACAAACAGCAGCAAATAAAGATTTAGAACAAAGCTTAGGTGCAGGTAAAGGCGGGGCCACAGTGGATAGCTTAAGAGAATTACATTAAGAAGCCCATAGACTGCTTGAAGCCTATATATTGCCATAAATCAGCTTCATTTTAGACAGACTTACGACATGGGGCTTGCGAAAGTTCATAACTTAGAGCTGCAGCTAGGCAGGTCATCAGTTCACAGGAGAAACAGCGAACAGTGGACTCTGTGCGTCTTGTGTGGTCTCAAAACTAGAGCATAATGCAGCTGATTTCTTTTGAGACCTAAGGAATTCATATTTAGTTAATGGCTGTATTATTTTATAACATAAAGCTAAAATGGTTAGCTATTGCACTTGTACTCATGCTCTGAAGATAGCAGTGCTGGATGAAGTTCCTAGTGAAACTATTAGGTGCTGCTTCAGTCTCTCATACATATAACTTTCATCTGAAGACAGAAAGTCACTCATGACCTCAACACCAATTAGAGTTTGATCGGGAAAATATCCTAAAGTAGTTTACCAAATCAGTCGCCACTTATCCTGAAAGTAGGACTTCCAGCATAGAATTATTACTCAATAGTGATGGTATCTTTATGTACTAGATAGTATATAAAGCCTTTAAGTCACACCTTGTTAGCATGTCCAACTAGATTCATCTGCTTTTTACGCACCCTGCCTGATGCACTTTCACCCAAAGGCGTGAAGTACTAACCTGCACGTGTTAGTTCAGCCTCTCTGTAGCCGTAATATCTGAGATACCACAAGTCTAAAACAAAGTCTACTCATAGAAATATTTTGCACCAAATGAAACTTTCAAAAGCAGCCTCTCAACAGAAGGTGAACCAACTTTCCTTCTCATCCAGATACTGGTGGTACAGTCAAAAGGCGATGATCACCATTTGCAGACAGCTGCCTCTTTGAGGAAGCTGAGACAAATATGTCTGCTACGTACAGGCTAGTTTCCCTCCAGCGGAACTCCACTTTGAAGGAGAGATGCGAGGAGAAATGCAAGTATAAGGAGTTGACGCACTTGGGCACATTTGTCCACATTGATTTACTTGTATCTATTTGAAACAAAATGATCACGGATCTTAGCATGGATACAGGCGACTGGACTATATATTTTAAGAAATATACTTGGTATACAAACATAAAAGAAACCTCTACCGCGGAAAAAGCTGAGGTCAGCCGTAAGAGGGTTGAAAGATAAATAAATTTACTAAGTGTTTTAAAGATTGCCAACACGTTCACAGAGCAGAAAGTGAAACAATGGAAAATAAAAGGAAGGAAATGGTGACATTTTTGAGAAAGCAAAAGATCAAGAGAAAAGATATACACGCATGCTTGAATTCAAAATATAAGCAATAAATAAAAATGCTAGCCACCGCGACTCAATAGTGACTTGATTTCATGGGGCATTTCCAACCTCATGAAGCTAAAATGTTAACGTATCTGAGAGCTTCCACTTTCCACTTTGACTAGCCAAATACTTCAGAAATGGTTTACACCAAAATTGTGGTCTGACTATAGACAATTAATTTTCTCCAAGCTAACTG